>OU538736.1:8732782-9977466 GCA_912999735.1 Aporia crataegi
GGGCGCAAACTATACCTATATACACACATAAAATAATATTGGGAAATGATGCATTCATATTATTATGCATAAAAAAATTTTAGGCGCTTGCTGTGTTAGATATATACCTAACATATAAGACGTTTGCTTTCTTGCTCGAAACATAATTAAATGAGAGAAGCCTTAGTTCAGTGTTTCATGCTGTTTTTAGATCGGTCTTAGTCAAGAAAAGTCAATTTTCTATTTTCTCGTTGAAAATCAAAAGTACTATAAAAATAAATAGATATAGAAATGGTTTAAGATGTCTGAGCTTTATGCTTTTAAAAGAGATGATTCTGCTCTTTGCTCAACAAGCCAAAGACAAAAACTTAGCAGTTTCATTTTCGCTTTCCCTTTCTTCTAAAATCTAAACGTTGTTTCACTTTAACCAATGTTTTAAAATTTTAAATATCTGTCAGAAAACCTTACAACGCTGAGAAAGGTTTATAAGTAAGATAAGTTCTAATTAACATAAATTTATCGTTCTTTGAACGGTACGTAAATATAAATGGGTACTAAACGATTGTGCAGTGTGCTTATATAAGGAAACATATCATGACCATTAAGCAAATGATAACAGAAATCGTGAGGGTATAATTTTTACATTATGCTATTGTATAGACCGGTATATAATAGATACTTAATTTATAAACACGTTTCATGTACCCACGTCCTATAAAACCGGTTGGGCATGTTGCAAAGTGTAAAAACCTTTTACTAAGTTATGTCACGTCATATGGTGTTAGAGAAGAATCTAGAAAACAACATATTTTGTGATGAAATACTGCAATCTAATGTACTCTATAAGGAATTCTTATTTTTTGTACATCTTACTATGGAAAACTTATGGAACCTTTCTTTTTGCCAGAACATGAGTTAGTAAAAATTACATTTAAAACAAAGATTGATACTTAAAAAGCTAAATAACTCATACCAATCTGGAAGATATGTATTTAATTAACACATATTATGTCGATACAAAAAGAAATATGAAAAAAACTACAAGTCGAATTGATAACCTCCTTTTTGATTTTTTTGAAGGTCGGTTAAAAATAACTGGAAAAAGAAGTAACCGTAAAAATGCTATTGTATCTAATAAAAAGGTACAAAAATGAATGTACCGCTAAAATTGTCCTAAATACAAATAATGGAAATCGCTTTGAGTCGTGATTAAGCTTCCCAACCCCAAGCCGTAATATCCGCTGGATACATGCCGGATCAACACAGGAAATGAATATTCACTGAACGACATAATTTGTATGCCTACGACAATTTTGATATTCTAAAGATGTTTTACGTTTACCTAAATAAGATGGGTTAAAGGTTTTTTCAACACACTTACTCATATAGTGACTCTAATCGCACGCACTTAGGTATATTTAAAAGGCGCTTGTAACTAAACTGTGACATTTTGATTACCACTAACGTACTAGTGCGATAATGTAGTAAAATCTTTTTGTTAAACCTCTTTGTTCTCAAAAAAAGTTTCGATACGAAAAAATATCACATTGGGTTATCGCGTCATAATATGTATATAAATTAGTGTCTTAGGTACCTACCTACTTGCTTACTTCGTGCAATTTCTTGTTTAAACGTGTACAAGTTTAATAAATAAGTATTTTTAAATAAAATTTTATTATATTTCATTTGTCATTTTCAGTGTGTTGAAGTCACAAGTGTGTTGAAAGACGTGGTATGATACACGTGAGTATTAATAATTACCGTCCTCGGCTCTCTTAGATATCGCCTCGTTGGTAATCACCAACTTTACACACATATTATCATCTACTATTTAACAAATAATTTTCTACTTTTTAATTTCCTTATACAAGAATGATGTTTATTTATTTATTAACACTTTGTTGCAATAAACAATAGGATACAGATAATAACTTAAGCTAAATGGAGTGCAACGGGCGGCCTTATCGCTAATCAGCGATCTCTTCCAGGCAACCCAACAAGGAAAATAAAAAACTAATGAACTCTCCGTGCATGAAGTGCGAAAACTACTAAATCCTTAACAATAACAAATATGGTTCAAACTAAAAACTAAAAAGTCTAAGCGGTATCAGCTGTTGCATGAATCACGAACGTTTATAGAAGTAGGATAAGACAAGGACAAGAAGTGCCTGTGGAGGAGAGATGTTATAAAATTGACGTGTATAATAATAATAATAATAATAATCTTTATTGACATCTTTGTAATTACAGAAATCCTATGAAGACTCTGACACCCAAACTAGGCTATAAAGCCCGTATCTCAGGAGTCAGTGGCTTCTCCCAATATTAATTGTTACAATTGTCAAGAGAGCTTATTCATAATTTTACAGGGCTATATACTTTTTATAGACATTTTGTAAATTTCAGGTACTATATCTAATTATCCTTTCACACACAATATACATAAACACACAATAATATATATTAAAAAATATTTCAGTATAAACTACAATGAATATAGGTACATACACATAAAATACTACAGTACATAAATATACATATACACTACACACACACCCGCACACCAGACATATATTATACATATAGTTAATGATTCAAAATAACTAAATAACCAATGTAGCATGTTGGTTAAGTAGATCTTCTGTTTCATCATAATTTAAGGACAAAAGCCAAGTCTTAACAATTGATTTGCAGTCATGTAGTGAAAGAGGGTAGAAATTTAATTTTTTGTTTATTTTATTATATAGAAAGACTGAGAGATATGCTCGTTGTCGCCTTGCGAAGGTAGTTCGGAATTTTGCTGTGGGGAGTACATTTGGTATATGACGTTTGTTACTGCAAACCTCTGGGTCATAAGGGGTATGGACATGTTGTTTGGCTATTATATTTAACACGAATAACTGTCTAACACTGAGCAACTCACACTCTTTATATAAAAGTGTGGTTGAAAATCTATAGTGTTTGAAAGTCATTACTTTTAGTAAAGATCTGTGGGCTCTTTCAAGCTGAATTAGATGTGACTTGCAGGCTCCACCCCACACGCTCACGCAATATCCAATAACCGATTGTGCTAGGGCAAAGTAAACAGTGCGGAGTAGTTCGAATTCCGCGACATAACGTAATTTTTTGAATGTCCAGATTAGTTTTCGCGTGCGTGTCGTTATAATCTCAATGTGAGGAAGCCAACTCAATTTATTATCTAATTCGATACCGAGGTATTTAATAGTATTGGATTTTGTTATATTTATGCAAGTACAATTTCGCCCAGAGACACATATGTGTATTTTAAGATTTATATCAGTCATATGAGAATTAATAGTTTGGAACTGAATATACGAAGTTTTAGAAATATTTAAAGTAAGTAAATTTTCTCTGAGCCACCCAGCCACCTTCTGCAGTCCGCTTTCGGCAATATTTTGTGTCTCGGTCCAGGTGTCCCCATAAAAAATTATAGCCGTATCATCGGCATAGGTAAACAACCAATGGTGTATGTTACTGTCTGTGACATCGTAAACGATAAGACCGATTTCGACACGGCATTTTTCGTTTCAAAGCCGACATGATCGACATTTATTCTCGAAACATTTTGCCGTAGGCAATAGCTGTTTTTTTCGTTGTTTTTTACTTGGTATTTTTTTCTTACTTTATTGTAATGTTTTATTTCCAGTATATTTAGTATTATCAGTATGATACAAAATCTCATCAAATTTAAAAAAAAACTTACGATAAAAACAACGTGCTTAAGAAATTTACAAATAGGATTAGGTGGGTAAGTACTATAAAACCCAGTCTTTAGACCATGATAGATATATATAGATAGATAAAGACCATGGAAAAGAAGGGTAATGTTGAATGATTTGGGTCTCAGTATTATTTACGTATCGTTCTCAAATACTTTCCCACAAGACTACAATGTCTGCGTTCTCACAGCGATGCTATTACGTTTTGTTTTCGATATTCAACAATGGTGGCGGAAATAAAAGAAAATTAAAAGTTGATTAACGGGATTCGGCCGCGGCTGACTGCCCATAAGGGAATCCTATTCGATCAGTTGTGAATACAAAAGCCTCACAAGTGGACTGTGCCGACTCACCGCGCACGTTAATGGACTCGCTCGCGAGTAGGTTACAAATCAGAGTATAGAAAAGAATACCGATTCAATACTTCACTTTTGCCTAATTTGAAATTTATGCAAAAGTATTCAGCCAGCTAGTGTTGTGGCTTTCAGACTTGGTTATATTCCGACAAACGCGATAATAATGAACTACCGAGCCAATATTATGAGTGGTAGCTACGATTGGCTACGAAGTAATGGATTATACGTATATATTTTATTTGTTTTAAGTTGTGTGTAAGCCATAAATAAATTTTTACAAAGGCCATATTACAGCTAAAGGCCAAATTGAGAAGCGCCGATAGCATAGGCCTGTGGGAACATCAAAGATTAAAATATCGCTATGAAAATGGCAAGAGAAAGAGTGTGTAATTAATAAGCACGACATGGTCGCGCGGAATTCAGCGATTTCTCGTCCGATTGTGAAACTATTCTTTCAATATGCTGAAAACTATTGATCGTAAAAATTCTAAAAAAAAAATGGGACCATTTCGACGAGTTACCCTATCGTTTGACACCTCACTCATCCAAATCGGTCTACAAATGGCGACGTACGAGCGGAACATCGAAAAAAAAAAATACACGTCGAATTGATAACCTCCTTTTTGGTTTTTTTTGAAGGTCGGTTAAAAAGGGTGTTACGAGGAACAACAATGGTTCGAGGCTTTCGAAAGTTTTTAACGTTTGCTATAATGCAGGTCAGACGCTTTTTTACTCTTCAGATTACATAATGCAATTTGAACGTTGGCTTGTGCTTTGACGAAATTATAATTTCAATACTACGTTACATAAATGCTGTATTGAATATAATACCATGTTTTACTACTTACTTAGTCTTATTTAGTCTCGTAGTTTAAAGACAGTCATTAACAGACTCTATTGCTCATAAAATTACATTTTAGCGTCAACATTCAGGGTATATCTATCCTGCTTAAATCAAAAAGATAAAGCCCTGTGACTTTTAATGATAACCTTCTTGATTTATGACATTAGATAATCTTATTATCCATAACGACGTGTAGGATAAATGTATGGCACTTTTTACTGTCAAATTAATAGATCACTTTTCCAGTTCAAAATCGAACTTTCAAGTCATTCAAGAATGAAGTCGCTCATATTCAAATCATACTTTGAAAACACGGTAACCTATGAAGCCGCAGGTGACATTTAGTTATAATATCGGTGGTAAATATAAGATTAAAAGACGATTAAGAATGCTTTGTAAAAGCTTACTTGAATAAAGTTAGACTATTGAAATATGTATAATGAATGAGTAAGACTTTCTGTCTCTACTATTGCGCGTAAACCAAAACAAACAAATGATGGGAAAGTACACTATTTCTACCTACAAAGTGCTGCGAATAGACGCCATCGTAGAAGAGCTCAGCCAGTTTTAAATTATTCAATTATTGCAATAAATTAGACACAGAACAATCGAACCGGTCCCAAAATGATCTCACTGTCTGGCGGCCTACTATATGACGGGATCATAACTCGAATTGCTCAATATATCTACAATATTGAAGTGCGATTTAAATCGGTGACGTCAATTTAGTCTAATATTATCGCCAAATGGCGACCGCGATTTTGGTAAAACTATCTAAAAAGCACATTTTGTTTACGGTTTGCAAAATTGATTTATTAACTACTTAGGATTAGTATCCGGCCTACGGCATTTCACTCTGTTCTTTATTTATTTCTATTTGTTATTTTGTATGTACCTATAGCAAAATCCATAAAACTGATTCCATAGTTTAAGTAACAAATGAACTTTCACTATCAATATCACCGGGATTCGATCCCAAGAGCTCCGACGCAAATGAGTCTCGCAGGCGGTTGTATGGAATGTAGCAATAATGAGAATACATTAAAAATATACCTAACTAATTCGTCCTGGGAACTTAGCTATCGTTGCAAACATCAGAACTTTCATTATAAGAATTTCTTGATATATTCATGAAAGTATTAATGAGAGTATGGGAAGATGTGCAACGATGAGGCGTGGGAGCTGAGGACAATGCGGTCAGGTTCAATAGCCGAATAACCATAGCCGCACCGCACAAACAAGTTATTCAAACCACTATTACAAACGTACCGTAACGAATAGATTTAATATCTAACGTTTTAAAGACTACTGAACCTTTATCGCCGACCAAAGCGAAGCCTCAACGAATGTGTTATGCGTTTGATTTGAGTATGTATGTATACTTAGCAGATCTGAAGGCTGATTACAACAGGAAATAACGCGTGCTTAGGTACTTTCAGGAATAATGTTGTGTATTAACTCAAATTTGTAAAATTGTGTTGGATAGACCATTTATATGTCGAAGGCTTTCGCTAAACATCACGGTATGATCAATATTAGCAGAGCATTTATGAAAAATGTTCCAAAAACTGGAAAAATTATTATCAGCGGGTAACGTATAGCTCTCCTGCGAAGCTGGGCCGCTTGTATCATAAATTAATCACAGTAGATTATATAAATGATAGACGCAAAAGATTTGATATTTATAATAAGATGTAGGTAGTAGTAAGTCTTATGTAAAACTTGTTACAGAGTAGCTAGTACTCTTTAGTCTTTGAATTGAATCAATGTTACCTATAAATAAAATTGTCATCACTAGCTTTTACTATTTGGGTTGCTTTTTTTATAAAATAAGTTCCTGTGCGTTTCATGCACTAACACCTTAAATCGTAAATAATTCCACCATTACTTAAAAATATAAATTCAAGCTTGTTCAGATATAATATCAATAAAATCCATTCATTCAATTTCATTAATGATCGTAATCCACATATTACATTCTATCGTGTTGTGCAACAATTTAGGTCAATAGCCAACCTTATCTATTCTTATCTATTTCGAAGCAAGCTTGGGAGGCTCAGTTATCCTGGGCTTATCCTACCTGCTCCTTTGCTCTTTGAATATATTGTATTTGTAATGGAATTGGATTACACAAGGGTCCCATAAAATTGTACCGTTATGTACATTGCAACTGTTATACACACGTTAAATAAATGACATTTTTGTAGGTATATAAATTTACCAAATCACATTTATGATATTACTAGTGGCTCAACCCAGCTTTGTATCGTTTACTGTGTGTACTAATAATAGATTTGATATTTAACTATTACATTCAAATAATATATGAATGTCGTGGCTTAATGTTAGAAAGCGGTATTTTAAATAGCGCTATCTTCAGGAAGTGTACCTCTAATAGAGACTTGTGGACGGCACTAAGGGAGGCCTATGAGACAGCCTGACTATCAAATAGAGATTGCTGTGCAATGTACATAAAGTAGTTCAGATATGTAAGGTAACTAAGAAAATCTATAATTGTCAGGAATGATTTACATTCACATCAAACTTCTTTCATACGTAAATAAGTATTATGTAATTTCATTCGTCTATATTTTGCTTCATAATGTGTATTGATAGCTACAGTTAGGAAGTTAAGATAAATGAAATTGTTTAACCACATAACTGTGAAATAATCGTTGCATAAAAAGGGACTAAAAACGGAAGTCCGCCGAGCAAGCGGCACGGGTCGCTGATAGTATTGGTGACAAGCAGACACCGTGAACTTGGCGCATCCGATGAAAATTACGCCAATTACAACAACGCGTTTAACCTTCCACGGCTTCCAACGAAGGTAAAATATCATTACATCCGCCGACATAATAATTCTTGGTGCATTTTATTTAATAAGCGGACAGATTTTTGATAAAACATATATATGTATATACATACGCAGTAAGTATTAACAAACTTTCAAAACTCAGATAAATTGTATTAAGTATTTTGGAAAATACAGAACGAAATAAATAATATACAATTTCAAGTTTCCTTAAACTATTTAAAACAACAGTTAAACAGCACCTACCGAAGTACGTGTTAACTATAATATCCCCGAGTCATTGCAGTAATTCGTCATTCCATGACCTGCGCATTTTCAAAGAAATTGTTGGTCTCTTATAACTTAGACCATTTCTTTCCATTAAAACGGTACCAGTAGCGTACCACGCAATAACTATGCGCTTGCATTATGTTTATCTTATAGCGAGTTTAGTTTGAAATAACAATAACGGGATAACAGACTGCATTCAAGCCAGTGGATACGAACAAAATATACGGTTGGATCAGAGTAACCAGCGGGTGGATGCAAGAACACTGTTAGCGAGAACACGTCGGAAAGACTATTTTTTGTATGGGACCTATTGTCATTTTCATACAAAAATATGCCTCTTTATATCACATCGAATGGGGCTAGCTTTATGTCAACGTTAGTTACTTTGGCAGACATAAAAATTAAAGTCTGTTATATCTATGACGTCTCCTTCATCTTCTTCCATTCTTCCTTTTCTATAGCAATGGTGTGGCCCATCAGGAAAAAGGAATGTTGGAAGGCAAAGAAAGAGATGGATACAAAAGTATAAAACCTTCGAAATGAATTTCTGTCGAAAGTTTAAAAAAATATGTTTGTACACGAATTAATTTCTGAGAAAAAGCAGTTACTTCGTAAGAGTTAAGTTCCGCATCAATAACGGAATTTTTAAAATAGGTCCAGTCGATTTCAAAACAAATAAAATACTAGTCTTTACTTTTGTATAGACTGTAGTTAGTTGGAGACGAAATTGTTTATTCGATATCAACTCATACTAGGACTCGTTTAACTATATTATCTTTACGTAATGCGTATAGATAAGAGGCATGGTTAAGAGGCCATGCTGATCCTTATCTTTAGAATCTTAAGAACTATTAGACACAAAAATGTGTTATGCTCCACTTGTGGTCTTTCTATTAGTACCCCAAATCTGATGTTTGAATTCTCTTAAAATTGGAGTCGATCATATTGACTACAAATTTATTGGTGGTCCGATTATGACATTCAAATCATTTTCGTTTCTATTGACGTTTTTTAAAATGAAAAAAAAAAAAAAAAAAAAAATGTAACTTAGTAGATCAGTAAATTAGATATTAGAGACTTGTGAATATTTTGTTTTCTGACGATGTCATTTTTTGTTATTTACTTTTAATTATGTTCTCATGCAAGAGATTGCATTGGTTATGGAAGAACAGGCCTTTAAACCGAAACCTATTTGAAGTACAGTAATCCAGCAATTAATTCCCCTGCAGATACGTCATCGTACGACGAATTAGTTTTAGGTTGTGAATTGTGATATAAAATTTAAGCCAAAAAGATGCCAGAAGATGCTGAAAGTAGGTGAGCAATCAGTCTCAAGATCATTGTTTTTGATTTATAATCTATAATTTATAAATAGTAATAGAAACACTAGCTCAGT
This sequence comes from Aporia crataegi, assembly GCA_912999735.1. Lineage (NCBI taxonomy): Eukaryota > Metazoa > Arthropoda > Insecta > Lepidoptera > Pieridae > Aporia > Aporia crataegi. The sequence goes on from OU538736.1 coordinate 8,742,183, forward strand.
ATAACTAAACATCTGTTATTAAATAAAGTTTTTAAGCATTTGTTACTTTTACGCTTTTACGTTGTTAGCTCTTAAACGGATGGACCTGTTTCGATGAGTTTTTTGTTTGAACGCTAAATTGATCGAGATGTTGGCTACGGTTTATGAATATAATTTTATCCATATATCATTCTTACCGGAGGTTTTTAAATTGTGTTCAATTTCACTTGTCTTAGATAAATAACTAGGCATGTCATAAATAAGATGAATAAATCCCAGGCGATATGTTAATTTAAATTTCGATACCTAGCTGATTATCCCTATATTGAGAATCTTTTACCCTATCATCTCATAAGCGTAAAAATCGGTAACTAACTTTCCCTTTGAAAAACAAGTTACTTCATGAATATATCAGCGCTGTTCCATAACTTCACAAATTAACACTTGTCTGTGCTAAGCAAGAGCATAATGGCTTCATACAGCATCTTGAAGGTCTTTTAGTAACGTTAACTTCATAAAACAAGACCCTGAAGTGATTTTACTATATTGAAATATCTTGCAAATAAAATTTTTTTGACCGACCTACAAAAACACCCAAAAGGATGTCATCAATTCGACGTGTATGTATTTTTTTTTATGTTCCACTCATACGTCGCTGTCCGTGGACCGATTTGGATGAGTAAGGTGTCAAACGATAGAGTAACTCGTCGAAGTGGTCCCATTTTTTTTTGTTGAATTTTTAAGATTAATATTTTTCAGGATATTGAAATACTTTCATAATCGGGCGAGAAATCGATGAAATTCGCACGACCGCGTTGTACTTAATTGCTTCTAACTCAATGGAATATATAAATCCTTATCGATGAATTAGATGTTTTTGGATTCAGTATTAAATTTGCATTGCATGCAGTATTAAATTCTACTATTGAATGACTTGGCACCGCCTTTCAGAGCTACTAAAGTTTTTATGCCATTGTTGAATTTTACATAAATATTATTCATCAACTCCATTTACATCTTTATATTTAAATTTATTTTTTAACTTTTTAGTGCGTTTTGTGGTCGGCTTTATTTTTTTATTTCAATAAAATTTATATTCAGTTAAAACTCTTAGGTCAATACACTCGTGATAAAAATAAATATCTATCAAATTTGTAAACATTGCGTACAACGCAAATCGAAAGCGTGATATAAAAATATGTTTTTGAAGAAAATTATTTTCATCAGAAAAACAATTTTTCATTTTAATATTACAATTATAAAAAAGAATACAAAATGGATGAACAGATTTTAATAAACTGTAGCTAAGAAACAAAAAAAAACAGTATCACATCCATTCGTTTAGAACTTTAGAAGATAGACATACATAAACGACAAACTTATAACATCCCCCTTTTCGCGTCTGGGGATAAATATCTTAAAACATATTTATTTTCGGAAAATTAAACTTTAATTTCGAGCGTTTTAAGAGGATATTTCTAAGTTTTTTGAAAATTATTTTCTAAGATTAAAAAAGCAAAACAATAAAGACAAATCAACTTTAAATTAATTATGTAAGTACCTACTTAGGTTTTGTATCAACAATCTATTACGCGTGTTTTATATCAGAACGATTGTACCTAATATCAATTAGTAAAATATCTAATTTACACTAATTGTACATTAAGAAATATATAATTAAATAATACTCATTGCAGTTATCTGTGCTTTTAGGAGTTGGATGTATTATTTTAAGAATTATATGTTTGCTATCGTCTACAGGCCTTGTTTTGTTTCCGTCTTCAGTTTTTGTATGTAAGTAATACAAAATTATGAACTCCATACACTTTGTGCATTTTCTTCCATACTGATACCTTTTTTATGTATTTTACCACGTACCATGAAACCTAAATAAATATGTAATGTGTCAGTCTTATTAAAAAATACCTATAAGCTATAACATGTCTTCTGGGGAATAGGACTGCCCATCTTAATATGTGCAGCAATTTTTATTTAAAAATAATAAATACTGTCAATAAATAGTTAAGGAAGAGAAAAATTATCTTCCTAAATAAACAATAATTAATTAGAACAAAGAACTACTATGATTTAAGTTTGTTTGGCTAAAACTTTCTAATAAAAAATTCAAATAGCAGAAAACAGGCACAATGCCGTTAACAGATAGAACACTTTGTGGAAACTATCATCGAATATACACATGCATCGTATTACATTGTTATCAATTTTATAAGTCAGTGCAGTAAAAAATCGGATACGAAATAAATGGATGAGGAAGTTGTTTAATATATACTTCGATTTATTCGAATAACGGAGAACTGCAATTTGATAGCCTTTAACGAATAGGCTCTATGGTTTAACGCCGTTTTAATAATTGACACTACAAGTGTACATGACACTAGAAATTATACACGTTGAATGCAAAGAGGGCTCGAGGCATAATCAACCACGCCTGCCTATAATGCAAATTGGCTAGCTTCACTTTATGAGCACGCCGTATGTGCCTGAAGGACACATTTCACTTTACATAATATACTTAGTGTCGAGGTCAAAAAGAAAAAAAGTGTGTTATAAGTCTGTCACATCGTTGCTCTTAAATGCTCGATTTCGAGACAGTTTTTTATTTGAATGCTGACGTGGTCGAGATGGACCTTAGCTATTCGATAATCCATTAATCAGATATTCCTTTTTGTAATCATGTCGATTTTAAGTCTTTAGAATTGTATTCAATGTTACTTGATGTGCTAATAAAATCGTGAATTTCTTACTGATAATTAACTAATTTCAATATCAATTGATTAATTATATCGTCTCGTATGCAAATTACATTTCAATTAAGTATTATGCATTATATTAATGAAGTGTAATTGTGTTAGTTAACCTAATAAGTATCTTTAAACTAGTATAATTAACTGCACCTATTTTGTTCTTTAAACAATTTTTCCAAAATAAAAACTTTGTTAAAAATATTGACAGTGCAAAAGCTATGCAAAGTTAATGGTTTGTGAAATAATCTCTAATTCCAATAAAAGTTTGTACTTGCGAACAATTGGCTCGCGCAGTTATGCGGGCGGATAATCGCTACGCATACAAATAAACCATGAGTTTGTCTCGATAAGGTTCTTCGCCTTTTACGTAACGGCATTTACAGTAATATTTGGACGTCAAGTCACTATGAAACTTCTGTTCATTTATGAAATGCCATTCATAGAATTCATATTTTAAATAAAATTTAGTACAGATGCACCCAAAACAAAATACGACAGCATTTCCTACTTGTAATAAGTTCTCATGCTAAATCATATTAAACTATTTCTGAGATGCAATTATCATAAAATATTATTAATTTAAAAACTTACCATTTCGTGATACATCTAGCTCAACTAAATTCTCAAAGTTCTGTATATCTGATGGTAATTTGTGTATTTCATTATCACTGAGACCCAAACGTCTCAGTCGATGCAATCTAAAGAAGTTCTGAAAAGAAATATATTATCATATTATTTAAAGTTAAGGTTTATGTATACATAAATAAGGTATACATGACATATATAAATATACCAAAGTTAAAATCAATTTTTTATTTAGATATTTACACATTTTTCTTTCCATAAAAGTGTTTGCCCCAAACTGCAATGACAAACATGTTGACATTCCTAATATATAATCTTTGTACTTGAAGGAGACTTGAATAATTTTAATCAGTATAGCATTTTGTAGTTTGAAAAAAGTACTATAATAAAGTATTCTAATACTTTAGTTTACTTTCTTATCACATAATATTAGACTGAGACTTTATCAACTATTTTGTGTTTTTAATTTGCAATCAGAATCCAACCCAAAAAGTTTCATTGAAGGTTTAAATTACTACTTTGAAGCTTGATTCTGATAAATACTAATTAAAATTCTATAAAACAATGTATGGGAATTTATATTCATTTCTTTATGCAACCAATTAAAATTTTAAAAAAAGACACTTCCACAATAAAATGCTTAGGGTTAATAAATCTTATAAATGTGTATTTACTTATTAAATATATTTTTGTAAATATTAAGTATGTATATTAAGTATGTTTTTACTGCAAATGAACATTGGGGTTCATTGACTTATTTGCAGTACATACTTGATTATATTTAAGTTGCTATTGGTTTTGGTAAATTAGTAGTAAAAAATTAACAAGGTATTCAGAACAACAAACTTTGTATGCATGAATTTTACTATAGAATAAAATAACAAATTTAAAAACAGATCGACAGGACCTGTTTTTCCTTTTGTACCTAATTAAATCATTATAAATGTAGGTTACAACGAATCAACGAATACAATTCTAACTTAATATATAAATCTTTAAGCTTATTCCTCATAAGAGTCAGTAATGATGTTGATGTTAGATACTATTTACGTTACTGATAATATTATGGTAAACGCCCACGGAGGATGGAAAATCAGTAACAGTTATTTTAGGTTCATTTACCTTAGGCAAATCTCTTATGTGATTGGCATCCAAAAAAAGTTCTTCCAAACTCCTAGAGTAACGTAAAATGTCTTCAGGTACTGTTGGCAACGAGCAGTGCCGCTTGTCTACACATTCCACTTGACGATTACATTTGAACAAAGGTATACATCGAAACATGATGGAAACTACACTTTAATGAAACTGTTCTTGTATAACTCACTATCACGACACATATTCGAGCACTTTTCAGTTGATAGAACTACACCAGCATATTATAATATTTATATGTTATAATTCTTCAGACGACACGAGAAAACACTAACCACCTCACCCTCGAAAATGAAGCCACAAACTATCGGTGTTGCCCCTTGCCAGTGTTGGCAACATCAGAGATGGCGCTGATCGTACCAGGGGCGTAAAATTATCGTATTTGCCGAAAAATTATCGTACATGTTCAAATAACATAACATAATTATTAATAAAAATAGATATTTATCATGAACTTATATTACGCTCGACCGTCCGACCGGCCCGACATATCATTTTTTGAAACTCCGATCTTCCATTTCGTTCAGAAAAAATAAAAATTGGATTTTCCAAAATTATCGTACATTTTGTGTACGATAATGACTCGCAATCGTACATCGTACAGTGGTATCAGATTATGGTATATATACGATAATTATCGTACGGTTGCCAACACTGCCCCTTGCGGCTTGCAGTTGTTACTTTTAGTGGTTATAGCTTAAATAACATACCACAGCATACCACAGAGTTGAGAGTACTTTAAAATATTTGTTTCAATCTGTTATAAATAATAATTATAGCATTTACTAGAGCGACATACTCATATTTTCAATGATCCACATTATCTTGTTAAATTCATATTTGGCTTGTTGGACAAAATTGAATAAAAATAAAATTTATTTAATTTTTGTCTCAAGACCGCGAAGTGATAACTAAAATATTATCTTATCGCCAAACTTGTGCAATGTTTTTTTGTGAAGAATCGCAAAAAAATGTTTTATTAATTCATTCAACCAGTTTAGAAAGAAATAATGTGTATGGTATGACAGGTTCTTCTTTAAAATAATTGGTCATAATATTTTCTCTGTGATCAAGTAAATTGTCAAATGTCACATTCTAATAAAAATTATAACTGCTTGATGCTGTCGTCTGTCGTCTGTCGAGCTTAGCTGTCGAGATTCGAGAGGTCAGTGGATACTGGATGAATAGTGAATAGTGGCGGGCGAATGGAAATTTAAAAAATCCTCTTATTTTTAATTTAATAGTCACCTTTTAATATTATTACTTACACACCTACTACCTATTCGAGAAAAGTTTAATTGCTACTAATTATATCGTTTTTGAAAACCTAAGAATGTCTTACAATTTGGGATTTATTGGAGGAGGCAATATGTCTACAGCTATTGTTCAAGGAATCTTGAGAAATGGTAAGAAATCAATTAAAGAGTGAAGTTACGAGCGAAGTAGGCTCAGACATACTTACAATTTATTAACAAATTATATTGACTTAGTCTTACAAAACACAGTCATGTGAGAATTACGTCATTTTTCAGGTGATCATCCAGCATCAAAAATATGGGTATCAGGACCACATTTAGAAAACCTTATTCACTGGAAGGAATTGGGTGCAAACATCACAAACAAGAACGGTGAAATTTATAGTAACTGTGATGTAATATTTCTTGGAGTTAAGCCCCAAGTCCTATCAAAAGCTATTAATGATTGCTATAATACTCTGCCTCCTAATTTGCTTCATCGAAGAGTGTTATTTATTTCAATTTTAGTTGGAACTAAAATAGAGCAATTACACAAGGTATGATTCAGTGTTTTTTTATTGTGTCTTCATAAATTGTTTGCACATTGAGTTATTATTAATTACAATTAAAAGATTGATAAAATAATATCATACATAAAGAAAACTAGGAAACTGTCACCTATTACTATGTAGATTGTAGTCGTTGTAGTAGGTTCAATCTGTTTTCTTTAGAAAAATCAAGAATTTTACTTAAATAACTTAGTTTGTGTTAAATAGATAGACATATTTTACATATTGAATGTATTGAACTAGATTCTAACCTTATAAAATCAAAGCTAAAGCATTTGAAACATGAAGGTAAATTAACGAAAAATATATTTTAGTTGTATCTTATAGGTGCTCAGTATTCTACCTGGTGAGAAGCAAGTGATAAGGACATTACCTAATACGCCCATGGCTGTTGGTGCTGGAGCATGTCTGTACACCCCTGATGATTCAGTAACTGAACAGCAATGTAAAGATCTAGAAAAATTGATATCAGGATGCGGTGTTTGTGAGAGAGTACCTGAACATTTAATAGGGTCTTTAGGATCTCTTATCGGATGTGGGCCAGCTTTTGTAAGTATACCTACTTTCTTATTAAAAGCTTCATTAACTTTAAAAAGAGTTTTAACAGTATTAAAAAGTTTGCTCCTTTTAACTAACCAGTCTTGGCTTAAATGCCTGCAATTTCATGTGTCTAGAAGTATGACTTCAACAAAACCGTTGTTCTTGAAAAAATAAAGATAATATTAAAAGGTTTCATTTATACTTAGCATACCTAAGTCACCAAAATTTCGTTATATAAATATAACCTTGTTGTTGATGACACTATAATAAAACCTACTTATTTCAAAAATAAATTAAGAACATTTAAATTTTTCCATTATTTATTATTGATTTTTCTGACTGTCGGACAAATATCTTTTAAAATCACAGCTGATTTAGGTACTAACTACATGTAAAAGTCTCGCTATATTTAATAATAATCTCCCGACATTTTGATTTATAATTAGGATACCTCATAAACTGCTAAACTAGCTCGATCTAGTCACATTATAAACAAAAAAAAACTAATTAGAAGCTTACCAGTGGTGTTACAATAAGATACCCACATCAAATAAACGAACTATCTTTGACTAACTTTGTATACGCGATTGGTTTCGTTTAGAATATTGCTCTCACCACTGGGCTGAAGTGTTTCGATACTAGCTTGCGCTCTTTGACCGAATCCAACAACGGACAATTCGGTTATAAAATTACCGACAATTCGACAGAAACAGACAAACAAAACAGATAAATAAAAAATTGGAGTGGCTGTTTGTAATATTATAACAACCGCTTTTTATTAAATGCATATGGATGTATGTATACACGGTATATATACCAAAATAACATTTTTCTAAATTTTTGTCTATCTGTTTGTTTATTCCGGCTAATCTCTGAAACAGTTGGACCGATTTTGACGAGACTTTCACTGGTGATGTAATAAGAAGTAACTTAGGCTACTTTTACTCTAGAAATTAATATAATTAAATAAATAAAAAAAATAACTATTCCACATGGATAAAGTACATACTATCTAATAAATTCTTATACATATCTATTATTATTTTGCTGTTCGCTATTTTACTCTGTTTATAGGCTAAATAACATCACGTTACGACAAAATTAACGCGGATGAAACCGCGAGGCACAGCTAGTCGGATAATAATGAGCCGCATTACTTCCTATATAATTTAAATCCTCATCTTCCAGATATACATTGCAATCGAAGCACTAGCTGATGGTGCGGTGAAGCAAGGGGCTACCAGGGCCTTGGCAACAAGACTGGCCGCCCAAACGGTGATGGGCAGCGGCAAAATGGTGCTAGGGAATTCAAAACACCCAGGACTTTTGAAGGACGAAGTCTGTTCGCCTGGTGGATCCACTATTTGCGGAGTTGCGGCTTTGGAACAAGGAAAATTTCGGTATGTTCGTTTAATAAATGCTGAATGTGACTGTTAAATATATAAAAGTAAATTCTACTATTGTATAGGTAATATCACAATCTGTATGTGAAAGTGTGATATTTTGTAGTGTAGTGATGGAAGCGCCAACGCGTTACAACGAATCAAATTAAAAATAATTAATTCCTTTTACCAAATTTCATCAAATCCGCTTCTACTAAGTCTTGTACATTGAGTGTCAAGGCGCTCTATAAAAAAATAAATTACTTGAGCGTTTACAGAGTGGTTAAACGAAAATGTTCGAATCAGTTCTATACCGTTCAAGGCCTGTGGCAAATTCATCGGATGGGCCACCTCCCCCCAATATAAAGAAGCTGAACCAACAATAATATTTTTTATTTTATTTTATAATACTTAGGGTCTCTTTCACGACCTTCAAGTAAAGTGTCAAGTATATAATTTCATACTCCTCCGTCCGCACAATTTTCGTAAAAATGGGTACAAAGTTTTTGCTTCACGTATTAATATAATGATAATTTAAAAAAAAAAAAAAAATCCATCTTGATCATGTCAGCTTTCAAACAAAGATATGGTATCGAAATTGTTCAATAATTCTTAGTCTTTTTTCTTCAGGGCAACCCTAATAAACGCAATCGAAGCTGCTGTAATGAGGACTAAGGAAATGGAAAATAATTAAATGTATCTAAAACAACGGTCACATTGTATTAAGCGAGAAAAGAAGATTCTTAAAAGGTACTTTGTCATATTAAAATAGAGAATAAAACATAGCTAAGAAATGTAATATTCTAGTATTGCCAGAATCGTTTAATTATACTTACTCCCTTACTTATAAACTTTGCCCAACTAACATCTTTGCACAAAGTGTTTTTGCGTCTTTTTTCGAACAACATTTTCAGCGAAAAAGGCATTCGAGACATTGCTTCAAGTTAGCAACGTTTATATTTTTAAGGGAGATAAAGTATTCTTACAAAATATCTTAATGTTTTTGTTTTTACTTTGAGAAATTGTATTTTAGTACATATATCAGAATAGTATTTGAAAGATATACCTATCTGTAAACTGTATTGTTTGCATAGCAAACTAATTTTATGATTTCATTTCATAGGTTCATGAAAATTTTCAACCAGTAATATTTATTAATTGCATCTATATTAGCAACTTTTTGCCTTTGCACTTGGTTAAATTTGAGTTAAATTCACCCATCTTCAAAACGGGTGAACTTAGCTAGAAAATAAAATAGAATAATTAATATCTTTTTTTTCTTCTTAGAAAAGGCTTCCCATGTAAAATTTTTGGAAATTCCCGTAATGGCGCATGGGGCAGACACATGTATCTGATTCACTGATCATTTTCTTTCAGGCAAGTAGGTGATCAGCCTTCTGTGCCTACCCAACCGAAACTAAATTAATTTGAACCCAAGACCTCTGGCGCAACACGCAAATGTGTAAACCACTTAGCCACGGAAGCGGTTGCCATGTAAAAAATGGATTCTGCCAATATCCAGTAGTTGTAGGAGTATCAGTCTTTAAGTATTGAAGTCACTAGTGATAAATAAAATAACTTGTAAAAGAAGGAATATCTATAGAGATTTCTTGTGAACAACATGGTTTAACACTAAAGATCTAAAAAAAGAATTGAATCTATTGTTTTAACGCGAGCGAGAAATAGAATCTCAGAAATCTTTGTCGTTCAAACCGTTCTTTGCAAAGAGACGTAAATTCTGGCTTATGAATTTCAGCCTTTGAACTTTATTAGTATTTATTATACAACTCAAAAAGATTAGACTTTTTAAGTATAAATCTATTAATTTTTAAGTACATACCACCATTCAAGAATCTCCATAAGAAAGTATTATGAATGTTTTTTTTAGTATTTTATTGTTTTAAATATGTCAAAACTAGCTGTGTAATTTCATTGTATAATATATAGCCTAGCCCTCCCCGATAAATGTATGATCCGACACAAAAATAATTTTTCAGTTCGAACCAGATATAATCTTTTCAGCTTTATAAGATATAATTGGTAAGATTCATAACAATGCAATTACACATTCCAAATTATTATTATCTATCAACAATATGTTAATAATGATAATTTCGAATGTGAATTAATGTTCTTTTCTAAAAACTGATGATTTTTATTATTTTTGTGTAGGAAAACCATTTGTAGAAAAAAAGTTTAAGTTAAAAGTGAAATACTATCTGATTTAGATACTCATGATTGTACCTCTTTTTTATTATTTTACTTTTTAGTTTATTAAAAATAAACGCTATTGAACAAAATCTTTTATTATTTTATAATGATAATGAGTCATATAAAATTGTAAGCATCCTTAAGTAATAAATTTACTTTTATTACACGGATAATTCGGCCATTTCATGTGCAATAGCAGGAAATATGACCTCATTGCAGACGGATGGTACCGAAATATTCTCGAATGGTTTGGGAAGAGCACCAGTTCCACCAGAACACCGATCACGAACAGTGGCTTCCGATATACCTTAAGAAAAAAATTATTACACAAATTTCACACATCAATTACGCAGAAAAACACAAAATTCCCGAACAATTCGGCAGCATGTCAAACATTTTACAAGATTCTCACAGCGTTTATGAGACTTTTTCGATCAAAACCACTGTTTGTCGATACCGATATATATGTCTACGATAATATTTGTTCCCAAGGTTGTATATATTGCCATTCTGTTCATGTGAAGTATCGTTCAATTTTCCCACACATTGTTTTCTCTTACAGCCTTTACTACTACGTCACGGCGTTATTATCGTAATTAATTTATCACGACTTAACAAATCACTCGTTATATAATCAATTCTTTTGTTTTTCGTCGTTCCTTAAAAAAATCCTTCTCGTTGTTTGCTTAGGTGTATACGGGTGATACGGGTGCACACAAACAGAGCGCCTAGTGAAAAGAAACAATGATACTCGCCGAGCTAATCCAACGCTAATGTCTATACTTTTGTGTCTCGCAACCTCTGGGATCTCTTCGTCATCTGCTTTTGATATACAGCTGATTTTCCTAAATCTCTTACTCATTCTGTTAAGATTCGGTCGAAAATGAAACGAAAGATTTCGAAAAAGCCCACGTTTTTCGCTTCCGTATTTATTCTGTCTTCCCAATAGACAATCTTCGGCTTTACATGTGTCGATTGGTTTTGTCGCAAGTAAAGGGTATTCTTCAGCCATTGTTTTGTCACATATTTAGCTGACCTTCAAAAACCGAGGTGAGGTTATCAATTTATGGTATGGTTTTTTATTTCGCTACCGAATTTCAGCCGCACAACGTCAAGTGTCACGAAACAGTACGATGCAAGTAATTTTGGCATTGATTGAGCATGACGCTTACCGCGATAAGATTATCCAGATTAATTTTTTGATTTTGTTTGCGTATAGTAAGATAATATGGCAGTGTTTATGTATACATTATATGTTATATGGTAAACTTTTGTAAGTGATAATGCCCTGTTCGAGTCAATAAAAGCCCGATTTGGCGGGGTATAAGCGATTCATATTTGCTAGGAAGAATTGACGTAAATTCCTATGATTTTACAACTTCAAAAAAGAGAAGGTGCTCAATTCAACTATTCTTTTGTGTACTATACGATTTAGAGGTAAATTAATTATAATTAACCGATTTAAATGATTTTTTATTTCCTTATTTTTAAAAAGTTCTTATAATGCGAATTAGTCGACTTTGTGCCTATAACTATAATCTATGTGCTAAAATATATCTATATATCTATGTGCTAAAATTGACAAAAATTATAATATATTAGTTCATTGCATTTACGGTACGTTATTTGCAAGACCACGGGAAAGAAGCGTCTATTGCCTCCGATATACCGAGTGGTCTAAATGCGTATTTTATGCCTTGATTTTTGGACAAGAGAATGCATTGTACGGCAAACATGACATTTCCATTACAGATATCAAAAAAAAAAATTGAAAAAAAAATCTAATTGATAACTTCCTTTTTGGTTTTTTTAAGGTTAAAAAGGAAATTATGAGAAATAATTTCATTAACAAAAGTTTTGAATGTTCATTCTAAGTTTTGCAGTTTTATCCTTCATAAAAACAATAAATTAATTTTAGATAAAAAAGTATTAGGTTTATTTATAAAAAAAGATAAATATTTTACACTTTTGAGTGGCTTTTCTAAATCGAGTAGTTTGTTACCATACATTCATACTCATAAATAAAATGAAACTGACATGCACCGGCTATTAAGTATTATGAAATCTACTATATTTTGAGAATAGTGCCTTTGGCTTTATTATTTTCCTTTTAGATATCTCATTTTCATCTCGTTATTCGGAAATTGATTATTTATTTATTTTAATATTGCTATCCAAGTATGTGGAGCATAAACCTGTTCTGATTTTTCCGTCCACCTGATTCGATGTTACAATATAAAAGACACACAAACATACAACACAATAATTAAAAACTGCGCGCACGCAGTACTTGCATGCGAAAATGTATAATACTAGTTGTGCCCCACGGTTTCACCCGCATTAATTTCATCTTAGTGTGATGTTATATAGCCTATATTTATTTATATCAAATTAACAGTCTAAAAAATAATTTACATCTCTAAAAATGATGATACTTCCATACAACTTTTCATCCCTCCCTTTCAACCCCTTAAAACCCTTTTTTTGCATTAAAAAGTAGCCTATGTCCTCTCTCAGGTTCTAGACTAACTGTATACAAAATTTCATTTAAATCGGTTCAGTAGTTTTGGCGTGAAAGTGCGACAGACAGACAGTTAATTTCGCATTTATAATATTAGATTATAAACAAAACGAATACCAATAATACGAACCTGTTATTGATGCGACGCAAGAATATGTAAGGGATACAGGTGTATTCATAACATTCGACGACATATTCGCGTTATGAGTATTTTATTGTTAATGGTCCAATGTAAAAATTATTTAATTTATAGTTTATTGTTCTGTTAATTCTTCGTATATCGTTTTTAGTAACATGTTTCTCATATCCTATTAATGCTAATGTAGATAGTATTTAGTTTATGTTATCACTTCCGTGATATAAAGTTATTACTAATTTGAAATCAATATTTTCGTTTGCTTTTTTATAATGTAAGACAGAGGAGTGACGAATAAAAAAAGCGTGATGACGTTTTTCCCTTCTCACCGCTAAACCTGCATACAGTAGCTGTTTGCAGGTTCCATTCTTTTTTCCTTATGCTTCCATCGATGTGAACTATGTGTTCATATCTTGATCAAGCAGAAAACAGAACACGTATCTTCATATCAATTACATCACAAGAGCATGACAGATATCTGAACTACTGAACGAAATTTGTTGAACAAAATAGAATATTTTAGTTTTTTTTACTTTCTTCGAAGCGAGGTCACGGGTATCTAGTAGGAAATATTTTAAAGAGCCAAAATAGGGGCGCGGCAGTGTGCGTGTAAATACGCTGCCATTCAAACGACAAGTATTGTTAGGTCACATTAAAATGCTAAACTATTTAACTTTTAGTTCATTAAACACGCGACCTTTAAAGACATCGCTGTTTTCAAACGCGGTTTTTGTAAAAAGGCGACATAAATACATCGATAAATTGCTTTTAGTGTTTTTTTATTGACTTGAATGTGGAAGTGACAAAATAGTGGCCTTGTGGTTATCAACCGTGGCGTCAATTGCCTGCCATATTTTGTAAGGTCGCAATAAGTATCTGTTATTTTAGTCTGAAGTACATCCCGTTATGGGGTAGACATTTCTACGTGGTAGGCATCTGTATCACTGATAATTTATTACAGGCAAGGAGGTGATCAACCATCTGCGCCATCTTCAAATAACCACCTTGTGTATGGGTCCACCCCGTGTAAACTGATTAAAGATTGAGGCTAAATATTATATAAAGAATAAACTATGCAATATTATGTCTAATGTAAGTGTAATGTAATATCAAGAGATAGCTTTATCAATGTTCTTTCATATAATCTAAAGATTTCAGTGGTTCGTACTTGTTTTTAATGTGTCAGTACACATAAGGAAGCGACTTGCATTTATTCTCTTTGTAATAAAACGTCTAAGCTATACACGAAAAAATATATATCAGATTAGTAAAAATTAAAAAACAGCGAAAATAAGATCTCAAAATTACTCATTCCTCTAAATAATAACTTAATATGTCGTCAATAGAACCTATTGTTTCCTAATTAAGATAACGATTTTATATTATTAAACGAATTTAAATTTGATGAACCATTAAACCAGGCCAGATATGAAAAACGGTTCGATGATGAAATGAATTCTATGCGTAATGTTCAGTGTCAGCGCAAGGTTCGTTTTCTCTGCATCGGAATTGAATCTATCTCTTTCTGTCTTGTGCTAGAAGGTAATTGTTTGGTGAGACAAAACATCAGTGTGACTAAGACATTGAATTAGTGCGCAGGCGCAACTGATTCACAATTTTCCCGCAGTTTGACAAGTGTGCAAGAAGCCGTATTTTCCCGATTCATTTGTTATTTATTGACTCAATATTAAGGTAGGAAATTATTATTACGCTTTGTAGAACTTTTTATGGTCGTCCACTATATTTTTAATTTAGTTTTTAATCAAATTCATTACTTATATAACATATCTTTGATTTTTAAATTTAGTTTTTAATAAAATTCATTACTAATAATATATACTTTATAGTAATAAATTGTAGGTACTGTATCATTTTTGGAAAATTCCGGCTAATGAAATTAAAGATTTAATTCCTAAAAATAATTCTTTATCTTTTTTAAATCTACGATTAAATACGATTGGATATTTATTATTTTAACTTAACTGTGTAGTAGATATGTATATATTTTGTATATACATAATATATAATAATTTTCATGTCATTTTTACCGCACCGTTTCATTTAAATATCTTTGTATATCAGAGATAATATACGCTGATAATATGCAAATAACGTTGTTTCCAAATCTCATTATTTTAATACGTAAGCGTCATTTCCCGGGATGAATAATTATTTTAAAGTGTAGGTTTATGAGTAGGTTTTATAGTTCAGAGAAGTACCTACTCATCTAACAATAAATATTATCTTTTATCAGATGCGACTATGTATTTGGCTTATGATAAACTACAAGTAGTGAGGCAGATGAATGCAATTCTGAATTTTATTTCTATGTACTTAGAGCTGTTAATGCTTTCGTTCGTGGACAGGAAAATGACGATACGCTATCACGAGACTATTCTTTTAGTTGAAGGAGAGACGTTGCACTATGGGGTTGTGCTTTTCGTTAGATTGCGGCGATTGTGATGTTTGCGTGAACCCCTGTTGTTTGGCGTTGACGGCCTGTTGCTGCATTCCTTGTCTATGCCCCGACGCGTGCGGCCGCGGTCATCAACAACCCCCACAGACGGTGGTTATCCAGCAGCCACCGGTGTATATTGATCAGCAACCTGGTTATCCACATCCACCACCCCCAGGAGGCTATCCAGGATACCCACCACCGCCCCAACAAGGCTACCCTGGCTACGCTACGTATAGATGAACTGGCTTTAAATAGTTAAGGTGAGTTGACGTGGACGACCTAGCACTACTAAAATGCTTTGCTAACCATAGTACTGGTGGCTTTTTTGCTTTTAAATATTATGTATTTATTATTAATATTTTTCTCCACAAGCAGGAAAACATCACGTTTCTTAGATGTTTCATAAAATCATTATTACTCATTTATTCATAGTTTTTATTTACTTAAACAAATAACTGCTTCTTGGCTGAGTTATTTACGCATTTACGTGTTGCTTCGGAGGTCCTGGGCTCGAATCTCGATGAAACAAATGTTTCGGTTGAGTAGACACGGACCTGATGATCACCTATTTGCCTGTTAAGGATGTGAAAACAGAATTGTGTCTGACCTCAGTCATTTACGATTTCACATAGGTAAATTTGGTGTCATACTATCTTTAAATCAATACACGTACAGAACCCTATAAAGATACAATTCATAGAACAGGTAGCCATTATCTTATCAATAAGTAATTCCAATTATTTAGAGATAATAGCGTGTTTTAATGTCGTATCAACTAGGTAACTACTTAGATATTATAAAGTGAAACTGAAGGTAGTTGAAAAACCCCCGACATGTTAATTACAAATAATATCTCATGAGTGTATCAACAGATCTTTATAAATAGTAGCTAATTGCCTTGATCACGTCAGGTTTCAAACTTGTTTCAAATAAAAATAAGCACCAGAATCGATCCATTCATGACTACGTTTGTATGGCCCCGTGACTAATACCAAACATCTCAAAAGGGATTTTTACAACATTTTTCATTGAAGCTCGATCCTATTGGTCGTAGCCTGATGTTGTTGTCTTCCTTAATAATGAATTCAACACAAAAAGCAACGAAATGTGTGCTGGGACACATAGGAGAAGTGAAACAGACCACGCGGCCGTAGGAATAGAAAAATCCTAATACAACTATAAAAAAGTCTATAAAAAAGTTTCACTTCAAAATTAATTTTTCAATTCGAAACAGTACCTAGTTTCTGAAATGACAAGTTACTTTAGTTTTATAATATTAGTACATATATGTTTTAAAACATTGTACCTACTAATTAGCATTACATTTAAGGCACTACATACAAGTGCAAATTAACTTGCGTCACGTCATTTTTCACCTTGACACCTCCTTTTTCTTTACAAGCCATAATCTTTACAAACAACCTTATGTTTAAGTTTGTTCTAAATTACTTTAGATAACTATTTAATTTAAATAAACATACAAAAAATTATGAATTGAGAAGGCCACTGAGGTGGTAAGAAATATAATATTTTATGGAAAAAATAAAACAGGTCCCTTTTTAAATTAAAATTATAAAATTGATATGAATTTCAGGATGGGCTGCAACATATCCTGTCGCCCCTGCTGCTGCTGCTGCATACCATGCCTTTGCTGCGAATGTTGCTCAGACCCACCACGCACCAGAGTGGTGCACACCACGACTGTTGTTACTGTGCCCGTTAGACAAGCACCACGTCACGATCCACCACCACCCTATAGATAACAGCTGCCCGCTACATGAGTTGTTACACTACAAAAATAATTATTTCGACGCCAATTCTGATATACACAAACTAAACTAATGAGGGAAACATACTTTTAAAACGCCACGTGACGTGACGTATCGACACCTAATGCGAATTGTTTCATGCCGTGTTTTCCTTATTTCTATTAAATAATTTAAGGGTTTAATTAGTACTGACATGCGTGGGATGGCGTGGCGTAGCGTCGCGTTTTAAAAGTATGTTTTCTTCAATAGTGTAATTTAGTTGTTATGTCAATTTTAGTCCTGTCTTACGAATTCTAAATTTAACTCGTTTTTGAAATCACTAATAAGTAATTTTAGTTTAAAGAAAACAGTTTCAACGGATTAAACGCGTTTTTTAACACAATTTTACAATCATTATATTTAATACTAACGCGCTTAATCCGTTCAAGTTTAGTCAAACTCAGTGAGTTGTAGGTACTTGAACATCAGAATTGGCAACATCATGTGACATTTACTTACGTAGCAACTGAAAATTGTGTACAATGCCACAGACACTCGGAAACCTCTACACGTCAAACTTATAACACCTCTTTTCTTGCATCGGTGGTTAAAAATATTTAGAATAAATAATAAATAGAATTTATGATATGTATATAATAGACTAAACTTTACATTACAAAATGATATTTTGGGGCTAAAAATTATTGTATCAATCAAATACAAATCATTTATTTTTAATATTATATACTTTCCTTTGTTTAAGATAAGAATCCGAATTATACATTTTTAATG
The DNA here is from genome assembly GCA_912999735.1 of Aporia crataegi. Taxonomy (NCBI): domain Eukaryota; kingdom Metazoa; phylum Arthropoda; class Insecta; order Lepidoptera; family Pieridae; genus Aporia; species Aporia crataegi. Next base: position 8,760,256 of record OU538736.1, read on the forward strand.
TTTGATGTACTTAATATTTAACTTAGGTAATTAAAAAAAACATCACTTTGTAATTATAAAAATACCTATTACAACCAGCAGCGGCATGTAAGTAATAATAATATTTAATATCTTCAAATAGAATATATTTTTATTTTTACTTTTGTTAATATATTTGGTCTCTTCAATTGAAACGACTATTTCCTTAGTAAATGTAGTAATATTGAGTTTTACGCGTAATACAAAATTTTAAGCGTATGAAGTATGAACTAAGGTAGTTAAAGTGAATGTATAAAAAGTTCGTAAAATTAAATTCAAATTATTTTCCTGTGACATTCCGTTGACATTCTGTTAAAATTTTCTCCCACGTTAAATCTTATGAATTTGTGTCTGTCTCTTTTTACTGTCGCTTTTTCTTTTCATCGACTTTCAAATCACAACGATGCTAAAGAAGTTTTCACTTCAAAACAACTAAGAGCAATATTTATAGTCTGCAAAAAAGTAATTTTAAAAAATAAAATATGTACAGTAATTTTCTACAACACGGAATATTTAACTCAAATAAAGTGAATTAAATTTTGTAATTGCTTGCTTCAAAGCTTTAGAAATAGTATTTTTGTTATTCTTACGTCAAAGGCGATATATCGAAATATTTAAAAAGCAATGATTGGAAATACTGTATATTGATCATACCCAAACCAAATGTAAGTACAATTTGGGTCTATAGAACAATACTTTTGTACTTATTAAACTCATAAGCTATTCTACGAATATTTTGCAATTAGAATGTACCTATTTCACAAAACACTTGAATAAATACTTGAACGTATTAAATAATACCAATCTATTTCGATGAACTTCTTCGTGGGCAATTGCACCATCAATGTTTATCACATCAAATTAACTTGAGGTTTTTAAATAAAGATAATATGGCTTAGAAACAACAGTTTTTAATTTAATGTTACATTCGCTTCTGAAGCGAGCATTCAGCCATGTTTATAGGTGTCATGTGATCCACAAAAAATCTGTTCTTGAGCGACGAGACAAGATACGGAAGCTTCGACTCAGCTGATCATCGATCTGGCGATTATTAAATCATGACTTAAAAGGGAATCTTTACTCAAATCTCGTATTAATTTGCAATTGACGCTTCAAATGCGTATAATTACACTTTTCATTTAAAAAAATTACCTACATTGTGGTAAACAAATAAATTTTATTTGATAATAAACAAATGTAATAACAGCTGTTATCGTATACGAATATTTTATTGTGAATGACAGCACAATCTATAAAAAGTAATATTTTACAAGGATTAAGTACCTAAATCTCGCTTGCTAATTTGGATATGTAATTCCTAATACAAAGTTTTTTTCCACGTAGCAAATATTGTGCTATCAATAAAATAGGATTTATCATAAGATAAGTCGCATATTATTGATAGCACAATATTTTTTGTTCAGTACAGTAACTGATTTCAAAATGGGCTTGTGCATTACAATCGATTGTGGGAATCCTTTCGATTGCTGTGGCGACTCTGGCGGTGGTTGCTGCGACCTTGGCGGTGGTTGCTGCACGCCGTGCTGTGTGGCTTTGTCAGCCGTTTGCTGCATACCTTGTCTATGTCCGAACGCCTGCGGACAGAACCAAAACCAACCACCACAGACAGTTATTATACAACAACCGGAATACATTCAACCTGTTTACAGATAAATAATTTCGAGTTAAGATGGTAATCCGTCAAAGGTTAGTGTTAACAATTGACAGATTAATTATTAATTCAAGAAATACACAATTGTATTCGTTCCATTGTATATGATTTTGTTATTAAATTTCTTATATTTGCAAGTATTTATGAATTTATTATTTTATTTTCAGATTCCGTGTTTGTGCTGCAAATGACAACCAACCTAGTACTAATATATCTACCATTCAACAACAGTCGTTAAGGAACCGCCACTGTCCGAAAACACATAATACATAATTTATTAATTGTTAAATCGTAGACTTTGAAAGTTGGGAAGAAAAATATCATTATTTTCATATTTATTATTTATCATAATTAATATTGAAGTAAAGATAATTTTTTCTGGCAATATTGTTAAAATGAGCCTAAAAAAAAAACTATTCAATGTCTTAAAACTAGTTCTCAGTGTAAACATGATAGTTGACAGGATTTAACGATGGAATAATTCATATTTTATGACGTGAAATCTTAACTTTTGAATAAATAACAAAATGGTAGAAAGTCGAATGCCAAAGCTTTAACTACCAATTAAACAATGTAATGAACACTCCTAGATACCCTTGAATAGTTAAAATATTTTTTTTATTTATTCTATTATGTAAACAACAAAATTTAATAAGAAAAATATAAAATTATAACTTTTTCATTTTATAAAAGCTTCTGAAGTGCTTCCGATTATTGTCAATTTCAATTTTCGTACTGCAAACTTTTACATACCGTAGCGAAAGGTTGCTTACGGGCCAATCTTAGGCATTTTTTTATTTCCGAGTTTGAAATGATTACGCATTCAACACACCGACTCGGCTCACTCCAGGATACCTCTCTGCTACTTAGAGGGCCGTGTGAGCAATACCCACTTAAACCAACTTCTGTTATATCTGGGCTCGTTTTGCATTTTACCAGTGACCCAGGTCAATTCAGATTGATATCACGTTGATTTCATACAAAATACCAAATTTCCTCAACATTTAAACCCCGCCTAGTTTTAAGTAATTTTCAGAAATAACTGAATAACGTGATATCACATATTTATCGCGATATGGTCTCTGATTGTTCGTATATCTAATCTGATAAATACAGATTTAAAGAACTCTATCAACGTTAATTCAAGTAATATAAAAGGAAAATAATAAGTTCCGTCATTACAGTTTATAACCATAGCTTTGGGTATACAAGTATGTAAGTATTTAAGTTTATTTTAATTAAATTAATAAGTTTTTGTACAATAGACACATACTTACGCTTCATACAATCAACTAGACGCGACTACTTCCTTTCTCAATTCTACTCCGAAAAGTTGACTTTTAAGATCCAAATAACGTTACACAAAAGTTAAGCCTGAGTATTATTTTAGGTTAGAACAATATTCTGGTCCGTTAATTCTTGTCTTCTATTCGTAATTTTTGGTTATACTTGAGTGTGATACATACCGACTGATATACATACAGACCTTGGTTGACCGGGCTAAGGCCCACAATATCCCCCCCCCCCCTCCCCAAAAATACAGAGAATGTATCCGCGGGTCACGTCGTAGATTAGTTGATAAGAACTTAATTCCATATCACATATTTTTAATAAATACTTTCAAATTTTGTTTTACAATTATTGCCGTTTGGAAAAACTTCTAAAGGGTAGTAATTATAAATTAGAGTATGTATGGGTTTTTAAAAAGTGGTTGAATAGGCACCTAATAGGGCGTGGACTAGGCCGCATCACCACTTAGTAAGTTGTTTAGTTTTTTAATTAAAATACTATGTTAAGTACTTTTGTATTTCTTCAGAATGGGGCAGTGCTGTAGTAGTTGTTGTGACAGTAACCCGCCGTCGGGGGATGGTGTATACGTTGTTGACAACAATCCTGGGTATAACCCACCCGACGCAGTTGTGATACAGGACCAACCTCAGAACTTCGGCAGATAACATAAACCATGTATACCAATACATTATTTAATATTATGCATTATTCTTATTAAATCTTAATGGCAGTTTCATGATATGCAGTCTTCAATAATACGCCCATTATATCAACGGATATATTTAAGCAAGATTCAAGAGTCGTCAAATAATTATTCTTTATGAACATTTTTGACGCTCCCATGATTACCTAACTAATAATTTTAGTCATGTTTTGAATTATGGTCTTTCTTGATGTTTTTTTGGTGCACTACACTCTACAACCTGGCTCAATATAATCGAATAAATAGCCATATCTTAGACGGGCGCGGCTTATCATCTTAGCCTGCATTTCCACCTACTATTCGTATCATGTAAGGGACAGCCAAATGTTTAAATAAGCTGTGTGTTTGGAATTTTCAATTAGTTTAGCCAGAACTTATAATATTTATATGTAAGCCTAATGTAAAATTATTGTAATACAATGTATATCGTGTTAAATTTTAAATTTGCTTAGATTTAATTAAGCAAAATATGCTGGCTCATTATATTTTATTATAAAATATTTCTAAAATATGTAATTATAAAAGACAAACCGATTGACTTCACAACCTGATCAAGAAATAATAATCAAATCAGAGTTAATTATTATTTAATTTCATATCATAATTAATTAAGTTAATTATGATATGTAATACGTGAATTTTTGTTTTCATATTAATTATTATATTTTTACTATCTATGTTTACCTTTATTTATTATACCTATATACTAATGCTTCTATCAAAATTAAATTTTTCGTATAAATTTACAAAATGTTATAAACTTATGTTACTTACCAAATAAATAATGCAAATTTTTCTTATAGTTTAAAATTATTTTATTATAAACTACGATACAAAAAAATATATTATACAACGTTAAGGAAAATTGCGTATATACATAGTGCATATGTTTTAAAATTATAGGTATTTTTCAATTCCTATTTTTAATTAATTTAATTTATTCTATATTTCAATTTAAAACAATCGTTTGTGAAATGTTATAACAATTACATTGGTGCAATGCGGGCTATAGCTTGGGGCGGTCCTCCCCCCACAACACACAATGTTTCATAACTATGGTACGAAACTTCGGATCCATCAAATGATATGTAACAGCACTTGTGGCTTGGGTGAATCTGCAAAAATATATAAAACTTCAACGGTAGGCAATTTTTGTGACATATTACTGTTTACATAATATGGGTTTTAAATGTGTAACCTCCATTCCCGATATGCATTATTATCTGTGTATTGTCTGTGGTTTTAGAATATATTAATTAAAGTTACCCAGTTAGCAAGCACGTATACAGAGCGGGGGATAGTTGGGATTTATCCCCCCCCCCCTCCCTAAATCTGACTGAAAAAACAAACGTTTTTAGCCGTCTTTTTATTTATTCGCTTGCGTGTTCTTTCAATAAGTAGGTAATGTAAAGTATGGGACAGTGATTACAGCGATTTTTACACAGTTCACATGGTTGTTTCAATGTTTGTCCCCCCTCCCCCAAACCAAATGGCCTGCCAGTTAGGCAGTCTGCTAAATAAACTATATCACTTTATATACTATGTTTTAACGGACTTTAATCGTAAACGTAAGTAAAATATTAAAACTAAGCATTTGAGTTATTACTTCGTTGATGTGGTAAATGTAACTACATATATATTTCAAGGTGCTTTGTAAAAGTTTATTTGTGTAAAGTTTATTTTAACTTTGATTATTGTAAATGAGTAAATTCTTCCTTTTACCTTGCCGGGGGTCAGAGATCCCCTGTGCCTCACTCGTCCGATGTACAATGGCTCACCATCGTGGGTATTACCAGCAGGAATAGCGCCCGGCGGGACCGCACCATTGTTCGATATAATCCATCTGACCCTATTCGCATTTGTGCATAATACCTGAAAAATGTAGTATTGGTAAGGTAGATACATAGAAATAGTAAGGAACACACATACCGCATCTATATACATACTTATAAGATTCTGCGTTATAAAGGCGCGTGATTTTGTCAACAATAATAAACCAACACCATAAAAGATTAAATAATAACTAATGAAATACATTAGATTTTTATACATAAAATGAATATCTAATTTAAAACAACAATGATCTATGTATTTGTTTTTTTTTTAAATTATATAATACACGTTGAAGCTAAAGCTTTCTAGACCTTTTTAGATTCATGGGGTTTTGGTTTGTTCTTAGATTAATAAAATTACTTTGTTTTCAACGTATGCATTATGTCCTTCGAAAGGACTGTCGTTCTAAAATATTCAGTGTACATTGTCATATCGATGATTAATACGCACCTCAAAATTATGAACACGCACTTCCCTCCCCGCGTAGGGAATATAAGCAGTTTTATGCTTAATAGCCAGCTTTCCAGGGATCAAATTCCCGTCATGATGCGCTCTTATCGTCCACAAGGGGCTATTATCCCATCCCTCTCTGCCTGTCACGAAGACGCGACTGAAGAGTGAGTCTGCTGCGTGTGAGGACGAAGGTATCCATTCAACATCTGGATTACTAATTTGGACGGGTGGATCATCTGAAAACCAATAATAGAAATCTTAGAATCTCATTTCTTAAATCTTGTTGTAATATAAGTCCAATTGATGTTCAGTTATGTTCATCGTTCAAACTCATAAAGGTTTTATTTATTTTTAAAGCCGATATAACAATTCGATTGGAGTTCTTTTCCTATTTAAAAGCTTATAACTTACTTTGAACGACGTTTACTGGTTCTGCTGGTGGCTCGGGTTGCGGGTACGGGTATGCAGGGGGGTAGGTATGAGGCGGTGGGTAGATATGTGGAGGGGGAGGATAGACGGGCATGGGCATCATAATGGTGGGAGGGTATACCACACCGGGAGGAGGGGGGATAAAATGTGGAGGGCCTCCAGGACCACCGTATGGGGGACCTGAAAAATGCATTTTAATCTTATGAAATCTATGTTAATAATTCAATCCATAATATTTGTTATGTTTACAGAGCAAGGCCTGAGAGACAATAAATATATAGATCATTAAAAAACATTCATTTGAATGATTTGAATTTCAAAAAGTGAGTGACAAAGAATATACTCGAATTATAAAGAAGATGGTCTCATTTTCTTCATAATTCCACCTTAGTGAAGTCGAGTTGGCTATAAATTTAAGGGTCTGTAAGTTGACTATTTTTTTATACAAATACTATTTAAATTGATAAATACAATTCATATTATTATAATCATCAGTGTCACCTATCGTTTCCTTTTTCCATATCACATGTTCATAAGTCACAATAAGATATCTAAATAAAAAAAAGATGTCATATCTATTTTGTTCTAGAATCTAGAATGTCATTAAAGTATGAATCATTATACTTCATTCTAATGAAAATATGTTCGCAACAATGACATCGTGCCAATGAAGATTATAGGTACATAACATATATAGATAATTATTATTTCACATTTCACATTTCACAAGTACATATGTAAATACATATAAGTTTTTAATTGTATCTTTTACGTAGCAAAAATATTTCACAAAACAACAAATATTTTGATAACGTACAATATATTATAATACCCATCAAAGTAAAATCCAAAATATAAAACAGTTTCTTTTATTTCTAAATAATGAGAAATAAACTTACCGTGCGACATGTCAAATTGATACAATTCTCAAGCACAGAATGATACCAGTGGATCCTTATATTCTTTGTACAATTATTTAGTATTCCACATCAATAGCTAATAAAGTATCGCTAACTCTTATCTATTGATTAGATAACTTGGCATATAAAATTGTTGCGTCAAGTTTCAAGTCACGTATATGCAACTCTAAAATTAGTTTTCAAATATGATATTAATTCAAATTGCTGCTTCTTTGAAATTAAATTAATGACAGGATATTTTATCTAATGATTAATTGATTCTTAACGTTGTTTTAATTACATTGTTCAGTTGTTATATTTTAATTTGAGGTGTATAATTTTTATTAATGAAATAAAGCAACTTCATGCGAGTCGCCATCACGTTACGTACTCATAGAGTGTGACTACGACAAAACTATATGATTCTAAATATAATTTTGATGGTTAACGGAAATTAATAAAATTTATTTTATTGATAGCATATAACACATTTAAAACTAAAAAACGTATGTTCAATAGATCCTAATATATTAATACGAGCATTTACACACAATGCAGATATGAAGGTCTATCTATCTATAGTATAAGGTATCTTATTAGGCAGCACCTTATGTTGATTCGATGTTCCTTCTTTCGCTCGTAGAGCAAATAATATCGGTTTTGCTAGTTCTCTTTTCTTTAAAAGAGAGGGTAATGGTTTTGTAGGAGAGCCTACAAAACTATTACCTCTCCATTTATTCCCTATGCTAGATTATTTCACTGTCTAGTCTCGACTCTCTTATTTTTTGGTTGCCTGAAAAAGATCACCTGGTAGAGATAAGGCAACGTTTTACTAGTATTGTGTTTTTTTGTAATGTGTAAGCGTGTAATAGTGAAAAATTCATAAAATAAATAAAATACAACACATAAGTCGTAGCGCGTGTAGTCGTAGCACTTTGTAGGACAAATTCTGCTACGAGACGAATATCGACAGCACGCTACGGTTTGCTACACTCGCTACGGTGGACTCGTGTTATCTTAATAATCTAAATAAAATAGTGCTGACATATTTGAATATATTTTCAATATATCCGAAACGGTTGAGTGACTCAAACATCATGTTTTATTATTATTTTCGATTTTTCAATAACATTTCTACACTTTTTGGACAAAGGAAACCATTTGTTACATGTAACTCAAGTGGTGTAGGAAGTCTTTCTAAATTCTGGTCTTTAGTAATTGCATTTGCTATAACCATAAGCTCTTTACTAACTATTAATTTCTCCATTACATTTAACATTAAAAAGAACGACGAAGTTGTGGACATAAATGAATTTGTCGTTTGCTTAATCGTATATTTGACTAATTTACGAAGAGAAGAAGTATTCATTCGATTGTATGAATTAATTAACAAAGTTTTAGCAGATCTTAAATTAACAAAAAAAAGTGTGAAATTGTTTACAGTTAAACTTTCTGCGTGGTTAACTTTTCTTACGTTTTTCTATTTAATTGCTATAGTAATGGAAGTTCTCTATCTGCATCCACCGTTTATTCTTATTTTAAGAATACCTTTATATCTATCATTGCTTCATTTGTATACTCATCTTTGTATTATTTTATCGGTTTTAAAAATAATCAATACATATATGTCTCAAATATTTAGACTGAATTCTGATAATAGCTTTTTGGTCGAAGACTTTACAGAACCGAAAAATAACTTTATGTATATTATAGGCCTTGATATTAGATTTATAAAAGTGAAACAAAACAGGAGATTTGATCTTAAACATCTTTGTAAAACGTATGATGATCTCAGTTCGTGTTCTCAATACTTACGAAAATTACACAGCTTACAGGTATGTGTTACAAGATACATTAACTCATAACGCGGACTTATAAAAATATATTGGCAAAATGTTGTCAAGTAAACATTGCTCATGCTTAAAGAATTAATTCTACATTGTATCTATTTCAAAATAATAGTTTTCATTAGTTCATAGATTTATTGTTTTCATTTTTTCAATTGAGCAAAGCTCAAAATCTTAAATTTCTGAAACCAGTGACTAATCTATAACATTTTACAGATAATATTAACGACGTGGTTAATGTTTTCAAGTGCTGTCGGCGCTGTTGCTTTACTTAGCACAGAAAAGGTAATTTTCCTTTATCCATTTTTGTGTAGAGGCGAGGGTTTAGATATTCCTGTTCTGTTTTTCGATTTATTCGGTTTTGATGCATTGCTAACGTGACCAATAGTTAAATAACAGAGCCAATGGTTAAATACAGTAAAAATTTAACGGTTTTAACATTCGGCTGTCATAATAGTCTAAAAAGAGAAAATATTAATGAAATCACTAAAATAGCCAGCGACGCAGGCCCTAAATCTGAATCATGGGAGATTTTCTTAGATGAGGTCGCTTTCTTTAAAAAAAGGGGCAAAGTAAGTCTTCTACAATTAAAGTCCAAGCAAAACGGTAAAATATTAAATACTTGTAATGGTTTTATTTATAGATGGATACACAATGGTTACATGCTGTAAATGGTCTTCTTCCATTCTTCTGGTTTGGGATTGGCTGTTTTATTGACGACCAAATACGACAAGAAGTTGAAAAAACCGATTTAATAATAATAAAGCATCTAATTGATTTCCGATGTGGTAAGAATTTTGTGTCTCACCATAAATACTTTTAAAATAAGTCTGATTTGAAAAGCTCAATATCTATCAAATATTACCTAAGTACCTAAATTTTGATAGATTATCTTGAAGTTGAGGTAATGGGGCTTTATAATGAAATTTCGTCATAATTTTGAATATTTTTTATCCCATCGTATCAAGTTTTAAAAACATATTTGGGTTAGATTTTTCGATATATTTAATAAAAGACCTAAGTACTTATAACTTTCAGTTTGAATATCTATAAAGTTAAATACCTATTGTTGTTTCATTCTCTCTGAAAATGAATAATTTTTCTCATTTCTGCTAAATTTTTCATTGATTCTCCGCTCCTACTGGTCATAGCGTGATGATATATAGCTCAGTCTTTCTCGATAATTGTACTATCCACATCAACATACTTATCGATTATTTATATCTCTATCGATGACTATCAAAATATTTTTTTAAAAAAAAAGTTTTTCAGCATCATAATATTTGTATAGATAATAGATATCCAACAGATATGATATCGTTTTATATCGAATAAGTTGTCTTTAAGATAAAGGATCGAGATTCATCCAAAAAATAGCGAATTTTTTAGATAACTCACAATCGAGTAATCAGTTTATGAGAATCAAATAAAAGTAAAAGGCAGGAGCTTCTTCGCGGCCATAAGGAGAAACTTTGAAAAACATTAAGATGACCTTTGACAGCCTCTTATCATTCGAGAAATGTACTGATATTTAAACGAAATTACAATTAAAATAACTTGACTAAAAAATAATATTAATAAATTTCTTAGAATTTGAAATTTGAGAATAGAGTTAACTATGTATACAACGAAGAAGTCACAAAATCTTTGAATAAAAATCTCGAACTAGTTCCACAGTTTATCAGTCGATTTTTCTTTTCTTTTTAACTTTGTATACTCGTATGTATACTGTATACTATACATATTTTCTGTTGTTTTCCTTAAATAAATATATAAATTATCTTTATTGTGTCCTCTTTGCTTTTCTCACTTCATTTTCATTTCAGATTCCAGTAGTAAAGAAGTTTTGAATGTTTTCAAGCAAGCTATTAATACTAATGGCCTACAGTTCAAAGCTGGGAATATGTATAAACTGAATTATGCTACAATGCTGGGCACACTCGTCAGCGTCATCACGTACAGTATCATAGTGATTCAACTGTTCTAGATACAAATGTTTTGTTTGTGTCGATAATCGTTAAGATTTTGTGGTTTAATGAAGGCAGGAGTTTAAAAGAATAATTAGCGATTCGCACAAGTTTTGTATTGTGTTCATAAGAAAGTTTGAGACACCTAACAACAAAGCTATTAAATTAATTATTAAAGAACTCTCTGTTTTTGAATTTTCTTAGTACTTAGTTTTTTATTCAAAATCTTTTCATTTTTGTGTTAAATATATGAAAATGTTGTGTAGTCACAGTATATAGAGACCGTTTGAGACTGGACAGTAAGGGCAGGTACCTTAACCAATATAGATTTCCATAACTTTTTGAGATATTTTTAACTCCATTAACAGATTTTAGAAAAAAGCTACAGCCAGCAAAAAAAAAAGTTTAAATAACAAAAATATTTTTATGCTAATCGATCCTATTTCATGTAGGGATTAAAAATACTTTAAAGGACAGTAAAAAAATCCACCCTGCATATTATATTAGGTATTAACTATAACGACCCGCCCTATCGCAATGATTATAATACGTCACTCGTGTCGTCAGCTACATTTTTTTTATTACAAAAAAAAAAAAAAAACAGTATGAACTTAAAATGTTGTAGCTAGATGTCAGAAGATGGTACTGATATACCATCGCTATCAAAGGCCATAAAATTATGTAATTCATAGACTATTCATAATTTTGTAATAGAACTAAATTATTTATTAATTTACTAATTTATTTATAATTTCTTTTAACTATTAACTATTGTTGTTGAGTATATTGTGGTTTCTAATATAGAGAAGATTTAACATTTGGATGTTATTTAAAATCAAGACTGCACGTCTTTATTTTGGAGGTCTTTGTGGGCTTCTTGGGTGATCAGGTGGGCCATGGGGACGTTCATGAGGCGGGGGTTTGTTTGGTTTCCTGTCATTGTCACCTGGACCAGACATCTGAAAGAGATAAGTTAAAATTACTTTAGTAAGAGGCAAACGTGCAGGAAGCTCACTTAAGACCGCTTGCACCAATTTCTATTTAAATAGTTTTAAAATTCATTCAATTAAATATGTTTAACGCCCTAAAACCAATTATCGTTAAACGCATTTAGCATTGTCTTGTTTTTCGAACCAGTCATTTCGAACATCAATTTAGTTAAACGAAATTAGCGTATTGGTAAAACAGTTCAAACAGCAATCGTCGCTTGCATCGCAGTAAAACCAAAATATCGCATTAAAACAGGTTAAGTATTCAAAAAGAATGTACGTAACGATCATTTGTTTGTTGACATTGTTTGCTGGTACGGGATGGTATTTTTAAAATAGTTGTGGTGATATTTTATTGCCGTGTTTATTCCCTAATTCTTAATTTCTGTTGTTATTTGATGTAACAAATATGAAGTGCATGTTTCGTAAGGCGAAAAAGTTTAAAAATACTTAATAAAATTTTTAATATTACTTATAGCACAAATTTTGACCGCCTCCTTGGTCTAGCGGTAAGCGCGTAAGCGTTACAACCGAGAGGTCCTGGGTTCGATTCCCGGCGGAGATAAAAAAAAACTCGGTCTGGCAGGACATAGAAGGCTGATCACCTACTTGGCCCTAAAGAAAAAATCGATCAGTGAAACAGATATGAAATGCATCTGCCCCATACCCTACTAGGGGACACGGGACTTCACTTTATAGCACAAATTTACAAATATTTGCTTTGTAAAATGTTTATTTATTACTAAGTGCACTTTGATGTCGGGTTATACTTTTTAAAACAAAATTTACTTTGCTTTGTTTTTCAATTTCTATTTAAATAAATACATATTTAGCAGTTAAACTATTAATTCTTAATAAATTCTTAGTTACAATTACTGTATAGTTATTTAATATTATTTTGATGTACTTACATTTGTATACGAAGATATTCGCGCGAAGGAAATACTGACGTGTCCGAAAGTGGTTTCTCACTGAAATGTGATGACACTAACCTTTTATAAATATTTTCGATAAGAGATTAACGATTTTATCTGAAAATTTAAGAAAATCGTTGGTGTTGGATTTTCCCAGCATCACGTTTGCAACGTAGGTAGGTAATTTCAATGCAAAAAATATAAATTTAAAATATTTCTACATTTAGATGCGTTGCAGCTAGATTTAGAGATTACATTAAAAGTACAAAACGGTTGGACTGATTTTTATGATCTTTTAACTATTAAGTCCTATTTTTCGTGTATTGCTTTTTGACTTTTGTACTTTTACTGTTGGAAGGCCAGACTGCTTGAATCAAAAAGCTATAGGTATAAGTTTCCAACACGAAGTAGTTATTACTATCTTTTTAAATATTTGTTAGAACTTTTGACTGGGTGAACCGATTTTTTCTATGATAGCTGGTGCTTCCCGTGTGCTCATTTAAATTTCATTATAATCGTTCAGTAGTTTTAGAGTTACAATTTGAAGTCGTTTTTTTTTACGTTGTACGGGTATTTTAAGATGCGTTAGAGTAAAAATATTATTTAACGCCTACCAAGATCAATACCTTATACAGGTGCTTCGACAAATCTTTATCTTAAAATAAGGAAGAAGATCGAGTCTGGGTTTTCCAACTGATGAATTGATAATCATTGTATCTGTTGAAAAAATTGTATTTCCCAGATAAGAGATTTTATATTGATCTTTTATCATATTTTCTAAACTTCACAAATTTATACAAATAAATAAAAGTCTGTTTGTTTTTAAAAAAGATTTCTACTAAGATTTCTCTAAAATAGATATAAGCTTTATGAAGATATATTTATCTATATATTAGATATTTTTACTTTTAATTAAAAAGTCGAAGGGTTTTTTTAATTGTCTTCAATTTTACTTAATGTGAACACAGTGAACACTGAGTAAATTATCCATTGGCTAAACCAGTCTTTCCCAAAGTGGGCGATAACGCCCCCTTGTGGGTGCTGGAGGCCTAAACGGCGGTAAGTGACCTAAAAAAATTGGCGTCTTGGTATTATTCTTAGTCTCTTTGGTAAGAAGTCTGTTATTGATGTTTCTAAGGTGAAAAAATGAGGGGAGGGGGCGCTCTAAAATAACTGATTTTCAAAGTGGGCGTTAGACGAAATAAGTTTGGGAACCTCTGGGCTAAACGTTATACCTATTAAGCATTGTTTTATTCAATAATGAATGTTCCACTTCTTACGTTTCTGATTTAAGTATATTAATTCTCAGTAAATATCACGAAATGAAATTAGAAAAGTAATAATGCTTCTAATAATTAAAAATAGAACATACAATAGAAAATATAAATTCGTCAACTGCAATTCACGTTTCAAAATATTTTCAAAACCGAATTTGTCCTAGCTTTGAACAGCATCTTTTAGTGTTAAAAAGAAAATGAGCTGTTAAAAGACTGTGGACTGTGTGTGTGTTTCTAATCTCTGTAAAAACTTTTTCATACAAAGATGTAGACTTTATCTTCGATGATGTTATATTTAAAGTGGTATTAAGAAAAAACAGCGTAGGTAAAAATTACTTTATGTAATACAAAATATTAATATTCTTATAATTTAAAGGTTATAATTGTTTTAATTATTAATCTAGAATATTTAGCCGAGATTCAAGAAACATTCAATATAAGTAGAATCACTTGAAACATGGGCTATATCGAGCTTGCTCCATCTGGGGGTAAGCTCTCCTGAGTGAGGATGCGGAGACAAAGCATGTATTGACATATTGTGGAGGTGGAACAGATGCAGGTATTCCAAAGCATGGGTTCAAAGTGTGTCTGCTTGGCCCAAAGCAGGGATTGGGTGCTACAACAAATCCTTGCTTGAAGAATGCTCCTGGCGTGTTGTTAGGGCGGTTCATTCTGTAAAATAATAAATTTCCTAGTTCTATTTGTAGGTATTAGATTTATTTATAAGTAGGAATATTTTTTTCAGTAATATTTGCATGTAATATCTCTAGAATTTAAGGGGTGATGTCGCATTGCAGATAGGACTTAATTCTGACATGACACCGCTGATTTAAGAGCTGCCTGCTTGCTCTAGATTACAATTTCAATGTCAATCCAATGCACCCAATTAGATATTCGTTTCACATATTGATTTCGGAATATTATTTTGACACAATTTTTTAATTGTGTCAAAATTGTGTGTTTTGTAATTAAAATATAATGTTTAAACCCACGTTTAAACATTATATTTTAATATTAAAAAAAGGAAATTTTAACAGAATTTACTTAAATATATTCAAAAATAATAATTATAAAAGGGAAAAAATAATGCGTTTTTCAATTGTCAAATGAATAATTTGAAAAGAGCAGCTTAAATAAGAAAATAAAATGAAATTATGCTTACTTTTGTATTTTTAGGTAGGTAATCTTCTTCGACTTGCAGAAAGTAATGAGTTTTTGAAGACTGTTGATTTCAATTAATACTTGCTTTCAATCAGTATCTGCCAACTTTAACAAAGCGACCGTATTTATATTGAAGTATTATCGGATTATAATCGATATCAGGTGACAAATTCTTTTTTTAGAACAATTCTTGTTTACCATTTACCATTTACCATTATCTCATGCTAAAAATAAACTAAAAATACGATCTATATCGCAGTTAATATACAACCTATGAAACACACCTTTTACCTTTATTTACTCACATTATAAAAAAGAGAAAGGATTTGTATTTGTGTTTGTAATTAATCAACATAAAAGCTACTGAGTCAAGTTTGAAAAGTGTATATTTCGATATGTTTAAGTTATGTAAATATTTAGATTTTATTTTATTTATATTTTTTATGTCATAATCACAACTTTTAGCAAACTATTGAGTGGCATTTCGTAACTTAGCACAGCCACGAAGAAGAATGAAAATGTCTTTTGTTATTAAGTCATCGATTTTTCACCTTATTTGTATAAAATATGCAGGTTTTAGAATTCGATTTTGGATAATTTATGCAGTTACGATCCGCAGGTGTCGTGAAACAGGCAAATCTGAGAGGAAAACTATATAATATAGATTCTATAACAAAACAAAAGAGTTTAGAGATAGATTTATATATTTTTATATATTAAATATAATACAAAATTATATTTTCTTATTAACTAGCTTCCGAATCTTTGGTTTCTTTATTTTCATTCTGTGTATCGTTTGGTAAAGTTTTCAGAATATTTACTTCGACATCGTTTTCAGGTTTGTGTTTGTGTCTTCTTAGTCGCAACTGCCGGCTGCAGAGATACGAGAAAAGTTGAACAATAGCCAAAGAGATTCCTGGCATTAACCAGGCGTCGGGTAGAACGGATACCGTAGTAGAATATAGCAACGAGTAAAGTGGAGATGATATTGTCTGAGTTGCGCTTTCCAAAGCGCCTAGTACGCTGTATATTTTTCCTGTTAACAAAAATATTAATTCTACTATATTAGGAGTCAACTGGCACTTTGACAGTGTCGAAGTACCTATTTAGATTTACCTATTTCTGATACCCGGTAAAAAAATTATGTTATACTTTTTTCCATAGAAAATAGCAGAAATAATTCTATGCTTCTACCAGCGAATATCTAAAATAAATTTAAAAAAATAATATAATAATAATCTGTTTCCTTTGACTTTTGACTGTATTAAGACGCGTATATTTATCACAATTTTATAATTATTTAAAACTTTACTATGTTATTTAACTCATTTATAGTCCTTAAATATATTTGCAAAAATACGAAAACCTCATCAAAGTCGTTGGGATGCGTACCCAAAATACTGGCTGAATTACCGCGTTGTATCGCTATACTAACTCGTTGGCTGAAATATGAGCCAGCTTTCGGGTTTCTTGTGGTATAAATATTTAAGTACCTTATTAAAAATATTTTTTTATAGTCCTACGAATACAATTTAATATATTAGTAGGTAATCAAATAAAAACAATTTTAAATGCACGCAACCCGTTAATTTTTGTCGATCAGAACTTGATTCTTAAAAATTACTTTATGCTTTGTATAATTAATCAATGATTCATTTCCTTTTCGTAATTTTTTAATCTTATATTGAAACTAGAACGTATTAGTATACGTTCTAGTTTCAATATAAGATTAGAATCAAAATAGATAGATATCTTTGACACAAATCACCGTAAAACAATTATCTATTTGGATATTATCATTGTTTTTATAATTAAAAATTATTGCGACATACTAACTACAACGTGGTGTGACTAACTTTGCAAAAGAATTTCTTTTTCCAACGAAGGTTGTTATGATATTAAATTTCCGTATACTAGTGACAAAATAAAAATTTTCCTACACCTTGAGTTTGTTTCTATAAACGTGCGTATATTCCTAATATTTAAAACTTTATCTATGTGTTAAGGGTTTGGTTGGTTGATTTGAACATAATTTCTCTCATATCATACCTTGTTCGTTTGGTAGAATTTGCTTATTAATTATAGGCCTCTGCACGACTTGCGATCCTTGCGAGATGATGCCGATTATCGGAACTGTAAAGAAGGTTAACTTACGTATATTTAGTTAATAAAAATTATCTTACTATACTCGCTTACTATTCTAATGTTAATCCTTTATTTTCATGCAACAGAATTAACTCCGCGCTCCGAATTCTCATTCAAATTGTTATTATTCTATAACGACACATTCGATAGTGGTAAATATAGGATCTTAGTCAAAATATAATCCATAAAGTTCTTCGGTTATTCCATGGAAATTAAATAATTTTTTGACAAATATCTAATGTTTTCGCCGAATTATCAGCTATTTAATATCTACATATATATTACTAAATTTCATAAAAATCTCACTGGTAGTTTTATAATGCTGTAACACAGAGAGAAAGACCGATAAAGCTTTCTAAAATGGCTGTTTGAGGCTCTGTATCGAATATATTATAATTGGAATATCCAAAAAAATATTTAGGTATTGATATTCGATAGTTTGATATCTTCAGTTGGTCAAGAATGGATTATTACTTCTTTTTGTAATCCATAGTGATAAAAGAGAAATATCTAGAAAGTCTGCAGCAGTTTCTATCACGCCTACTCAATTCACTCATGTATTGTTTACTATTTAGCAACATCTATTTATATCAGCATTCGCAATAACAAAGATAATTGTTATCTTATAACTTTACAGCTGCAATTCTTGTAATAACATAAATTTATTTCAAATTTCTCTAAAGATTTACCACTACAGCAATTTTTATCATGTCATGCAATGAGCATTTTTTACCACGCGGTCATTTAGTGTGCTGATAGGATATAATATCTGTAACTGGTTGATCCAAGGACATCTTGCTCTATTTTTGTCTATTGGAATGACATTAACACTCACCCTTAATTTTGCAATACCAATTGTCATTTCATTCACGTTAATAAGTTGATTAATGACCGCTAAATGTATGAGGAAGTTCTAAGTTAAAATAAACACATATTTTAACAAAGGCTATAAATATTATCGAGTTAAATAACCTTACAAAGTATATCTGTAAGATACCATATCACAGATAAACTAGTGAAAAGTATCAAGAGATGAATTTAAGACCGAAAATCGAACAGTATATTTTATTCACATAATGTTTATTAACAAATCAACTTATAAAAACACAACTAAATATTGCTGTTAAAAAAACAATATTGCTAATAAGTAAGAGTTGGTAAGTATTGTGAACATTGTGTTTCTGACGATATAATTTTTTTTTTTTCTCATGTAAAAGACGTAAACATCGTTTTAGAGAGATAAACAACTTTAAATTTAAATGTATTGTTTTGAATTATGACATCGTGAGTCATATTCATAACCCAAATTTCTTATCTGCTTTCTTTGTTGTTTGTTTGTGTATGAAAATTAGAGATTCTATTAAATATAAAGATTCATTCAATCCAATTGTACATTGTACGTTAAAGTTGTATCAGGTACAATTGACCCCAAAACTGAGATACTGTTGTAAATGTTTTGACGACCGATTGGCGCAATTGATAGTGCTCCTGCCTTCTGCATCGTATCGGGTTCGAATCCCGGTAGGTGTATTAATTTGTGTGATGAGCACTTGCAGCTTGGTTGTTTATAAACTTTGTATGTATTTATTGTGGTACCCTCGTTGTTTCTGATTACCATAACACAAGTGCTTCAGCTACTTACTTTGGGATCAGAGCAACGTATGTGAGTTGTCACAATTATTATTATTATATATATCGTTATACTTTCGAAGGTCAGTTACGTCATATGATATTTGATTTTATACAAAAGTAAAGTATGATTAAAATTTTCGAATTTTGACTCTTGATGTTGACGATAAGGCGAGATAGAGAAAATTAGAATATTCATCTGTTTTTTTCTATACCTATGCATAAACTAATTCGAACATAGACCACTTAATATTAAAATTAAATATTAATTTTGTAATCTAGAAATAGACGAAAGTATAAAAACAAAGTGCTGCTCCGGGGCATCCAGGGCTGACCTCTAGTGTTATCAGGACTGAACACGATATACATCAAAATGTGCTAAAATCACACATAAATTAAGTGACCTAATATCCTCAATTTTTCTCAATCTGATTAAAGTCAATATCTGACTTTAATTCTCAATCTGATTCTAAAATTTAAAAAAATTATATCTCTGTGTGGAGCGATTCGTGGAATAGTCGGCTGCCTTCCTCGAAGTGTACGTTATATCATATACAACTCCCTAGCTAAACCACATCTTGACTATTTGATAGAAATCTGGGGATCAGCAGTAAAAACCAACCTTAAACCACTCCAAACATCACAAAATAAATTAATAAAAGTTTTATTCAATTATGATTTTCTCACACCATCTACAAAAATTTATAAAGAAACAAAATTACTGAACATAGAACAAACATACAAATATTATTCATGTATCCTAATACGTAAAATACTCCAAAAAGACTTGCACACAAGTTTAACTTTTACAAAAAAGAAAAGTATACAAACCAGAATTCTAAGGAGCGCAAATAATTTAATACTGCGTCCTCCAAGGACTAATTACGGAAAAAAGAATATTACTTATGAAGGTGCATTTTTATACAATGAGCTCCCGGATACAATAAAAACCGCTAAAAGCCTAACTATGTTTAAAAAACTTTTAAAAACTTATTTATTGAATAACATATGATCATAATATCACAAATTAACCATATCTAGCAACTTTTAATCTTTGTTCTTTGCCCCACTACGTTGTGTATTGTGACCATTGCTACACCGATACCTACTCGTTTTTGTGACTGTTCTACCGATCTTGTTGTAGTGGTACTATTTGTTTAAGTTACACCTTACCCTCATTGTTAAATGATGTCAGCATGCTCGCATGATAGTAATTAAGTTACCTACATTTTATTATTATTATATTTTCTCAAATAAGTGAATTGTAAAATTCTTATGAGAATAAATATCTTTAAACCCATAGTCGCATCTTTACTTCCATCTTCTTAAATATTTTAGGTACGTAACCACGACTTTGATAAAATATTTATATGATTTTTTTTTAAACGCCTCAAACGGCTTTCTTACATAAAACAGGCTCCGCTGCAAGACAACTGGTAGGATCTGGCGTATATTTTATACCGTATCGAATAAACGAAAAATTAATACGTAATACGTCATAATAATACTTACGCATGAAAACTACAATTGTAGATTTTGCAGCAAAAAGTCCTGAAGTAGCGAGGACATAGGAAATGCAGCTGACTGTACCGACCATCTCGTCTGAGAAGTGCAGGCGCCGTTTGAGTATTGTCAGGATAAGAAGTGTTCCTATAAACAATAAAGAACAATCTAATGAAAAATAATGGCACGGGCCAGACACATGAGTTTGGTTTCACTGAATTTTTCAAGGGCAGAGAAAAATTAGGTGAGCAGTATTCTGTAAATATCAAAATCGTTTGAGTAGCATTAAATGTGTGAACCAGTTGAGACAATGTAAGGAAGCATACAAAATAGTATGTCATATAAACTCAATTATAATGATCGGAAAATTCATAGAAATTTGGAAATAAAAAACAAATACCAGAAAACTAAGAGTGCATGCTAGGATTGTAAAAAAATAATTTTGTTATTTTTCACCTTTAAAAATATTAAGACCTAGAAGTTTAAAAGTACTTGAAAATTAGTTCGCGTTATGACCGGGTGTCTGTCTTATGACGTATCAAGATAAGAGAGACTTATTCAACAAGTTTTCAAGCCGCTTAAATCTTACTTGACTGAAATCTTCAACGGAAATAGCATTTATTTTGTATTTATTTCTGTATGTGTTATTTTTTGTTAGAAATTTGTTAAAATTTAAATATATCTATATATTTTATATATAAAACAAAGTTGAGTTATTAAAAACTTAAAAACGGCTGGACCGGTTTAATGAACTATGTTTTGTTGGTTGGATGAACAATTACATTAAAAATATTAAAAAATCACGATTATTCTTCATAAACATGAAGAAAATTCGTTTCCCCGTACATTTTCTATGCCACGACATTCAAGGTGACACGTTATTATTAGGAACTCTGAAGCGATGCAAAGTTCGCAAATTTTTCGAAAATTGAAAGCAGTAAATACGTCACTTATTACAACATTTTATCACTCAAATTAGTAATTATTTTATTGAATACGCATATTTTTTTTAACCAGATTACAAATAAACATATCACATAAAGAGATGGAAAGATTTTCATAAATTGTAGCCCAATATGAGCACAGCTTTGTCAATATATTACCTGTTATTTTCGAATTAATTTCTTCTCTGAATGCATTGTGATATAACAAATTATTATTGTATGTTTGTTATATTAATTACTTTTAAGTTATGTAGTTGGAATAAAAGCAGTATATAAATAAATAATACTTTTTTTGTATTGGTTAAAATAATATGATTCCTTCCTGGTATATTTTAGTAGCAGAAGCGCATAAACGTCACATTGCGTGTTTTATTCTGTAAGGCGTTATAAAAGTGATAACAATTCTATATAAGCAAGCATTAGGCATGTACAACATCCTCCGTAGATAAATGGTTGAAGTGTTATTTATTTCAGACATGATTTTGTCAGAGGTGGTTGCAGGTATTGGTTTCGCATCCTGGGAAAAACATATTTCGCATGTCTAGGCACAGAAGTTTGATAATGCCAGTATAGATTACTGAAGTAGATGCAGAAATGTATCTGCTCTATGCATGTCTAAGAATTACGCAATTCAACATTTTGTAAATCACGATTTTATTAAGGAGCTTCAAAGAACTATTTATTTGAATAGCAAAAGAAGGTTATATATAGTTTACGAACAAAATAATAACTTACCAGCAAAGCTGACAATGTTCCTATAGGCCAAGAATGAGCCGAACAAAATATCGTCCCAGTGGAACTTGTATCTGTAATACATGTATGCCAACAGCACCTCCGCTGAAATTACAATTCATTCATTTTCAATTAATTTATTCCCACTTTATAATCTAGAAGCTCTAATGGCAACAAAAATTAAAGAAAAATATCTATACTGATATTATAGAGAAAAGATTTGTTTTTAACCAACTTCTAAAAAGATGCTCTCATTTCGATACGTAATTATGTATGTAATATTATAGAAATTGCTCAATATTCGAGTATATCTATATATTCTTAAGTATAGTACAATTTCCTCCGAAACTTTTTTTTCATTAGCTTGTTAAAAAATTACTTCACCGATTTTAAATTTTATTTCACTGACGAGAAACGAGACTATATTGTATTAGAGTATCATAATATCTATATTGTAGATCGTAGGTAATATTGTATATGTCCGAGAACGAAATCTCTTCTTCTTCATAGTAGGTACTTAATAAAAGTCCATCACTTACCAGACAAGAGCATTCTGTCTCCAAGAGCGACAATTAACATGAGAAGGATGATCATTCGCTTATTCCCCTCTCTTTTCCGCAGCAGGCAATGGATGGCATTGAATGGGAGACGCCAGTTGAACACGGACACTTTGTTTTCTGAATTCACGTTCACATCTTTGATTTTCACTAGAACATATATTAGGGTTGACACCTGAAAGTTAGGTAACGTCTATGGTCAATCTCATTTTTGGTTGCCTGATTAATTAATTATACTATAATTTATTTATTTTTATGAAAATTTGCACTAATTCAATTTTAATTCATCACAGCCACTTCTTAATATAACAAAAAGCCTCAAAATTTTAATATAATAAGAGCTAAATATTGCTCTAAAAGTCTTAACTATAAAATTTATTACACACAATTAACTGGATGCCTAGGGTTACGTGAAACAAACCCTGCGAAGCGGAGCAGGTTACTAGTCTTTTGATAAAGTCTATTATTATAAAATTGAAGAGTTATTGTTTCATTGAACACACTATTCTCAGGAACTGGTTCTAATTAAAAAGTTCTTTTTGTATTGGATATTCCATTTATCAAGTCATCAAAGAAAAATGTGTTCATAAACAAGAAACATTTGAAAACGTATGAAACCGAAGTACAAATAGTTGTTTGTGTAATGTTTAGAATATACCTGTAAGACAAGCACAAGAGGAAATACTCCATAGAAGCCAAGCTTTCTGTACAGCAAAGGCCCTCCTATAGAGCCGATAACGTGTGCGATCTGAACGGCCGCGCGGTGCGTACCCATGGTACGGGTCACATCACGACCAGTCGAGTGACACACCTGATTTAAATATTCTATCATGTATACACGTAAAAATCACGAAGTGTAGGAAACATAAATTAATATCTTAAAACATCTTAAATTTTATGACTTCTGCATAATAATCTTCTTTTAAAGAATTTATAATATGTACTTAAACATATAATAATTCGAAAATCGAAAAATCTATTTAATGAATTTTGACATAAAAATTAGAATGGACGGTGGAAGGGATTACATCTGGCTTTTATCCTAAAACCAAAATTTTTTGCCTTCGATTGGCATGTTCTATATCTTGAGATAAGCAGTATTTTAACAAGAATTTAAAAATCTTGATATAGATTAATATGTTTTATGTGATGAATAGTTACTACTTTTATAATTTACGAGTTTTCCACAAACAAACAAAATGTTAACACCAGGTGAAATTGCACTCTGAGAACTTCCTAAATATTGAATTTAAACAATTTATTCTTAGAACTTACATCACCTATATGACTGAAAGCTGCAGCCAACAGCAATCCGAAGTTTCCTCCCAAAGATATGGGTATCTGGACCGCATATAGGACTTGTACTGTTGAAGCCCCAGGGAAAGTCAGCATCAGGAGTAATCCTGTCGTCATCACACACATTCCTAGGAGCGGTAGGATGAGGAGTGGCTTTCTTCTACCGCTACAGTCGCTCCAAGGACCCACAAAGAGTAAGACGATAGTAGAAATAAGAGATCCAACGAAACTTCGACTCACGTTCACGCTTGATACGACTACTTGGCTGGCCACCTGGAAACAATATGTTGGAATTTCATTTGATTTAAATGAAATAGTTAGTTGACTAGGCTGACCAAAATTAATTGTTTAGTCAATAGTAGCAGATATCTTTTGTCTACATATTTATTTTTATAAATCAGTAGTTTTGTCACTCTGTTGGTGCTCTGATATATCTATTAAAGTCTGCCACAGTCTCTATTTAATTTTTCAGTGAAATATATCTATATTTTGTTAAATCAAAATACTGTTTTTTTTTCTCATAACGCCCTGACACAGTACATAGAAATTGTATCATATATATTCATCGATTAACTACAGTCTACACTGTCAATAGCTACTTTAGTTCAAACTCCGGTGCAAAAAAGGGGTGTTATAAGTTATCTTCTTAATGAATGATTTTTATGCGGTGTTTTCATTTGAAAGCACACATGATCGAGATGGATTTTAGCTACAATTTATGAAAATCTGTTGATCCACTGATTAGATATGCTTATTTATAATCATAACGACGTTTTTTTTAATCATCATCAATTACGCTTGTTAAATAAGAAATAGATGTAAATACCTCAGCGGCCCTAAATTCATCTCCCACGCCTTTGCTGCAGATCTCTGGCGACTTTCCCAGATCCACGGTGCAGGCTGTACGTAAGTAGAAATTTTGGAGGGAAGTCTGGCCGAGGTTGATGGCCATCATAGCACCCACCAACGCCGGCTCCAGGATGAACTGCAATCTCGTATTTAAGGCATTTTCTTCTTGTGCGGGCTTGGCTTCTTTATTCACATTTAATGTGGACGGGCTGGAATAATTAAAACAATTTTTAGTTAAACGAGCAACATTATTAGAAAATATTTTTACGTAATTCGCTACACCTAACACGTGTAACTGAATATCAAAGGTATGTTAAGCTTTGGCTCACCAAATCTTGAAGATTCCCGTGTAATGTGTACCGCTGTTAGGAACTCTTTTTTAAATACCAATTTATATTTTTATAAATAAGAAGTTAGTTATTATATGTGTCTGAATGTTTATAAATGTAGATATATATTAACCACCAATTCATACACTTTTATTTGTTGCTAGCATAATAAAGTGTATCTAGGCACAATACAATAGTATAGTATTAAAATTATAACAAAAAGAACGACTTTAAATTGAAACTCTCAAACTACTGAACAGATTTTGATGAAATTAAATGGGACCACATGGGAAGCACCAGCTTTCAAACAAAAAAAAAGAATCATCGAAATCGGTTCACCCAATAGAAAATTCTGTAGCGTCGAATTGAGTACCTCCTCCTTTTTTAAAGTTGCTAAAAATTGGTACATATAAATATTGCTAGGTCAGAAAGATAAGGGTTTATTTCCTTCAATATTGTCATTATTTTAATCTTTAATTTCCTATTTGATAAATAAAGATAAATGTATTCAGAAGAATGGTATGTATTCATATGTCTTAACTACTGTGTCAAGTTTAAACGATTACCTATTAAAAGAAACTTACCAAGTTTAAGTAAAATTAAATATTTTATTTTTTTATTGAGCTTTTACTAGACTTCTAGCGCGTTAGCATCTAATTATATTTACCTTCTTACATGACATTCGTGTAAGTTGCTAAATAGCTCACAGATACCACAGGTTTCTTTCTGACTTACTTAACACTTAACGTTATATTAATGTAGGTCAATTTACACAATATCTTTATAAATGATACTCTATGTGATAATCTGGTGTATGAGCTATATTATTGTAGTTTCATTTAATATTCAGAAGTTTTTGCGCGAAAGATTAAGAAACATCCATAGATATATCCTGACAAACTTTCCCATTTATTATTAAGTAGGGTCATATTTTTCATTAGTATTTTGACCACTAATAGACACATAAGTCTCGTGTCAGACTTCAAATCAAAACAAAAATAAGACATAAATAAGTTGTTATTTCGGCTTTACAATTAAGTTTCGTTCAAATTCTAAGCATAACTCATAATAAGATTCAGTCACCTTATTTTCTCCAATTCCTGTAATTCCGTTCCGTCAACCATATTTATATCTTCACTTAACAAATTATATTAACAAACATATTTTGTCACAAATTAATCACATTTCAAGTCCAAAGGCGTGAGTTCAGTATCGCGATATTACCACTAATGTCTCAAGATAAGATATGCGTGTTTGCATATCAGAAATAACGAAAGAATAAATATACGAGTGTTACGATCCGAGAAATATGAGGGATATCGGCTGGTTAAAGGTTAATCGAGTCAACGACCGTTCGCGACAATTGAAATACACAAAGTGAATTAGGGCTAACAAATGTTGGTAAACGAATTCGATATTCCGATTGGATGTATTAACTTCCGACGATAAAATAGGAGTCTTGCAAACAAGTGTCTTTTGAAGCCGATGTGATTGAGATGGAACAAGTGTATAACATCATACAATGATTTTATAATATAAGGTCTAGTAGTTAAACAAATGAAACTGAAGACAATCTAAAAGGCCCCTCGATGTTAATTACAAAAAATATTATTTGCAAGAATGTATGAACAAAAATCAAACAAAAATCGCATCAAACGATGCAGTCTGTTAGGAGCTATGATGTCACAGAAAAAAAGATAGGTAAAACTTATAAAACCCCTTTTTGCGACGACTTTAAAATATAAGAAATATTAAATGTTGACTGACAAAAGTAAACGGTTAAAAGTTACGCATGACATGATAATGGAATAGTTTAAGATTGCATTTCTTCTATCCGACTATGGTGTGACGTTTTCGATTCTAAAAATATGATTAAATAAATTATGATTACTTATACTTTTCAATAAAACAATAATAGTAATAATATTATAGTAATTCTTATTAAGAGCACCACATTGCACGCTACACTGATAAGTATCGTGAATTGTGGTGTGAAGTCATTTCACGCTGCTCTGCAATTGGTCAATGGTACATACTCGACCATTTCTAGACAATATTAGGCACCTTGTAGTCCGTTTTTTTCACCGGACGACGGATCAGTGAAAAATTGTCGAGTGCGGTACTTGAGTTTTTAGTTAAAATAAAAACTTGAAATGGATATTGATATGAAATTGTTAATCATTGGTTAAAATTTTAAATAAAAAAATATGTTATCATGAATAGCAGTTAAAAAAAGTTGAAGTTTATTTCTTCATCCGAAAATAATTGAAAAATTCTTGCCTTTCCAATAAGATGCATTAAG
This sequence comes from Aporia crataegi, assembly GCA_912999735.1. Taxonomy (NCBI): domain Eukaryota; kingdom Metazoa; phylum Arthropoda; class Insecta; order Lepidoptera; family Pieridae; genus Aporia; species Aporia crataegi. The sequence goes on from OU538736.1 coordinate 8,787,994, forward strand.
TCTTACACTAATGATGCTTGTATAAAAGCCCTGAACAGATTTTCTTGATCAACAGCTGAAAAGTCTTCAATCAAGTTATAAAAACTAAAACAGAATCTGTTATACTTCAAACATATAAAGTACCTCTCTTTTGTGTCGGGAATCTTATAAATATCAAGCTTTGCATTTCGATAACGATGTATGTCAGTTTTAATTGTTATCGCTTATCAAATAATCAATGAAACTTGATTACAATAATTATTATCATTTTATTTGTCTACGTAATAACGTCTCGAGCTACGTGATAAATATCACATAATACCAGTTGCAGCGCAAGAAGGCACTTGTATCTTTTTAACCTCCGACGAAAAATTCGATGCTGAACTTTTTTTTTTAAAAGCTGGCGTGTACGAAATGGATCTTAATGAATGAATTTATCCATTTACGAGTATTCTTATCAGTGATCATTATGTCAGGGTTTTTTAAATTGTATTCAATTTAATTGCCTAGGTTTCGACAAAGACCTTATCTCAATATTTAGTTTCAAACAAATTTTCTGTTACAAAAAAATTGTTGGCCCAAATTTGCCGCCTAAGTTTATTGGTACATTCGATGTTCGTCGTTCCACAAAAGTTTTTCCAAAAGCGTTTTGTAAGGCATTTTTTGTAGCGTACCACCACTCTGTGGAACCAGCTCCCCAGGGGGCAGCTGATTTCCGAACCATTACGACTTAGGGACCCCGTGGCCCAACAGGCATTGAGGGTGTCCATGGGCGACGGACCGCTTCTCGTAATTGAGCCTCCTACCCGTTAGCCTCCAATCTTATAAATAAACAATTCACCTCTTGACAATACCGGCACGAAGTCAGACACGGTTAGGTACTATTGAATTTTAAAACAAGGTTAGTAATAATATTACTTACCTACTTTAACTTCACAGTGAATTTTTTGTGAATTCCCGAAACCCCTAGTGAGACATGAGGTAGACAAATGGCTGTATCTGTTTCACTGATCATTTTATTTACAGGCAATTAGGTGATCAGCCTTCTGTGACTACCCAACCGAAACATTAATTTACCCCCTCAGGATTCGAACCCAGGATCTCTGGCGAAACACGCAGGAACGTAAACCACTTAGCTACAGAGGCGATTACAAAGTCATAGCAAAATACTAAATCACGTTGTATTGCTATACTACAGGAAAAGTGAACTCAATAATAAATCCTTACTTAATTGCTCCAGAATACGTGTCTATTCGCTTTCAAGCAATGAGCGTGCGTTGAATAATCTGTCTATATATAAAACAAAACGAAATTAAGTGTCTGTATTTCATTGGTAGGTACATAGACAGAAAATGCTTTCTACAATAAAACTAAAACAAATAAAACTAAAGAAAAAAAAACTTTAAGAATTAATAGCTAAATTACAGGGTAAAAACAACTGAAACTTTTGCATCCGATTTTGTATTAGATATCAGTTGATTAGATTAGACGTCTTTAAGGTACCTCTTCCACAAGCCTGGTAAATATTTTTTTAGTATTACCGGAGTTAAATAATCGTATAGAAAATTTCTTTGATTGACCACTATGGGATTGACATTTTTCAAATAAAAAGAAATATATTCCATCTCGATAGTCATGGTTGAGATAACTAACGAAATTTACTTAACTATCTGAGGATTTTTTTATTATTATTATAAACTAATTTCATAATTCTCAGCTAGATACTGCAGTTTTCTTCTTTATCAACAGCAAATCGATTATTTGGATATTTCGGAGAGATAAGGCGGCTGAAAATCAGTGAATACCTGCTTTGCCAGAAATCAGCTGAGCTTAGCGGTCGTTTGTCTCGCACACATTATTGTTGAGTAATTTAAAATAGGTTTGATAAATAAATTACAACTAAATAAGGATGTACATGTCATGACTACATCATGTAGTGCGTGTGTGAGAAAACGAATGTTCAAAATTGTTGCAGCTACCGGGGTCTCATAGTTTAGACATATGGCTCCACCTTTAAAAAGGAAATTAAGTAACAAAATCATTTAAAAATAGTATAAGGTTGGGTTTATAAGAATGAGTATATAAATTTACTGATACAAAGCCGCAATGATAGCTTTCTCTAATTGATGATGAATACAGTATGTAATTAATAAACAACCATGGTAATAAGTCACACAGTCAACGAACGGCATTGTAAATTGCTCATCGTAGCCTACATTACACCTATGCAATTTTCATGGCCGTCGCGTCTAAAATAAAGCAGTTGAGATTCTTGATCGGTAGCGCACGCGCCAACGCGAGAGATAATTTTAAGAGTACGTAATCGCATTAATCTTGAATCACTAGAGATTAGTGCTTTAGTGTTTACAGTATAGTGAAGTAATAATAACGGTAGTGTTAACACCGAATTCGTAGACCTTGAAGCGCTTGAAATTTTGTTAATTAATATATAAAACGAGTTTTATTTTAAGTAAATTAGAACGTTATTTTAACTTGTAATTTAATGTGTTTTTATTTCAGTTGTTTTGGAATATTCACACAAGGTGTTATAGATTTGTTTTAGTGTAATAGTGAAATTGGGATTTGATCATAAGCGAAGATACGTGGGATACATTTTAAGGTTGGTACTTTTATTGTCTGTTAAGATAAAATATTTTAATAATGAATTTGATAGTTCCTCTAAAATTATAAATATATAAATAAGCCTATATTATTGTTTAACACCTTTTTTTAAATTAAATGAACATTCTAAACTTAATTATAATATACAAAATAAAAAATACTAATCGAGGTAAAGCTACTAAATTACTTGTTCGAATGGCCGGTTTGCGCAATTGGTAGTGCCTTCTGCGCCAAAAGGTCCTGGGTGCGAATCCCGGTAAGTGCATTTATTTGTGTGATAAGGACGAATGTTTGTATCCGAGTCTTGGTTATTTATAAACTTATATGTATTTATTGTGGTACCTTCGTTGTTTCTATTTACCATAAGACAAGTAATTCAGCTATATACTTTGGGATTAGCAATGTATGTGAGTTGTCAAAATTATAAATTAGATATCTTTTATAAGTTTTTGGATGGTATTTTCTTGGAAAGTCGACTTTCATCGAGGTAAAATCGTAGTGCAGTCATTAAATTTGTGGTCAAGTAGTTTTTCTATTAACCATTTAAATAAATTTCTAAATAAATAAAAAAACACATTTGTGCTTTAAAAAATCTTGACTCACATGCATTCATACAATAGAAGCACACTGCCAATATTTTTTACTTCTATTGTTACAAATTGGCTGTATGACGTATGATTCATGCCCACACAAACATTTTAATTAATCTCCTTATGGCATGACCTTGACGAATACGATGTTTGCTCATAAAGGATATAGAACTCGATTGAACTATCTACTTTATTATTGTACCTATATGAAGCGGGAAAGCGGGAAAGCGGGACGTCAGCATTTTCGACGTAATGGTGGTCATCCATGGATGTAGTACACACAACACTTCTTGGTAGTTCTTGGTTAATTTGCTAATCAATAGCAATTTTAAAAGAGCTCTCTTGGTCCGAAATGCGAGTGTGAAACCAGGCATCTATTGCCCGTATTTATACACCAACCTAGACTAAACAAGTTACGTAATAAAAACGATTGAACTACCCGCAAAGGCCCGAGTTTTAGCTGAGTGTTTACAATGAATTAAATGTTTTTAAACGCTAAAATATAACCGATTGAAAAAAATGAAAACAATTGGGAATCAGACGCCATTCTGATCCCAACCGAATATCACAATTTCATAATTTCGATTTAATTGGTAACAAATTATATTATGTTATAGTACAGATAAATTGGATGTGGAATATAATATGTACTCCTTATGATCCTTATTGTATACAAATAAAATAAGGATATTACTAAGTACTTTTCACTGAATTGAATTTCTTTATAACCTAGTTAGATAGTTTAAGATTTCAGTTAATCAGCGTTTGAATCTTAGCAGATTATAATTTAAAGTGTAAATAGATTTAACCTCACTTAACACAAATGGCTTAGTCATAAGGCGAAGAGCATTAAGATACCACGACCATAAAAGAAAACGAGAACGTTTTATATATAGCCTTTTCGATGTTTCCGCATCGGGCGGAAGTAGCTTTTCCGTTCCGTCAATGACGTGACGTCATAGCATAGTATTAAGTATCGATCTCTTGGCCCACTGTCAATGCGCCTAGAGTAGGACATAGATTGCGCTAGAAATATAAAAAAATGAGTTCAAAGAATAAACTTTTTAAAAGATAAAATAGAGTAAAAAATTAGCAGAATCATTGTCATATCACAATAGGAATATATATCTATAGATATATTATATATATTCGGTGGTTAGTGATTGTCCATGAAATAAAATGATGGCGCATGCGTGAAAATGGCGCCGACCTCACTGCAGGGCAGTACAGTAGGACAGAGCCGAATCTAAGGGCAATACTCTTTTTATTTGAGTTTTTGAGTATTATTCCCCAATTAGTATTTACAAAAACATTAAGTAAGACTATTTAATTGAAATGGGTTGACAAGTTTGGTCGTCCTTAAATAAGTATATTTTAGCTATTTATTTATTTTCCCCCTTACAAAACACGTTTCGAAACTTTGATACGGAATTAAAAATGTTGGTACGGTGGGAGAGATAGAGAGTTCAGTATAAAGATGATTAAGGTTGGGAATAATTCAGGAAATGATTACGAATACGCGAATACGCGTTTATATTATATTTCGATGCGGAATTCAGAGCACTCGTCAGAATTATTTTTACAGATCAATCTGAGAAATTCATTATCTGAAAAATCTGAATACCTACGTGTTGAGCAAAGTGACATTGTATAGAGTTCTGGCTTTTCTGAATTAAGAACATGAATTCTGAATTCTGAAAGTTTCTGAATTCTTAATCAGTTATTAAGCTAATGATGCTAATCCGAGCACTGGATGGTGAATTTTGAGTCAGTTTAGGAATTATGATTGCGGCCCTGTATGCTATTTGCATTCGGCAACGCTCGGAGGTTCTCGCGCACTTCCGTAGCTCACTTTCCAACCCTCGTAGAGATGCCTCTACAATGTTACGAATAATCTTTTTAACATTACTCCAGTTATACACCACTATTAACTATTTTTAAGTGAAAATATGATTGTATAGGTTAGGATAAGTGTAGTTCATGGTTGAAAGTGTCTGTGATAGTTGAATTGTGTTTAAATTGCGTAGAACGCTTGCCAGGTAAGGGGTGACGGATTCGGTGTTAAATTACCCAGCGATTTTATTCCACCACCGCGAAATCTTTGCTATTTGTGAGGAAAACCACGCCTTTGCAGAAATATATAATTATGTAAATATTAATAAAAATGTAAGAAGCCGATTGCCATTAAATAGGAGCGCATTTCCCATAGTCATATGATATTTATATTGTGTGTACAATGTAGCCCTGTGAGCAATATAAATAAAGGAATTTTATTGTTTCAGACAAAATGCCATGAAAAACGTTGACGACAACGATGACTGAAAAAGAAGTAAATAGATTGCTGGGTGAGTTCCTTTATATTATAATACAATACATATAGTGACATCCCATAAACTCTAGAGAGACATGGTAAATATATTGCCTCAGTTTCCATGATCATTTTCTTTACAGACAAGCACAAGCTATAAGCACAAGGCAGATCAGCCTTTTGCTTATACTTAATTTTATGAAGTGCATGACCTCATTTAGATTTCAACAATTTTTATACAGACGATGTATATGCAATATATTAATATTATGAATCTGAAGTTTGGTTGAACGTGCTAATCAGGAAGTATTGGTTCGAATGGAAAAAATCTTTAATCCATCTGTCGAATATATAAGATCACGCTACAATGAAATTAACGCGAAACCGCATAGCACAGTAGTTCTATAAAACAAACGCCTCAAAATTATTTATTTTAAAGTATTATATGTTATTCTACATACTCGTAAGTATTGATTTCGTTATAACGAGTATTTCTTTAATTTTAATATACATATTTCATAGTTAGTAATACGAGTCGAGTTTTTACGTAACATTTCTTGCTAAATGTTCACGAAAGCTAATTAACGAAGTAATTGTAGTTGTTGTGATTAATTTTAAGCGTATATCTCGCTGGCTTTTTGTTTATTATTCGTTTTTTTGGTTTGACGCTATATAAATAGACAAATTTGCAACTAATTGGGGTAAACATAAAATATAGACATTTATTTATACTTGTTGAAATTCGACCACAATTCAAGAGTAGGTATGTATGTTGAGTGTCATTCAAAAAGTAGTGTGTAATGTTTATTTTAATAAAATTAATGTATTTCTAATGCATTTTATATAAAAAATAGCTTTATGCACTTCTCCATATATATCCAACTGTGGCAAATTTCACGATCAACCGTTCGCGCAATTTTCGTAAAAAGGGGTACAAAGTTTTTGCTTTAGATATTAATATTATGATGAGATCCTTAGATACAATGGCCACGGTTAGCAATAATTAACAAGTTAGCTAGTTGAAAATTAATATATCTCAGAAATGGATAAACTTCATAAATTGTAGCTAATATCGATAATGTCAGCTTTCAAACCAGTCCATTCGTTTAGGCGCTACGATACATACTCACAGACCCGTCAAAAATATCCATCACTATATGAAAAAACTAGCCGGCAAGTGTCTAGAAAGTGTGGTTGAACTCAAGATTGAAGTCACGTCCCGATCGGTACTTGACTTCCCTAATGGGACGAAAGCAATTCAATTATTTAATTGCAATAGTTTCACTTATTAATATTTATATAATATTTTTTTTGTGAATTCCCTTAATCCCTGTGTTTCGCAAGGAACATGACTGGGAACATTTTTTGTACCGCAATCAGTTTTTTTTAAATTTAATAATTGGCTCTTGTTACCGTTGGTTTTTTGTTCTTGCAATATATTATGCAAACAAAACCACTACAGAATGTAAACGTTTTTAAATTCATGTCTCTGAGGGTAATTCACCATCCACGACCCGATGCGGGTTATCTGGGCAAACGTTATCTGTGATCTAGAATGCGCTACTTTCCACCTAATTAAAACCTGTTTTAAATCAATACTATTTAATGCAACTAGTATGAAGAATCACACTCATGCAAGTTTTAATCGTTTGGATTAATGTGAAATTTGAGTTATACGAGAATTCGGAACGCATTTGAGTTATAGTGAATTAACGCGTACAGACAGTCAGACTTCATTAAATTGTTAATGGCTTTAATTTTATTGATACAATATTAGTGAGCTATTTCAGTTACAATATTGAATGCCTAGTACCTATGTGAAAGTTATTAATTATTATTTAATATTAGAATTATTTCTCTTTATTCTACTTATGTTTACGTCTTTATGTCCATATTAATCAAAGATTACTTTACTTTTTTAAATCCTTAAATTTCTTTAACTTTGCTAAGAAAAATAACCTAGGTACCGAGTAAAAAAATAACGGTACGAAAGCAAACAATTATTAATCTAAACAGTTATTTTCAAACTAAATTGCAAAATCCTTTTTATATTTTCAAAGATACCTATTTATATTTTAATCTCGTAAAAACTTTGGTACATCTTAGCCTACCGTGTGAAGTGTGAATTTTCGTAACCCCTGGTGGGGCATGGGACAGAAACAATTCTGTATCTGTTTCACTGATCATTTTCTTTACAGGCAAGTAGCCTTTTGTGCTTACCCAACCAAAACATTCATTTATTTCCCCGGGATTCGAACCCCGTATCTCCGGCGTATAACAAGCACACGTGTAAACCACATAGCCACGAAGGCGGTTATCTTACTGTAGCGAAGGCTATTGAGGTCTAGCTCAATCGATTTAAATAAATTTTCAGAAATACCTATTGTACACGTAACGTTTCATAAGTATGTACTAGCTTAGTATTGTTAATTAGCCTTCTGCATGTTATATAAAAGTTCGCCCTTTAGCAATTTGGGAGCCATCGCTAATAACAGTACCTAAATGGATCCAAGGTGAATTTTTACGTAATATTTTAAACTAAGTACTATAATAATCCCAGTGAGCAGTGGATGTACAAGTATTTGAACATTTGACGGCTATGTCATGAAGACTTTGCCATATAGAAAGTAACACTCAGTTTCTATTCAACTTAAATTGAAGATAAATTAAAGAGCCCTCTGAAATGATAATAAGATCTTCGTAAATTACAGATAAAAGCAGACTCAATAATGTCAGCTTTCAAACAAACAAAAAAACTTGAAAATACATTTTTCGTGGGGGTTTAAAAAAAGCAAATGCATCCGTCTATCTGCTATCATTATGCTGTTCGGGCTTTAGAAGGACTCGGACTTGGGTCATATTACTATATCACCTTATAAACGTTGCTCAACTAAAATCTTTGACTTACAATGTATTGTCTCGTTTCTGCAACAACGATTGAACGATAGCGAGAAAGTGACAAAACATTCGAAACATTGTTTCAACAATTGTTGTTGCAACAAAACACTGAACCAAAGATTTCAGTTGTGCAATAATTATTAGGGGAAGGATCTTTAGGCAAATATTTCATTGCCGATTACCATAATATATCATATGTTGTAATATCTGTTGCTATCATTATATGATTACGTCTGATCGATAAAGATTTATACAATTTACGAAAAGGGTCTGTTTGACGGACACGTCATTGTAGGTAATACCTTATCTTAACTGGATTCAAGTGAACTAGGTTCAAGAAAGAAAACAGTAGTTTATAGACAAGTGAATAGTCACGTAGCTTCGTTTGATTACGGCTGAGAAACTAATCCTTTACCGTTGTAAGCCTTTAAAGAGTCTTAAAGAAAACAGTTTCGCTGCGAGTAATCCAACTGCTAGTCGAGTGTAGTTTAAAATTGTTTTATCATCAAAAAACATGATATATTTAGCTCATATAAACTTTTAAAGCATTCGGTAACTAAACCATGAGACTTGAGTCGACAATCTTAAAAAAGAGACAATTAACGCTGTTGATGAGTGATAAGATAAAGAATGATAACAAATTGATGAAAGACGTAGAACAAAGTGTAAATTTGTTAAACTAGTGTTTTATAAAAATGTAAAGTAGGGACGTTATGATAAACGAACAAAAGCGCGCGAAAGATATTTTATACCTTATCAGACTTGGATTAACAATCTCTATCTTAGAGAGATGATCGCGATCGTGTTGTGTGTTTGTGCGAAAATTATTAGTTTTGTGAAGAGTGCACAAAGTGATAAATCCATAGAATATGTTGCTGCAACATTTCAAAGTACGTATTATTCGGTTGCAGTTTTGCCGGGATTGCTACATCCGTGTCGTTACGTTTCTTGTGTGTGTTGATTAAAGATAAGTTAAATATTTAATAAATTAATTTTAAACAAAAAAATAAAACCGACCTCAAAACGCACTGAAAAGTAAAAAATAATTTTTGTATTATAAATGAACTTACTATAAATAAAAGACGTAAATAGTGTTGATAAATAAAATTCATCTAAAATTCTACAAGGGCATAAAACTGTCATGTTGCTCTTTGAAACGCGGCGCCAAGCCATTCAATTAATTTTTTTTTTAAAGTCCAGGAATATTAATTCAGTCTTTTTATTTATATATTTGGCACCGCCTTTCAAAAAGCAACATGAAAGTTTTATGCCATTGTAGAATTTTAGATGAATTTTATTTATCAACACTATTTACGTCTTTTATTTATAGTAAGTTCATTTATAATACAAAAATTATTTTTTACTTTTCAGTGCGTTTTGAGGTCGGTTTTATTTTTTTGTTTAAAATTAATTTATTTTATACTTTTGAGTGGCTCTTCTAAGCCGTATAGTTGGTTATCATACCATCAAAACGAAACTAATATGGGCACTCTGACTTTACGCTTACCTTATACACTAAAAACTAATTTAATTAATTTAATTTAATAATTTAAAATTAATGAAAATAAGAAGACGCAAAACTGAATCGTTTAATACTAAAAATTAAAGTAATATCGTTCATATAAATTAAGTTTTCATGGTGTTTTATAGTAAGCAAGTGAACGCACATTGTGATTTACCGTAGGAACTCAGTTACTATATTCTCTCTATCTCTAGAAGTATTTCTTCTACCTTATTGATTTTACTATCATATATGACTCTTTTAATTTTTTATAAAATGATATATAAGTCATCGATATTAACTGATATTACATCGAGCTATAGAGATCTAAACTGGACGCGTAAACAATAACGTATGACATGTTTTTCTCTGTTGACAAGTTTTGCTCCATAAGATCAAATATATGGCTTAGATTTTGATAAAATTCCGTCAAAAGATTGACAATATGAGTTTTAATTAAATTAATTTATTATAATTAGTATATATTTAATATAACATGGACATCTCTATTGCGAAAGCGAACTAATTGAAGATTTTTCAATTTTTTATTTTATAACCTCAATATCTCTAAAACTATAAATCAAATTATTTTGATTCTTATTCTCTCTTGTTGAAAATTTAATACTAAATCGAATAACATCTAATTCATCGATAAGAATTCATAAATCATAGAGTTATAAGCAAATAAGCACGACATGGTCGCGCGGAATTCAGCGAATTCTCGCCCGATTGTGAAACTATTCTTTCAATATCCTGAAAACTATTGATCGTAAAAATTCTAAAAAAAAATGGGACCACTTCGACGAGTTGCTCTATCGTTTGACACCTCACTCATCCAAATCGGTCTACAAATGGCGACGTACGAGCGGAACATCGGAAAAAAAAAAAAATACACGTCGAATTGATAACCTCCTTTTTGGTTTTTTTGAAGGTCGGTTAAAAAAATACGGTATAAATTGTAATGTTGTGGCTAAATGTAAAAAGATGGCGCTGATATACTTTAAATCGCGTTATCAAAGTATTTCTTACTCACAGACGAGTAATTCATACATATCAGTGGTTTGTCTCTGCTTTTAAATGTTCTGTGGCGGATCTCATACAGCTGCCGGATTAATATCAGCAGCTGTTTCATCTTCGAACGTCGAGGAAGAATCTTCAAGAAAAGAGTTCTCTTTAAAACGGCGGCAACGATCCGTGGCCCAACTGACGTTGAGGGTGTCCGCTTAATGCTTATCGTAAGTGAGCCTCTGCCCGTTTGCCTCCTATTTAAAAAAAAATATGATGTAGGGCTTTTCTACCCGAGCTGTCATAATGTATGTTTTGTGTCTAAACAGCCAGTGTTAAGAGAATCAGGTCGTCAGCAAGATTCCATTAAAAAAAATCGTTCATTGCTTTATAATATAAATTTCATACTGTATTTATGCTGTGTAGGCAGTATATATATATATCTAGAGTATTATGGCATGGTCGTATGAGTAGGCTACAACCTACATCCATGACCTTGTTTGTAATTCAAGTGCATAATTTTTAATCCTCTTTTATTAGCTCTAGGTAAACAGTTGACGTTGTTTATATTATATTCATAAGCCAATAACAGGCTCATATACATAGCTCATTCTTCGAAGTAGATTTGAACACTAAATATTAGTATCTGTCTTAGATTCAAACATTTATTTCATATTGATACGAAAAATAGACGGAAAAAATGTGCAAAACAAGTGAAATTGAAACCCCCGACATGTTAATCACAAATAAGAATAACTCATATGAATGAAAAAATCTTCATAAATGGTAGCTAAGATCCGTCTTTCGAATAATCGCATCCAAATCTGTTTATTCACTACTACACAGACAGACGATACGTTAAACATATCCTTCTTTTTGTGTCGTGGATTGAACAATTAAAAGATAAAATATGCAAAGTGAGTGTTTAAATAATTTATTTGGTTGAAAGTCGTCCTTCTATCTATTTATCTCAGAAACGGCTCAACGGATTAAAATGCTGTTTTTACTAATATATTATATTTTCCGTTTTATTCAGGGTTTTTATTACATTTAATTCGTTCAGTGACGCAAACTCGCAGTCATAACTAATTACCCATTTAATTGTATTGTAAATTGCTTTGAATTTATTAAAATACATTTTATTTTGTTGAAATTAATCTGATAACAGTGACATCTATATTTACTTGCAGGATTTATTTGGTTAATATTCATAATATATATTACAGTAACAATGGATCTTTAGTTTTATACATTTAGTATTGTTCTAGATGGCGTTGTAATAAATTTTACATTATTTATTATTAAATCGAAATAAATGAATCTGGACAATATTTCTAATATACAGTACCTATATGACCATAACTAAAATTGTCACCCATTGAACCAATGATATTATATGTTACTATTTAACAGTCGTATGTGACGGTCTCTAGTTGAAATCCCTAAATAAAAATATATTTTTTTTAATCATCATGTATTTTATTATGAAAATAATAAACTTACGAGAAAAATAAAAAAAATCACATATTGTGTACAGTGTACCTTAAATTTAAAAAATATAATAATTATACCTATATGTATGACAATATAAAAAAATTCAAATTATAGAATAGAATTCACATTATCTTTCCGGCCAGCGAGCGATTATGTATATTATACCTACATTAGTTTTTTTTATCAATAATTATAGGTAAAATGGCTTTCTTATTTGTAGAATTATTTGAGTCTTAAGTCGATAATAAAACCTTAAAGTGCAAGCAATAAAACATCTTGATTTTGAGGTCATTCACTTTACAACATGCAAGTTCTCTGTGTAATAAATATAGCTATGTTATACATATTAAGTAACTACGTTTGCAGAAAATTTACTGTTATATGTAACTGTGCCCGTCTGTGTGCGTCTTTAAATGCCACAAGTAGATATGTTCATACCTACATATAAAATAGATTAATATTATATCCTTAAGAGTAATCTACATCTCTGTACATTAACCAAGGCTATGTACCAACATACATCATTTATATTATCTTAACTTGTTATTATTTTAAAAATGGTAGAAACTTTAGAAACTGACCTCTGAAGTTTTCACTTGAAAATTATTAAACGTTGGAGAAATGAAAATTTTAGATATACCTACCTATACAATGCCAAGTACTAAGTAGGTGACGATTCATAAACTTGCTTCTTTTCTCTTTAGATTTCAGATCATGTGTAAAAAATAATACAAACTTACTTGTCGCCGTCATTTAAACCGGAAGGTTCTTCCATTTGCCGAATTAAGTGTCATTTTTGTAATCCAAATGTTGATTATGTATTATTTCGTTGATTAAGTTTTTGCAAAGCAAAATTCAAATCAAAAACATACACAAATGACGAAACTATGCAATCAACAATGCCCCCGCTCACTGGCGTGAAGTTGGAACGCATGCGTACGTCAGTTACGCGCACAGCGCCTGCGCGTTTGACGTTTATACGGCGGTGGTGCAGACACGATCCGATTAACAACGTTAGTTTTTTTTCACAATATCCTATTTTCACTTTAAACTATTGTGCAAACTATCGCTTGCTTTGACAGTTGTAAATGTTTTTGTCATTGCTTTAATGACTAATACTGGCCTTACGTCAGGAATACCAAACAGAATGTAGAAAGTGTATCGGTGTTTCTTGATGTTTATTCAATAAAAAATTGAATTTTAATTACTTCAATCATTTTAATAGTTTAGAAATCACACTTGCAGAATACATAAAAACTTCTAATCTTGAAGTTTCGTATCGGTGCGGTCGCAGTATACTCCCGATCTATTTTAAATATCTCATTCGGCATTCCCGTTGCTCCCTGAATCCGCGGATAGCTTCATAGCATTGTATCCCGCTCACTCACTCGCGCCTCGTTCATTCAAGCGGGGTGAATCGCAAAAAGGGTCATTTTGAATTAGGGATACCGCGCAGCTGTCAAAGCATACGATAATAGTATTATGTGCGATCGGTTCAAAATCCTACTGCAATAATTTTAATATAATTTATCTTCCTTACAGTTCCTTTGCTTGTGTTTTGTCACGCAAAAACAATGTGAAAAGTGGTTGTTAAAATAAATTTCCTAGTAACTCGTATCCTTTTGATAAAATTAATTTGGAAGACGCGAAATGTGGAGATATTTTGATATCACAGTGTAAAAGTGTTGTGATGAAGTGTAGTGCGTCTTATTTCGAACAATTATAAAGGATACATTGTGAAAAGAAAATGCGGATCAAGGCGCAAACAGATTTTCGTCCGAATGGTAAATATTTATTATCTTTTACTCGCTATATTGATTTTTAAGTTATTAACTTTTCCAATTAAGGTTTTGCGAATAACTGAAGGTTATATTGCACGTGAAGCTGTGTTCACGGACTTCTAGCTTGTAGCATGTTGCCTGAAGGCATTTCTCGCTTGTTTTTTCAACCTTGGATTTCTGCCAATGTCGAATAATTTTGCAATGTGTATTGGAATACTATACGCCCCTTAATGTTTTCCAGTTTAAATCAATTAATTATTACGTGATGATTGATATATATAATAAAATTGTGAGCTGTCCAGAACGAGACTAGCCCAAGGGACATAAAATATTAATCAAGCAGAAATATGTACCTACGTTAAATGAATCTTAATTAATTAATTCTATGTACCGACCTTTTACTGTGACTCATATTTCTTGAATCATACCCCAGGCTTTATAACCTTTTCGTATCGCGATCTAACTATCCGTCTACATAAAATTTTCTACCTAACTAGGTACCTACCTACTTGAAAAACTCAAAAAAATCTTTTTTAACTCATTCTATTACGTTAGAGGGTTATTGAAAGTTTGACGTGTTTGTACACGTCTGTGTGTTTGTGTCTAAATGAATGAACCGATTTTGATGTGGTTCTTTCTTGAAAAGCTAACGTGTTCAAGATGGTTCTTAGTTATTGACAATTTATGAAGATCTATTTATCCACCTATGAGGTATTCTTGTTTTTTAGTATTCACAAAACCTAACTTTGTGTAAACCGCCTCCGTGGCTAATTGGTTTGTGGAGGTCCTGGGTTCGAATCCCGGGGGGACTAATAAAAGTTTCGCGGTAGGCACAGAAGGCTGATCACCTACTTGCCTGTAAAGAAAATGATCATCGAAACAGACAGCAATGTCTCTGCCCTATGCCCCGCTAGCGATTACGGAAATTCACTTATAGTACCTACCTATATTTAGGACACAATGCCCATGAATACATAGGTATGTCCTCAAACCTATTTCTTTTTTGCCAACTATTCTTTTGTCTACTTTAACTTTACACGGTAATGTGATTGTAAGAGCACATTTATGAGACTGTATACATGTTTGAGACGAAATGAATTTTGAAAGTTGCTTCATAATGAAGTTTGCTGGCGCCGGTCCATTAGTGAATACAAATTATCTTGCAAGTCAGCTCTAGCGATAAGTGCTTAGGTACTTAGAAATTGCGGTATCGCCTGGGTGCTTTAGATCTACAGTACGATATGAAGTTACCCTGCAGAGGATTATTTAGGGCCCATTCGATAACTTTAATAGGTACTATCGGTTTTTATCGCAAAATATTTTCTACTCAAACTAAACTAAGATTTTTTTAAAATTTAATTTTGAACTATTTAAATGACTTAAATGACTTAAACGAGACAGCAATGTATTAAGATTTCGTAAAACCTTATGGGGCATGAATCAGATACATTAATTTATTTTTATTTTTGTATTCTGTGTTTTTGTAACCTTTTTCTGTTGTATAGGCCTTTCTTAAATAAATAAATTAAATTAATTTCGGCATCACAATAAACACATAAACAACTTGGTAGGTACATATTATATCGGTTTTATAGTTTCTCGATTGGAAGTAGGTAATTTCTGAAGGACAGACTATTCTCGAATGTCCATAGGATGAAGTACCTACCGATCAATGTTCTAATATACGCTGATCAATGTGCCTATCTATATCTATGTATATAGAATATATATATAGTTTAAACATAACAGCCCGGAAGTTGTTATGTCTCTAAACGAAGCAAAAGATAAAATTAAGTGTCCTTTTTAAGTAAGTTAATGAAACTTAACCCATTGTATGGACTAACGAGGTAGTTTGTTGAACACATTATGACTTTCTATTGTTGCACTCAATACAATGAGTGGAACAATCGGTCCATTTCACGGTTTTCCGTTGGTTTTTACTTTTTGTATTGGCTACCGGTTTGTTTTTAATATTTATCTTACCATCCGGTAGCTTTAAAGGCGAAAAAAGCCCTTGTTATACAGGTGAAATTGAAGAGAATTTGACCCAGACAGTCACGGAGACGCGACAAAGTTATAAACCTCCTCTTGTTGCGTCAGTAATTAAATAGACTAGAATTTATATTTTAAAAAGATTGTAATTAATAAAATTTGCATGTTTCTTAAGAATTGAAGTTATTTAATGTTTTTGTTATTGTATTTTGACATAATATTGCTCTAAAGACACACAATTTAGAATTGCCAACTATTGACGATATTCGTCAAGGGCGCGACGTGTTAAGCCCATACAAGTGCAGTGAATACCATCTTTCGTCTGAAGACGGATATTTCTTTCCTTATCGATCACTTTTATTGTCTGGGGACACGACCCTTCGAATCGATATCACCCTCGTTTTACTTGAATAAATACGATTTCTATTGACCCTTGAAGGAACGTTGCAATATTGGGTCTTGATGAAGACCCAATATTGCAACGTAGCTGCGTTGTGTTGTAGCTGATATCTGATAGGACTTAGAGAAATATCGTGCTGAATGTTAATAAAACTAATACCTCCAATAAATGCTACAATATGTAGCATACCTACTGTCTATAGGAATGTCATTCCGAATATAACATTATTATTATGTCATTAAATTAATCTTAAATTGTCATTTCTTGAGTCACTTCGTATGCCTGAAACCACAGGACTTCCTACGCAATATGCTGACGCGTGAATAACTTATCCACGGAGCCCACTTAAATTAAATCCAGATTAATTATTAGAGAATTAAATTTTTGTACAAACGAAAAACGCGAGTCATTAACAGTGTCTACTAGCGGCCCATACGTTATACGTTACCATGTTGTCTCGTTTTGTAAACTACTCATTAATTGTTACAGAAGAGTTATAAATTTAAAAGTTAGAAGAGAAAAAAATATAAACTTGAAATGTTGCTATCAAGAGAATGACATTATCAAAGTTTTTTTACACATACGAAAGTAATTCATAGATTTCTGTGATTCTTACTATTATAATGTGTATTGATGTGTAGTGCTGGTCCATTATGAAGTCTACTTATTGCCATATTATTATTCTTATGTCATAAAGTAGTTTGTATTGTGTAAAAGTTGTGATGGCATGTGTTATTGGATGTTGCGTTACGTAAACCTAAATCGGATTGTCCATCCGATGAGCTGTGTTCTGCTTTTAAATAGAAATTTCGAGTTTGTATATTGGTGTTTGTGTTAAAGAATAAGTACAAAAAAGGGTATTATTAATTTAAATTTTCATTTATAAAAATTATTTTGCCGAGCAGGCGAATGATTGTAACAACTGGGTTGGCTTTTGATCCGACTACAAAGAAATGCACGATGCTTTACCTCCTTTACTTGATTATTTTTTTCACTTCCTTTTATTTAAAAAAACGCTTCAAATTTCTTGATAATAATGAATATCCATTGCAAAACCCACAGAACTAATTTCTTCTGAAATTCTTTCATTGTCTGTACTATCAAGCTTTGGAATTCTCTTCCCAATGATATCCGTCTTACTCGTACTCTTTCCCTGTTCAAGACTCTCCTACATATCCATTTTCTCTCATTAGATTTTTTCATTGTCAGTTTACTCTCCTATGACTGGGTTTCCTAGAAGAGATCGCTCAGCAGCGATAAGGCAACCCATTACATTTCACAATGTTTTTGTATTGTATCAATATTTATAGTTTGTTTAAATTGTGTAGTGTAAAAATCATTAAATAAATAAAAGATCATATATCAGATCACACTCCTAAAAAAGCATTATAATCATTTCATTTTTTAGCAGCTACGACGCCAGTCAGACACACAGACTCGTCAAACTTATACCTTCTTTCTGTGTCGACGATTAAAAACAATACGGATAACTTTCCTTAAAGATCGTAGTTGAGTGTTCCGGTATTGTTATTAAAATTGAACCTACTCTGTTTGTTGTATTTCTGTTTAGTTAAAAATATTCATAAGATTGGTTAAGCTTGGTTAAAGGAAGAAAACCATTTCAGTCTATTTCGGTTGCATATGCAGACATTGAGAGGAATTGGCGAGACTAGACCAAGACATCCTGTTTCGTTTGATCTCAAATTATTTGTATGTATACTCTATAAACGCTATGTACTCGTTGTACATTGTATGATTGCTATTTTACATCCAAAAAAAGAACCGACTAAAAATAGCGTTGGTTTAAATTCGATGTGTTTTTGTATCTGTCTTTTTTAGCTTCGAGCTCATGAATGACTTTTATATAATTGGTTTGGCTACAATTTATCATTACATCTACAGTTCATCAATTCATTTAATATAATAAATTTTGTTTAAATTTTTTTATTCAATTCATCTCGTATCAGTCAAACAAAATCGCACTGAAGTCGGTCAATTCGTTAAGACCCTACAGACGGACAAACAGACCCAATAGACACAGATAGGTCAACATATAACACTCCTCTTTCGTTGAAGTTGGAGTGAAAAAAGAAAGATGCAAGAATATTGATAGTTCAACGGTTGTAAGTGCAAAAAAGGCATATTTAACGGACAAGATGTTTAAAGCAGGTGACAATTGCATCTGTTCACTGAAGTCAATTTGTATGCATATGTATTGTGCTCATGTGATTATGAGATAAAGCTTTTTAATTGCCGTAATAACAACAAGGTTGAATCAACCTTGAATGATATCTTTAAATTCGCAACGTAAATGCAATGTTTTCGGTAATCACATATCACTGAGTCACTTACTTATCTTTCTTAGTAATATAGAAATTCAGAATCTGTTAATAGCAAGAAATGCTAAAAACAAATAGGTACGCTGTAAATTTTTGTCGGGCACATAATACTTAAGGAACTAAACAAAATTTTCGTGCCCTTTATAACTAGATTCTGTCAGTTTTTATTGCAGCCATCATCCATTCTTTCATCATCATCAATTCAAAATATTTGCTTTAAAAAGAACCAGAGAACACAGCTTGAACGGTTAAGGTGCGTATGTTACAACAAAGTTTGTAATAAATATTATGTTATATTCGTGTTAATAAAAGACATTGCAAAAACAATAGTAAAATTGCAAGTGAACTTACTCATGACCAGAAGGAAGTTTTATCAGAATTTTCATTACTTAAGTAATTGCGGCATTTAAAACATTAACTTTTCACAAAAACCTACGAACTGCGGTGAGGCAATAAAAACAATGATTGAAATAACTCGAGATGGTCACGCTTTGGTAACACGGAAATTATCAAAAGACGTGACTGACTTAATACTTAATGCTTATTTACAAAACGCATATTAATACATTATATACGAGACTGCAACTGGTCTGTCTGTCAATTTTTACAACAGTCATCGTCTATTTCCGCCGCCTACTCATTGCGATGGAGTTCCTGGGATTGAAGCCCTAGAAAACAAATAAAATGACATTTGGTGTTGGCGTTATTACGACACTCCATCACACTTGTCTAGAGCCCCAGGGCCTTTAGATGAGAACTTCAAGCTTATTGCTCGACACCCACTAACGCTGGAAATTTGTATGCAAATGCCGTTTGGTGTCGTTGACGTCACGACACGACATATCATTTTCATACAAATTTCTATATAGTGTTAGCGTTGCTAACATTTTAGGCTATTTATTAACGTCTGTATGTTTGATGTTGCATCACGCAAGAACGACTCCACGGTTTGCTTATGCATCTAGCAATCATTAATTAATCTATTATGAAGCATAATTCATTAAACTACGTAATGCTTCCTTGTGATAACCATCATATTTCCTTATTACGTTTAGCGCGAAATAAGGGAAAGTTAAAAAGTCCATCCTAATTATATTTTATCGCGTAATTCTTCTGACGTCCCCCATTTTCCAGTGTTTACCTTCAGAATGAATCATTGAGAAAATGCTTGTAACGTAGAAGAAATATATTAAATTATATTATGCAATAAAGTATGTAAGAGGGCCCAAACACGCTATCTAATAACTCATCATTCCCGGTGAATGACCACTTCAGAAATTTGAAAGAGAAGTAGAACACTTTTAGAAAATAAAAGTATATTTATTTCTCATTTAAATATTTTAATTGCATATCAATATCGAAAAATACTTTACCATTATCATGTTTGACATTGATTTCGAAGTACACACAGTGAACACAAATTATTTATTACTTTTAGTATTTATTCTTGTAATATACGCATTTTCTGAGCTGGTTAAAATTTATAACTTAGTTTAACGATTCTGTAATAAATTGATGAATAAATTTATGAGTTACATATAAAAGATTTATTTTAAGATGTTTTATTTCCCCGCAGAGATTAACAAGAAAACTTGTTTGGCAAGTTTTCCAGAGCTGGGGTGCCGCCCCTTCTATACCACCTCAGACAAACTGCGTAAAAGTTGATTCATCACAAGCGAAAATAGGCTTTATTTTATATAAAATAAGGCTATTCAGGAAAAGCACTTTTCACTTAATTGGTTTTTCTTTTGTAAAGTACCAAGTGCGTCGCTATGTTAGCACTTACAGAGCTAAGCCTGCTTCAAGGGGATAATGCTAGCTCTCATGGTTTTACTATTTTGATATAATATCCCTGGTACTATAAATGCGTAACGTGTTTATTGGCTACGGCTTCGTTAGACGTAGTCTCATTTTATATACGAAGCCTTAAAAATATGGTCAACTTCACAAATTAAAAAATAGTATTTCTACGTGGATAAAGGAAATTTGACTGACATACGGCATTACATTTGCATTTGCACCTATATTAGTATTAACAGCTGTACCCTGCAGTTTCACGTTAATTCCGTTGCGTTAATTCTCGATAAATGGACTATCCAACACAAAAAAAAATCAGTTCGAAACAATAGTTCCTGAAATTAGTGCGTTCAACCAAAGTTTCATCAGCTTCATACATGTTATCTTTACGCGTATGCTTTAGTGTGTATGAAAAACCTTTGATTAAGCATTCCTGAACTAAACAGGCAAATTTGAATTTAAAGCCCTAATTACAGTATTACTAACCATCAAACAAATTTAGACTTTAAGTTAAATAGAAAAGGTTCAAAATCGTTTAAAAGCCGCCATCCTCGCGATAGTATTTAACTCACTGTCGACTCGCACGAGGAAAAGGGGGGAACGCGTGCTTGTTTTGTTAATTCTCTTTCAAGGAATTAGGTTAATCATCACATAAACCTGTTAATGAAGGGAAGATTAATATTGTAATTAAAGGTCCCATGGATGTTGAACATAACACCCACAGTACAAACTCTTATTTTACTTTGCGGTTTTCATGGTGTGTAGACACTACAACACGTAGATACACGTGTCTCACAAGCTGGATTTTAGTGGAATAAGTTTTATTGATTGCTATAAATTACCGGTGTCGTCTCGTTTACTTTACGTACTGATATGTTTGAGCATAACCATGAAATGTGGCTAAATGTTAAATTGAAATCTAATGTTTTTTCACACAAACACAAAAGGTATCTTAATTAAATGTTTTGTTAATGTTTTATAATTTACTGTTTATGATTTAAGCATTCGAACCACCTAGACGACTCATTAAGGAAAAATATTATAGCCAGTGAGCAATCGATCTTTAACATTCTGCCATAGAAAGTTCTTTCATCCTTTTGAAACGATGTTGTACATTCCCAATGAATAAGGAATAAGAGTTTCCATATGAAATTTTACTTGCGAGTCGCGACACTTGGCTTAATGCCAGCTTTGCAATTTTACAGCTCCCATTATTGGATAGCCTGCGAATGGCAATAACCTGTAAACTTTATCGATGAAGTTTTTGCGACGCCATTTCCTCGTATTCAGAAAGCCGAATTTTAAAATCAGACGCTGTCTCAAGGGAAATGTGACGTATGTGGGGTGTGGAATAGACGCACGTACGTCCTTGCTTGACTGTACACCTTTGAAATAATCATTATTAATTTGATAATATAATTCATAATATAATGGTAAGAACGTGCTTGATTGCACCGTGTGTGTACTATTTTTGGTGTGAATTCGTCATACCTTCGTAAAATACGGTCGTAGATTGTATTTATCAGCCTGCTCTACCTACCTCGAAGACCTAATCGAAATATTTATTACGTAAAGGTATTAAATAGGGATGCATCGACATGCCTTTTTGCCGATACCGATACTCTTACAAAAATATCGTCGATACCGATGCAAACTCTTAGTGAATTAAAATTAAATTAAGGTAAAATATTATATGAAACACATGTTTGGTTAAAGTTTTTAATCTCTATTAAAAATAAAAACAGTTATAGACTTTGAATGAGATTCAAGGTTTAGCTTTTAAAATTAAGAATTAAGTGTAATAATTATAATAAAATCAATAACTGTTAATAATTAAAATTAACAAGATTTTTGTTGACAAAACAGATCATTCTCAAGTTTTGCGGAGAAAGCCGAATTCGGTAGTCTGTCTGTATAAGACCTGCGGTGGAAAATGATCTCTCAGATGTATCGTTGTATCGGCAATAAAAATATATATCGGCAAACACAAAGTATCGCCGGAGTATCGGTATCGGATGCATCGCTAGTATTAAACCTAAAAATGTCCAATTTAACTGGCACGTCATCGATATAAACAAGTATTTAATAAATTTAATTTATTTTCTGCCCTCAATAGTTGTATTTCAAGGTCTGCAATACAAACTGAATTTAATCACCAACGTTTCTCTTATTTATTTGATTTCAAAAGAATGACATTTGTGAAATTCTTTAGAATTCGTGAGGCTTTTGACGATATTTTTTGAGGTAATCGAACCATTATTTCCCGAGATTAGCGCGTTCAAACAAACAAATAATCACTTCACTATATTATTATGGTATTATATACCTGAATAAAAACCACGACCTGCTCAGAGTTACTACTTTCGAACGTTGCAATACGTTACTTTCACACACAAAGGCCTATGTTTATACTTCAACCGATTCAAAACTATGGATCCTGGCTCTACAAATTACAACAAAATAACATTTGTTTTTTCTTTAAATTTCTTTTTAAATTTGAGCGAGTCGGAAGCGTGTACGATACATCTTAAGCAAAAATACCTGTACACATCTGTCATATATACAAACATATTTTCCAACCAAACCACAACAGAAAATGATTTAATCTTTAACCTCAAGGAACAAATATTTACTTTGTAGAATGATTATTTCTGTTTTATTTATTACTTTTAATAGTTTTTTTTATAACAAATTTAATTAAAATTCCTTACATTGCTTATCCAAACATCTTCGCTAACAAGATATAATTCGAGCGAGGCACTTATGATCTAAAAATAATAAAGAATTCATACGCTGATGGCTAAAACTACCCAGACGTAGTGTGAATATGATAAAAGTGTGGGCTGGAACGTTTTTATCTCTTAGAAAGATATTCATTCAGTTCGTTCATTCAGGATTTTTATATACGTGTGCTTATAAGTAATTATTTCGTTAATTTTGACCCTCGCAAGATCCAGTTGTTAATTACTAACACTTTAATACTTAAAAGCTATGTTTGTGATTAACAAATTTACTAGCTATATTGTAGTACTATTTGAGTGGACCCTGTGTGGGGATTTTACTCAAATGCCATGCGGCAGACTTGGTTTCTCCGGTGTCTGAACCTAGGAAATCCGGCGCAACACAGATGCGTGAACAACACCACGGAGACGGTTGTTATGAGTATTATGAGAGCGAGGAAATTCTATTTTACCAGATGATTAACGATTTTGGCGTCAATTTGCTACAACTCTCGCTTTATGTAATTTATTCGAAATACGAGACAGCGGTGCTCCCGAGCTTCTTTGATATTTAAATTAAAAGTATAATCGATAAATCTTGATTTTTCAACCTTAATACTTTAAATATTATATTGCCGGTTTATGTAACAAAATTTTAAAATATGTTAATCTCTGTAAAATAGTGCTTTA
This sequence comes from Aporia crataegi, assembly GCA_912999735.1. Lineage (NCBI taxonomy): Eukaryota > Metazoa > Arthropoda > Insecta > Lepidoptera > Pieridae > Aporia > Aporia crataegi. Next base: position 8,812,110 of record OU538736.1, read on the forward strand.
TTTCTAGTTTAACATCTTTTAGTTAACGCTTCTTGTTTCCTTATGTTTTATTGTGAATAAAAATATAGATTATAAGTAATATAATATTGTAGAGTGTAATAGATTATAGAATAACCATAGATAATATTTTATTAAGTACAATTTTCAATAGTTTATTCTTGTATGCGGTTTGCTCTTGTCATTGAGTCTGCATTTATGTTTAGTGATATAAATAAATGAAATCCTAGAGCGCACTTATATAACAAATAGTCTATTAAATAAGATTATTAATGTATCTCATACAGTTATTTTATATTTATTGAAATTATAAGTTTGCTACACAAAATGTAACTGGGTATGGTAAAAGATTTCTAATATACCGTTTACACTACATCAAAAGCCTGGGCAATATGTAATAGCATAAATTTTGGCAATGAATCATGTTATTATTATGCTCTTTTATATTTTTAGTTTCTTTAGTGAGAAATAATGAATCCTGAAAAAGACTAGGTAGGTAAGTAGAACTTTTTATCGAAAAGTCGTGAACCTCATCAAGGAACAAACTCACCCCACATTCAAACTTATCACCCATGGAAAGAAAAATACATTATTATAAAAAAACTAGCTGGTGTTCGCGACTTCGAGTAGTTTATTTTCTTCTCCATAGTCCTGTCTATCTTTACAACAAAATTTTCATTATAGCCTATGAGTTATTCTGATGTATAAGCTATATTATTGTACAGTTTAATTAAAATCCATTCAGTAGTTTTTACGTTAAAGAGTAACAAACATACAAACTTTCGCGTTTATAATATTAGTGAAGATGGATCTATAGAGCCTTTTATATAAGATTAAATCGATATAGCTGTCTTTAATAAGAGTTTTATACAACGGCAACAATTAGTTTCTAAATATTGACTATTATTATATCAGTAATATACATCCGATGCCAACTGCGTGTTTGCCAAGGTGTGAGGGCGCCTCGTAAATTGTTTATTTATAAACCATAATACAAAACCATTTTATGACACTCTTTAGATGATATAAGTGGACTGTCCGTATAAAGCTTTAGACATGCGATAACTGTCTTATGTAATATATACCAATTGTATTTTTCTCCTTTTTCATATGTATATTAAACATGTTTTTTGTGTTATAATTTATACTTTTGGCGTTTGAATCTGCTGTGACATAATGTGCCTGTAATCATTTAATTGAATTTGCAGCATAAATGACTCACAATTTATATTTCGTTGAGGCACATTAGCAAAACATATTGTGATAAAATCATGTTGTTTACGTTACTATAAATACGTCTTATGTACATAATTTACCGAAACTGACCTAGTTTCATAAGGTTGACAAACAGACTGCGATCCTTTAACAGTTTAACAGACCAAATTTGTTTATACAATCTATACGAAATTCTTTTATGAACTTGCCCTAGTAAAGATTTTTACATTAAATCGCTTAAAGGTATCTAATATATATATTACCAGTTCACAATGTATCTCTTGTGAACACAGTTGAAAAAAGTTAGAAGCCGACTGAGTTTCTTGTCAGATTTAGCTGCGTGACTCTTTAATGAATAAAGATATTTTCCCTTTGAGTTTAATTTCATATAACAATAATCGTTTTTCTATATTTTATTTAGTTGATAGAAAGTTGTCAAGATTAAGAGATTTAATTTTTAATCTTTCTAGTCTTAACCCCCAACACAAAAAGAAGGGTGTTATATTTTTGACGAGTCTGTGTCTCCAATAATTTCAATTTTTCAGTTTACCCAAAAATCAAACATACTTCTATACTATAAGTATATCATATCTATGAACTTTGATAGAAACCTAGATGAATTAATATGTAAACATAATAAAAAAGGTAATGCACAAATCTCTTTCTTTTATAATATAAATTTGTATTTGTACATAGTTATGAATCATTTATAATTATTGTTTAAGACTTAAACGCCTCTAAATTTGATAAAAATAAAAACGGTATAATACTGAAATTCCAAAATTATAGAGGAAAAATTAATTATAAATTATAATATTGCCAATAGCTGCGATTCGACAATAAAATTTCAAATTTCAGCAAATATTTGAGTTACTTGTTTTGCATAACGGAAAATTTAATTTTATAACTGACCGAAACTAATATTCTTAACTCGCAACATTTATGGAGGTCGGCTCCATGTAAATTCATCATCACGACTAGACCTCGTTTTTTAACACGCGATTTTGCAAAATTTATAATAAAAAATAATTTATGTGTAATTTTTAAGTGGTTAAACGGTACTTTAGACTTCATGTTATTGTAAACTTGTTATAATGAAATATAATTAAATAAATATTTAAAAATAATGGTACAAATTATAATATAATAATTATAATTAACGAAAATGAAATTTTGAATTAACTGCTTTGGCATTTCTGTGAACTCTGATGGAGCGATGCGACATTTCTTGATATTTAGCCATAATATTTTAAATGAAAGTAATTGTTAATTTTTCCTAGTATTATCTAGTTCTATTATATCTTATTTCGTTATTTTAAACGGTTTGGTTCAGCTTCTGCTATCATCCTTACACAACTCTGCATCCACTTCCATAACATTCATCATACATGCTCGTTGGTTATACGTTCAAAAACGGGTTGCAGATTGGACATATAAACCGTTATTTATACTCTCATTAAGGTGGAACTTGTTTTAATTACAACAATGTATAATTGGCAGCACAAAGAGGTATTAAGCATTCTCACGGATACGTGTTGCAAACAAAAAAGACTTGTCTTCTTGATGACATTGATGGTAGCCGACGGTGGTATTATTGTAACCTATCCGATGTTTAGAAAAACGATACTGTAAAAATTTATACTATAAAGCGAAAGAATTTATTTGTTTTAACGCGTTAATCTTCGAAACTACAGTTTGAATTGAAAAAATATTTTTGCATTAGATAGGCCATTTATTAAAGAAATGTTTAGCATAATATATTACAACTCTATTTTTTTTTTGAAAAATGTCAATATTCCTTTTGAGAGCAGGTAAACCGCGAGACACAGCTAGTGATTTATTCCTAAAGCCCGTGACTATCACATTTCTATAAATTTTCGTCCCAGTAATCTAGTAAGTATTCAATTGTCATAAAATGTTGTACATACAGCCAGCAGCATACTTGCGATGGCTGACTCGGTGTTTTGCTATTATTGGAATTCTGATTCATCAGACATGAAATGAGACATCTTATTTGCATATGGCATTATTTATAGTAGAAGTAGCGGAGGTGTTCCAATATCCATTAAAATATAATTTGCGGAATCAATGAAAAATTGCTTATCCAAATTGACGAAATGTTCAATTATTTTTACAACTCATATAAGTAAAACTATAAATTTGATGCATATATACTTACATAAAAATTCTCCTCATGTTAGTTTCTTAAGCATCTTTGATAATACAGTTTTAAATTCACTCAGCGAAGTTCACAATTTACAATGTGTACATGAAAATGAATACTTAATTAATTTTAATCATCACCCCTTAACTTTTGTATAGCTTTTATATATGTGCAAATTAATGTTAAAATATTATTAATATAAATAGAAATTTCTCGACTTTGAATGAGATAAACATATAGTTCTGCGTAATTAGCAGTGTCACAAGACCTACTTAGCAGGTATATTCATTAGTAGGGTTGTGAAAACCTGTGTGAAAGATTCACTGATAAACTAGACAGTCTCACAGTGGATAATTATATGCACGTCACAGATAACCTATATCATCCTTTAGAAGACAGCTAATTTCATTTACTTAGAATCAGAAAAAGTATCTATTGTTCTCTTATTAGAAAGTTACCATATAGTTATGACTTATATTAATAAGTCTTGAAACGGTTTCATACATCTTATATTTACAGTTCGAAATTTCCAGCATCTTATTAATATGTATTCATGTAACATATGTTTGTTAGTAGAAACGGCAAATAATTATTCCATTATGAGTTTTATGAATAATATTGCTTAAGCAACTGTGAGTGCGAACGACGGAGGATTGGTTAAACCTCTTTTCGTCCCAATCAGCTAAAAGTTATCGAATTCAATTTTAGCATTGTAACTCTCAAGATGGCGGGCTATCACTCTCATTGCTTTTTAAAACAACTTATTTGTAACTGTCACAGGCTAACGATGAGTGAAAAGATTAATGATAAAGCAACATGACTTAAGAAACACGGTGTAATGACCCAAGTTGTTCTAAACGTTGACGTATTTATAAGATAACGTTTATCTTTTGACGGATTAATATCGATTAATAATGATTGAATGTATACATGCTTTGAGCATTGTGACCAGAAGCGTAACTACGGACGAGAAGCGATGAGACGGTAGAATTAAGAAGGTATAACTTAACGTTCCTTGACCGCCTCCTTGGTCTAGTGGTAAGTTAGCGTAAGCGTTACAACCGAGAGGTCTTGGGTTCGATTCCCGGCGGAGATAAAAAAAACTCGGTCTGGCAGGACATAGAAGGCTGATCACCTACTTGCCCCTAAAGAAAAAATCGATCAGTGAAACAGATGTGAAATGCATCTGCCCCATACCCCACTAGGGTACACGGGACTTCACTTAACGTTGAATTCATAATTAGGGGTGTTTTTAGCAACTTTTTAACCCCCTTTACCTCTGGTGATATGTTGATATGATTTTTAGGCTCACACCTTTCCCCCTCCACACAACTTGTAATTACTGAAATAAATGGATTTAAACGTAATTAAAAGTCTCGTAATAAAAAGCGGAATCTTATTCATAAAGTAGGTTGTAATGTTATCCCAGTGGTGGGCGGTAACTTCGTGCTAGGTTAAGTATGATAGCTAGACTTCATAAATAATGGTTTTATGACTTATTATCAGCGATCACACCGCCATAGGCTATAACTGACAATTTTATACTTAACTATTAATTAAGATATAGCAGATATAATCTTTATTGTAAATAAACTATTGATATCTCGATTGGTGATTCCATTTTGTCTTTGGTCTTAGTCGGGTTTTCTACAATCTTAATTTTACAACCACTTATTATGACAGAGTAATTGAAACATACGTTCCAAGCAATGTTTTTACGCAAGGGGATTGTCTATGATAAAAATAGGAGCATCTCTCAAGGCAATAAGGATAAGCAAATTTTAAATGTGTAATTTCGAATAATTTTCTGATAGTATATAATATATCTACTTATGTATTCAAATGCTTTCGAAGGCATTATGCATGTATATAAGTTATGTAATGCATGAGCATAATGGTAAACATTTAAATAAAGGGAAAAGGATAGCCAATGCTTATGGGTGCCGAATAGTTGCGTTAATAATAATTTAACTCGTAGTTAAGCGTATTGAACCCGGTAAAAAAATCTTTTTTTATTTTTGGATTGAAAAAAACAATTAAATGCTTAAAACAAAGTGTTTTAAGCATTTAATTGTTTTGCTTCTAACACAGGTTGCACTTGTAAATGCGAAATATCTAATAGACGCTTACAAATTATAAGAGAGAAGAAACAGTTGTTAAAATATTTTCAATTTCAATGAAAAAGTACGTGCATTTTCCATATAAAATATATCTGTTAGCATTCCCGTCAACCATGAAATTGCTCGCAACCGCACTGAACAGGAAAGAAAGTCAATACGAACTCATTACATGGTGGCTAAATCAGTTTCTGGATTAAATGAGCTTGTGTTGCTCGTAGAAGTATTTCAAAGAATTTTAATTCAAATTCCACAAGCGTATAGAATATATTATACGGAATTCACTTTACTCCAAGAATACTCTTATAAGGGTACCTACTCAGGCGTGGATGAGAGATAGTACCTCCTACCGCCGTTTTTAAAACATTATCTGAAAGCTCGCTTTATTTTCTAATCCAGTTCTTTTGAATGCGCCACGGTATTAGAGGGGTGTTATATTTTATATATATTATATATCTGTTTGTAATGGACTCAATTTTTCTTTGGAAGCTAACCTGATTAAGATGGTTCTTATCTGCAATTTATGAAGATCTGTCAGATGTTGTTACTTTTGATGTACATATAGAAGGGTTTTAAATTGTTTTTGATTACTTGTTATCGGATTTGTAAACAACGATGACAGTGGATGCATTTCAACGATTTATGTTCTGAAGCTTGGCGCTTAGTTGTTGAAATACTTAGGGCACGCAGCCAAGAGGAGCTATTTCAGCAGTTTATATGAACCTTGAACTTTGTAACATGAATGTCTCGTATCCCCGGAGAGTTACACATCATTTTAATGTTAAAAACTATGTAAATAACACGTGGTTTAATACGAGGGGAGGATTACTAGTCACGCACCTCGCCGCACTCCCTCACGACCCCATATGCTTTATAACCCTAATCTATCGCTTTACCAATGAAGTTAATTTTCGCTTTTAAAACTTATTTCGATCGGTTTTCAAAAATTAATTGTTACTTAAAGTATTAAGCTAAATTGAAACAGAAATTCTAAATTCTTAATTCGCTTATTTTTGTCACAATTTTACAATTATTTAACTTATTACTAATTTTCCCCGATTTTCCGCTTGGTTTAAAGCCTGTATATCGCCCATGGTTATAGATAATAGAATTTAGTATTTCGGAATGGATTGCAAAGAGGTAGTCCTTTTCCGAATAAATATGTGGATAAATCCGTAATTTAGCAAAAAAAAGCAGGTGAAATTGAAGACAAGTAAAAAAAAACCCGACATGTTAATTGAAGAGTTTGTTTGGCTGACCCCGCTAATCAGGAACTTTTGGTTAGAATTGAAAAAGTCTTTGTGTTGGTTAGTCAATTTATCGAAGAAGGCTATAGAGTCTATATAATAAGTCGACGAATTAACGCTGTTGAAAGCGCTTGGGTGTAGCTAGTGTACGATAAATTGAAAATTCTGTAAGAGATTAATTGATAGAACCAGACAGGCCCGGCAAGGCGCGACGGGTGACAGCGCCATGTCTTATATGGAGATACAGGTTACCATTCGATGAGATATGTCAATAAAAAGTTGCTCATGTCGCTTTCTAAACATGCTATCACAGCTTCATACATCAATATTTGACACTAGATTGTATCAAAAGCAGGTAACTTGAACCATTTGACGTACATATAAATTTCTATTACGTAGCTTTTCGTTATATTAGAGGGCTAAAAATATAACCATGTAGGTAGGAACTTCTCGAATGATTGCCCTGCCATAAGTATTATTTCTGAGAGTTAGAGAAGAGATTTATAAGTTCAACGATGATTATGAAATCAATAAAATGATGGTACATTAAGTAACATTTGCCAATACGTAACATATTGACCTTTTTTTGCTTACACATGTCTTCGTTTCCGTGTTTAACCTTTTGTTTCTTTCGCTGAATACAATGGTAGTATTGACTTCAATGGAAAGTACTTGCAGCTGTCATTGGCGAAAGTAACGTTTCTCTGTCAAAATCCGTGTCAACATACTCTAGTGTAAAGTAACCTGAGTGATTGTCTTGTGTGGTATTGTATTCATATTTTAAATTTACTAGGTATATTAAAACAGAACATATAAAGTAGGAATATAATGTTGTCCATGTGCCCATTCCGTCTGAAACTATACAAATAGACATTTGTATAGTTTTTCAATTTCTTCTCAAAGAACCCGCAATATTTATGATACTAAACAACTATTATATGAGTTAATCCAACGACTACTAATGGTCCAGTTCATTGCTCTCCATTCGATTTCCTCGATCAACAGGCCCCATTCAATTCACTCGCCCGCATCTGTTAATTACCGACGCCACATTGACGAAGTTTTAATGTACGAATTCTGTTTGTTTACGTATATATGTTTATCCAGTGTTTATGGTTTCAGTTTCCGTAGGGGAAGTTTCTGATTGAACTGCATGTGCTTGGTTGCTTTTGTTTCCGTACCACTCCGCACCAGCTTTGCAGCGCTATATGTTACCCCCGAATAATAATTATTCTATTTTTGCAATATTTTTCATTGATCGCTTCTATTGGCCGTAGCGTGATGCGTTATAATATAGCATTTCTCGATAAATGTACTATCATATAACACAAAACTAGTCCAATACGAACCAGCAGTTCTTGATTAGCGCGTTTAATCAAACAAACAATCTTCAGCTTTGTAAGTATAGATAAAAAATGTATCTAGATTTTGTTACTAGAATTTGATATCCCGTTACGCATAAATAATGAAACAGAAGTTACACCATGTACGTCACGACTTTGGTTGTTCTTCGGAGTAAAAATGCATAGGCGACGGTCATTAAAGGTCATTGTCCTTACTCGAACCATATGTTCGAATATTCTATTCCAAATACAAATTTTAAAAAACTACTGTGCACTCACGTCGTTGTCGCATGTAAACAACCACAAGTACTGATGAGCTTGCAGTCTTTATGCTTCATGCTCTGCTGCCACCTGATGTCTTCATTTAAAATTTTCTACATAATTTTGAACTCTATGCCAAGAACGAATAATTTATTTTACGAAGTCCTTGGATGCTACGACGTGAACAAGTCCTAGCGTCCTTCACCATACACTGAGTTTAGGTTACAGGAGTTTCATTTCAGTTCTTGTCTATATTGTGTTTTGACGTGTTTAACATTCGGGTTTGATTTCTTTTAATTACTAGGTGAGTTCAAAGTCTATGTATTCTACTAGACAAATTGTTTGAAACTAAAAAACACCCTTTAGTAGCGATATATTTTTCAAAATGCGTGCACCATTTTATGAGAACCGATGCTAACAAGATATATAATATTACCTATATATAGAAATGTGTTAACATTAAAATACGTATTTCTATTACTCTATTATCAACTAACTTCATAAAAGGTCTCTCGATTTTTATTAACGACCCATTAATAAATACACAAAAATATTTCAGAATATCGAATAATTTGTTGATTTAACTTAAATGGAAATCTTTAGTAGATACAAATATTTTAGCGTAAACATGTTTTATAACGTGAAAGTTTGCTTGTCTAGATAATTATTTTTAAATCAATGGGTTTTATAGCTTGTTGCATAAAAAACCTATCAGTTACATAATCAAAGATACCTGCATAAATTAACTAAGATACGTAATGATATTAATATTCAATAGACTTTGGTTCACTTTCCAAAGTTGATGTGTCCAAATTGCCGACTTTATCCGGCTCACACACAAACATACGATAATGTTTTAATCCTCAAAATATTAAAAGGATATCTTACAAAGTACAACAATTATTATTTCTTTTATGAATTCATATTCAGAATCAGGAAAGTTGTGAAAGGATTTTGTCATCGAAAGCGGTTTGTTGGAACCCGTTATGTATATTCACTATTATTATTTTTATCTGACGAACAAAAGGAGATTTATAGTTTGACGTGTCCGTGTGTCTGTCTGTGATATTACTATTAAAGTGCTGCTAAAACAAATGGTCCGATTTTCATAATTCATTTCTTTGAAAACTGAAGTGATCATGATGAATGTTACTTGCAATTTATAAAATTCATAAGATATTTTTTAGAGTTTTAAATTGTCTGCAATTTCGCTTATATTGTCTAATTGTATAATTTTTTAATCACGGGCCGATTCCAAGTGAACATTAGCATAAAAAGATGAATAAATAAATATGAGTATGTAGTTACATCTAAAGGAATTTAATAAAAGTTCCCTACCCATTAGATTTATTATTTATACAAATATTTCCAATTGGTTAAAGTGTAATTTATCGTTTTTCTTTTACTTTTAGAAGTTATCGTTATGATGCCAATGAAATTAGCTTCCATTAGGAACTCAGTGAGAACACGGCTATTAATCTCAATTTTAAAATGAAAGTATGAAAGAAACTAGAGTTATTGCTAAATGGTGGTTAATTAAGACTTAGGTAACCGATAAATTCGTGACGAATTATTGGAAATCGAAATCGTGGTCATACGTGACTTGATTAAATTAGATAAATGCGTGTTTACCTGAAGCCGTAAGTGAACTAGATTCACCTAGAATTTCAATTTAATACCAATTTCCCGGAAAGTAAAGGTATATAATATTTGAAAAAGGTAACAACGCATAGGTGTAAAGAAATGTTGTAATATTCTCTTCATATTAATTCAAATAATTCAAAATCTATGATGTTTAACAAACTCACTTTTGCATTTCACTACATGTACTACATAGTATAAAACAAAGTCGCTTTCTCTGTCCCTATATATCTCTTTGTAGTTTGTATGCTTAAATCTTTAAAACTACGCAACGGATTTTGATGCGGTTCTTTTTAATAGATAGAGTGATTGAAGAGGAAGGTTTTTATTTATGTTTTATACCCATGCGAAGCCGGGACGGGCCGCTAGTTATTAATATTACTTAAAGTTGTAATAGTTTACTCGTGTTTATAAAAATATCTACAGCTCCTTTTATAAAAACTATACTTAATACCTATAAATCAATAGCCTTTATATAATGGCGTCATTAATAAGTGTTCCTAATTCTTTATAATGAAAGTTGTTGTAAAAGTGTGTAGGAGGCAGGTGAATAAAGGCGTCCTCCTACACCATGTTGCAAAATAGATGTGTTGCCATTTTAAATATTCTTAATTGCAAAGTTGTTTTTTTAACCATATTAAATCCGTTTATAATGTTCTATTTATTCTAACTCATAATCAGCCTTTCTTTTGGTCTTCTGCGAGTAGGTACTTTCGCCGTTAGATGCGTGCATCCACCCGTTGCTTCTTATTTTAGAAATATAACATTTGTGTGTATAATTTTTCTTGAATTTTTTTAAAATCCTGACTAATGAAACTTTGCAAAAGAATAGATTTTTTTATTGTGTGTGATTAATATAAATTAGTTTAAGTTTACTTTGGCATAAGTGCCGCAACTTTGCAAGTACCTAATGTAAAAATGGCTGAGTTACATATAGAGATAGTTGGTAGATCAACTACAACAACATAGGTTTCTTTTTACCCGACTGTAGCAAAGTCCAAAAGGTTTAGGTTTGGCCTATACGTATTTGTATATCCACTCAGCTACTTTACGGTTCATTGGATTATGTTATGATAATAAATGATACGTCTTAGTTTATCTACTTCTTACCCGACTGCAACGAAGTTCAAAAGGGTTGACCTGTTCTTATGTATGTCTGTTTGTTGCTAATCAATCGCTCATTCTATTACTTAAACAGTTATGTTTAAACATAGCATTAATTTAAAATGCGATTTAGCTCAAACAGGTAACCAGCTTCTCGTTAGTTACCGACCATTATCCTTTGACATATTGATACCCCATATTTATACTTATTGCAAAGATTTATCGTTCACCTATTAACGTTGAGACTGAGTTATATCCTAGTGTTTTTATGATTCGCCAGGTTTCTGATTTATCTCAGGTAGGTATAATTTTCATAAATTTAGTATCGCTTAAATTAAACGTTGCGAAACATCGTAACTGCGATGCCTGCCCATAAACGCCTTCGCAAATCGGAATAGATACAATTTACATACTAGTTTGTTAATTTTTTGCTTTACATTAAGTTTATAATAAGTAATATTAATACTAAAAGTACTTAAACGTTAGTATTGAGACAGGTTTTTCGATTAGTTAACTATATAGTACCCGCCGGGGAATTAAAGGCGTAACGATATTATTGTTATTAAGTACTTAATTCTTCTAAGAAACATTATAGCAAAGTCTAGCGGTTTTGAAAGCCTAAAAATTATTAGAATACCTCTAATAATTTTTAGGCTTTCAAAACCGCAGGACTTTTTGTAAACTATAAATTAATTGTACAAGCAATTTTCAATCTAGATAGAATTAAAAATTGATAAAAATAGGATTCTTCTTAATCGACATTTAAAAACCTAGAGGTTATCATTTCGACGTGTATTTTTTTAAAGTTCTAATCGGTATATGTGATAAATTTTGATAGATTTATCAAAGTCGATACCATTATATTTACCATACTAATTTTAAATTACGATTTTATGTTGTATTTTGTTAGTAACAAAATACTGGACTGGGTTTAAAATTATTTCGATGACAGGATGATGAGCTGTACCCGAGTGACAGTGAGAGCTATATCTTGCACGCCAATGTAGGCGAAATCGACAGTATCCATCCTAGTATCTGAATGAAATATAAAATCTGGGAGGCAGAAGTGATAACGTATATATGCGAAATTCCCCAGTTCTTATTTTAGCTTCGTCGGAATTTTACGAGTTCGCACCGATCGTACTTCTAATGCCGCTGGTTTGTTATTTCGATAAACTGCAAATATTATTGTTTTTTATTTCGTCGCAGATACATATTAGCTATAACGTAGTAAAGTAAATTAAATTGTAACCATAGTTGGTCTTTCTCAAAGAAATGTCGAACAATCGGGGGCGTCAATACGTAAACCATGAGATTATTGTCGAATTTTCCAATAGGTTTGTGTCCAAGTAAGCTTTCGCGTAACAACTAAAAGCGCTGTGAGATTTTCCATACAATTTTTATTAACGCCTTTCAAAAAGTACTTACGCGAACTTGTGACAGAGCTACCTACAGATTGAAAAGGCTTTAACAAATTCATCAATGCCTTAATTGTTGAGAAAGTTTATTCACATGATGGTAATTTATTGGCGAAATAATAATTGTATGTTTACCGTATGTTCATGAAAGGGCAAACAGAGAAATGCATGCCCTTTCTTGGCTTCATCCATATGGAACATGTCTAGTCCGCGCTATTCATTGTTCGTGCGCTGGCATTTTCTATTTATAGCTAGATTATCGTTAAACAGTTATTAATCTAGATAGAAATAAGTTACATGGAAGATATTATAAAATATAATGTTTACAAAATAAAACTTTCAATAAAAATGATCAAACAAAAAAAAAACTACTTTGAAATTCGTCCATTCGTTTAGGAGTAGCTCCTATGATGCCGCAGACAGAACCACAGACACGACAAACGACACCCCTCTTTAAGTCTTGGAGAATAAAAATGTATAATGAAATGCACTAGTTTCGGCTCAATTAGCTTATACAACGTAAGTAAGAAAACTGTTACGGTATTTCGGTGTGTCAAGGTGGTCGTTGACTTGCGAATACCGTTCAAACCCCACTCCTTGACCCTATTTTAACCATACTATTTGATATATTTTATTATCTGCACTTAATGCTAGAATTTCTATTTGTTATCTGCCTGTTCTCATTTCCCCAGCCAAACATTAAATTTGTAGTAAGGATAAAGGAAAGAGCCTCAAAACTTAAAATCTAGAAGATTAAAATTTAAGTTATCGGTAATTCGGTAAGCTCTGTGAACTAGATCTTATATTTGCAAGCGTTGCAATTTCTAAATATAAATTGAACGAGTCGTAAGCCCTAAGCCGGTAGAGGCAGTCGTGGCGCCAGGCTTAAGTCAAGGCCAAGGAACAAAGGCGCTTCTATCACTATAGGGATCTAATTGTAATACAAATTAGGTATTTGTAAAACAGCCGTGTACAATAATTATCATCTATGTGTAGGGAATTCAGAGATCTTCATTGTAATAAGGTATTCCATGGCAATAACTGGGCCTTTAGACAAGCGAAATTAATGTAAGACGACACTCGCCTGACGTTTAAAAGTTAAAACATATAAAAAATCTTTTTTGTTAACTTTTAATTTCATTCATTTGTTATGTGATTTATCTTATCACTTTCACTATTTTGAAAATGTTCAAACAATGACATTGTTTTAAACAGCAGTTTAAGTGCGAACAATTGCATCACTACGCAACAGCGTTGGTTAATGTATTCAAATGTACGACATCGCCAGTGAAATAAATCCAATAGGGGCCTTTGTATTCTAGCATGGCGACGCATTGGGCTGTGTAATTGTATTAAAATTATTTGATTCGCGCTTCGAGCGCTCGAAAGCGCTTTCGTATATTTGTTGAGATATAGTTAGTACTAAGTATATTGCTACATACAAGTATGTAGTAGATACTCATGCGTTTTTTTAATATTGAAAATTAAACAAAAGAAAGTCTTGTCTAAATTTAAGTTTAACATGAGTTATTCGGTTGTTTTCCTGTCTGAATTGCACTAGTTGCTTTGGTTTTGGTAATAACTGACAGTCAGAAATACCTACTTTCCATTATTATTATTTTTCTATGAGAACCGCTTAGGTCTTTATTATATGCAAGAGTTGAGATGTGTTATTTTAGTGCCGTTAAAATAACACATTAAAGTGTCGTTTAAATTTTATTTACTATTGTCTTAGTAATGAACATAAAAATTTAATATGTAGGTATATTAGGTAGGTACCTACTAGTAGTTAATCTCAACTGAGTAGCAGAAGTTTATTAAATCTGCGCTTACGGTTTAGTTTTTATTTTAATTTTCTCACAAAGAAGAGTAATTTTAATTAAAACTTTATTAATGAGAATGTTTTATACAATACGTCGTATAGAGCGATTTAATGAATTATTTATATTTTTATGTTAATTACCTTTGGCTTCACTTTATAAAATATGTTAACTTTTTAATCTATACTTAATCTTCTCTTCTTATTAATCTTAAGCACTACCTACTAGTTCGAATCGAAAAAATATTTTGTGTGGGATTGTCCTTTTATGGAAATTAATTAAGTTAGTAATTTTATCGAAGGTTTAATTAAATAACGAAAAGAATTGGTTATACACATTGTATCAATATTGTAATTTTGCTTTACAATACACATTATAAAGCAAAATTAATTGTTTTATTTACTTTTTGGGTATAAAATATTATATTATTATCAAATTGTGTTTATTTGTGGAAATAGTAATAAATAATCACTTGCAACTAGGATAGCAATTGTTAATAATACTTTAACTGGTCTGAATAGTTCAATGAAATATGCTCTCAGCGGTATAATGATGCAAAATGGTCTTACAGGCAGTGTCGAGATAACGCAGGCCCACAGTATTGCCATTTATTACTTTTATCTCAAATAGTGTAACTGTCAATTTGTTTGTAACGCTAGGAACTTGAACTATTTGAGTTCTTTTATATTCTTTTGGTTTTATTATAATTTCTTTATGTTTATTTACGTATGTCTGTGAAATCGTAGCTGCTACACGAATTGACTGATTAAGATCCGTTTTTTTGTAAGCTGAATCGAAATAGATATAATTAATGATCTGTTTTGATTTGTAATGAGAATGTCAGGTTTTGTAAATGATCTCTTTGAATTGTTTAACTTTTAGCATAAAAACAGTAGCAGCATTTTTGTGTAAATATGAGAATGGATACTAAAGGTTACTTTATTATTTCGTCGTTGCATTCTATCCCATCTGAGGATGTAGCTAACAGTGTGTAGCTCATAATACCATAGTGTCAGTTCTAGAACAGCATAAGACTAATGTCCTTGTGTATGTTAGCCTTACTAAAGAGTAAGTAGACAAAGTTGAATGCATCCCGCATCAGCTTGTATGTTTTCAAGTACAAACAACAGTCGTTTCATGAGTAGTTCCAAACAATAAGCCACCTTTAAGCTTATAAAGGAAGTCGCAGTTTTAAACTATAGTCAGCTATATCATCACTAGCAGACTCATCAGCGCATTTGATGCAAACGGCCCTGACATGGCACGTCACCTCATTCTCCATTTGAAAGCAAACAAAGGTGGACCTTATTGTACCTACCTAAGAACTACAATGCCTCAATATGAACGTTTCTGGTCAAATGATCTGAATGTTTTGTTTGAAAATGAATAAAAAACAAACCAAGTATAAAAATCTTGTCTCTGATAATGACAGGAGTAATTTGAACTTCAATTTAGCTCTCAAAAAACAATGCATTCATAGAATCCAGACTTAAGCAGATTTGATTCGTTGACAATCACTTCTTAGAAGCAATAGCTCTATAGCTTCTATTAAATTATTAAAACGAAAAATTGTTTCTTACTATTCAGCGGTTGAAATATACAAATATAATTTTGTATTACTACACAATATTATAAAACAAAGTATAAATCACCGAAATCTATGAAGTAGGTACTTTGGTGTTTGATTGAAAGCGTGATTAGAAGCACATCGCCATTTGACATTCAGTCACGAGATTTTAAGTTCTTACCAGTTTTTTTCTAATGATATCCACATAATAATTTTAGCCCAAATATATAATCATCACGCCATAACCACCTCTGTGGTTAAGTGGTTTACGCATCTGCGTCTTCCGCCGGGGGTCTTTGGTTCGTAGTATAAATTAATATTTTATACCGAAATATTAATTTATACTACGAACTACTTGTCTGTAAAGAAAATAATCAGTGAAACAGATTCAAAAATGTGTCGGCCCCAGGCCTCATTAGGGGTTACAGGAATTCATTTTAACGCCTATAGTAAACGAGACGAAACAGATAACTAGAACTAGGCCGGCCGCGAGTTTAAATATTAACAGATTGTACTAGAAAAGAGTCAAGGAAATGTTTCCGTTCTCCTTGAGTCTCCGTCAAATTTACTTTTGTTTATCGATGTGTGGTCGACCTTTCATCACGTTAACAGTTTATTGTAGTTAAACACTAAACGAGAACGGCTGTTAAAATACGAAATCGCTCCGGATTCCATTGTGAGCATATTCTTACACATGTTAAAAACCTGCCATTCATTCATTCAAGGTTGTTGCTTAGTACGTTAATTTATCAGTACAAAAACCTTAGCAAAAAACTGTAATTTAAATCTTTAATATAACCTAAGTTGGGCTAGAGGAAATTAATTTCGTGCTCATCAAAATTTAACGATCAATTACTCTTAGGCTTTATGCGTCGTAAAAGCATTTTTACTTATCCCAAATAAAGGTAGATCAACTAAGCTTAAGTATTACAGTTTTTAAAATAAAGTTACTGAAGTAATCAGATATTTCTATAATTTTCTAGCTACAGTTAGTGAAATCTTTTATATTAAAATGAAGAGTTTAACCCCTTACGTTGTTTGAATGTCAAATGTCAATGTCTCGCTGACGTTCAGTCGTTGCAAAATCTAGACAAAACACTGTGAGCAAAGATCTTAATTTAGCTACGTTTTCTAATTAAGGAAGACTGTTATCTTTTCTGTTTTTCGGCGTAAGTTAAAAAACACTAGGAATATCCGCGTTCAACCAATTTTGCAGATAACATCTTACAATTCCGTTTTCTTTATTGACCAACAGTTTCGATTTGGTTCACTCAGTAAGGAGTAGGCGGATTGTAGATTTAGCGGATTTGTCATACAACTATTTATGGCGACTTTCGTCCATTTGTGTCTCGTTAAAATAAACCGGCGCCTTGAGGCTTTCTTTTATTGTAGTTTCTATGTTTAACGGTTCGTTTAAGTGACTCATTTATGTTTAAATATCGCGAATGGATACTTGCGAAGCTTTCTGTTTATGTCAATAACGGCAAACTTTCAATGATTAAAGGCCGGGTCAGGTTTTTATAATATATATTGCTTATTTGGTTTTATGTTATTCTTCTATACGTATGTGGATTTTATTTCGAAATCACAGACCGTACTTCGATAAGCGTGATCAAATTTTTCCAAGTACCAATCCTGATTCGATTGATACCAAAACTCCTCGATTTTCATCATCAGCTTGGATATAGAACTGGAATTAATTCTCTGATTTATAATATTAGTTTTTATTTTAACGACTGTAAATTAAATATTTTAAAAAAAGTTTCGGAGTTCAGTAGACAAAGTCGCTGGATAGAGGCTATGTGGAAAAAATGCGTGATAGTCTTCACAATGGTTTCTGATTAAAATTCCAAAGGGGATCAGATGACAATGTGGGGCTTATATCCTAACAAAAAAGCTTTTGAACATCCAAAATAATTTATGTTCTCATAAGAAACGTACCATTCAAAATTTACTCATACATTCCGTATTTCTTTGTTAATAGAATATATAACTAGTTTCTCTAGTAGAAATAACATAAGTTACGTAAAATACGTACGTGGAGAATGACCAATTTAATATGTATTTAAGTATGCCATTGTGTACTGATTTCTACGATAATACTTTTTTATTTAAATGATTACTTATGGTAATGGTATGTTCGCTACAAATCTTCTTTATAATTGTGTAATAATAATAATAATTTTGATGTCGCCTCCCTTGTACCAAAAACAATAGAATACTTATTCCATTAGTTCATCAAACTGGGCATTAGAAGTAGGTACCTAGTATTTGAATATCAACTTTGAAGTATATGATTCATAAGCATTCTCTTTAACTTATTCCCAGTAATCAAACATTGACAATTCTATGAAGTGGTGAGTGTAAGAAGGTCAAATAAGCAAAATATTACTTAGTGGTATAACGTTGTAGACAGTGTCACTAGTAGGTACATCGCTTCAAGTAAGAATTATTCTTTTATATCTAGTGCTCTGTGCACAACAATATACGAGTGACATGCTAAAAAAGTAAAAAGAATATTTAAAATTAATCCAGTACTTTGTAAGTTTATTCATAACAAATTAAAATACAAATCTTTTCTTACAATACCAATTTATTTCATTTAATTGCCATTGATGCAACTTAATTTAAAATCCCTCCATTATAAAAGCGAAAGTTATTTCTGTTTTATTGGTCGTTACTCTTGGTAAAGAACTCTACTTGTTGGCAATCCATGCAGACGAAGCCTTTTTGTAGGTAGAAATCAATTTGAGGGTAAAGTGTCGACTTTCGCGTTTCGTTGGTTTTATCGTTTCACCCTCCTTAATTAACTTAATGTGTTGGCTACTGACTCATTAATTTATTAATAACACAACCCCATACCAGTTACAAATATAAGTTTAAGTACAGAAGTGTTGCCGGTCGCATATGATTTATGGTAATTTTAGTCGCCGTTAATGAAACTCGTGGGCCTGTACAATATGCCTATGTCGTATTTTAAAATGTGTTGGAGTGATATAACTTACGAAAATTAGAACATAGAAGTCTAAGGGATGGATGAAAGAACAGCGTTCGCCATAACACTAAAAAAACAGAGATAAAACTCTTCTCTGTAAATCAAAAGTGCATCGCCGGTTCGAAACTAGAAAGTCTTCTTCTACTTCATTATTATACAGAGAAAATATTTATATTTTGGTTTGTAATTAACAAAATAAAAAGTAAAGAGATACACATACATAGGCTACATAATAAATGCCATATTTCAGCTATTTTTATGCACACGACATTTA
Source organism: Aporia crataegi (assembly GCA_912999735.1). Classification (NCBI taxonomy): domain Eukaryota; kingdom Metazoa; phylum Arthropoda; class Insecta; order Lepidoptera; family Pieridae; genus Aporia; species Aporia crataegi. Next base: position 8,831,273 of record OU538736.1, read on the forward strand.
TGATTTGATTGGTCGCGAAAACAAAAAGAACTCTTTTAGGAATGTCAAAGTATGTTTGACCCTAAAATGTTACCTTTAATGTATTAAATATCACAATGGCATCATTAGTGGCTTCATAAAATCGTTTCTCATAATAAATTTGCTAAGGCGTACTATTTGGTTCGATGAGGTCAGATTGCCCTTTTTAAATGTCATTTTGTGCGTGAAATCTTGAACTTGCAGAAATAATCAGTCAAGTGAAGGTACTTCATACTTAATCAGTTGATTAAGTATGAAGAATAATTATACGCAACCGGAAACTTTTATAGCCATGCAATGATGCAAATCAATAACGTCGCTGACTTCCGTATTTTGATGCAAAACAATCTTTACGCTGCAATATTTATTCTCTAATCTCTAATTAGAATTTTAGTACTTAGGGCTACTTTTAGCATCGGCGATTTGCGATTTAATGAATTGTCTGAATTTTGCTTTAAAGATTGTTGTTTTAGAGTCTTGATAAAAAAAATAGGTTAGTTTTAATTCTACCTCTATGTAGTCAAAATCGCATATTAGCAAGCATCTACCTACTTATAAAATACAATTCACGACATTTAAATAATATAACACCTTTAATATATTTTAAACGTAGATCATTCTGAAATTGAAATTGAAGGTAATTTAAAAATCCTTCGACATAATGATTATAAATAAGAATATTTCATAAAAAGATGGCTAGATCTTTATAAATTGCAAATATCCATCTCGATAAGTCAGCTTTTAAACACAAATTACATCAAAATATGTCCATTCCCTTAGGATGCCAAAATAAGTCAAACTCGTAACACCTCCTTTTTTTGTCTGGGGTTAAAAAAGGAGTATTTTATATCTGTACTATGTAATCATTATTTCCACATAACGATACATAATGTCGCAAACCAGAAATAGCGTGGTAGACGGCAGCGACCTCTATCCAGCACTCATGGCCAAATTAGCTTGATATCTCACGGGCAATCCATTGTTCGTGGAACGTTGCAAAAAGCGACTACAGATTTTTACAAAGAGGCTATTTCATTAAAAATATTCGCTTTAATTTTACTTTGTTGTTCATCGACATAATTCTAATCTTTTTTCTACAATTCTAGACGCTTATTTTTAAGCTTGGCGTCTTTTGGAATGTTTTTGTTTCACTATTTATTTAGTATATGTATACGATATGTGGTTATGAGAATAGCAGTAGACACTTATTAATTATAAGGTTTATGTAACACAAACTAACCTAGATAACAGTTGATAAATCGTACCTAATTTAATCACAGAACGTGCTCATTGGTCGAATCCAGTTGAGAAATGGCGCTAGAATTACAAAACAAACAGGACAAATCAAAATATAGAACAAATGACTAGTTCCATTAATTCCAGCGACGGGATATCTCCGGACTCCGGATAGCAATGTAAAGCTTTTATTTTTTATAATTTATTTTTTAATTCATATTTCGTTCTACTGGTAACACTAACTCTGTAACAATTACATATTGCTAAGTTTGATACAATATCTAAAAATTGGCTGTCAAAGTACAGAATTACTGATACTAGCACCTTTTATATGCAATAAAATTATCACAATACCTAAGTATATATAATCTACACTAAAATTACAAAGAGGAAATATTTTGTAAATAACAAACTCATAACTACTGGTCTGCGTCTGAGTGACATAAACTATGTTGTTTGGACGAAAACGCGAGTAAATACTAGTATTATATAAATATACATACTTATATTATACAGATGTAGATACATAATATTATATAAGATTAATATACATCCATCTACAATATTATGTAACACCAGCCACATTGTATCATTGAATAGTATCCAAATCCGTTTAATAGTTTGTGCGTGCTGCGCGTACAAACATACTCCAATTTATGAATTGTTCGTTATGCAGACTTCTATTTTAAAGAGAGCAAAAATGTAGTCTCTTAATTTATTAATTAAACGTAATAGCCACTTAAATATCTTTTGCATTATACATTCTACTAGAAAATCTCGGGTAGTTCAAAAAATATTGACATCCGATTTACATTATATATTATATAGTTTGTGTTAAACCCAGTTTTTAACCGTTATCCCATTTTATAATGTAATAAATGAGGGCGGAGCAGAATTAAGGAAAATTGTTGGCAAATGGCCATTGTTTGATTTTCAAGCCGCTTTGACACGCTTTGTCTACTGTGTCCGGTCAAATATACATACCATTTTAGTGTTTCTCTCTTTGATAAGCTTGTGAAAATTTAGTTTTCATTTCGTCTAATGACTTTTGTCATACTACTTTCTTTACATTTTGAGTTATCTTGTAAAAGACAGTGCTGATTTAAAATTAGCTTTAATTAACTAAACTTAGTTTAATTTTATATTTAGGTCATACAAACATATTCAGGTTTTTTAATTAAACTTGCAATACCTGTACAAAAATTAATCCAATCCGAACAAAATTTTAATAAGTCTAGCCGTTTATTTATATTATTTACATACAAAGGTGCGGACATAAGCTAGTATTTGACAATCTATTGCTTAAGATGAGAATTCTGGGATTATCTTAATTGCTTTCCTATTTAAATAATCCTTGACACGCTCTTGCGTCTTACGATATGTTTTACTGTTTAAAAATAATAATTAACCACCACAATTATATTCTGCATCTTATAATTGGGGAGGACTAAATTATTAATGTAACTCAATAAAACTAAACAAGAATAGGTACGCCTAAAAAACTGAAATAGTTGGGTATTGTTAATCGTAAATTGAAAGATGAAGCTTGTTATACGCATGGTCTTAATTTAAGTCCGTGGTTCAAATACTTTTATGAATTCTATTTAAAAAAACCTGTTCTAAAATTGCTTTGACTAAGACACTGATAAATGTTGTTTGCTCCATAATTATTTATGTTTAGAAGGCTTCGTATCAATTGCACAGTTGAAGAGTAGTGTCAATCGTTATTATAGTGTTGATGTTTATACAAAGGTATGCAATATTTGAACGATAGATGAAAGCTTTGTTTATTTATTTGAGTTAAGTGTTAAAACTTTTAATTACGCGAATTTGTATTAGCGAGAAGATTAGTTTTAAAAAACATATGATACAGACGAAAGGCATTGGCATTTATAACACAATGAACAAGAATGTAATGCACTGCGTGCGCTTGTAGGCAGTTTTAATTCGAATAAATTGAAGAATTGAACTAAATATGACCGCCCACCGTCTGCGGGGAATGCAATGCACCGTTTATCCCATCGCTATGATATACGCATGATTATAAGCAATAATTACATCTGTTTCCTTTACAGAGGCCATATAAACATCCTTCTATAATCTATGTACTGCATTGCGCCATAGGCCATGCTCCTAGACCTAATATAAATTGAACAGGTGCCCGCAACTTTACGTATAAATGGGCTTAAATGTGTCCTATATTCCTTGCCTGTAAAAAATTATCAGAGATACAAGCGTTATAGAGTTTTATATAAACATTTGAACAAATTATTAATTTGTATATTAGGTAACTTAACTTTCATAAAATTTCTAATTAGGTTTAAACTCATGACGCTACATTTTACTTACTCGTTGCAAACACGGTTAACCCTTTAAGTTTGTACGCAACCTTCAAAATCTTATCAAATAGGGATCTCGTTGCCCTTGAAACTCGAAATTTGAACATTCCCTTGACCACCACCTTCATGTGACATTGATATCCAATTAGGCTTCACCAACGCAACTAACTAGCTTAACAACTGCCAATATCGTGATTTGCAAGGCGGCAGACTGTAAATTATTTTACATACTTACTATAGCCAAGATTTACTGTAGAAATAAATCTTCTTAAGGTTTTTAACAGTGGACAACCTCTCAATCCTTATACTTTATAACCTTGTAAATTTGGGCGTAACCGCTAGACGCTGTCATATTTTTAATTGAAATATCTAACGCAGACGATTTTGAAAAATACTAACTAAATTTGCTGTAAAGGTAAAAAAGGGGACCAAGCACAACATTAGCGAGATCATGCTGCAGAAAGCCATTTTTGTATGGAAAAAATTATAAATCAAAGTTTGTTTACTCATTTCGGAGAAACAACCCTCCAGACAAACACACCTTTTATTGCGTTGGAAGTTGACGAAATGATTTGACAATTGATATTTATCAAATCATCTGTTATCTGTTAATATCTACGCTTGTACCGGCTTGGAGGAAATGATTCATATTGGGCTTCCAAGTTTGAATTAACCAATAAAACAATCGAGGGGCTTAGCATTTATCACGAGTGAGTCAGGCTTACGTCACTAATTTCCTTACTTGTCTCAGAGGTTCAGTGCTTTGCACACGAATATTGACCTTTCATAAATATTTAGATGAATTCAGGCAGTTAACATATGATTGTTAAGTGCCGATAACTAATTGTTATTAGATTTATTTATGTATTAATAGATAAATAAAATATTGGATCTTTGTCAAATATCTTTGGGCCTGTCTGTGAGCTTTATAAAAACACCTGGGGAACAAATGTTTCGATTGGATAGGCATAGGTTAGAAAATTATCAATAAAACAAACGCAGATTTCACTAGTGCGATTTAAAAAAACTTTTATATTCAAGTAAAAAAAATGTCCAAAAACACTAAGGTTTAGATGAAAAATCTTTATCGTAGATGAAGACTATAAATATTATAAAGGAACTGGTACAATGCAATTACATTTCATCTAAGATAATTTTTAAATGAACATTGTGAATTCTATTAAAATTAATACTAATTATAATTGGTCAAAGTTATAAACATGTTTCTGTTCCATTTTCCTCCTCGGTGGGTGAGAACCTGGTTTCCTTATAGGGCTAACAACCAACTTGTCCACCCACGTCCCCTTCTCTAAAGGGACACTGCCTCTCAGTATCAAGTCTAATATATGGTTTATACAACAAAATGGTTCTTTCGGTTTTTAAACCACGATCGAAAAATTATAATTTTTGACTAGTCAAAGTATCGATTTTTAGAAGTTTTTACTTCGGTTTTTGTCTTGGAACCTGAATCGCGTATTCTATTATTTAAGCTAGTTTTAAGTAATCTTAGCAATAAGAAAATATACGTTTTCGACCTGAGTCGAGCGTTTTTTACATTATTGCCACCAAGAACTTGTTAGCGCGTATAAATAATTACAGGAAAATAGCTATTTAATATAGGTATAATTGAGCGCTAGAAAATGGTGTGCCAATATTGTTTGCTTGTTGCTTTGCTGTTTTGTTGTTTGCTTACGTAGGCAAAAATACTATTTTTAAACAGCTAAAGTCGTACCTACTAACAATGTAATTGTGATGTTTCAGGGCCACCGCCTCGGTTGGGGTTAAAGGCGAGCAGCCCCAGTGTCGCAGACGAGGACTGCAACAGCAACCCCAGCCTCGCCGGCAGTCAACACTCCACGCACGATGACCTCGACGCGCACTGCGATAACTCAGGTTATCTGTGGTTTCTCGACTACAAGTAAGTATCAAATTTTTACGAGGATTCAAGAGCGGTTCAACAATTTTCCAATTCTTATTTGTAGTTAAGTTTCTTTAAATATCAATGCAATGTATGATATGCCAGTGAATAATTCGGTAAATATAGAATTTAGAAAGTGGGTGTTTCGTCGTGTCAAGACATTGTTGACACAAAGAAGTGTGAACAGTGGAACATAACAATAACATTAAAGATATTATTACACTAATCTTTCTTAATTTTAGCATAGTTCAAGCGATTTTCTTACCTGAAAAACTTTCAGTGCATTATCATACGTCACATTATATTGTGTTTATTTGCTACCTAACTACTGTTTCATTTTTATTAGACTATACAATTTAAATAATAATACATTTATGTACACGAAAATGCCTGGTTTCGATATCCGTAGAAATCAATTTAACTGACTGTATCTAAGCATTTATTATAGCCTTTATTAGCCTATACCTATATTGAAGCCATATTAAGAGATGACGTTGATGTACCTACATTAAATCAAAGTTCTTACGAACGTAGATAATCCACATACTAATGGACGTTTTTCTTATTCCAGTCCGATATTCCGGGACGGTTCGTGCCACCACACCTCGGTACTGTCCTCTGTGTCAGCTTCATACAAGGGAATAGGCGACCTCACCTCCCGTTTCGAGTTCACCTCACGATACAACGACCTAGCACGAGATCTGGACGCAAATCTGGCTGAAGCAGACATCGAAAGCTTCAAGACGGAAGACATCCACGCCCTCTTGATGACCACCAACTTGCCACATGACGCCATCATCGATGATAGGGCTAACGATGTGAGTCAAATGATTAATAAAAAAGCACAGTTTTACCAGCACATAACGAACCAACCAATACACACTTGTGCTATAAATTGTCCTTAATAATCCATTCAATTTCCTAAAAATCTAAGAAACTCAAAGTTCGTAGTTAATAAATAAATAAATCTTTCCCTCATAGTTAAAAAAATTAAAACAAATACATTATACAACCTACTAGGAAAATAAAATATCTAACAAACTCTCTGTCAAACTCAAAACCAGATGAAACGTTACGAAAAAACTGATCCAGAGTAACATTAAAATATATAAATTCCAGGAAATGAACGCAACCATCATGGCCTCATAACTTGGCCTATCCGTAGCATTGACATAATCTGCATTCTTATAGTAGTTTCATGAAATCTGGCTATCTTAAGTCTCATTATTTTATATTTATTTATTTATAAACGTTGCTTAAAAGAATGTCTCAAATATTCTGTCACTTTCACGCTACGTGCGATTGCAAGAACAAAACAAAATACTTTAAGCAAAGATGTTGAGCAACGTTTATAAGTAAGGTGGCAATAGTTTTTTGTTAGAAGCTCTTAATTGGACTTCAAAGGATCTATTTTATTTTCTATATAAAATATAATGTCTTGATTTAATACAAGCAAAATATTTACATTTAGCAAATAGATACACTAAGTCTTTTCTGATTACATAATATGAAATGGTAAGATTAATATACATAATTCTATAAGGCCTAGCTGTGTAGGTTCTTTTAAAATACTATTACTCATAGTAACCACTTGGTCAATCGTTAAATGGATACTTAATAACTATCACCAATTAGGCATCAGTTAATAGAAGCACGTCTAAATAACTCCGTTCTCACTTATATGGCCCGGTGAGGAAATATTGCGAATACTTTAGCTGCTAGCTGTACCATGTTTTCACATTTTCACTTCAAATATATAACATTCCTTACGCAATGACTTTGTTCAATGCAAGCTAACGTTATTGCAAATGTGGGAAACAATTTAAGGTTCTGATTTTCAAAACGAGTCGAAAACAATTTAAGTTCGGGAACCACAACTTTGGAATGTAAATTATTAAATTGCAATTCACCAATCTGAATTATATTTTTGATTATAATATCTTATACGTATATTTAATCTCCGACGCAAAAAGGAGTGTTATAAGTTAAATGTGTTCGTCGGTCGTGTGTCTGACTGTGGCATGGAAGCTCCCAACGAATTAATCAATGTGTTTGTAATATGTACACCCATTCTTGGAGTATTCTTATTTGAAATTAACATGTCGGAGGTTTTAAAATGGTTTACAACTTCACTTATTAAATAAAAAATTGTTACATCAAAACTTTAATCAAACAACAAACTAACTCAAGTAATCTCAAAAGTTCATACGTAGTATAAAACAAGATTTTAATTATTTCATACAAATATGGATATTAATAACAATCATGAAATACTTGACAACGAGGGTTACGAAATGTGTCCATATAAGGATAATACTTGAATCGCTGAAGGTAACGAAATTTACATAATGAAATAATCAGAATGTATTACATTGGATCACTTAAAACAGGACATCAGGTGTGCCACTTATCACATGTCTTTGTCTGTATACTCATTTTCAAGCAATTTCTTTATCATACGTTGCTCAAAGAAGATCTTTTCTGATAGTGTTTTATCTCGTTTTTACAACACTTGCGAAAAAGTGACACAGCATTGATTTCAAGTTAAGCAACGTCTGTAGGAGGTAATTGTAAAGTTTCTTAAAAGCGCTTTGTTTTTAAATGTTTTTTATAACATTTAGAAACATCAGCCGTCGCTGTTGTTACAATACTAAATACATTAGGTATCTATTCAAATATTCGTATTTTATTTTATCGATTTTAAAAGACATAATACAGTTTGGCAGACAAATAATGTTATTAAATTATTAGATTTTTATTTAAATAAATAGTCCAATTTTCTCTAACAAGATACATTAATTTAATAATTTTCTGATCAATATCAGAACTATCAAACAAAAATTCTACTATAATACAATAAACAATGGACAATACAATTTTCAAAAAGTGTCAATACTATATTCACATACATATTTTTTGCATCTTTTCGTCATTTTCTTAACAGGCAAGTCAAGCAAGGTCGTCAGCCTTCTATGCCAACCCAACTAAAGCATTTATTTATTTGTTTCCCCGGAATTCGAACCCAGAAGGTTATAATTTATAATTGAAAATAAAAGAGCTGAAAATTGATAAGCTTTTCTTACATTCTTTTCATAATTTTTTTTAAAAATAACTATTCATTATGTTTCTTCTTATTTAGAACTATGTGTATACCTTTGATTTTCCCGCATTTCTGGGATCAATGATTTTATATTATGATGATATATTGCAGAGTAACCCTCATGGAGAAATGTTTGCGAGCATCTCAAGCTCGCTGATGGAAAGGTTTCGTTTCGACAGTTCCATCAGTGACCTCAGTAGTTTTCAGGTTCGCCTATCTACTTCGCTTTATTTTCCACTTATTCATCAAGCAGCACCATCTCATTATATATTACGGTTTTGATTGTTTATAGCGCCATCTAGTTACATTTATTGTTACTGTATGCTGATTTAATCGATATCCAACAGATGGCGTTTTAAAGAATTCAAAATTTTAAAACTACATAAATAAAAATAATAGTTCTCATGAGTCTTGACTATAAGTTATAACTGGATAATTATCATTGAAGTATGAGAAACATATTGATGTTTCTTTTACATTTCATCAGATTGTTTCCAGTTGACATAATTCTAGTTTATCTTAAAAAGTTTCAAAGAAATATCATATAATAATGTTTTCCCATTTTGTTATTCAACCATCTGATAATTTTATCAATATGTACTTTGATATTTTTAGATTTGTTCGTTGCTGTTTGTAAGTGTTGGCATATCTAATAAATTTAAATTTTCATTTTCTTGTTTTTACTATCGTTGGTCGTTGCTATGACTACACAAAAAGTAGAAGAAAATTCTACCATATTATGTGTCTTTCAATAATAATGAATATAACTAATTGAATAATTAAAAATATCTTCAAAAGAGAGCATTTAAAATAGATCTATTAATTCCCTAGATTATATGAAGTATTTATTCGTATCTGCGGTTCTAATATAATACAGCAGAAGCTTTAAACATTATGTCACGACGTACAAATCGTTTATTATTAGAACAGTAGTTTCATGAGGAGTCATAGTCAGGCACACATGTAGAAAATGTACTTGGCTCGCATTCACAGAACTTCCTACTTGGCCCCATAGTGCGTCCCACGGGATGTTAACGACTGTTGAAATAATCATTTTAATGTGTGTGTGTACTATATTAAATTGCGTCAATCATACACCCAGGCTCAAATTCATAGACAGCGTTACGACACTGATGAAAGTAGATTTTCAACCAGTTCAATTTCAATGAGAGACATAAATATCTCATGAATGGATAAACAAAAACAATAAATTGTTGTACAATCTCATCTCCACTACGTCAATTCAAACAAAAAATTAAAATCGGTTTATTCGTTTAGAGCGATTCCACAAACACATCAAACACTCCTCTTTTCGGGAAAGTGCAATAATGATTTTTCGTTGCTAAGTTGACAAAATCTTTACTGAGAAACTTCCTTGAAACGCGACTGAATTTGAGCCTCAGTAACTGCTTCCACAGCTGCGATCATTCCCTGTTCCCTCATCCTAGCGTGTATGTGTGAGTGTGTTATATCTGCTCTCCTGTGTGTGTGTGTTATCGTTACGACGATGTGTGCCTTACCAATCAAGACTGACCGATTACCACTTGTTCTCAAACTTTATTTTAAAAATCTTTTAGTAGAAAATTTTGTAAATTTAATAAATATTTATTAGTTTGATGCCCAAAGTTCACAATTTTAATATAAAGTGCATTATCCAAAAGGCATCAAATACGAATAAGAACAAGACGTGTGGATGTGTATTAAGTGCGAAAAAATAGCACACAAAAACACGTTCACATTTATGTTATAAAATTAGCTCAAGAAGATTCATATCTATTTCTTATTTAATTTAACGTCGCACTTTCATACTTTTATATAAAATCATTGTATCTAAATAGTGATGAATTAACTTAGAAATAAATATAACAATTTCCGTCTCAATTATAGCCAAATCTTTATAGTTCAGTTTACTTCGACACGGGTATAACTATTAAAATAAAATATCTTGTTTATAAAAATAACTTCTAAATCAGTCTAACAACAAAGTAATAGTAAAATATAAATTCGCGTACACCCGTTTAGTGTTTTACTTAAATCTGGAGTAATTGCGTCCATGAAAGACAATATTATCCTTAAAAAATTACTTTGCGTATTTTTTTTACATGATAACGTTCTACATTGAAAGCAGATTCCCACTAAGGGTTTACCACTGTCTGCCGCTCATGATTATCCGATCCATGGTGCACGGTGCGCGTGATATACTCGTAAATTATATATATTAAGTTATAATAGTTTAACTTATGGGAATAGCTAAGTATCTGTGCACGTTAATGTGAGTAAACATAATTAGCTGTCGTTATTACGTTAATAACGTATTAAGATATACCGTAGTAATTCAACGCGGGAGTCGCTTGCGCTCGCGCATCATTTTGAAACTTTGAGAAACGCACGCAGTGGCTAATATTAAAATTAATATGGCCGCTGCCCCAGTATCGCCCTGGGCGCTTGATAGTGCTACCGTGTATCATGTCTTTTGTAAATTGTTTATTTTATGAGGTCAAAACGGGTACTTTTGAAGACCTTTTAAACGATTGTGTTTGCGTGAGATAATTAAAGGTGAAAAGGACGTGTAATAGACAATTAAGACTATTGTGTTTAAGTGAGTGTCAGGAACATTAATATGGGTGTGACGGATTTTGATTGGGACTCCTGCAATGGAGGGTATTATTCTGTAAGTTTTCTTGAATGTTCTCATGAAACTAGTGTTCTTTAAGTATTTTAAATGAATCTGGTATATTGCAGAGACATTACGTAGAATAATTTTAAAACTACCCACGTTTCTTGTTGTATAAAGTATCCTAGTAAAATTAGCTGATGTCTGAGAAACGGAAAAGGTTTAAGTTTTATATTTGAAGCATATTTCATCATACGTATGTAACAAATAAGAAAATAATTCATAACATAACTATATTCAAGTTAAGACTTTTATCATGGTAAGTAGTAATTTTAAAACTATTTTAAGTGAATCTTGAAAATATTGTCATACCTGATCTCAATTTAATAAATTACAGTCTTTTTAATCAACGACGTAAAAAGTGGGCTATTTTAAGTTGGATATGTCTGTGAGTCTGTTTCTGCCTGTGGTATCGTAGCTCCTAAACGAATATACCAATTTCGATACCGTTTTTTTGATTGACATTTTCGAAAATTGGTTTATTAGATATTCTTATCTGTTGAGGGTCTTCAACTTCACTTGTTGCTCTTTTCTGAACAGTAATTTTATATTACATACTTAGGTATAAATAAAAATACTCTAGCTAATTTGCCGAACTAATTACATACAATTAAATTGTTTATCCTTTAATGATAATGGCCACACTAAATGATTGCCATACAGCCATGGCGATAAATTGACTGTTTGATTTGTGACCTCATTTGTAACAGGAAAGGGAATTAAACTGATAACGTTCGCCCGCACTCGTGTACTTGTGTCATACAATAAACTATACACAATTCACTTGTATATTGCTAACTCATGCCCGCGACTTCTGCGTAAAAGATCTAAACTTTTGTGCTTTACCTTCATTCTTAATAAACTTTAAATGCCAAATATTCCAGTTGTATTTAATTTTTTTAAATATTTCTTCAATTTTGTGAAATATACAGTATACTTTCGGCACAATAGAACTTTAAGCACAAAGTTGATCTGTTCAAAGGCTGGGAATTTATAATCAAAGTATAAAGTAGGGTTTATGAAAGGATCATTTACTTTGATAGTTGACTTTTCTTTGATCGTGCTATCTAAGATTGCTGCTGTAAGAGCAAAAGTACCTTTCTTTTGAATGGAGCCTTGTCCAACTCCATCAGCACTATACTCCTTTAAAATAATTCACGGCAATAGTTCAACGAAAGCATTTATTATAATAAACAAACGTACTTTTGCATTTGATGTTAATAAAGATAACAAAGATTTTTACTGAAGAGGTTAACAGATTTTCACATTAGTTATAAATGATATCGTTGAAATGCGTACAAGTTTAAAGAGCGCCTTTAAAACTACCTTACATCCCGAATTAAACTAAAAACATGTCAGTGTTTATGTTTTAGAAAATGTGTTTACTTTTCGTAAGCTTCCGGGAAGAAAGATTGCACGAAGCAAAACCATTTGGCTTAACCTGTAACGATATACCTTACTGTGTAAGCGTTGCTCAACTAAGATCTTCTCAAAATGTTTTTTCACGTTTCTACAATAACATTTGCACGTCAGCGAAAAAGTGACAGAGCATATGAGACTTGTTTTAAGCAATGTTTATAAGTAAATATGCTTATTGTTTAATATCAATGTACCTGGCGAATAATAAGTACCTATCATAGAAAAGGAACCCTTTTCTTATTTGAAATTTACGAATACCAATTACTGGCCGAATTCTGCAACAGCATCTTAATCATTCAGTTTTACACTTTCGAAAACAACAATTAAAGGTTGTTTAGAAGATCTCAAAGCTTGGTTCAGGATTTAGAAATATATTAGAGACACAGAATATGGTTCTGTTCGCGGCTGTGTTTGATACTAGATTCTTTTTCAGGGAGGAGAATCTGTCGGCTCAATCAATACGATGTCAATATGCAAGTCGGAACTGCTATTTTCTCCGGTGAAGGAGGGCTCTCATGGTGTCCACTTCAGCGTTGACAGCTTAGACTGTGAACTACCAACTGAACAAGATCTCATCCTTACATGTCAAGCCAATAAGGATAACTACACGATAGCTTTTGAGGGAAGTCTCACCATCTACTCCGAGGACAGTGAGTGTGTCGAACCTGCCGTCAATCAAAAACATGGTAAGTGTTATCTATAGACCTTAATTTTTTATATAAAACCCCTAAACTTTTGGTCTATAGTCCTAACATATCTATTTATATTATATTTTATCTCAAATACGATGATACTGTTTTAAATAACATGCAAGCTTGGAACTTTACTTGCACACATCGCGGAAACCTATAAAATGATATGATTTGTTGGGAGTCGTGCAACTTTTTCCTTAAAATTAAAGTCTAAATACTCAATATCCTAACACATATTTTAACCATATCAAATATTACAGTTTTACATGCGTGTAATGTTTGCCTAAAATACACGATTGGTAGATATGATTAAATGGATGACTTAATGTTTGTTTAATGCAATGAATCAGAATTCCTAAAATGATAAGCTTCCACTAAAGTTTAATAATTGTTTGCAGACAAACTGGATAAAGATGATATGCGAACAATATTAAATAGTGATGAAAGAACGCGCAGGAATTTAGAATTATTAGAAAGATGTAAGAAATTAACCAATAAGTTAACAACGTCAATGGCTAGAAGCGATTTAGGTTTAACTACGTGGAGTAAGCTTAAGAAACAAACCAGCCAACTGCCCTTGCAAAGGTTCGTATTATTTTAGTTATTTTTCTATTTTTCAACTTTCCTTTTTGATCTTTAAGTAACCTGTATCTTTCTTTAGGCATCCATCAGGCAATAACAATGAAAATTCAAACGAGTCAACAGATGCTACGAACGACATGAACAATTCAGTAATAAAGAGTCAAAGTTTGCCAAACTTATATCGGCGTAAGCTCATGAGTAGCTCTATAAATTCGACAGCATTAAGCAATTCAACGGTAGGTACTAGTGCTAATTAAAATTAATTATCGAAACACGTTACCGCCTCATTGTCTTTAATAAACACTTCGTTTTTAGGTCGATTCCTTCACAGCAAACCAAAGGTTACATAGCACTCCGATGTGTATGAAAGTATATGATGTTTCACAAAATCACTCCCAAGGAAGCCAGCACTCAGAGCCAATGAGCACCTCTTCAACTGATCAAACATCTACAGATAAAAGTCAAACAAAACAACAATCATTTAATTTAGTAAAACTATTCATGAAACAAAAGAGCGATAGTAATGAAGGTATCGTTACAATGGATCAGCTTGATCGTTCAGAGTGCTGGCCAAGCTCTGGAGTAGAGAGTGGTGAATCTTTGGGCGAGCACAGAACTGAAGAAAATAAATCAATATCGGAAAGACCCCAAGCAGAGCTACCGAGTGAAGCAACTGAAGAAACTTCGTCCGTATTTTATGAAGAAATTAGAACGAATCCATTCAATAGAGTATACGATGAGGTTTTAGTAGAAGAGGAAGAGTCTGATGGGGCCAAGTTAAGCGATAGTGAAAATAATCTTTACGCTGTTGTAAATAAGCCGCGCATTAGGCGGACTAACACTAATTTGATGAATAGTCCATCAAGAGTTAGAACTAACAGAAAGTCGATTTCATCACATTCTTCAGCCACGAGCGTCAGTATTTCAAGTTGCTCGGAATCTGATGGCACTCAAATAACAAAAATGAATAAGATAATACACCGAGAGCCTTGTGAAACCAAAGCTACATCCACTCATTTTGAAAGTAGCACAGAAGACAAAAGCATACAAACTTCTAATTTGCAGACAAGTGTTTCTCATGAAAGAGAATTGTTCAAAGTTGTTGAAGCATCTTTCTTAGAAAAATTGCAGGAAGGTGATTGCGAAAAGCCTGTTTTTGTATTGTACCCAAACTACACATTACCCGATATTAGCTTTTTGAATGGTAGACCAAACATTTACTTGAGCCCAGTAAAAGTTAATATGTCGCCAAAAACCAGTGACAGCAAAAGAAATCGAACTCAGATCAAAGGCAAACGCCCGTTTTCGTGTAACGATGTCGAAATATTGAAGAAAAAAGGCTTGGGACATATCAAAGACTGGGATTCTTTGAACTTTTTACTGCCGCTGGAATGCAAACAACTACTGTCAGAAGTACCCGAATTAAAACAACACATGAAAGATAAGGAAACCAATCAAAAATGCAGTGATAAATATTGTAATGCAACACCTATAAGACTACGAAATAGGCCGATGAGTTGTGACTGCAACAACTTGGCAAATACAACAGCCGTGTCATCTAGTTCTAGCACGGCTACTCAGCCATCTTCTGGCTACAGAGGATCTTCTACTATCCTCACTGATTCATCAGCCCAAAACAGTCCCGCGCCCGCTGGAAACTTCAGTCCTCTATTTGTTTATCGCTACGACAGTGCAACAAGTTCGGAAGCCAGTGGAGTGCATAATGATGCTCAAAGAACAAATCCAACTGTGCCAAAACGATCTCTTTCGTTGGCTGACCAGCATCGCTTAGCTAAACTAGGTGACCACGTCCCTCCTAGGCCGCCTCTACCAAAAAGTATTCTCAGAAAATCTATGGATAAAACAAAGAAATTAAGTGGACATGCTAATCGCTATAGCATGTTTGAAATGGACGACCTCATACAAGATCCGGTCGTTTGTGCCACAGCCACAGTAGAGCAAAAAACAAAAAGACGGTCTCTCCAAGAGCCTTATCATCTTCCAAATCAAAACATAGATTGTAGGAAGAACAATGATTTAGCTGCAAAAAGATTGTCGCAACAGTTCTTAGATGCGGCTGAAAAGGATATAGATTATAATGAGTACTATCAAGATGAAGGTGTTGGGACGGAAAGTAGCCTGGAATCAGGAAAGTCAAACGAACTAAGATATCACAGACCACGCACTCCACCGATGCCCAAGCCAAGAATAAAGAAGTTGGAGTATATAGAATTCCCACCTCCCAGTGCACTTATTAGCAGCGACGACTTACAGCAACTTGAAGAATTCTTAAAACTAAGCGGTCTTAACTGTCAGAATATGGACGAATGGGATCAAAATCAAGTACAAAAGGTAAGAAGCCAGGTTACCAAGTTTTTACAACTGAAGCGTTCTCAAGAGGAGATTCAGAGATCAACTGACTCAAGCGCCAGCAGTTGCAACAGTAAGAAGTCTGTAAGTTTCGCTCAGAAGTCAGAAGTTAAAAGTGACGGTTCACAAGCGAAGGAAGACAACAAGGTACCTAACCTCGTCACACCGCCTAACTCGCCTAACATTTCAACCGTGGTAGCACAAAGAATATATCAGGTAAAGAATAATTGCTTTTTCATTCTCTGCACGGCAATCCCTGCTATTTTCAGTAAGTACTTTTATTTTATTTTGTTAGCTGTTAAGTCATTCTGTTGCAAATATCGTTCTTTTTTTAGCGAACCTTTATTTTTGCAATTTTAATTTTACTAGCTCACCCACATCGAATGCCAACCATTTCACATTACTAACAGCATACTTAACTTGAATAACAAAACGCCAACAATAATGACTATTTTAGGGCAAGAATTTAGCGGAAATGCCAATTTGTGAAGAGGCCGAAGTGAGTCCTGATGAATTTGGAAGTCCCACGCGACACGAAGGAAGACTCAAATATGATTTGATTGATGTATCACAAAAACGAGGTTTGTATCTATTTATTTATCGTACTTAACTTTTATACTTACTCGCTTATACTTTTTAACCATTAAATGTGATTTAGTAACTTAATGTTCGAGATATTTTTATTCGACAAATATTAACGTAAATAAATAAGTAAGTAAAGTATAGTCAAGATTTAAAAACCGTAAAAGATTTAAAAAAATACTTTATTTATTATGAATTATTTTAGCTCTCGTCTCAAATGTAACGGATGCTGTAGAAATGTTAATACAACACTTCTCCCCTGCCACGGATCAAGCTGAGCTTGCTTTCCTTGGAGACTCGAAACAGTCTCCGACTTGCGCCAAGATTGCCTTAAACGCATTGTGTCCAGCGCTTTACGCAATATTCAGAGACGGCTTAAAGGAAAATATCGAAACATCATTCGGTGCTGTCAATAACTCTGTTTGGCAAATGGTGGAATCTACTGCGAGGCAAGGTAAATATATAGAACTGCGGCTTAAAATAGTAATAAACATAACGAGTAGATATATAAAATAATATCCTTTTCAGGTCCCATCACAAAATCTCTGAATGAGTTAGTTCTGCGAATAAATAGCGAGGATGCAGTGACGGAAGGGCTGGTCAAATTTAACGCATTCATTTTAGGTCTTCTAAAGTAAGTATTTTACTGATCTACTCAAAAAAGTTATCCACTTTTAAAACACCAACTTATGATATTTTATTTATCCAGTGCACAGTCCGTCGACGCATGGGTTTCGTATGTAAGAACTCGGGAGTCCATACTTGCGAAACACTACGACCCTGACTCTCTCATACTTGCCGGTTGCGTCGGTGAACCGCGATGCCGAACACTACTGGATACTTTGTTGGCCAGCCTTGAACCTCTCCGTCTACTACCTTTCTCTTTGGATCTCATGTTCGAAATGCGTGAACTACACAGAAGCTTCAAGCGTATCGAAAGCGACATGAGAGCAGCGAGTCGGGTAAGATCCAAATTTCTCGCCTAACTGTCTTACATATCTAAACAAACTAATCATTGTACATTACAACCATATTGCATACAAAATGCCGCAGCAGACATCGCTTTATTTGCATTTTATTTATTGCATGTGCTTTCGAATCACAACACTGCGATCTAAGATACGTTCGTGCACAGCTTTCATAAAATGCAAATAAAGGCAAAATCGATGCTTCGATGTCGGCGCTGGCAAGGACTATATATCAACTAACATCAGATAGCATGTTGCATGATGCTAAAACTTTTATGTATTTAACAGCCTACTGCGATTAACACCCCGCAACTAACCCTGAACCAGCGGAACTTGCTGAAATTGGTCCGTTCGATGCAGTCCAGTGGAATGAGCG
Organism: Aporia crataegi; assembly: GCA_912999735.1. NCBI lineage: Eukaryota > Metazoa > Arthropoda > Insecta > Lepidoptera > Pieridae > Aporia > Aporia crataegi. The sequence goes on from OU538736.1 coordinate 8,849,547, forward strand.
ATAATTCTCAAACGAGCGTCATAATGCGAAACAAAGATGCCAAAAATAAAGAGCCCTCAACTCCTGACCTCCTCAATGATACGGCGAATATAAAGACGACAATAGAAAAAAATAGGCCTAGGTCCTGCGTTAATCCGTCTCCCCTCGGATACGACTTATGTCCGAATAATAGCAGAATCGAATTAGAGACGAATAGGCGATGGTCAGGAGTGCAGTTGGGTTCTAAATTGATGCAGGCGTTTGATCGCTTGGTTCTTGACGATAGTGACGACTACACAGATAGTCTTGAGAACAATAAAACCACTAAAACGACCGTTGAAACGAAGGTAACTTTGGAGGAGATATTTGTGTGGACGCTTTTTACGTAGACAATGTTTTTTATTGTTATAGCAATTAATCACGCTTTCTGCTGTTGCCCACTTCACATTTTATAGCTATAGGCTTCATTGTTTTATATTTTCATTATAGGTATTTCACTTGGTTTGTAGTCATCGTTACCATATTGTGACGTTTATCGGCTTGATTGAACTTGTGGTTTGTTTGTGCAATAAATGTCCCGCTTACTCATAAATAGTACGAAAATCAAGCAACCATTTTGTCTTCACGAAGTCTTCAAATGGAATATAAATATCCATTTGAATGACATTTATATGTTGAAAATAGATGCAAAAATACCAGTCTGCATGAAATGCCACTTCAAATGCAATTTAGTTGAAATATTGTATTTTCAAATATATTTCATGTTTTGATGAAAAATCTAAGCAACCAAAGTCAATGGGTACTAACTTTTATCATTTAACTACTATCTTACTATTATAAAAAAATATGTTAGAATAATTTTACACATTAGAGAAGCAGACTTAAAGTAGCTGTTTAATAAAAGTATCTAGAGTAAAGTAGATTGAAATGACATATGTTATCTTCAAATAGATGAAATTAGGATCGAAACTCTTTTAAAATCACTTACACTTACATTTTTTTTTAAATGGTTATCTTATATTTTACTAATCCAGCTCGATACAAGTGGCGAAGAGCAATGGCGACCCAGTTCAGCCAACAGCAACGGCAGTGGCAATACGGGACAAGGAAGCAACAATTCTGGAGGCAAGTTCCGAAGACTCCAGCTCAAGTGGGAGATGATCAGCAACGCAGAAAGTCCTGTTACACCACCCAGTAAGTTAAACAAAATTATTACAATATTCAAGACCTGTTAATGTTCTAAAAAATTATTCTATATTCAAGAATTGCTGGGGCTTTTCACAGAAGTCTATCTACGCCGCAACGTAACATTGTTATTTTCTAAGTTCCCAATTATTCAATAATTTAATTCGGTTATGACTTGAACGCATTATATAAATTTGTATGAGCATTTCTCGCTGACGTGCAATATTTTTCCAAAAACGAGACAAAGCACTGAGCAAAGATGAGCTTGAGACTTTAATACCGGAAACTGATTCCAATTAAAACTCCACATTTTCAAGAAAACTCTTGGGCTATTTTCCAGATGTTGACTTCACGTAGTAAGATTTCACAGACATCGCTTCATTTTATCAAATTATTACGTACAACCTAAATACCTTCATTTCTCAAAGAAATTATATGTTATCATTTGGATATTGGATTTGTGTTAATCGATTGATAATATAAGGATCGGCTTGTTCTAATATTTACTTAACGATATTATAGACTCTGTAAGATATTTGTTTAAATATTGCTTCTTTTCTTATCTACCCTCTCCCAACTCAATTAATACCTACATTCGAAAGTAACATTACTTTTACTGCTAAATACTTCAAATAAAGTTCTTTATCGCATCAAAGCGTCGAAGTATCTGTGTTGCTTTTTTATTTTACGCAAAGTCATGCTGCATAATCCTGTAAGAAAACGTAGGCTTCTTTTTGTCCATTCCACGCAACTGTACTTTGTAGTATGGAGCGCTAGTGATTTTTTTGTGTATACTACAAACTAATTTGGGAACCCTACAGGTAGGGTAACTACCAATATTGGTCGAGGTGAAATCCAAACTCGGAGAGAAACGGGGCAGTGGATAAAAAATTGTCTATTTATTTATATGACAAGACAAGATAAATAGCCGATATGTTGCATACTTTTAAATTATGGAGACGAGTTATGTGTATAAATAAATCAAGATTAAACTTAATATTTCACTCGTGTACATCCGACTATTCACAAAATCAGTAAGCGATCTAAAAACATTAGACTACCATATTTGTACAACGCCACATAAAGCACTTCCTCTGCCTACTGTTAGCTAACACTAAAAAATCATTTGCTGTGAACTAATAAATGCGTACTTTCATAACGATATATCTTCAAGAGTTTAAAGGGTTTTTAGACTGAGAATAGATGACCCAGTTACAAAATACTTTTCGTTCGATTAATGTTGGAGTGGTCTTTTGAAGGCGTAATAACATTACTGCTGTATATATATAGTTTGTATTAAACTCAAACTTAAAAATAGTTTAATAGATAAAATACATTATATAAGTTAACAGGTGTGCAATAACGCGGCCAGTTATGAGAAGGACTAACAAAAAAATTAACCGGGTTATTTTTTCCGATCACGTTTATTAATATGCCCCTAATGATTGCGTAAATTGAAACAACGTCTCAAATGCAAGTCATTGTCTCCTCGACATGCAGTTGTTGTTGTAAAAACGACAAAACGATTGTTGAGCATGGATTTTAGCTACAATTTATGTAGATATGCTCATCCATTCATTATATTGATATTTTTAATTGTAATTAACATGTCGGAGGTTGTATAATAGTCTTCAATTTCATTTATTGGTGATTTTCATGCACTAAAATCATACCTATTACTCATTTGAAATCACCTGTGTTCATTGTCCACGGTCACTTCCTGTTGGCATGGTGTATAGTTCATGAGCTATTTTGACTACGCGTTGGTGACCAATGTATACATTCTGTAAATTTTATCACTATCGAGTTATTTTTTATTTTAATACAAATTTATCGTAACTTAAAACTGTAAACTAGTAACTTGCGAGATATTTATAAATATTTAAGTTTTTTGTACATATTTTGGATGTTTTAAAAAATATTCGGGTCTAAATGTTGAATTTCATTTTCGGGAACCGCTGTTTGTATACCCATTACATTTAAAGAAAAGAAAAAAATCTGTAAAACGGACGCCCTACAATCCACTAGACATTACGGGAACTATCTTCCGGAAAATAATTTTTTCCAATATATTCTACATTTTTCATACTACTATTATGATAGTTTTATAGAATCCCTCCAATATTCGTTATGTTGATACGTTTTTATAATGCTAACTATTGTTGTAGAGTGTTGCCACACTGTAATTAATATATTTACAGATTTCTCCCACGTAAAGATGAATCGAATGAAACTACGTAAACTAAAATGGAATCTCAAGGTTATGTTTAAGTTATAAAGTGATCCATGTTTACAAAACTCAAGCACAATATTTATCCTTAAACGGGTGCTATTTTTGTACAGTGCTTGAAAATTCGAGATGAAGATAAAAAATACTATTTCGGTAGATGCAATGCCCCTTGCGAACGCATCCTGCTTCGTTATTCAATTAAATAAATGTACCTCGTGTATGTGCCTCGGAACAAGTATTAATCAACAATTATTGATTAAAGAATAGTACAACTTAAGAAAAGTTTTGAAAAGGTCCGAGCAAATTGTCAAATTAGTAAAATCGTTATTTTGTTTCAAGAACAATTTACAAATATAGCTATTAAGTATTCGAAGTAGACTATACAACACTAGTTGATTAAGTTTAAACTAGAAATTGTTTACGATGGCTTATTATTGAATTATGACGTTTTTATGCGATAGACTTGTTATAACCACATAGCAGTAGTCCTAGGTTTTATTTTTATGATGTTAAGGGTTAATTTAATTTTTTAGCAGGTGAGACATCCCCGGCGGCGGCACGTGGCTCCAAAATCCCTCGGCCGGTGTCATCGCCCGTGCGACCGCAAGCGCCCGCCTTACCATCGCCTGCCAAGAGTGGCCAAAGGTGCGTGTACTATTGATACGTGCAGATGTTACACACTATTCTACTGTTACTTTTATTAAATAGATGGTATCTTACGTTAAGAAATATATAAATGTTACAGTGTTTTTGTAGCAAATAAAATATAAATATAGAAAGATAGGTTTCAAGTATTAACCTACTATACCCGTGCCAGTTCTTTAATTATTAAAAAAAATAAAATACCTATTGTTTCTTTGTCAAAAAACGGCCCAAATCTGGCTATTTGATACGGTTTATCTATAGCTCCCTTGATTACTTGACATTGTATTGTTTTCTTGCTCTAAGGTTTAAGAGTTTACGTTTTATTATAATTTAACACAACGTATAAATGACTAAGTGATATATATTTAACTATAATTAAAATAATTATTTCTGTAGAATTTTTATTTAATTTAAAATTAAACTTAAACTGCTGATTCAAAAGGAAAATAAAGATCTAAATTATATTTAAACGTCAGTTACAAAGATAATATGTTTTTCTGTAAAACGTTTTTGTTAACCACCTAAATGTAATTATTATTCAAATTTAATGCGGGTAAAAGATTAATTTGTTTGTGCATAATATGGATTTCCTTATTACCCCCTTGTTTAAGAACAGTTTCAGAATTGCGTTGTTGCATAAAAACTGATATAAAAAGTTGAAAAATAAGGTGCTTGGTTGCTAGTTTTTGTATGTAAATGAAGGAAAATTTAAGTGTAGTTTAAATTTTCATTAAATGTAATTACTGTAGGTACATTTAATTTCTTTAAAATTAAAATTCAAAGATTCTTTTAAAATGTTATTTTGATTAAATGTTATTTGATTTCGATCACGTCAGCTTTAAAACAGAAAAAAAAACTGCATTGAAAATAAATATATAAAATAAAAGAATATAAAAAAATAAATTCGCTTGGGGGCTTGCCACAGACAGGCAGACACTTCAAACATATAACGTCCTTCTTTTTTCGTTGGGGATTAATTAAGTTTTTTAAATAAGATATAAAAAATAACTAAAGCGGTAGAAGGATGTACTATTAATGACTTAAGTTTTATTAAATTATTTTTACAGGGGAATCCCGGTGGCTGTTCGCAAAGGGGCTTCCCCATCATCCAATAGTCCACGGACACAAACCACCCAACGCAATGTTAATAGCAAAAAGCCACCGCAAGCGGCAAACAGGTAAAACCGTTACAAATGCGAATTTTTAAGTAAATTTTTACGTCTAAATTGTAAATAGTTGTTCCTTTATAAATGAATAGCCGAATGAATGAAATTTAGATTATTCTAATAGAGACTACTAAGTTGCAATGCTCGTACTGCAAGTTTATCTAAATATTAAGGCAAAGAAAAGATAGCTGATGTGCTTTTCAAAAGTCCTATCTATCTATACAAAAAATATCATTATCAGTTCAGCATTAGCGCTAAAGCGTTAATAGTATAATAACTATCTTCTCTTTCTTTCTATTAAATGGTGATAGATCTATATAAATAAATGTATGTAGTTATTTTTGGAGTAGAGGAACAAGACTTAAAATAATATTATATTTGCAAAACTGTTTTAAAATACTTAAGCTTCATATAGTTCTTGTTGTAGAAATACTTAGCACTGCTTATCAAGTACGAATAAACCCCAAAGAATTGTTTAGATTTTCTCAATTTTTCGTTATTCTGGTGACGGTAGCTTTATAAGCACATATTTATTAAATGCACGCATCTACAGAAGTTTACCCGAAAAGCCGAAAAGGATAATGGACAAAACAAGGAATCAAATAGCAGATAAAAAGTCAAACAATGCTAATTCACCGTATGTATTTATGTTGGGATTACTTACGATACTAACAAATTAATTTCTGAAAATAACAAATACTAATGGCGGCACGTATTTCCATGTTAAAGGGACTTTATAATGCTCAGAATTTTCAAACGCTTAAATTATATAAAATTCTTGAACTTTTTAATTATTATTCATAGATATAATTAATAAAAAGTAACTAACTAACTTACGTAGAATTACCCAATAACAGGTCAATTTATTATAATGATAAGTAAACTAAAAAATATTTTAAGAAAATAATAAAAGAATAGAAGAATCAAATTGAGTAGAATTTTGATTAATTTTTAATCAACTTTAAAAAATATTTTTGGCCAACCTTCAAGTAAATACAAAAAAAAATCACATAACACAATTTTTTTTAAGTATGGCTAGTTTCTTAAACCGTTTTCGGTAGCTACGAAGATAGCTCACTATCCCATCCAATAAAATTTACTCTGTACTAAATCAAGATCATATTTTAAACGGATTATATGAATACAGGACCTCCCGAGTGGACCAGGCCCAGGGTGCAAGTGGTGTATCTCCCCGTCCTTCATCGTTGCCTTACGGTCGCGCGCCACCACCCGCCGCTCCCAGACGAGCGGCTTCCTCTTCTGCAGCCCGAGCTCATACACAGCAGAAACACAAGTGAGTCTTTGAAAAAAAAAAACTTATTTCTTACACGTATTAAAAGTTGACCTATGGACAAGCCAAGAGGGAGCAAAAGAACTATCTACTTTCTCATCTCTCCAGAGATTAAAAAAATTACCAATTAGAATAAATTGAGCTCACCTGGTGCCCCCACCATTAGTGTAACGACTTTATAAGAAAGTCACTTTACAAAATAAAGAAATAATGTGACTATACGAACCTTTTAAATAGTTAAGTAACCCCCTGAAAAGTTGCCGGGATACAACTTTGATATAAATGTCCATGGGCTAGGATATGTCTTATAGGATAGTAACTGGTATTAAGGAAATCTGTATTTATAGAAACGCATTGAGGGCACGTGAAATCTCCTTTTTTTCAATGAGTGTGACTTATTGCGAGAAGCATTTCTATGTACATTGTACATCTACTCGTTCTACAAAGATTATAGCTATCTATTTCCTGCGACAGATATTACAATTTTTGTTGCTCACAGTGGTCTACTTATATGTTATCAAATTGTCGTCTGCTCTAGTTTGATAATAAATGCAATATGTGCCAATTTAGGTCCATAATAAATTTTATTAATTCACCCAATGAGGTTAAATGATAAACGCCAAATTATTTTTTGTACAAAATGATTAATATAAATAGAATATAGAGTCATATACAATGGCTTTTGGTATAACAACTTATACCCGTACCTAGTTAGGTTGCACTGCATAATCTTAAATGTTTCTTCCCCATTTTTACTACGAGTATACAGGTACATGATCAAAGTTTTTAGACTTAATGATGCATTTTGTTATTATAAATTTCAGATACGTGCGAACGTTGTGGCATCGACTGCCTTCAGACTCAGGTCACCTGCCGTTCAACGAAGGTGAGCGGCTGCGCCTTATTCTGGAGGTCGATGACCAGTACTTGCTGTGTTGTCGAGGCGAGCAGAAGGGCCTCGTTCCCAGGGATGCTGTGCTCCGGGAGGACTTCTGATATTGGCCCGTATAGCGCGAATGGCAGCCGTATTGGCGACCGTTGAACTTTGCCAGACATTAATGCGGCATCAGCGTCAATCGGCTGCAACCTTAAGTGCAATAACATCCAGTACAGTGTATCGTGTGATAATTGTGATTTTAGTACCGAATAAGTGGGACGTGGTTTTTTAACGTTACCGTTTAAATTGGTCCTTGGACAGGGATATCTGTGAGCGTAGTTTTAGGGTCTCTTCATTTTCTACGATTCTTATTGGAATCTCTTTATTTTATTCAATGACGTATTTTCATTTTGACTTGACATCTTTGACAATATCATTTTACCAGTCGCTGTTATCCCTGTTCTTGGACTTATCCTTTGAAATCGATGTCGCACATTGTATCTATCTATAGTAAAATCTAGTCTTACGTTTTAAGGCACGACGACAACTGTAAATATATTACCGCAAATCGTGGGAATATTTACCATAATGATAGTAGAATAACGCATTTAGGACTTTGACTTATTGACGGTAAATGTTTCCCCGATGTGAATGTTTTCTTAGGAACATAATCTGAGGTCCCCGGCCGAGAGGAAGGCGAATATTTAAATTTTTAGATAAACATTGGTGTCTAAATTATATCATAATGTTATCGTATGTGTCGGTGTTAGTTCGTTTAGCGATATAAAGTAGGGGTCGGTTGAACTTAGGGCACAATAATCGAGACGACCGCGAGCTTAACAAACCTTTCAATTTAATAGCATGCGGCCTATCCATCTCACCTTCCATTTGTTCGAGTTTTATTACATTCTTTGATACGGTGTGGGCTGTAACTCGGTTGTGGTACTAATCGCATGGCCTTTCCGAATTTCCACTCCTCGTGTCCACATTTCTGCCCCGTGGTGTTGGATCATAACATCTTTCAAAGTAATCGCATGCGCCCATCCACTTTCATGACCTTTGTCATCCAACATCATGATTCGTTCGACCCTACATTAGGTGTATACCAAATACCGAATGCTGAACATTGCAAGGCCCGGTATATCGTAGTGACCATGATCAAACCTAATTATCCTCGTATGCGCTTACGCCAAATATGATAATAATATTGTGATAGTCAATCATATCACTGCTTAATATGCAACTATTGAGAGAAAGATATTTTTTGTACGTATTGCTCAAAGGGGTTTAGATGTAAATTTTTAAAATACTCTTATTGTAATCGAAAATATTCTAATTGTACTCGAAATTCCAATATTCGTATAGTTTTGTAAATATTAATCAAAAGGTCAAAATTGAAACCTTTAAGCACGATACAGTTCCTCTCGTAGTCCGTCGTGCGGTTGAGTCACAAATTGGCGAACATAGGATAGGTATAATTGGTGTGTCGTAGAACGAAATTGTAGTTGATGGAGTCTTTCTCGAGGCCGGGGTACACCGACCTCTTGCCGGCGTTTAAGAGGCTCTTAAAACCTTGACAATCATTGTCACATGCACTTGGAATATCTCGCCAAATATTGGTCTGCATACATCAAGTATTTGGCGAAATGTGTAAAGGGCTAAAGGACTGTATTATAGAGTGTATTTATACAATAATTAGGTTAGGAATGTTGATTGTAGTTCGATTTTCATACATGTTGTGCGAATTATGTAATATATAAACATTACTCTGCGCTTGTGACTGAATGTGATGTGGCCTTTAACTGGAGTTTTGTTGTGTGAGTGAGCTTCGCATCAGATCATATACATATTTACTTCGGATTGCTTCCACTTATGTATAAATAGTGACTATTCGAACAATCCAATAACCGTGTAGATTAGCTTAAAAACGCCTTAAATTCACAGTTCTATAAAGTGGAAAATATTATATAGCTCGCTTCTATCGCATGGACAATATTCGCTTTGGAAGTTAGCGTAATTTATAGAAGTTCTTTAGTGATAAGTTTTTAACAGTTTGTATGAAACGATGAATGTTGAAATTCCTGCGTGTTGCATGTCGAGGTGAATGGTGAGAAATCTGCGTACAAAAGTTTAACTTATGATTTCGTGTATTTAGTTTGCTATTTTGGGATCAATAATTTTAATTGTGTTGAAATTTTATTTTCTTATAAAAATTAAAAAATATAAAAAGAAACTTTCGTGAAGCGAAAGTGTCGAACGACTGAGAAATAATTCCGAATAATATGTTAAGTTTAATTTCGAAAATCCTGTTACGACTCATTTTCATTATCCATTTGTGTATGTATTATTTAAAGTTATGTTAAGTGCCATAATTTAATAAATTAACAATTGAATATTATTATAATGCATAACCATGTACACCAATTAAATAATTATATAATATAATAAAATGTTGTTTTATTTATTGTTTTTAGAAATGGGAGGCAAGTAAAAGTCTATCTTTGGTACGACGATACTCTTTATTTGTGATGTAACAACTACAGAACAATAACATTGCTTCGTGATAGATACTAAATAGAAAACACAAGTGAATAGTGATCATGAACAGATGTAAAAGAAAAATCGAGACATAAATAATTCATAATAAAGGTATCTATATTAATAATTTCGTCAACTCGGTAGACTCGATCGAAACCTTAACTAAATAATAAAAAAATAAAGATTTCGAGTCGCCAACAAAATATCCGCAAAATTCAAATTGTTGAGTATTTTGATTAATTCTGGAGCTGAAAGACAAATCACAGTCGCCATATTGGCCACTCTAGCGAAACGTCACTGCCACTAACTACTTCTAGAAATATCTACTTACATTTTGTACCTACATGTGTATTATGAGTCACATTTCACCCGAGCGAAGCCGGGTTTTCATGTAGTATAAATAGAAATTACGACGCAACTCGTCGGTTAAGGTCATTATGCAGTGAAGTATTACAATTTTTACGATTCTTCAATAATCACATTACTACAAATCCATAATACAAAACTAAGTTGTTACCCTAAAGCTATTTTAATGAATTTATGTAGTAAGTATATCAACAACTAATAATTAAAGCTACGTGCCTAAAATATCTAACTTTGAAAAAACGTGAAAGTGAAACGTCACACTAAGCGAACCACTTACCTAATTAGGTTCAAAGAACATTTAATTTTCCAGTAAATATCATTAATTAAAACAATAAGTAGGAAAGACTGATAACATATAGAACAATTTTGTTAAAATAATTTTCGACAGCGCCTGGATATAATTGTCAAGCAATAGTTTTGCGTTATACTACAGTGAATTTCGTTCTCACTAATCAAGGACGGAACAGCCTACAACTCTGCCGTAACAAGCTTATCGCAATAAAATGAGCGATGCTACCACATATATTTTATAAAAGAATTCAGGAAATTTTAACACCACTAGCGATTACGGACAAGTAAGTTCCATGACCAATATCAATGATTGACAATAATAATTGTCAAACTGTAAAAACCGAAGTTTAAATATTCGATATAATATGTATTTTGGGTACGCACTCCAAACGGCTTCCATGAGCCTTTTGTATTTTTGTTCATATATTTAAGTACATTATTGAAAAATAATAATGAAAAATTCCACTTATATTATAAATGCGAAAGTTTGTTACTCAATCACGCCTATTACGGCTGAACGGATTTGAATGAAATTTGGCTGTTTTGAATTAACATATACCGGTATGCTTTATATACCGGTAGTATGTTCTTTTGGGAAAATATTTGATATGCGCATGTGGACGGAGTCGCGAGTAAAAACTAGTATTAAGTATATAAAAATAATTTGTACAAAGATTTTTTTGTGTTGGATAGTCCATTTATCGAGGAAGGCTTTGAAATGGCGGATAAAATTGGAACAGTTCCAGATACGGAATGTGTCAACTCCCTTTTTTGCCCCCTAAGGGGTTCAGGGTGGGTCCATTAAATGAGGAATATGTGGAAACCTGGGGTGTGACCAGGAAAAAAAACCAAAACCATCATAAGGGGAAGGCAAAAATTCACTCAGAATTTTGCTAGGACTCACCGTTTTCCCGGAAAATGGAAAAAATACTTTTCTCTATAGATTTTTCTTAATACTCATATTTATAATTAATCATTTAGATAAATTATCATTGTGCATAAATATTTATATTAATCATAATAAGAATACCACCATAACAATATGTTTAATTATCTATATGTAATTATATTATTTTAAAAAAGCGGGTTTTTACACCATTTATAACTCAAAAACGGCTGAACCGATTTTAGTGATCTCTGGTTTTTGTTGGATTTGTCTCCGTCTCAAATAGTAGAATAGCTATCAAAACATATAAATTCACGAAAAAGGAGGATGAAGAAATATCCTGTCCTCATACATTTTAATGGAATGACATTTTAGATGAATTTCGGAACTCTGAAGCAATACGAAATTCGCGAGGTCAGCTAGTAAGATATAATTATATTTAAATAAATCTAATAACTCATGGTTGCAGTCAACGAATACAAAAATCTAACAAAACTGTGATAAGTTAGATTAATTATTTAATATACAGTGAAGGCTGGTCGTTGTGTGATTGAAGAACGTCTCGAGCGAGCGGAGCGTGGAGTGTCGCGGGCGCTGATGGCTCTGAGAGACCTCCGGGACTTCTCGCTGCGCATGAATCTCTCGTTAACACACTTTTGCGGAGAAAGAGCTCGAGGCGTGCGTGGAGTACGAGGCCAACGGGCAGACTGACTTCTGGAGAGAGGACGGTCTTCTTCCCAGTCCTCAATGTAGTATTCCTCCTAGAAATATCAGAGAGTCAAGCTTTCATAGTTTTCGGAAACACTAATTTTTCGTTTTTGGAACCACCAAGAAATGTGATACATTAGAATTCGTCATACGTTTTGGAGAGGTTAAATAGACTAGTAGCTAAAAATTAATAACAGACACATAAAGATAAATTCTAATAAACAACGATCTCTAAGCAAAAACATTCAATTTCCAGGCCAAAGGTTTCAGTAGAAAAGAAAATTAAATAATTCAAATCCATTACCTAATTTTGAATTATGCTATGTTTTAAAATACGATAAAACACATACTGAATTTGATATAAAATAGATTGGTAAAGGTCGATCCTCATTCGTATCCTAGACCCTAATGCGTAGGTAGAGATAAAATATTGGGTACCTACTTATACAAATTGTGTTTTCAAAAAGCCACTAAACCACTATAAGTGATATTTACTGAAAAGTCTATAGTATATTTAACAATAATAAGTGACTTACCAGTTATCCAGATGGAGATAGTGCTAGGTGCGATGATGTTTTCATGAATGATACAAAAATGTGGTCTTATAACTAAAGTGATCAATTAGGCTTTTAACTGAGGCTAAGTATCATGTCCTCAATAGTAGGTGACAGTAACATGAAATAAAAGGCATTTTCCTTTTATTTGCGTATTACTCTTTTAAAAGACAGTTTGACTGGATTTTGGTTCGTACATTTATCATAATTTTATAATTATTTGAGTTATTAAATTTTCCCTGCGACTCGACTTGACCATGCAGGCTGTAAAGTCGGGAAGATTTAGTGGTAACTTGTGTGAAATTGTGATAATTATTCGCGCTTTAGCCATGATAAACTTTTCTTTACGAGACTAGATAATGTCGGTCTTTACCATTATTAATAATCAATACTTAGTCAGCTGTCAGTAATTATAGAGTGGTTTTTAATTGTTTGTTTTTAATTTTGAAATATAATAACAGTAAATAAAACGCGTGTACTTAATATTATTTTGTATTAAATTTGACAGTTACAAATTTTAATGTAGATGGATGAATGTTCAATTCTGCTTATAATTTAGATGTGTGATTAAATTAAGTATATTTTAAAATATCAAATCGGCGATGACTATTTTAAATACATACTTTGTGTTTTCGAGACTAATTGTCGTAGAAATATCCAATATAGACAACAATTTTAATACATTAAAATGATTAGGTATCTATACGTACTTTTGAAATGCACTAACTACATTGTACGTTATATTATGCAAAATAAACGTGAGTTTAAAGCGTCCTTTAATCAGTACAAATAACTATAACTATTCCTCATAAATACATACAAAATACTACATATACGTTATAAATTACGTTGGGTCAGTCAAACTCAAAAATGCTTTGCTTTCGGCATTATAGTATGCATGTCTTGTATAATATGTAACAAACCCCTTTGACAATTAAACAAAATAAAATAGTAATCTATTTTTAATATATAAAATGTGAAATTCCGTAACATTTTCAGTAAAAAAGTAAAAAGTAGAACATAGAACAAATACATTTCTGCATCTGCTTCACTGATCATGCTAAGCTTTTTAAGATATTGGATATGTTTTACATTCCAATCTGAGCCTTGTTAGGTTTATTACTGTTTTAAAGGAACATATGAGTCAAAGAGAGAGGAGGAGGAGTCTTCAATAGTTCACGGGGTTTTTGGTAGCATCAAAATCAAAAATGTAGAAAGCAAAACAAATTTATCTCTGCAAATCACCTTTCCATATACATATTCCAATTTCAATGATGAATTTATAAAATGACCTTACATTACAGTAATTAAATCTAATATGAAATTAAATTACTTATTTCACTCAATTTTACTGATACAATGAATGGTGTGTGAAAAGTACAACATAGTGCTTATGTATATAACACGTCTTTCCATTATATTGGGTGCACTAACATTTACTTAACACAAAGACTTCGATAGCAACAACATGGAAAAAGGCCAAGATTTGTACCCAAATCACAAAAACTCTTTATAAAAATTTTAGAAAGAAGCAGAAACAAAACTAATTAACGTAATAGGTTTCGTGCGGCTGGTAATCAGCAAAAAAAAAAAGTGTTGTAACAACTGCGGACATAGTGCTAGGTTTGCTAAAATAACTTATAATTAATCATTTTAAACACTTATTGGATCAAAATTACACAGTTCTACATTGGCACTCTTCTATGCAAGACAATGGAATCCTGCTCTGTTGTTAAAGGAAAGCTAGAAGTATTATAGGAAATGAATATTGTCAATTAAAGATATGCTAAAGAACAAGGAAATTCATGATCTGCGAATTTAACATAACATTTTTGAAGAACTTAAAAGTATATACGAAATGTATAAAATATTTGGACTTTAATCAGCGTGCACTTTTTAGCTGTGTTGTTCATTCAGATTCTCGTCTGCCTTCGGAGGCTGCGCTGCAGGTGGTACCGGACTCTAAGAGAGAAAAACCAAATTTAACTTATCGATTTCAAAGCGCCGATCTTATCTAGTTATTTAATCAAACAAAAAGACAAATAAAAAGTTAAAGCTGGAAAAGAACAAAAACCAAACCAAAGTTAGGGGAATAATCGAACAATGAAGTCACGCCACACATGATACCTTAATCAATAAAATGTATATAAATATTCTGGCTGAAACAAATGAAACGTTATTAATGTAAACTACGTGAATATGAAACCTCCACCAACGAAAATACAGGACAAAAAGAAAACAGAAGGAAATGGACCCATCACACAAGCCTCACCTCCTGCCGCGACTGCCCATGACTGTTGGGCAAAGGTGAATGAGCTCCGATCTGCTTTATGTAATCTTTATCATCGAATATTTTGATGTCACCACCTCCAGGCCTATGTTTCACGTTGTCGAGGGAGCCCACTTTGCTTTGTGCTTTGAATTCCAACTTTTGATTTTCGATCTGTTTAAACATGTGTGCAATACTAAAATATAGTGAGTGATATATAATATTCAATATTACATACATAAAACGTGTTAGTTTATTGGAAGTCAAGCCTTTGCTGTGCATAATATTGTAGCTCTCTTTTTTCACACCTAAACATTCAAGTATTTCAATATCAAACTTACTTTAGTTCTGTGTTTATTGTGTGTAGTCACATTTTTATTATTCAAGGTTTACTATTTGATGTGTGGCAGTGTCTGTGGGTTTACTATGTCGATTGTGGGGGTGTAAGTTAAAACTAAACCTTCTTATAAATACTGCTTAACTTAAAAAAGTGTCTCAATTGCTCTGTCACTGCCTCGATGACATGTTGTTGCAAAAAAATACAAAACACTTTAAAGCAAAGTTCTCAGTTGAGCAATTTTTATAAGTAAGGGGTTTTAATTTTAGTGTAATAAATCCCTTTTAATTGTAAAAGTTGTAACTTGAAAAAAAATCTCAAATGCTGCGTGTCACTTTCTTGTCATCGTGAATGTGTAGTTGCAAAAACGAGACAAAACACTTTAAGCCAAGGGGTTGGAAGTACGAGTAGGTAAGGGAGAATATGTTTTTGAGTCATTCATAGCTCTCATGCATAGTCTGTGTAGTGTGTAACCTATTATTATTGATTGTTGTAAACCCATGTGGGTACTTCAATTATGATTATTAAGCGTGCATTTTCTTAAATTGCATTTAACATAGAACGACATACTTGTATATAAACAGTATACATAGATATCATATGAATAATATTAATATTTCGTGTTTATTGTGTAAAACATTCCGCATTTTGAAGATCCCAGACTCAGCGTGAGGTACAGCCTCTTGTCCTAGAGACTCATTCCCAAAAATTTCAACCAAAAATGGTAGACATGACTTATCAAACTGACCTTACTGCGTAAAAATCTTTTTTTATATAATTTGGACCTATTCGATGCCCTCCATCGTGGCAACGCCCATGTTATAAACTAGAAACAATTTTTCAAGACCAAATAAAATTACAATTTTAACACCAATAAAATTTTGATCTATAATTCTATTACAGTGCGTACACGTCAACGTTGTGTGTGCATCATCAAAGCAAGAATTGTGAAACTTACTTCTCTTGTTCCAGATTTTGAAAAAGTCTATGAAAAGAGTAAAATTAATTGCTAAGTGTTTTAATTCAGGATCGCTACTACCTACATAAATATTTCTGTATACAGTGCAGAATTGAATAAGAAAACAACAGAAAATTACTTCGATTCGTTTCATTAACTTGGGTTAATATTGGGCTTCAGTTATCAAATATATATAATTCCTACCTTAACAGCTCCACCGCCTGGTTTATGAGTGATGTTAGCAGTAGATGCAACTTTCGGTTTGGCTTTTTCTTTGAAATCCAGTTTCACAGTCTCTATCTTTTTATCGCCACCTCCCGGTTTGTACGCCGTATTTTGAAGCGAGCCTATTTTAGATTTGGCGTTCCATTCCAGCTTGGTTGACGTTATCTGTGAAATTAGTTAAAAATTTAGCGTCATCTTATAATTTCAACATCAGTACGCATTATAAAGACAACAATGAAATCTTTGAATTGCTTTCGTGTTTATAAACTTTGATAGCGCGATTTACTCATCAACGCCATCTCACAAAACGATACTATCGCCATTAAGACAGCATTTCAAGATACAGTAACAAGAATACGTATTTAACGTATAGCAATTTTTGCAAGGCAAGCCGGTAGTAAGACAGTGTAAAGAAAGAATACAACTTACAGAAATCTTCAGTTCACAATTGAACATTACAAGTACCTTTTTAGTGCCACCACTGGGAGTGTATGCTTCATTCTTAGCTGCGATCTTTGGTGCTGCCTTATTAAAATCAAGTTTCCGATTTTCAATCTTCACTTTACCTCCACCTGGCTTGTACGTTGTATTTTCCAAGGAACCAATTTTTGATTTAACAGCTTTAATGTTTGGCGACGGTGCACTGCCAACTTGAACTTTATTCATCGGTACCTCTGAAAAGATAGATATTTTTACCAATTTAAATTTATGATAAAGTGTGATAAGTTTTTATTGTATCTAAAATCAAAGAAGTTAATTTTATTATATTTTAGTGTATTTTGTATTTCAAATTTTTAAGTTATAATATATTCTTAGTTATTTTATGTAATAATTATAAATAAATATTTTTCTAAATTATTTATTTGTTGGTGTTTTAAACATTCTTAAAAAACTATTAAAGATGTAAAGAAGAGAAAGTAGACTTGAATTTTGTTATTTATGCAAAAATTGTGGAAGAAAAAAACGACATTTTCTTTTCAATTTAGTGGTAAAAAAATGTAATTTTTGTTGTAAGAACTACATAGGTACGTGATCGATGATTATACAAAAAATTAACATACTTTTCTTTTCAGTCGGCACTGGGGTCTCCGGTGTCTTAGCAGTCGCACTCTTGCTTGAAGATCTAGAAAGGCTGGGTTTCAGACTGCTACTTGATTTCTCTTTGGTTGGCAGTTTGCTGGGAAGTGTCTTGTTTGGTGAGCCTGGAGATCCGGTTAGGTCCTAAGGAAGAAGGAATGAGATCCAATTTTTGACGTTTTTTTTTTTTCAATTTTAAATTGAAAATAACATGAATTATACTATTGAAATCTGTATTCAAGACAAAAATGTTTCCTTCTTTAGGTTTAAAATAGTTCAAATAATTATGAAAAGTGATTCATAAAAAGCCACAAATAAAATAGTTTTAACTTTTAATTAGCTTGAGTGTTTACTTACGTTTCCTTGAGTGGATTCATCAACGCCACTGTCATTGTCTCCATCTGAAACCATCGTATTTAGATAAAAATGAAAACAACAAAAACATATTTCTAGTTAAAACAATCAAAAAATATTCCTTAAAATTTATTCAGTGAGCCACCTCAAAGAACTATGGTAATATAATTATGGTTGTAGATTTCAGTGAAGAGTACCTTTTGGTCTTGACTTAGGTGCTGATGCTGCCTTTCGTGGAGTAGATATTTTAGAATCCACTGGTGTTTGGCCAGTGTTAAGTTCCACGGGCTTCTTTTTTAATGGCGTATGAGATTTATTTTCAGGTATAGGTGATTTAGATTCCGACATAGGAGACTTTGACTCAGGTCTATCAGCAGTAGGGCTTATAGTTTTTTTAGGTTCAGAAATGTCTTGTTTAACTTCGATTTTTGGTGTCTTTGGTCTTTGTGGCTCAGGAGTAGCACTGTGGGATTTGTTAGATAAAATAGAATTTTGCGAAATATTTTTGGGCTCCGGAGAATCATCACTTCTTGTCAAAGATGGTGAGCGATCTGATAAATCGATTTTATTTTGATGGCCATCAGTTTTTGCCAAGCCTAATTTACTTTGCGAAACAACGTCATCGTCGTCATCATTCTTTTTCTTTGTGGATAAATTCGAGAGTGAACCCATGAAAGATTCTGTCATTTTAGAGCCAGCTAAACGTGTTTCAGGACGGTCCGTTATGTCTCGAGCACCGTCATTAGAAGCTTCTGATCGTACACTTTCTTTTGATCCTCGAATATTATCCTTACTACCCGCGGTCTCTTGTATCAGCCCAAGACCTGGATTTCGCATAGATCCTTCATCATACCGTCCACTGATAGAACTTACGGACTTACGCCTGTCATCTGCCATCTTAAGTGGACTGGGTGCCCCAGGCGCTGCTGAGATGCTGTAACTCCGGCCTTTTGTTGCCCCAGCCATATCATTGTTGCCTTCAATCTTGTTGATATTTTGGCTTTCATTATTAATATTTTGATTCTCCAGATTGGCTGATTTACTTTGAAGTGGAGTAGAATCAGGGATATTTAGAGAATTTTGAGAAGATTGCCTCGAAATTTGACCTGGTCCCAATGGTAGATTTTGCTTTGATAGGCCGTTTGAATGTGAATTTATAGTAGGCCTTCCACCTTCAGGTGTAGAAGCACTCCCAAACTGGGGTGGTTGTCGAGGGCCAAATTGCAAATTGTTTGGAACCGGTGGTCTTTGAGATTGAGGTTGAGATTGCTGTGGCCGAGGACCTTGCTGTGGTGCAATGGACTGAGGCCCAGTTGGTCGATATTGTTGCGCTTGTGGTCGAATAGATGGTGAACCTGGTGCTGGTGGTGGACCTCTAGGTGTGGGTGTTCCCGGTCGCGGTCCTAGTGGTGAGTTTGTTACTGGACCTCCAGGGAAAAATTGTGGCCTCTGTTGTGGCCCAAGTGGTCGCGGTGATGAAAGTGATGATCGAGAATCTGCTCTGTTCAGAGGAGGTCGAACAAACGGTGACTCGCCGTTCTGAACACCCGGAGAGCGAGTCTCTGCAGGTGCCTTTGCAAAATTAAATTAGGTATATTAGTTTTAAAATATTGTAAAAGTAATGATTTTATCTACAATGAAAACAATACGTCAACCAAAACAAGTTGACAATGGTGGCGATATCTCTGATTTGTTACTTATGTAGAAATCTAAACATAAATTAGATTTTTCGCTTCTATATTGTGATTTTTTAGTGATAAAACTAGAACTGGATTTAATTATTTATGCTTCCATTCTTCCATATGTCTAAAACTTATCGCTAACTTCTGATTGGGTATTAATTAATCATTGGACACGCGAAAAGTAAACACGTCTTTTAAAATATGTTTTAATAATAAAAAATAAATCACACAGGTTTTATAATATTACTTTTTGCGTGTTTAAATTCTTCAAAGCCATAAGAGTAGATTGAGCCAGGCCACACGATCACGAATTGACACGAACTCGGCTACTAGGTCAAAGAACGAACGATTTTAAAATGCTTCTAATGAAATGAATTCTCTTTATAAAACTATTTTTCCTAAAATTCAAATATGAAAAAAAATCTAGTAAGATGGGATACAAAATTATTCTGCAAGAATTTGTGTGAGTACACTTGTAACATAAACTTATTCAAAGAGTTTTTTTAAGAAATACGGTTTCATTGTAAAAATAAATATCTTAATGCTCATTTAAATGTGGTACCTACCTATCGTTTTTAATATATTGAGTTATGAGTCTTACGGAAATTAGTAAGCGAAGACTCTCAAATAAGATTGGCAATAACTTTTTATACTGTAAGTAATAATTGAACAGCAAAAACTATACAAATATTATGCGATTGCCTTAAACCAAATTGTAGAAGGTCTTGTTAGCTTCACTTATATATTCCTACAAGAAGATATTCAGTCGTGATAAAAATACAAATGTCTCATAATTTCTTCAACTACATTTTCACACAATACAAAGTAGCTGCGGCTAAGATAAGCCTTTTACTTATCAATAACAACGCTAAGTACAGAGATACCTACAAGGAATTAGGTCAACATGGGAATTCGGTAAAATGTGTGCGTAAGTAATTTTATTTGAATCTTTATTCAAATCAATAAATATCGGTAGATTCTAACAGCTACACGTTACAAAAATGCCGGTCGCGTGACTTAATATGGAAAGATATTTCATGTTATGTAATGTTTCTAACAAAAAGCATAATACTGGAATTTTTAAAATTCATATACTGAACTTATATTTTTCGACTCGATAAAGCTTGTGGTAGAGGGGAAAAGCGAGGAAGAACAGCTGTTCTTCGTCTTTTTGCGCAATTAAAACCTAAACATATTTTTTACAAGAGCTCTTCTTTATTTTTGAGAAAATTCGTCTTTTATCAAAGGCACTTACAGCAAAACTACTTGAGACTCCATTATAATTAATGACTGGAGTTTAGTGAGTCACGATGAAAATTTTATTACCACTAAGGTTAAGGGCACCTAAGGTACAGCAACTTAATTACCTACCCCAACGATTTGTAAATAAAATTAGTGTGAAAAATAAGTGGAAATTCCAACAAAGGCAATACAGAGTAGATATTGACTAGCTAATAACCACTTATTTTTCTGCTTCGTACCTATATATACTCGTATATATAAAATAATAATTCTGTACTTTTGATGTCTATACATTTTACTTTTTATGTACCAGCGTTTTAGCAATTAAAGACCTAATGATATAAAAGCTGACAATTGCTTTGGTAGCAAGAACGTATAAACCAAATAAACTAATCCATTATCGCGTTTCTAAATGAAAGGATAGGATTCGATTAGAGTTAAGGTTTTTATTTTTTACATTTAGCTGTTTGCATGGGTTTCTTGTGCATTGCCCAAGTTACGAGTGCTGGCGCCCTAGGGCTTACCCGATTGACGTTATTCGGTGATGGCTCCATAGTCATAAATGTTGGGGCACTAAAAACCTTTTACCATATCCACGCGATGATTTCGTCGCCTATTTGCGATATCTCCTTAAAATAAAACAATATTTTTATTATTTTCCATTCACGCAAGCGCTGAACACACCCGTGCACGGCTGACGCATATATACCTACGTAACGTTGATAGAAATTACAGTGAAAAACTTTGTTCAATCGTATTGTGTACTGTGTAGCTCAACTCTACTAGTGACCTTAGCTTAGGAAACCCCAAGTCCTATCGAAAAGAAGATAAATATGTCATCTAAGAATCTTCTAAGCTAAGATTAAATTAGTGCAAATAACCTTACTGTGTAATAAGAGTCTTTCTTACTAAAAATTTATCTATTACCTACTTTTTTGAAAGTAACTAAACATTGCTAGACTCTTATTAATTATCTATTTGGTACTAACTCGTTTTTAGAGTCTTTATCTAATAAGTACAAATGAGTATGAATGATAAAATAATGACAGTTGACACGTTTCATAAAGTGCGCTGTGATAAATAGGTAGTTACATAAAAAAACTTTTTCGATAAAAAATAAAAATCTAAGAATGATGAAACATTTACAATTGACAATGTCGATGACGTGAGCTGTGACCAGTCGTGGAAAAAAAGCAAACGTCAATTATTATAATATTCTTCGTGTATGAGTCATTTTTATTAAATCCATATAAATTATAATTGGCATATCACATTAGTACAAAAAAATATATTGTCGTCATAAATCAGACTTTAACCAGTAATAATCAATAAAAAGCGCGATCATCCATTTCGCTGTTTAAAATATAATATATATTTTTTTGTGAATTTTTATTCCTAGGGCTTTAGACAAAATCCTCAGGCTTATTTATCTGCACACACTAACGCTAAAAATTTGGAAATGTCTTGAAAATGACATAAGTAGTGACATTACTATAACGACATTAAATGTCATTTCCATACACAAGCCTTGGGTTTTGAGAAATAAGAGTGATGTTCTTGTCTACATAGCTTGATCTTAAACTGTCAAACACTGATAGTTTATTTTCAAGAAATAGTTTTATGACAACTTAGGGGCCAAAAAAAATCATGAAAAAGAACATATTAGTACATGTAAGAACTTTGAAAGCGTAATTGAATCGCGTACATAGTACATCGTCTCCTTACATTTCCGGTACATAGTTTATTTTTTCCTTTGTGTAAACTATTTTCAGTTATAATGGAATTTTCTCAGATAATCTAGAATCTGCGTAACTAGCTTACCTAATTTCTGCAAAGCCGTCTTGACCTTGCAAAAATATTTTTTACACAGGCATATTTCTAGTAATATGAGAGATCGTTATCTTTCATTAGATAAATTACGCAAAATAAAAATAGAACAGAGTTTGTTTGATTACCATCAATTTCCAATTTCAAAGATTACATTCCTGATTATAGCGAGTTAATGGAAATATTTGTAAGATAAGTTAGTTTCGAAGAAAATTATTAACAATTTTCAGAAAAATTAAGGTATTTCACCTAAGGTATAACTTCATCAAAAATGCTACCTATTGGCTAGTTTCCGCGACTTAACTCACCTATAATCTCGAAATTTTAGGACGATCTATCTCAAATAGCAACCTAACGGTTTAGTATAAGTAGGAGCGGGCTTGTTTCCGCAACTCGACGTTTACAGTGCGCCTATTTTGCGTATTGAGCTGGGCGGCTAATCCTGCCATCCCAGCTCCTCCAACAAGTAACCTAATCTAACGGTTGTGATGAGCCAAGAGATTTGAGTAGTAACTATAATTTATACTGAAATACTAATACTATAAAATAATAGATTTGTATTTTGTTTGTGCCAAATGATTGACCTTAAAACTTAAAAATTACTAGATTTTACATAATATTCTTTCGCAAGTAAACTACTACTAGATATTATTATGAATGAGACATTTCAGTTACATAATTTCAATAAGCTAAGTTTTGTAGCATTACTCACAAAGGTGTAATCTCGAGTAAACAAACTATTAGTAAATTTTTAAGGTAACCAAGGTTGTAAACTCGAAAAGAACAATAAATTCTAATTGGACAATTTCCGTATCATTAAACCTGTAATGGTTTTAAAACTTGGACAAACGAATAAGTGATTCTTATCTTAGCGTTATCCTTATTTTGTTCATATCTTTATTATAGAATTAAGTCGTGAGTACTTAGAAATGTAGGTACATAAACAATGCATTTGATAAAGACTACGTAATATCTAGGTATAATTTACTTGAGTGGTTTTATTACTTTTTTATTAAAATATTTGTAGATATTATATGTCTTAAAACGATTATACTGTATGTTTGTTACGCGTTGATGAAGCTAATTCTAAACCGATTTGAATGGTTCTAAAGGTCTTTTTTTGACAGATGATGGTATCATATAAAAATTAATAAGGTACTTTTTGAAAAACTCAATAAAATATTCCTAAATGAATACCTACCTATATATTCATCTAGACCGTACCAAACTAACAGAAAATCATGAAATCTTTAACCCTAAGCCTTTATTTTTCACTTTTAAGTGCTCATTTGAAGTCAGTTCTAAGTTTTATTTATAAATTTTCTGTTATTACTTAAATTGTGTTTATTTATAAAGACATTGTAACATGCCACGCTACTTCGTAAGAAAATCTCGGTATGCAATATCCACGTCACTGTTTGGCGTCAAACTGCTGCAGTGACGTGGTGCTGAGAGTTTTCTTGCCAAATGACTCAGACAGAATATAAAACTTCGATACGAAGTAAGCCTCGCACATTTTCTCTTGGACCTTCGTAGTGAGTGTAACCAAATGTTCATAAACGGTGTGGAAGTTATCAATACACGATTAGAAGGAATTATGTTGAAGGAACAAGACAGTGAGTGTTTTATAAAATTGTTTAGTTTATTCTATGTTTAAATTGAAGTTGTAGTGATCAAAACAATATAAAAGGTTATTCATTTAATTGATGTTCTGCTTATTTATAGTGGTTTTTGCGTAATTCGATTAAAACACTTCCGCGCACGTTTTGGTAATTGATTTTCTTACGGTTTCCATTGTTTAATTGCGTAGCAACTGTATGCTTTATTTACAATTATTACTTTATTAGTTATTTACTTTTGACCCCAGACGAAAGAGGGAAGTTATTTCACCGGTCTGTGTGTTTGTGGCAGCTTGTAAACGGACCGATTTCAATATGTTTTAATTTTTTTTTAAACTCACGTGATCATTTTTAAACTACAATTAATGAAAATTTGTCCATACATCACATGAGATATTCTGATTTTTAATTAACATGTCGAGGTATTTTTATATTGTCGTCAATTTCAGTTATTAAATTTTAGAATAATTTATTGAACATTTTAAAAGATTTTGTATCAGTATCGAGTGCTTGTTATGGTTAACTGATAAAAGATAATAAATAATTAGTTTCAATAATTACATATCATTTTTATCTTTTCATTGATTTTAATTATAAATTAAATAAGTAACTTCGTTTATATCATTACATATAAAAAATTGTATCCGGCTAGTACACATGTCTATCTGTAGGTAGAGTGCGTTTTATATATTTCTCTAAAATTTCTAAAATTCACTTTTTTCGTTTCGTTTCCTGAAAGAGACCCGTAATTTTTAACGAAAAGGCCATCCATTACACCATTACTATGTTATCTGTGTACATTTCATTTTATATTTAATTATTTTCATATTTATTTTATTTTTTATTTTTTGTTACAGGAGAAATGCATTCAAATTCTGAAAAACCACCAAGCCCTAAGGCCAGACTTCCTCTACTCCACCTTACACCTTCTGGAAGTAACGAAAAGAGAGAGGCCACTCCTCCTCAAAGAATAGATAACCCATGGCTGTTGAGGGTGCAAAATAACATCCCTAACACCCCTCCACCACGAAGTGACAAGCCGAACAACTTCTTCCCCCACAGAATCGGTTAGAAACAATACATCTTAAAAATGGACAAAGCTATGCGAAATGGCAGTCTGTCATTTTGAAGATAAATTTTTAAAATAAGTTATACAATAATATCATCTTAATTTATGAACATGAACGTCAGAACCAGGGAAGTTTGGATACTGGAAGAATAATGGTGATAAAGAAAATTTATTGATACATCCATTAGTCTTTGATAAACTTGTAAAATCGAGAATTGGAGTGGTTATTTCTAGTTTATTGTAGGTTCTTTATGAATGCATATTTAGCAATTTTTATCCGCTTGTAAATAGCTTTTTATTTGATAATGTGTAGTTTAGAAGTAAATATTTATTAATAAGTCTAAACAAGAGTTGTATTTAAGGAAATCTCAAGTTTTTATTGGTAATTAACTTAATATAAAATATAAATAAAGTTCTATGGTTGTATGTTTGCTATGAGTTATGACTTATGTATAAAATCATTGTTATGTATTTTAAGTGTAATATAATTTACAAGTTATTATATTCCGACCTGGGTTATAATCAAAGCGAAACAAACACACATTTCTGTTTGGAAGTTCTGTAAAGTTCTGTAACATATTAATCTATCTGAATATCAAAAACGCAAAAGTTCGAACACAGTTAAATCATTTTATCAATTTCCATGAAGTTAACAGATTGAAGATTGGAAAAACGATTCTAACTCAACGCAATATTGTGGAATATCAGCTAGTTTTTGAATAAATAGGTAACAGACTGAAATTGATACTAGAATCACAGCCCTTTGCATTATGAATCCTGACAAGTACCCTGATACTGAGATTTTGCTTATATAGGGGTTGAACTATCACAGGTAACCTAATGCTGGCTTCGCTTATATTTTAAACTTTTTGTGTCATCCTGTCTACAGCGTGATAACTGACAGCAGTGTAGAATATAAATCGAATGTTTTAAAAAGGTTAACAACCTCGGCCCCTGAAGCTTATTTATAAAAATAAATAAACTATTAAAATTTATCTGTAGCGAGTATTAAGAGCGCTATTACAAAATTGTATTGACACATAATTGCTCATCACAGAACTGAGACGCGCCGTTTTTTAATAATTTTTTTAAAACAAATTTAAATATTTCTTTGTTACGCACTATCAACTAACACATATTATGGTACAAATTCTAAAGATGCCGTGTGTAATCTCAGAAACTGATTGCAATTCGGTGACATTTACATAGTTATAGTCACAGCTAGAGTCTAGACTAAAAACCATATGAAAGCCGAAACAATTTTATTTCGGGTTCATATAGAACAATTCAGCACTTATTTTGATTATTTCTAAATTCTATACCAAACATTAAATATATGATTTCCACAAAACAAATATATCTACGAGTATGTAGGTATGTACTATTTAAATAAATATCCATAAGACGAAATAACCATGATGTTCTAAATTTTTTATCGTTTTGAATTTCTAATAAACTCTGTGTGATGAATTTCTCCAGTATTTTTTGTTGAGTAATCATAATGGAGTCGTAATAACCCTTATCTAAATGTGAGTCATGCGGTGAGTCAGAAACAGTGACGTAGAAAAATTATACGAAAGTACTTAACCAGCAAAACAAATGAAATTTAAGAAAGAAAAGAAAGAAATTTATCTTTAAGCTTTCACACATAAGAAATCGCACTGAAATTCGGTTCATTCGAGTACAATGCCACAGACAAAAATACGTTAATACTTACAAGAGTTAATAAGAGTGCAAATGCCCTGGTTGCACTAACCCAAGTTAGCATAAAGATTTTAATATGATTTCTCTTTTGCGTTCTTGAAAGTTAGAAATACGATGATATTGATATTTTCTCCGGTATTCGAATCCAGGACATCGTAACGAACATTTAATGTTCTGGCATTAACTATTTAGACACGAAGGCGTTTAATAATAATATTATAATAACAGACACAACTCACATACTTTGTTCTGATCCCAAAGCAAATAGCTGAAGCACATGTTATAGTAATCAGAAACAACGAGGGTATCACAATAAAAACTATATAAGTTTATAAACAACCAAGACTCGGAAACAAACATTCGTGCTCGTCACAGAAATAAATGCACCTACCGGGATTCGAACCCAGGACCTTCTGATGCAGAAGGCAGAATCACTACCAATGCGCTAACCGCTCAACAAATCATTAGTCATAAGATTCTATTTTACAACATATAAATATCCTGAGATTTAAACTTTTTAATAATATGTATACGTATTTTGTGACTATAAATAAACTAATACGTTATTAAAACATTTTAGGTCAGATGGAGACTTCTAAAAAAAGTGGGTTAATTATCAATTTTAAAATTTCGTGGGTAGTGTGACTCTACAACATCAATTCTAATTGAAGTAATGTTGACTCATTTCTTAATCCGTCTTTGGAACTCGAAGATAAAGAGATGAAAATATATCCATGAAAATATAATTAGGATATATATAAAATTTAAATTGTTGTAAGTATTTAACTTTATCCATCTGATACTGAATATTCATTCACTGCTATAAACAATAAACTTAATATTTCAGTTGGACTCTCTTCGAGTCTCTGTAAAGTTACTCTTTTTAAGTGACAGGCTAAACTCTACTATTATAATAATTTTAATTCTTAATAATTACTTGCGAAGTCGCATCTCCCTTAGTGGAGCCGACACAATTCGAGTAAAAATCTATTACAATTTTTATTTTTTTATAATCGTCACAAATATTTTACGCAACACACCTTAAAATATATCAAATGCGTTAGCAACTTAACACAAAGGCAATTTTTAAGTGTTAAATTATTTTATAATGCATATGTTTTTTCCTATCAGGTCTTTATTATTATTTTTATTTATAATCTACACATTCACATTCTTTAACCACCGATCCAAAAAGAGAGGTTATATTTGACGTGTCTTTGTGTCTGTTTGAGTCATTGTAGGTTCTAAACGAATTTTATACGCTAGATTTGGTTTGAAAGCAGGGGCCTGATTCTGGCTGTATGCGATATCAATTCGTATACGATAAATACCGAATAATCAATAAAAATATCGCATGACAACAACTACGTCTCTCGTAATATTAAATACGATAAAATATATTGACGACAAATCATTGGATATTCATCGCATGATCTAAGGCATTCGATAAAACCATATCGATTTTGTCCATTCTTGAAGTGATTGGTGAATAAATTGGTGTTCACGTGTCCAATTTATTATTTTTAATAAAAAAGTCTAACCACAAATTTGCTGCTGCTATCGTTTTGATTTCCTTAATGTGGCTTAAAAAATAGCGGCCACAACTCTTAGGCGAAGACTTTAAAAGAGAAATGATCCGTGGCATCTAAGGCATGTACCTATTTATTTTTAAAAAATCTGTCTCATAAAAGAATTACTTGAAGACATAATAAATAATCAATACACTGCTTCTTTATATAGAAATAGATACAAAAACATAAGTAATTTATTATAAATTTTATTTCCATAAGTCCCTAGCTTATATTAACTAAAAATTAAAAATAAAAGCTTAGCTTAGTTTTATAATTCATTCATAATGTTTCAGTTTCTCTGTTCCCTCAATATCTTTGACACGGGATCATACCAAATCCCTGTTGGAAATAACTGTAGTCAGAACATCGCATCTTTTTTAAATTAAATCTTCAGTTTCACTTATTTCACAAATACGTGACATTCTTGCTTATAAGAAAACTTTTATTATAAATTAACACTTATCAACAAAGTAGTTGAAATTTAAAATCTCCAAATTTTTTGTTACTTCAACTCTGTTAATTTTATTAAATTAATATTAAAAAATTTAGGTATAATAAAACATAAAAGGAAAAATATCTAGATTCTAGAAAATCATCTATAAGCTAAAGTACATTCAATCTATGAATAATCAAGACGCAAGACTGCATGGCGTTTTCATATCTGATAAAAAAATAAAAATTATATATGTGTAATATTGAATTCTGCGTTAAATGTTTTAAGTGTATTTTGTCTCTTACTAAATTAATTAATTAATTCACATTTTCATAAGAACTTACGTCATAGTCATTATCGTCCGGAACTATCGACAAGATACGATACATTTTACTTTTTGATATCAGTTTAATAATTAGACCACGTGAATTTATGCACGTAACCGTGTTATACAAATTTAAAAGACATTAAATACTTTAATTACAGATTAATGACTTTTTAAGTTTTATAAAGAAAAGTATAAAGTTCATAATGAGTTTTTGAGACAGGAGTAAAAATAATTACCTATAGCGTTTTGTAGATAAATATTATTAATCAAAATTAAAAATTAGACATACAACTAAAATTAAGATTAATTTAAAAATGTAAACTACGAGTTGGTGACAAAACATTCTAACTAAAGAGGCTTTATATTTTTATTAATAAAAAGGTTAGGTTAATTACTTATAGGTACATATTAGAGAGATTAGCAGACTGGTTAGTTCCATGGAAAAAAATTCAAGGTAACTCAAGGTCTACTGGTATTTATTTTTAGTTTTAGTGTCATATTGTTTTTGTTTTATCTTTTGTCTTGCCTATAAATTATAACTGGTTTGATACGCAAAAGCGAATGTTCTGTCTGGCAACACTTCAGCTTCCATTTTTTTATCTGTGATAGGAGCGGATCGATCAATGAATATGCAATTATAATGAATTCATGATAGTTTCGTACGTTTATGGAATTCCAAGCAATATTTTTTACGACTGAGGACAGTTTAATAAATAATGAGTGTGTATATAAATAATTTTAAATAACCTCCGAATTATTAGAAATTGTATGTCCCACTTCTAAATGATTATATTAATGTAAAAATCATGACCAAATAGATGGATCAATAGTATTAATTACACTGTTTATAATGCATGGTGATACTAAAATTTTCTAAAAAAGCATAAGCTGTGTTTTGACCTCAAATACATCTATCACTTACCCCAGATACCGCAAAGACTAACACAGGTATATAAGGGTAAAAATCCAAGAATGAATACCACGTCCACCGCCAAAGAAGCCGGCAAAGCCTGATCTGCTATATGTTACGGCCTCTATTGGCGACTGAAGTATGGATAGAGTTTCGAAATTTATAGATGCGGCACTTTGATAGAATCTATATATTTAATAATAAATCCTGATTTCCCTTGGTCACAACTTTTCCGATTTAATTTATCCGTTTTAATTTTTCTAATTCTTTTAGAAGGAAGTTAGAAAATTTCATAAGATTGAACGAATACAATTTGAGAATCCTTTGCGCGTTTGACAGTTCGCGCATCGCTGTTTAACAGCAGCATCAGTCGTTGGATATAAAATAGATTTAATTCATATAACAGATGGTTGAAGATATGTCATAATATCATGTGCGTATTAGAAGTTATATTATATGACATGTCACGTATAGCAACTGTATCTGGGGCGCTAGTATTTGAATAATAGGAGTTTTGTTTGAGCTATATATAAAATTATTTTAAAAAATAATGTATCATATTAAATAATACATTTTTTCAACACTTAACAGATCAGATGATTCGTATTTAGTAGGTAGGTATTCACATACATACAGTAAATATTCATACTAGGTCGAAATAGGTCTTAATGATTTCAAAATTTTGAATTTGCATGGTCAGTAAATGTGTAATTTTATAAATTTTGCAATGAATACATATTAACTATATAGACGATAAACGATAAAAATGATTTGTGTAAACAGAATTGATAACCATTCCATACTTCCATAACCATTCATATAAATCACTGAAATTAAGAATGGAGCTTTCATTTTTGCATATTACTACGCATGTTGTTTTGCATTATTCATACTAATAATAAAGTTTTGTTTATTTGTAGACGTGGCTAATATCTGGATCAAACAATCCTTCCTCCGTAATAGAATGTTAAACAGTCCAGCTTAGTGAGATAGGCTGTATCTTATTGAAGCAAGCGGTCAAGTAGCAAATAAAAGCTAATTTTTAATAAAATAATGGAATATCTAAAGTTTCCTAGGACTTTGTGAGGGTGCGTCCTGCGCCCTGTAAAGTCTGCGCGCGCAACACATTAAGAGAAACCAAAAACAACCTACGCCTTTAATATTAACCATAAAATGTAGAAACGTAACCGCATGCTCTTTTCACACAAAGGTATGGGTATAAGAGTAAATTATTTTTGGTCATGGGGAGCATATGCACATCTTACAAAAATACAATTTTTTTATTTAATTATGAATTCAAATTCAATTATTAAATAAATATAAAACAAACGTCAGAACGAATAATAATGAACATAACGTTCATCGGGTTAGAATAAAAATATCCAATGATCAGCTAAACCACGGACGACTGCAAATAAAATAAAAACTATCAAGCTTTATAAGAGAGATAATATTTTTATGTTCTTGTAATAAATAAATTCTAATCAACTGGGCCGATTGAAAAATCTTTCACTCTTCGGAAGCAAATCATTTTCTGAGTGATAAGTATTGTGACGGGGTTTCAAATTGACTTCAATATCACTTGTTATACCTTATTTGTCAGAAAAATATTTATTTTTTAAATATAGTATTAACATAACCATGGGTGGGTTTATAAATATTGTATATTATAAATGTTTATTAGGTACATGATTCATGAATGTAATTCACATTAAATCAAAAACTTTTAGGTGACTCACTGTATAATAATATTTTTAGAAACTACACTTACATGTTATCGCTTTTACGTACAAGGACACCAACTACCTGTAACAAAATAATATTATTAATTCGTGTTTTAATTGATTTTTAATTAAGTCCTACTTTCGTAGAACTGCTACGAAATATCCCTACGACGTAGCAGGAAACAATAATGTTAGTCTATTTATTATTAATAACATAGTTCATCTATAAATAATGTTTTGTAAAGATTTACTTAAATAAAACACATTAAAAATAATAATAATAGTGTTAATATTTTAACAAAAAAAAAAACGATTTCAAATTGTAACTCTTAAACTACTGAATAGATTTTGATGAAATTTAAATGGGACTACACGCGAACAAAACAACGTTTTTTTTTCAAACAAAAAAGAATCATCGAAATCGGTACACCCAGTTGAAAGTTCTGAGGCAACAAACAAAAAAAAACAGCGTCAAATTGAGTATCTCCTCCTTTTTTTGAAGTCAGTAATAACGATTATAAAAAGAATTTTGCATCTGATGATGATATTTACATTTGAAAGGTTTAAGCAACGTTTAAGAGTCATATAACGACTGTATAAGGACCAAAATTCAAATTTATTTTCAGAACTTTAATCTGTACTGAGTATTGTTGATTACTCTGCCAGAAGTTTGATCCAATATTTTTCGATTTGCGTTAATAATTTACATCGAATTCTTAGTTAAAATTTATCAAGATCTGTTCGTCCATTTATGATTTATTCTTACTTATAGTCATCATCGTGTTGGGGAGGTTTTTTTAAATCGCCTTTAATTTTATTATAGATAGATATTTTTTAGATTTAGTTTTCTTTGTGACTGCAAAATGCAGCAATTGTTTATAACGACTGCAACACAATAAATATCCTAATAAAAGAAGACAGTAAAAAACTGAAATGCATCAATAGAATGGCTGTTTGCATGTTTCAGTAACTGTAGTTTTAACAGAAACTAGTATACAATACAATGGAACTATAGACAATACTGAGCGTAGGCTGCGGAACGGACTTTGAATGACATAATTCATTCTCAAATTTATACAAATGAGTAATATAACCGATTTTAATCTATAGATACTAAATTAAAAAGCTGAACATTTTAGTTTCTTTGATTGAACGCACAAATCTCAGAAACAACTGGTTCGAATCGATAAATTCTTTGTGTGTTGGTTAATCTATTTATCGAGGAACGCTATCTTCTATACAAAACAGTATGAAGAAGTTAACGCGGGTGGAACCAAGGCTGTAGCTAGAGTCGAATTTGAGGTAGGGCAGCATTGATTACAGATAGGGCGGACCTCGAAGCACGGGCTCCTAAATCAATCTAGCTATTCGTAGACAAATAATTTCTGTGACAGAGGATGAGCATGGATCTAAGAACTTTTAAATCCTCAATGATGAAGAACAAGCGACCAAGATGGTAGAACTTCCAGATTTGGATCTTAGTCTTTGGTATTCTTAAGGTGTATTGTGATTTCAAGGTAGGGCATTGCCCCACAATGCCCTCTTCTAGCTACGGCCCTAGGTGGAACTAATGGTAAATAATTCCATTGCAATTACACGAATATATATTTAATATTAAATTCAATTTATAATCCGAGTTTAACATCTTCGTGTTATGTGCACGTAGGTGTAATAAGATGCAGTAGATTACAGATTACAATTCTCTTTTCCACATGTATTAAATATAAATTGAAATGATTTCTATTTTATGCGAATTTTATTATTAATCTAAGTAACAAGTATTATACTAAAAACATGATAAAATAAATTAATTCTTAAATCTACAACATAATTAACATAAACAACCTATGATCTAAGATCCAATGATTTTTTAATACATATTCTATTTTACGTGTTATAAATTTTGTCAAACCTTGCATAAAAATGTCCACGCTATTGATTGTTACCTATGTCTTATCAGTAAATATAGACATACATACATAGGCTATAGTAAGTTCGCGTGATTTCAAATAGTTCCGATAAGTGTCCTTGAAGGTTACGACTCGTTCAAACCAGGAAGACTTTCCGTTGCGTGTCGTCTTTCATTAGGTTTCGTGCGTTCCAATTCGCAGTCGCTTGCCTTAAAATTTGCGATGCGACCTTATCAGCCTTTTATTATTTTACTATTTCATTTATTTATTGAAAAGTAGATAATATTATTACGAGAAAAGAGGTAAGCAAGTGAATTCGAAGACATTGCATACTACCCCCGCCATGTAGGTACCTATTAACTGTTAAATTATTTTATAGATAAAAATGAATGAAAAGATCTTCATAAATTGTAAAGATCCATCTCGATTACGGAGCTCTGAAACAAATAAAGCCGCAACAAAATCGATTCATTTATTAAGGAGCTTCGATACCACATACAGACACACACATCACACGACAAATTTATAACACCTTTATTTTGCGTAACGGGGTTTTAAAATAAAATTATTACTTTTAATCATTAGTACGCCATCTATCGTGTACGATTAGCAAATAGCAATAGTTGTTACTATAATATTATATTGCGAATACAACCCATTCTTAGTCAAAGGGTTATGCTCGCAATGTCTGCTGCTTTTAGCGCCATCTATACATAATCTTACAAACTGTCATCATTTGAAGAGATGTCGATTTTCTTACTTTGTTGTTATTGAAACTTCGTTTTATTTCGATAGATGATGCTTTGATGCAACTACCAATATCCAAACAGCCTCGATATGAGCTAGTTCTTATTTCGACCTTTCCCAAACAAAGGCGCATAAGAGTTCCTGTTCCCTTTAAATGAGGAATGAATAAAAGGGTTCTCACAAAAGATTATATGTCGAAGAATATATACGAACATAATATGAATACGTAGGTATAGGTACATAATGATGATCTACGAATAACAATATGGAACTAATATTTTGATTCTTGATTTTGATTAATTAAAATCATAC
Organism: Aporia crataegi; assembly: GCA_912999735.1. Taxonomy (NCBI): domain Eukaryota; kingdom Metazoa; phylum Arthropoda; class Insecta; order Lepidoptera; family Pieridae; genus Aporia; species Aporia crataegi. Next base: position 8,884,561 of record OU538736.1, read on the forward strand.
CTAATGGCGACTTTTCATCCATATATTTTGCAAAGATTAGGTTTTTATAGAATCATAAAATATTATAAATATTATTAGTACCTACAATGAAAATGTAAAATATATACCAAAAGATTTGTAAAATTTGATAAAATGTGTACGTGAAAGTTAGGTTTTTGAAACGTATTTTTGGAAGAAGACTTAACAAATCAGGTCGTGCCGTATCTTATAGGCTGCTAAGGTAGTAGAGGGAAATCCTGTAAACCCTGTGTGGGTCTTAGGGCAGATATATTTATGTCTAACATTTGTTTAATACCTGAAAGTTAAACAATTGTCATGAAAAGTTACCTTGTCTTCCACGACACCCGAGCGTAAGTTGTCGAGGAGAAGGAAAAATAGGAAATAAAATAAATGTTCTGACGCAGTTTCGGACCATAATGTTTTAGACAAACGTTAACTTAATATAATGAATTCTCTAAGTATACTGACCTTCGCAACTCACAAGTCTACATCAGCACTAGAATTAGAAGATTTGTTTGCTTACAAACTCATCACAACAGGTCAACTACATAGTTATGAATCATTTAACAAACCGCTTTGTTATGATTTGACGGCAACACATTATCTTGATAATATATTATGTTCAGGGTTTTACAATTTGCCATTATGGCCTTGACGACTTCTTAGGAAATTGAAATAGTATTTAAAACAAACTCATTTGGTAAGATTTTTGTTTCCATAAACTTACATAATAAGTACCTATATTAAGCATAATAATTCTAAGTACATACGTATATAATCATGGGCGCCGGCAAAAATAATTTCCAGGTGGTACAGATTTTAGTTTTCTTACAATCTTCGCCGTATATGATTGTTAATAAAAAAATTAACAAATTAAATTATTTAAATTATTATTTAAATTAATTATTATTATTAAATTATTATATTAAATTCGACGTCTAGTTGTAGGAGGTCAGTGCGATTAAGCAATACTTTAGGGCCGCTCCATGTCATAAACAAAAGTCCCTGTTCAAAAGCAATGAATTAATCGCTGTCCCACTTTGAGAAAAGAAAAGTACCTACCTACCTAAACCCTAGTTACTCCTTAGAACATTTTAGATAATTTATATATTTTTATGTAGTTTCACTAGCAATAGAAGCAGGATACCTACATTAAAATGAGCCGATACCACTCAAAACCGACGACAAGAACATTTATCAGCTGTCAGCTGGTTATAATTAAAACTGATTGCAGTTTTAATTGCCATTATAGAAGACGAGGGCTGTTAGAATCATTTTATATTAGTCAATTTAAAAGAATCACCGTTTAATCACCAGTAAAGAGAGTTTATTTCTATATCAGAGTAGGTAAACTCTCAAAGCACTGTCGACCCATATTCTAAAATATGTCATCTCATGATGAGTCTGTTTAAAAAGTAAATTGTCCTAAAGCTGAAAAATCTTGACTTTAAGTAAGTTAACATATTATATTTTTATCTGTAAGGTTCGAATTTTATATCCGTAGTTAACATAAACATTAGTCAAAATTTTTTGCTCTATTTGATTAATGACTCTCATTTTTAACTATCGGTCGTGCTAGTTGTGAACCAAAAAACTGACACTGACTCAAGATTCAGTCATTAAAATGTTCTATAAATATAAGAAAAACTTATGTTAATCCGAATGTAATATGATGTAATTTGTTTCATCACTGGTAGGCAAATGTGAGGCAATTCTGTGTGAGAAAAATTAATTACTACTTGTATGCAAAATCACGTACGCGCACTGACAGCATCTCGGGCCTCTCGTACGTATTTTCAAACGTCAAACATATATTTTATCTGGGTACCAAACACAAAATCCCAGCGCTAATCCCAGCGCTTGGACTCTCGGTCTCCTTATATTTTAACCCTATTATATTCTTATTTAGTATTGTTCATTGTACCTATTATTTAGATTACTGTTCTTGTTAAACCTTAAATTGTGTAGACATATTTAACTCCCTTGTAATTTTTCATGTACACACATTTTTGTGGAATGCAACCTTGATTATAAATGATTGTTTTTGTATAATTTGTTTAGTAATAGTTGTAATCTGTTGTGTGTGATTTAAAAAATAAAAAAAAAAAAATACAAAACACTATATACATAGCGATAAGTGAACCAGAAAAACTCCCAATGTAGGTACTTAAGACATTACCTATCTTTAATATCTAAATCAGTTTACATAATATGGAAACGCGCTGTAATATGGCCATAACATTAAAGTCAGTGTATCATTTTAAGAGATGCTGAACACACTAATATTATGTGTCATGTCATAACAATCCTTCTTTTTGGGTCGGATATTGAAAATGATTTTATAAAACGTAGGCTACGCCTCGTAATACAGATTACAGACCATTAGAGATTCGGTTGATTTAATAACTAACAAGAATTTATTCCTTATCAGATTTGATTACGTATTATTTAACCTTGGGAATATGAGTATTTTATAAAGAAATCAAGTTGCATAGCTGGTGAGCATGACAGCATCAGAATGCCTTTATTATTACTGTTTCATAAAGAAAGATCGAAAAATATTTGTTTCTAGATACAATATTACAGAGTTTAATTTTATTTAAATGTATAAATTACTATTTATTAAAATATTTCCGGTAATTTCCATCACATTTAAAAAAGTATGTGAAAACTATTACATTAGAATAGCTACATTAGCCTCAAAATGAGCACAAATTCCCTTGAGTAGGTAACTTTACTCTGGTTTTTAATTCCACGGAATTATGACAGCTATAATTTTCTGAATTTTTGTAATAATTATTATTATAGAAACCCAAAAGCATGCCTATTTCGGCTAACGGGTTAAATATTATGGCGATAAAACGCGGTAATTCAGCCAGTATTTTGGCCTTTGGGTCCGCACCTCAACGGTTTTGATGAGCCTTTTGTATTTTTGTAAATATATTTAAGTACATTATTGTAAATAAATGTTTTAAATAGAAAAATATAGAAATATGCAAAACAATCAGTAAATTAAGTTTTAGTTTTTCTTACTGAAACCCTAAATTCAAGAAAGTTTTTCCGTTTTCAATGGGTATGTTTCAAAGTTGTCAACACTTCTGAAATGTCATAATTCCGTCGATAAAAATGCGAAAATGGAATAAAAAATAAAAATATAGTTGCTTATAAACGAAAATCTTATTTACCTGAGTATAATAATGTCATATCTGTAGTATGTATTGAAAGTACATGGAAAAAGGTGAAGTATACCGAAAAAGAACCCCTTTTTTATCCTGTAGTCAATAGTGAGTTGTTACCGACAATATGTGCCTGCATCGTTTAAGTAGTGCTAGGTCAAATCATTCTTCTACTGACATCTGCTGATTTGTTGCCATCTTAATTCACTCCATTAATATTGCCAAGGTTTACCTATAGATACACTATTTAGTATAAATTCTATCGCCGTATTTGAGTTTTGTATTTACAGAATTTTTTTTTCGTTTTTGAAAGAGATTACTATTGTTGATGGTTATTGGTTATGGATGGTTATACTTGACTCCTAAAGTGATTTATTAATTGATTAATTATGTTCATATCTTTAAGTGGAGTAAGAGTGTAAAGTAGCTTAATAGGTCTTCTACCTAGATTTGCTAAACCTTGCATTTGCGTCCCAACTCGAATTACCGCGTTTTTTTTCACTTTCCTTTTCACCTCTACAGCGGACAGTTTTTAGTAACAATTCGCTCACTTGTAAAATGTAAAATAAAAAAAAATGATGTTCATAAAACCCAGTCCAAAAATACGTTACCTATATATTCATCTCAGCTAGTCCATAAAATATTTTGAAACGTAGAATTATTTTTTCTTTTAGGTACCGACTAGTGTACTAAACTCTTTATTACTTCAATTTCTATCGTAGTTAATACAAATCAATAGGTAAGTACATACATTATACCGATTGTATCAGTGTAGCGAATGGAAATTGCGAACAAATCCAAAATTTTATTTAGGAAATAGAGCCGAAGCACAAAAAATAGCACATTGTCTTTACCCCGTTCAAAACTTTTTACGTAATTAGCATTGGAGCAATAGCGTTTTATTTTGAAGCCATTGTTTAATTGGCGATGTCTAATTGCCGAGGCGCACGCAATGTCGCGAATGAATCGTTTTAATCGTTGCAATTTTGGAACCAATTTGCGGATTATTTGCTTTTAAATCGTCAATACATTATTTCCTTACAAGTCCCATGGACTCATTTGTCTCCTAAATGGTGAACGCAGTAAATACTGTTTTCTAAAAGCAGACACATTTCCTTTGAGGGCACTTAATATAATGATTGTTTTTGAATGTATATTAATTGTATGACCAGACATTGAATAATTCGAAACATTAAATAAGTTTAGAATTATTTACTACCTCTCCTAAGCTTCAACAATAAATATTAAGTAGTTCCAAATAAAGTGTATTAATATATTAGAACTGAAATCTATCAATTAATTGCGAGTTTGTATGTTGAGACCTTTGATGGTACGATTTGAAGCTAACAGCGCTATCTTTTGACATTTTGATAACTTGATTTGCAAATTCAAGTTATTAGTTAATACCGTTTGTGTTTCACCAGCGACACGGCAAAAATGGGGCTGTTATTATGACGTGTCTGTCTGTGACATTGTATTTCCTAAGTAAATAAATCTTGATGCGGTTTTTTTATTGCAAGTTGACGTGATATAATCATAAATCTATTTATTAATACCTATTCATGGGTTATTGCTATTTTTAATTATTCGGGGAGATTTTTAACTTGTCTTTAAATTCGCTTGCGAACATGGGCCGTGCAAGTTTCTAATAAACATCACTAAGTACACTTCTTTTTACCTATAGATATAAATTTGGTGAGTGTTGAATGTAAATTTAAATTAACTTTATAGATAACAATTAATTGAAAGGCAATTTCTTTATTTTGAATATAAATTAGACAGTTAATTGAAATGAACCAATTTAGCTCCAAATCACACGTTAATTGTTTTCTTTATTTAACAGTCTTAAAAGAAAACGCATGGTTTAAATGTCGGTGAACTTAAGTTTTAGTATCCTATTAAGGTACTTACTTAGTTCAAATTCTTTGGAATATAAAACTCAAACTTTTACAGGTGACTTCTTCTGCATGTACTTGCAAAACATAGCCAATAACACATTTATATAGCTAACAGATATGTTATTTAGGAAGTTTTTTAGAACTTTTAAAGGGAACAATTCCGTCATACCTATAACGATTTTTGGGTAACACCGTTCAAGCAGCGTACGCTCTCTCAAAAAGAATATTTGCTATTTATTTTTTCCCGTTTTTGCAACAGTTTTCATCTAGGTATACCCCGCTCTTTTTGCTCAGCCTTCTTTGATAAATGAACTATGCTACACAAAAATATTTTTTCAATTTGAACCACTAGTTTTCCTGAGATTAGGTATGATAGATTGGGTTCAACCAATTAATGAATTAATATAGGTTAGATGTGGATAATTATCAGTAAAAAGCTAAGGAAATACATCCTGCTACCTAAGCCTATAAACAAAGTACATTCGTGGGTGGGTAACACTGCCGTCCGGTAATTTAACAATCACTGGAGTAATGCGGCTAAATTTGAATTACCTACCTCTGGATGTGAGGTAACCTACAGCTTACAGTAAAAACAAGCCCGAACGAATGAAGCAATAGAAAATAACATTCACATTATATAAAAATATTAAAGTAAGTAGAACATAATATTCCAAAATCAAACTTTATTAATATTGGTTACCTCTTTTAATGAATAACCCTATTTAACTATTAATTCCAGTCTATTATTATTAAATCATTTATAAATTAAATAAAATGTTTGGGAACATCTGAGGTGGGTTAAAATATTGTTATAGGGGTCTTACAAGGCTATTGTTAAGTTCCGGGTCATTAATCAAGTAATAATTATAGCCTGGCATATTTTGGTTCATCCTCAGCCCAACCCAACTCAGATCCAACGGGATCTTTCAAAGATGAGATCATTCTATTTCGGTACTTTGTATTATTTATCTATTTATAAAAAATAATTTAAGATATTTCACATCACATTTTTAAAGTTTTAACAATAGGTTTTGTTCAAATAATCATAATGCTTAATTTTAAAAAAAGTAGGTACTAATTTAATTGATTTAATTTAATTGTAAGTTTTTAGTTAAGATTAAATACTTTCTGAATGCCTTAGCTTGTTTATATTATAATTATAGCTTTGGCTGCATATTAGCCTCACTACTAATATTAAGCAAGTTCGAAGTTTGATTTTAAAAAATCCCCGAAAATCTATCTCAACTTAAGTCTTTTGAGCTTCGACAAAATCATATTTTGAAATATCGTGGTACAGACGCCATTTTGACAAAAAATCGATATTCTTTGATTGATTAATAGAAGAAAGACTCAAATTAAGCTATATCAACTCAGACCATTACATTCATCTCATAAGAACATATTTTATTATATACACACAAGAATCTCATAATAATGAGAAGGGATAAAAAGTGAAAACGTTTCACAGACGAGGGGTATAGATTATAGACTAGGTAAATGACTGTATGATAAGGCAACGACCTCACACGTCGTTACATCTATGGAGACAAAAGATAATCTTAAAGATGTTTCTTTTTAACAAAACACAGATTAATTACTTACAACTAACACATAAAAACTAAATTGCGGAAGTCAATTTAGGGAGAGACTATACATTTTGATCAAAGGCAACACTGATTATATGAATTGATGTTATTTCTGACACGATGCTAATAATTGTATAAAACTGTAGATTGCATATAAAATATTTTATTAAAAATCTATATTATAAAAACATAGATAATATATATTAGCTAATTAATTAATATTAATAAATATTTTCCGCGTAAATCAGAGAGTTAGTAGGTAGGTACCTAACCTTCGACACATTTGTGTTCCAAATGCAAAATTGATTTATTATAGTATTGTTAATGAAAAAACTCGAAAACTTTTGCTTCAATATAATATACATTTTATATAATATTATTACCTACGCTCACAAAATAGCGAGTAATAGCTAATAACAAACTAATTTATGATGTCGTTTCTTTAACTCAGTAACTATATTAAATCGAGCGTAACTATCAGTTAACCTAAATAGTTATCAGTATTAACGTTATTATCCCGATTTTCTTAGTCACATAACTCCTCATTCCAGAGCCTGTAGGAGTCTTTTACTATATGCCCTAGATATTTATCTTCCTACAATCCCGGATTGCTTAAGCTTTGCTAAGTACATATTTGGTATGTGTCTTGTAAAGTCTATAGAGTTACTTAATATGCGGTATGCATTCACTAGGCATGTTTGTAGTTTTATGACCCAGCTTAACTGATAAGTTAAGTGAAATTCCGTAACCTCTTGTCTTTTTACCTAATTTAAAATATATTTTTTATCTAAATCAATCAATAATTCTGTTAAACTCAAAACGATTTTACCAGAAAGTAAAATTTCAATAATCATTTCCGATGTCGTTAAACGTTCTACTTAACTTTTTGCAATGCAGCAATAATTAACCGATTGTTTTGCAATTCTCTGAGAAGAATGATGCAAAATGACTGAGTCAGCACAATGAGACAATGGAAGTCATGTCACACGACAACCCGGGGGCAAAGACATCGTATATAACTATCAATTTTAATAAGAGTAAGTGAGTTTAATTGAGTTTATAGCGCTAACTCAATGAGGGGCGAAGTGAGAAGTATCAAGGAACTGCAGTCTTTATCGCAACAAGTATTAAATGAAGCATTTAAAAAGTAAACTTGTTCAACTTTTGCCTCGTAGAATACTTAAGTCTTGAATAAGAATATATTTAAAAAAACCCGACATGATGATTACAAAAAAGATTATCTCAAAAACGGTAAAACTGATTTGATAAATTATAGATAAGTTTCATCTCGATCGAGTCAACTTTCAAAAAAAAAAAGAATCGAAATTGGTATATTCGTGTAGGAGCTACCACAGACGGACACATACCTCCACAGAACATAACACCTCCAAGTTAAGTCCTCTGTTTTCGTCGGAGCTAAAAATTTTAAGATAAGGAGGACAAAGGAAGCATAATCCACCAAAGAGATAAAAACATCTAAAAACGTAATACATTGAAGACATCTAAATAAGATAATAAACATGTAAACACAAATAAGCAATAAACGAATAGATAAAGTGAAAGTAAACGCCGGCTAATGAAGTTTCAATAATTACCAAGTTGCATGAGACATCGCAAGTACTGGCTGTATCAGGTACGCGATGAATTCCTAGACTGTCGCCGCAATATATTCAAAACTTTCTTAAGGCTAATCTAGATTATAGTTAACTTAATTTTACTATACAAAGTAACTCGGTAGCAAAATTATGAAGAAAATTTGTCAAATTTGAAAATTTTCATTCCAGATTAAATAAAATATTACAACTTCTAGGATATTTTTCTTTTACAGAGTAGTTGGTAATTGGTGCTGGGTCTGAACGAAAATATTTTGTTTGTAACGCACCGTATTTAATATCATAATAATAGCGTAGGTTGGGTTTCGCTTGGATCTCAGAATTTGTCTCCGAACATTTAAAAAAATATACTTAATTTTATAAAAGAGTTATAATGTAATAAGAAAATATTTAGTACCAACTTAATCTCATAGAAATCTAACGAATACAGCACTTAGATTTGTAAGATGAGTTTCAAATATAACAAAATCGTACTACAATAGAACACGTTCTGTGAAACTTAGTATAGACAAGTAATTGCAAACCAACAATACAGAAATATAGAAAAATGCAAAATTTTAAAAATGGCAACATCCGGTAACCCCAAGCATTTAATGAGGGCTCTCATCATGTAGTACCTCTTGAAGCTTTAAATCAATACACTGAGGGAGAAATCTTGGTCACGAGGAAGCAACATATTTACTATACCTACATTACGAAAGAGTTCATGTAACTTGTCACACTTTATATAATCTTGCTACAGAATAGATATACATAGGAAACCCAACAATGATTACATACCAAGGAAAACATTTTAAATATGATTTTTAGTAGATATAAATTACATAGAATATTAATTATTTTGGAACGCGTAAATTATAAGTTGTAATGAATAATAATTATTATTTATTTAATTGCATTTATCATCATTTATCATTTTTTTTAAGCGTAAATCCGTTTTAATTACTGAAATGTGTTGTATTTTTTTTCATGTGGTAAAAATAATATTTTTTCAAACATATCCAAAAAAAAATTACATCCTCCTATTAATAAATGTAGGTAGATTACTTATATCTCAATACACAGTATTTCAATGTCCAAGAAACTAAGAAGCAATAAATGAAACATAAATTGTAAACCAAAGAGAAAACATTAGTTTAAAAGTACCTCACAAACAAAAAATAATTTAAAAAAAAAACAAACAAAACGTATAAATGTTATCCTAAAATGCTTAATTATCGTAGAATATACGAGGTGTAAAATGGATCAAAGAACCGTTTTTTCTAAATTCGGAAAAAAAAACAATGTTGACGATGACTTTTCAAAATGTAGAGTAGGTAAGATATTATTAGATCGTACGAGCGATCTATTTAGAGTGACACTCCCACCAATAGCACGGTTAACTCTGGTCTAGCCATTTCTAAACTTTATCTTGCCACAATATTTGTAATTAAAAATATTTCTTTTTCTTTTATTTATTTTTTAGATAGCTCCTGGGGACTAGATTATCAGAATAAAGGTGCCATAAATAACTCATAAATGCTCCTCTATTTGAGAGCCATCGGCCTTCTAATACAGATATTACATAGTATGTATATAAAAAATATATAAAATAAAAATAAAAGGATTCTTACATTCATACATTTGTAACTCATTAAGAATGATTATATAATAATTTAGAAAAGATAAATTTAAACAAAACTTATGGAATAGAAGAATAAAAAAACAAATCTAATTTACATTTGTAAAAGAAAATCTTCCTTGTAGATGAGATGATTGTAATACATTCTCGTACGTAGCAGATTTGGGGCTTTTGAACAGCAAACTTAAAAGATGTTCAGATAATTTATGATGACACTGCCTTATATTAAATATTATATTAATTATTCCTCATATTAAGAAATAAGATTATATTTGGGAATTTTAATCTAGTGCAGGATGCATTTAAACAATAAGCAAATGACATGATTTAGAACATTTATTCATGTTAGATATTTTATATTGATAAAATGTCAATGTATGTTTGGAGGGTTTTACTTTTATTGTACGAAAATACCTACTTATACATTAAGAAACTTGAGATTTGTAGAGAACCTGTTTAATATTTTTTTTAATTTTGAAATATAAAATTAAAAAAAATATTCCCGTACCGGGAATCGAACCCGAGCCTCCTGGGTGAAAGCCAGGTATCCTAGCCACTAGACCATACGGGAGATGAGAATCAAGGAGAAATATAACATTACAATCTTCTTTGAATAACAATTTATGAATGGATAATAATAATAATTATAACTAAGTTAGATAGATTCGTATTTAATTAATATCTACTTATATTTTTTTTTAATTTCCATTGACCCATTATAAGCCATTTCATTATAAATTTGTATCGCTTAAAATATTTTAAAATCAAAATTTTATAACTTCGGTGTATTTTAATTTAGGCAGCAATATGCACCTATGATAATTTCAAGTTTTCTTTGTTGTAAAGCATAGGGCCCAAACAATCTCTTCCTCTCGTATAGATGAATGTGGGGAGAAAACCGGCTCACATGGTGTCTGCAAAGATGCTACTGACTACTCTATCTATATTCTATAAGATGCTAAGCACATAATTATAGTTATTTACGATAAAATGTATAGATATAAGTACATAATATTTAACTCAAACTCTTAATATCTACTGAGATTTGACAATTTTCAATAAATTAAATTTAATACAAATTAATATAAACTTTTCTGCTATTCAGCTATTCAAATCTTAATTTATTTACAATAACGTACTTAAATATATTTACACAAATACAAAAGACTCATCAAAGCCGTGGCGTACCCAAAATACCTACTGGCTGCATTACCTACCGCGTTGTACCTATTGCTATACTAAATTAAATTAAATTGTGTACATTTTGAATTTTCTACTCAAATTACCTTCCACATCCAAAACTTAAGCCCGTATTCGAAAAATGAATTAAATTTAAAACTAATTTCAAATCTTTCATCTCTTTATGAAATCTGCCATGCTTGTGCATGTCAGACTATCGTAAGATATTTTTTCTTATCCATACCACTATTATGGAGAAAAGATTTTTTGTTTGTAACTATCAACTTAACCACTAGGCCGATTTTGAACATTCTCTGTTGGGAACTAGACTCTTACTCAATGTAATAAGCTAAATTGAATGACGCGGAAGAAATAGCCAAATTGCTTAATTAATTATCTAGCTCATAATTTAAGCAATAGAATGAAAATAGTTATGCATATTATAGTTTACTCCTATAAACAAGATAATAACAATGACTGATTGATGACATTATTATAATAAACATCAGCTAGGTAATAAGTCGCAGTAAGGCCGCAACTGTTTAAGACCGGTTATGCTCGTTTTTCTAGAGATTGGAAACTTAAATAACATTAAGTTTATTAATTGTAGACATAATAAATAAATTTTAACTTAACCTACTTTTTCTATTAAAAAGTTATCAGAATATCGACTACTTATGTATCACTTGATCCATGTCAAATCATGTAACGATATTCTATGTCATTTTTTGACTCTATGTTTACTACCTACTTTTGTCTTTTACTCTCGTTTTTTATTTATTTTTAAAAACGCTATTTCAGTATTATAAACTTTTTAAAATAGTTCTTTTTTAAAACATAAAATTCAAGAGGCTACCCGCTTCAGATCCGATCTACCTACGTTTTGAATTACCGGGCGTTAGCAGCACTATGACTTCAAAAATATGTTGTCCTTATAATAATCCAGATTTAAGTATTTCATTGTAATGTGTAGCTATTGTCAATGACACTATCTGATATCATACTCTATTCACTACATTTCATAATTATCCTTATACTTAGATTTACGAAACTACAAAATCAGTTTACAATGTTTGCAACCGAATAATAATGGTTCCAGTTGAAAACGATATGAGAAGAAATAATTAAATTTATTTAATCAATATTTATACTATTATAACATACCTATGTATTTCATTATTACTTATGTATAGATATGAAAATTAAATAAACGAGATTGTATACATGATAAGACAATGGATCCTGATAACCTAAAAGTAAATGCACGGATCAAATTTGTCGGTTATTTTACAATATATTACAATAATAAATACCTGTATTATGTTTGTCCTCTTTCTTGTTGATAGCCGGCGACTCATTCATGCTTTTCACCTGAAAATATTTGAAAACTTCCTGAACAATATCGAAATGACATGTGGGTATTTTGTATAAGTTAAAGAATATTATAGATTCAACTCTTAATTTAAATTTGGAGTTGTTTATTACAAACATTCATTTTGATAGTATGTAATTTATACCAATTGCGTTTAATGTCACCTTATCAGTGAAAATTCTCGAAAAACATTATTCGATACTGTATTAACTCAATAATAATACATTGTTGATTAAAAAACTGATGTCACAAATAAATATTTACTACACACAATTATTATTAAGACTGTAATTTACGTATATATAGTATATATTCGATATAGTTGTAAAACCTTACTACTAAAGTTAGATATGTATCGTATTTTTTGGTTTTGTTTATTATTATACTTACTCTTTTTATATAAGAAAAGGGCCCAAACAAATCACTATCACTAATCACTCCTCCAAGATAGCACACAAGATTACAGGATCAACGTACAATACTTGCGAATAACATTTGAAAACTGCGCGTCGGCGGCCGACGCGCGCCGCTTACGCGGGAGCCGGTGACGTTAGCTAAAAATTTCAGTGTTGCCAGTATTATGTCAAGAATAACCACATTTTACCAGATCAGATGATTGTTTTCGTTAATTTGATATCGAACATAGATTTATCCAAGTTCTATTTCAGCACTATTGATCCTTTAGACAAGAACGTCACGCTTATGTCTCGAGATCCACAAACGCTGGAAAATGTAATGGAAATGACATTTGTCGTTATTGTAACAATATGACTTTAAAAATAACAATGTCTAAACCTGAGTTATCTTTTCCAAGTTCATTTTATTTCACTGTCTAATCTAATACATAGTATTTTTGTTTAGATACCCATATTGTAGCCTGCATCGCAAAATTTTCTTTGTTGGCATCCCCACAGCTTCCCGGCTGTCAACATCCCGGCTATCGCCTATCGAACAAAGTCGATTCCATCGGACACTATTGATGTCGCCAAAATGTTTCCCGCGCCATTTTCTTTTTAAGTAAATATTCTTAGTTTTTGAATAAAAATCCTTTTGTTATTATTCCTACAATCTAACGATAAGATGCTTGTATTGCATAAATTTCCTACAGAAATATGTAGGAGGATTAAAAGTGCTACTTAGAAATTTAGAAATTTACCTTTTTTAGTAGGTACTTATATCATAAATCTATAATTAGGTTGATAGAGTTGTTAGAATGACAGCTAAGGTATTTTTTTTTTGTATCTACTCGTACTTACGTTCTAAGGTGCCTAGTTACTGAGCACCCCAACATCTTGTGAAGGCATATAGAATTCCCATATATTTTTATTTATTTAATTATGGCACTGATCATTGATATAATAAAACTAGGTTCTCATTTCTTTTGATGTTAAACCTTGCCTATGGATTATTTTATTAAAATTTATATTGAAAACAAAAATGTCAAGAACAAATATTTCAAGAATCGATTAGAAAATTTAATTTTTATCTAAAAACTTAGAAAAGAAAACAGTCACAGAATCAACATGAACTACGAACATTCATACAAGATGGAACATTTTAATATAAAATAATTATGGTATTTTGGTTTTTATTTTTGTAATTATAAACTTAATAAATAGTTAATTTAAAAACGTACAATGCGCGTTTACAGTTATTTTCGCGTTTAATATTTAATATGTACATTCAGATGTGGTACAAGATGTTTTAGTAAATATATAGTCCGTGTGATGTGAACGGCTTGGTGTATTAGGGCTGGAGCGGGTTTTGCCTTAGCCTTGCGCTGGTGCTGCTGCGGGGGCCGCCGCCGGAGCGTCCGAACCCTTTGGTGACCAGCCTTCAACCATTTTTTTGAGGAAAGCTGCGAATTACAGAAATAAAAATTTGAAAAGGAAAAACATTACTTTATAATCATAAAATAGAGTGGCTATAGTTATCGAAAACGCGAGATGGACTGCTATTTGTTGATTTATGAATGCATTTATGGTAACTATAAAAAAATAGGTGATGATATGATTTAAGTGAGTGCTAAGCTTATTATAAGGCTTTCCAAAGGTGATATACCTCGGAAATTAAAATTCGATTTCATATTACAAATAATTCTATTAATAAAAAGTTGCCTTTTCTTTTGGCAAAAATCTTTAGACACTGTTTATGATTTTTACGAACACTGTTATTTTAGGATAGAATAAAAATAATTATTCATCTGTGCTGACTGGATAATAGACAAAAAAGTTATAGCCACTCTACTTAAAGCGCAAAACATTAGGCACATCAAAAACAAGAAACGAAGCTTTGCATTTAGCTGCAGGCTCGAGTTAAAACTTAAAACCTTCGTTGAATGCTTTCCACAGATGAATCAACATTGAAAGCGTTTGCATTGGGAACATATCTTGATTACTCTTTCACATTTACACGAATCACTGTAATGTTGTACACTTAAACGCGTTTAAGTAATACAAATTTTTAAATACTTGACTTTTAAAAATAATTTAGAAGTTGACATGAACTTATTTAATTATTTTGGAATTCCTAAATCTTTGTGTGAGTGTAATAATTTTTCTTTATTTTGTTGTACAAACTAATCTTATATATAAAAATCTCATGTCACGGTGTATGTTCGTAATCCTCCTAAAGGTCTCGAGCGATATTTATGATTTTTTTTATACATGTTAGGTATGAGAATAGGTCGTAAAGTATTTTTCACCCTCCTACCTTCAGAAAAAATTTTTTAATCATGAAAGGGGGTGACATCATACTTCTATATTTTGTTTCCTGTTTCATAAATAAAGAAAACTGAGAGACAGATAATATTATGCTGATAGATTTCAATTAAACGCGTTTAATTCTGTGCAAATTACACTAAAAAATACTCTATTAAGCTGACATAAAGCGTATTTTTGCTTGCATTTATTTGCTCAAGCGTTCCACTTACGATCTTAAAACTAAAGATATGACGACAGGGAGTTCCTCTACGCCATCACCTTCTTCAGGAATGCTGGAAAGGGACAATAAATCAACACACAAACGCATCTGTCTCAGTGATGCTGTCAACTAAATACATTGTTCAAAAACTGTGCCGTTTTGTTCAAAAAATGGCACAAACTAATAACTACGAATAGCATTCGACAAGCAAGAAATATATCTAATGCTAAATAAATTCATATTCTCAGAATAATCTCAAGTTAAACAATAATTAAAATTAAATATTAAAGTTTAAAGAGTCGAACCTTCTCTTTCATCGTCCCAAAATGGAACATATTATTTTATATATAATATCTAACTACATATATTTACTGTTTTTACATTATGTATGTAATGTATCTTGGATATTTCAAATCACACAGAGTACTCAGTTCTGTGAGCCTCAATAGAATAAAATATATAATACTAAGTAATAAAATAGAAATCTCTGGGAACCATTTTCATAATGTTTTAAACACTAAGGGATGTATGTACAAAATTAAAACTCATATTACAATATTGTATGTAAACAGTCATACAAATATACTTACATGCATATGGGATCATGCCGTCTTCGTCTTCAGGGTCCATGCAGTCCTTTGTGATTTCCGCTACTTCCTCATCGTTGAGCTTCTCACCTATTGATAAATAAAATTAAAAAAACTGTAATTTTAATATATTTACTGGTATATTGTAAAAATATGACAGTTTTTCTACGTACAAGTTTAGTTTTTCTAGTTACATGTAATACGAAGAAAATATATCTCTTATAGTAAACGCCTCCTCCATCTACTTAGGTACGTACTTCTTTTAATATAGAAGCCGTGCTCAGGTGTTCTTCGGCGTCACTTAACTATTGTTAGAATACTCTACATTACACAAAAAATAGTAATGAATTTGTATTTATTCATGACAATTTAAATTTTAATGGAATCATAAAAAATTCAGAAGCTTTTTAATAATAATGTTCAGTTATTATGTAGCCATTGTCTTTAGTATACTTAATGTTAACAAAACAAATCTAACCTAAAGCAAGGAGTGTGTGTGTAAGTTCAGCGGCGAGCATTAAACCGTTCTCATTCTTGTCGTAAAGTTTCAGACATTCTAAGAAGTCTTCATAGACGCCCTGGTCTTTGTCTTTCTTGCATTGGGCGTAGATGGGAAGGAACTCTTCAACCTGAAATTATTACTTTCCATTATTTCAAGACACTGTGGCGACAGACAGGTCTAAAACGAGCGATAGCTATCTTATAATGTCATTCTTTCCTAGTTTTGTGTATATGTTGTTCTTACATTTGGTGTCTTTTTCATGAATTGTAGTTGTCTGTGGTAACATAAAATAAAATGAAAAATTATTTCCACACACCTTTTATAGACTATACCATATATTCTCAATACTTATTACTGATAGTTGCTTCCAAGTTCGGTGTACGTTTTCGTGAAAAGTTTTATTAAAACAGCTTTTTTAAAAACTGACCACATTTTAAAATTATTGAGGTAATAGATTTATTTGTCAACAACTCTATTTTCTATTATACAACTTAACTATCAAACTCAAATTGAAGAATAGCAATTAAAAAACAAATGCTTTCATGTAAATTTCAATTCTCCTAACAATTTCTTATTTTTCACGAAACAATTTCTTTTTTAAAAAAAATATATACCAACCGTAAGCATCTTCTCGCCCTTCTTCTTTGTCCCACCGAGTTTCTCGATGGTAGCCAGTGTGGGGTTGGAGTTGAGCGCCCTCAGGACGTCACCCAGGTTGATGGCGTCCACCTTGCCGCTGCCATCGAAATCGTAGATGGAGAAGGCGAAAGATGCCCCTACATAACATTCCCATTCATCATATTAACAACCAAAGGTAAACTTAAAAGCACCCCACAAACAAAATTATGTATGTAGATAAAAATATCGTGTTTTATGCTGTTTGTGTGTTTTAAATATCCTACAGTTGATTTTAAAATGTTTAAATCTTAACAAAGATTACAATAAGTAAATAAATATATTGTATTTTTAGAATATATGGTAGATGTCTATGTATGTGGTATATGGTATGATATTTGTACGGTATTAAAAATACTTGTTTTTATTCTTAGTTCTTTTTTAAAGCATTTTGTATAACTTACGTGTTAAAATAAACCTAGGATAAGCACACTAGGTCAATATCATTGTTAATATTTTTTAATATTTTATACCAAAGATATTTAAATAAAAACCCCAAAAACGCGTTATTAAATTTGTTTACCCATGGAAAACTTCTAGAAATATTTCAAAATCGCCGTATCGGAGCGTAGGCGGGCTGATTTTTCTTTCAGTCCACGTTCGATTCATTCTTTCTGAGTCACCATCTAATAATAAACACGATTGTGTGTCCATTTCCAATTATATGAAAGTATGTACGCGTTGCTACGTCTTTTATTTTTATTAAAATATTAAATTAGTATTAAATTATTTCAATGTTGGACAACCTTAAGTAAATATTGAAGTTTAAAGTTACGAAGTCTAAGTTGAAATTCGTTGGAATTACCAACGAATTTTAACATCTTGCTTATGAGTGCAGCTGATATTCACATGACCTTGATATTGATAATATTTTAATACATCTTATAATATTATGTATGACCGGAACAAGTAAACTATTTTGTTATCGTTCAATCTGTAATCATGCCAAAACTTGGCGCTCGAGCGCTAGGCACTGAAATCTGAGTGGAGTTTCTCTGTTTGGGCGGGCGTATAGTTAGATCACGTGACGCAAGAAGATAATTTTGGAACGCAGCGCGCGCGCATTGTGAACCGCGTCACTGAAGTCCAAGCCGGTACAGCGAGCCTTTTATGAGGAACTATAATAAAATTAGGCATAGAGGAGATTAGTCTGAAAATACATTAAGATGTTTCAGATGTTAAGTGTCCTAATTGTTGCAAGATAAGCTTTTATAAGATATTATTAGGACTCTTACATGTTCCTGCAATTATATTTATTATTAAAATTATATAAAAGTTTGAATCTATTGACTTGGTGATTAATAAAGTTAAATAAGCAGAACTAAAAAGATACTCACTTTCGATGTCGTTTTTGCTGAGGTCGCTCTGAAAATAACCAAATGATTTTCGTTACTGTCGATTCGAAAAGTTGAATGTGTTGATGTGGATATTATTGTGTAATCAAGCACTATGTGTAAGGTCTATGTAATATCTTGATGTTACCAAGCATTCTATCACAAGTGGCTTCGGAGTTGGCACAACACTTCTCGACGCACTCGCATTTCCGGTCAGCGGAATTAATCACATTGTGCACTATGTGTTATGAACAGTCCAAAGCACTGAACTCCTTGTCACTATTCACTGGATGACTCACCATTTTGTGTGGTGTTAGTTGGTTCCCTCCCGGTCTTCACTGGCAGACGTTTAGACAAGAAGTGGAGCTCGGCTACTTGTCGCCTGACTGTTTTAACTGGCTCAGATGGCGCTCACGTCTGGATATTTGAGATTTAGCCCAGGAGTCGGCGATTGTGCTATTTTCGGTGGAGATGAACCATGCCCACGGTATTCGGACACGTACGGCTTCATACAGTGGGAGCGAGATGAAAACACTTTTGTACATTATACATCACACCTAAACCGAATCGCAATGGTAAATTTACATTTACGATAAACTATTTCTATCGTATCCATGTCATAGTTATGTACCTATATATTGTCGAAAGGTGCGAAGCGCTCTCGCCTCGTGTTAGGGACAAATAGAATATGAACAATTATTTAAATTATATATTATATATTTAAATGTCGCAATTAATATTGTTGATGAGGCAATAAATTCAAAAACCTAAGCTTCGGTTTCGTTGGATTTCATGTCGGAATTAAATGCCTTCCATTGGGCGGAATGTACTAAAGCCTCGTTGACGGTATTGAACTTCCAAATAACCGATTTGGACGTTGTAGGGCTCCGTAGCTGTCTCTCATCTAAGAGACTGGCAGTTCGACGCCTTGCTTCTGGTGACAGCGGGCATGCACTTCGGCGTGAGCAAGGGACTCGAGATTCCTATGACATTTTTATTTTATTAGCATCCTTAGCATCCTATTGGTTCCTGGTATTACGTTATATTATATTTTATGTTATATTAGGTTAAGGTAACATTTATTATCTATTGTATACATTATGGTAATAATTATGGGTATTATGTTTTTTTTTTAAATCCAATCTATTTTATAAGAGCTGTTGCGGATTAATCATTTTTAAAATAGTGAAATAGCATTAATTAAAAATGTTTTCGTAAGGATGTATATTAGAAAATGCTTACTCTGCGTTTGGCAGATACCCTACGTCTCCACCACCATCCCCTGAGACAAGACAAAAGTCTCGCACCCTGAGTTCGGCAGCGGCGAACAATACTACTCTTTTTGGAGCCCAGAGCCGAGCTAGACACCCCCGAAACGGCTGCAAATTCTTTCTTTTTCTAAAAAATAGTTGAATTAAGAAATTAGTTGAATTAAAGATCAAACGCCATTAATGGATTATATGCCTTTGTAGCTTTACAAATGAAAATATTTCAATGATATATGGAATAACTTTACAAAAAATAATTAAAACTTGAATAAATAAATAACTAAAGTAAAAGTCAAACGGTCTTAAAATAAAAAGTACTTCTTTAGTATTGCCAGTATCTATAATTTTTTTTTTGTTTAAACTATATTGGTTTATGGTATGCGGTCAAAAACTGCAAAACATTATAGAAATCTTAGTTATATTGTTTACACAAAATATATAGGTAGGTAAATAAATATACATAGGTAGGAAATACGTCAATTGTTTTAAATAAGGCTGGTTAAGAAACGATTATACCGTTTCCTTTGCTGGCGATGATACATTCGAGGAATCCCGGGTCATTAATTCAATTTCTTGCATGGAAAGCCCTTTTGGATCTTGTAAGACGGGTTCATCGTCATCATCAGAATATTGTTCAAAATCACCTATAGTATAAGAATATAGAATGTTATTTCCAATGTATTAATTGTAAATAATTTATATGTCTTTAGAGATATTTTCGAACCATTTAAGCTTGGAGACCTTCAAGAAAGAGCGTATCTACCTCTCTTTAAAAGACTGGCACCAAAACCGCAGCCTAAGTGGCGTTGTGGGTGTCCATGGACGACGGCCAGTAACACTCAGTAAACCTCCTGCCCGTTTGCCGGGATTTAGTGTGTAATAATATAATAAATATTATAAAAATATTACAACAAAAGCATAGTATTTTTAATATATTGATCAAACATTAATAGATATAAATTGTATAGTTGTATAAATCTTGTTAATTAATTACAGTAGGAACAATATTAACTCACGATTTAAAGTCAAAAAAACCTTCTCATAACGGGCTAAGTCTTGCTTATTTGATGTTGCATCGATATCGGGATCCTGTCAAGAAGTAAATAAACAATGATCACCATAAAATTTGTATAAAAAATGACGTTTGTAGATCTTTTTTACCGACTTCAAAAAAGGAGGAGGTACAAAGATATGTAAAAAGACACTCTCTCAGACAGGACTTATGGTCCTTAAGGAAAGTAATTGAGTATGTTACCCTTACCTGCTTCACATACGTCTTGTCAGGACGATCAGTTTCTTCCAACGACGTCTCGTGATTAGCAGCATCATCGAGAAAAGAATAACTCGATGTTATCGTGTCAGATGACTCTTTTATCTCAGCTTCATTACTAGTTTCTTTACCGAAAGCAGCATTCAATGCAGAGTCGATGAATGAATCCATAATTTTTTTCATAGCGATCACTATCAGATTCTTAGGTTCAACATTTTGTGTTAAAACTGGTTCGTTAAAATTCATCTCTTGTTCCACATCGCTCATATCGAAAAGGTGTGTTATGAACATTGATGTAGACTTAGATTCATCTGTGTCACCCTGGAACGAATAAAAAAATATATATTGTAGTTTTCAGTACAGATTATAAAGCAACGTACAATTTACTGAAATCTTTAGATTTCGTATTCGTATGATAAACGAAGTTTAATGGCACATTTAAAGCATGATGCACTATCAAATTTTCAACTTCACGTTGCCATCAAAAAATTGCTGAAGGGAACAAAAACAAAAAATTAATTAATTTTATCAGTTTTAAAGTACCTACCCAATTTTATATCATGGTTTTAAATTACAACTTACCACGAACTCTTCATCGCCTTGTCCAATCAGAGTGTGATCATTTGGACTTGTAGAATTGCCTGTAACGCAAATATTTGCGATTTACAATTAAATTAATAAATTGATTTAAAATTCAAATACAAAAGTTGTTTGAAAATCAAAATTGTACTAACTATTTAGTAGGGAATATAATGACAACCGGTGGCTCAGTGGTTCACGCGTCTGTGTGTTCCACCGCAGCTCCGAGTTTTAAATTTCGGGGAAACGAATAAATAAATCACCCAATTGCCTTAAGAAAATGATCAGTGAAACATGCAAAAATGAATCTACCACATGCTCCACTAGTGGTTACGGAATTTCACATTTAGTAAAATTTTGTTTACACGAATAATTAAGACAAAAAGCTACCTGTTGCCTTTTGTGGTGTCGATGTTACAACCTTACTTGGTGTCTTATATAATTTAGCGTCAGTATACACTTTGTTTACGGCCAACATTGGTAGATCATTATCTTCATAGGTCTCATTGAAACTGCATCGCCGTAATTTAGTAAGACCCGATACATATTGCCATGGTTCGCCTGATTATATAGTATATTAAGTAACTACTTATTATTCTAAAAAATACAAGAGCAAGTAATTTTAGCTTAGCTATAGTCAAAAAATTATTTGCAACTATAGTTTTAAATTTTAATTCACCTGTTATTTCATAATCATGCCACTAGCACCAGAAAATTTATGTTTATCTTTTATGTCTTTATTATTCTACTTCTCTACCACACGTTTGGTAAGTATTTTTCGATACTATTACTATTATCGCGGCCCTACAGCACATTGAGCCTTGGCCTGGTCGAGCAAGGACCTCCATTCGATCCTGTTTTGTGCCTTTTGCTTCCAGTTCGTGATTCCCAAGACTTGAAGATCCTGCTCGACAACATCCAGCCAACGCAATTTTAGCCTGTCACGGTTCTGCGACCGTCAGATTTCCCTTCCAAGAGACTCCGCGGAACTCTAATCCATTTGGGCAATATGTATGGCCATCGTAACCTTTCTAGTATTTTTCGATACTATCTGCGTTAAATATTATACCTACTAAACATGTTATAAGTACTAAACATGTAAGTACTAAACATCTGGTAAATGCGGGATGGCGTTAGATGCGGAGCCCTAGGGAGCCGTATCTAAAAGTGTGGACGTCAACAGACTCCAAAAATTGCATTTAATTATGATTTGTTTTTTACCTGAATCTTGGGCTGCATTGGCAATAATGTAAGCTTCATCTAAGACCTGTCGCACCAAATGTATAGCCAACACCTTTGCAACCCGATCATCGCGTTGTTGGTTATCATCTAGTTTCAAATAAATAAATAAATTTACATAACAAAAACCTATATAATGAGTTATAAAAAATTATTTACCATCCTTATTTGTCATTTCTTAAGTTGTTCTAAATTGGAGTAATGACGAAGTATGAATGACATTGACAAATTGTTTATTTTTTTTTATGAATGGAAACGATGAATTCAAAAAGGTTCTATTTATAAAATATAGCATTTATAACAGTTATTTGTATAATTAATATGCTTATTATAATACCACGAATCTATATCAGATTAGTAGATAGTATCTGTTTAATTTAATATATATGCACAAAGTTCTTTTAAAAATTATATTTATAATAAAAATAATTACACATACAATCATTTAATTTATTCAATGATAAAACGACACTGCTAGTTCCGAGAGAAATAATGAAGTTAATATGCTAAATTTAATTTAGACTTACTTAATATACAATAATAAATTTGTTAATATTAACTGAAAAGGTTCATACGATAGTTCGGTAACGCCCAGCCAAAACCAATAATATTCAACCTCGAACTATTTTAGAATGTTGCTAGATTGTACTCAATGTTATTTTATTATTAGGGAAGAATGCGCTTACGTTCGCTAATATTGAAAATTATTACCAATTTAAATATTTAATACTGCATATAACTAAAAATGCGAAAACATATTTGGTAGTCAAGCTTTCACGGTTAAATCCCTCAACCAAGTCAAAGTTATTATAGACACAGCCGGACAGCCAATTCTTACGTAGCTTCGTAGCATGTATTAATAGTAACCGATTACTTCGGTATAAGAAGCAAAAATGTACGTTTTTATTCCATGGCAAAAATTAATTTTCAATATTTTAACTACAATATAAAATCAATTTAATAGGTAGTATGAATGCCTATAAACAGAGTAAAATAGCGAACAGTAAAATAATAATAGATATGTATTGTGTACTTCGTCCGCGTATGATAGTTATTTTTCTATTATTTATTTATATTAATTTCTAAACTAAAAGTAGCCTATGTTATCCCTTATTACATCAGCTATTTGCCCGTGAAAGTTCCGTTAAAATCAGTCCAGCCGTTTTAGAGATCACCCGGAACGAGCAGACAGAAAGATAGACAAACCAACTGACAGACAAAAATTGTAAAAAATGTTATTTTGGTATATATGCCGTGTATCTATATGCATTCAGTAAAAAGCGGTTATTATAACAGACTCCAATTTTATTTATCTGTATAGATTCAGTTTATTTATATTATCACACATAATATCTCCCAAAGAGGTAGACAGCGACCACAGATTGCCATTTTATTTTAGACAATTCTCTAAATCAGTTTCCTCATCAGAGTCTTTATTATTTGCGTTCAACGTTCAGGATGCTGCTGATTCGTTCAACTTTGTATGACCTCATTATTGTTAATTGAAAAACGTAAGTAAACAGTGTAAAGTAATAGGCGAGTCATAAATCGTAATTCTTTTAATGGGAAGCAATCTATAGAGTAGGAAATGTTTATTGACGCCACACCCCAACTCTATTTATAAAGTAAATTGTTCGCGACAACGTTTCCAACTAGGTACATTTTATTTCAATCACGGTAATTTGCCCTACAAATTATGTTTTTGTTAATAAGTGTCAAACGGCTAGGAAGCTCACTGTGATCACATTTATTGAGTCTATAAAAAAAAACAATTAATATTATCATGTTTTTTTTATGTTTGACCTAAGTTTGTAGTAAAAAAGCTATCAAAGCTCAAATGATTAAATGATGGCTTGATGTTGCTAAACTTATTACGTATGATAGGTGGCTTGCGAATTTCACTGACGTAGATTTCTAATCCTAAGGGATCTAGAGAGTAGAAAAATGTCTATAAAGACCAAACCTAACTAATATTATTAATGAAAAGTTGGTTTGTTGGTTATGCCTTAACACTAAAACTACTTAATACAAAGTTTTTCATAATAATAATGAACCTAAATTGCGTAGAATAGATTTTAAAATGTCACTTTGTGAAGTGTCGCTTCAAGCTACTTCACAATTCCAATAGAAACAATGGGTCTGAAGATTTTGCTGAGTCGTCAGCTAATTGAACTAAATACCCGTTACCATGGAAACGAGAGGCTGCAGCTTCGCAGGTTACGGCGCAGAGATCGATTCAATCTTATTATAGGGCTGCTCATACAAATCTGTATGATATGTTGTATAATAATTATTAGTTTTGAATTCCTTCTGCTTTAATTTTAATTTAAATTAATCTGTATTAATACTACTAACATTTAATTATATGTATGTATAGCGTTAAGTTTACTTAAAAGTAGTTCTTTATATGAAGGCAGATTTAACTTTAGTATAGTTGACTAACATTTACCCCTTAAAATTATTACGTTTCGTTAAAAGTTTAATGCGTTAAACTAAATAATTTATCAATTTTGGTTTATTTTATTGTAGGTTTTGTTAAGTTTATTATAGGCAGCCCTAATAAAGACTAAACTGCGAGTGCGCCAAAGAGGTTTTGCTCTCATTCAGCAAAATCGTCACAACAAAAGCGCTCGTCAATTTCTAGTATTAATTTATAGAAATGTAATTTGTAAACATCCATGTTTCTCATGTATTTAATATTTGAGGACTTAATTGGCGATATGTGATATAATAACACGTAAGTTTAAATTCATAAACAAAAATAAATATTATTATTGCACTTTTATTTTTTATGCAAAATTTACGCTCTATTAAGAGTTAAATTAAACAATGTATCAATAAATAATTCAGGATGGGAGTGAAATTGAAAAACTTAAATATTTTTTTGTTAAAATTTAAAAGTTTTTATTTCTGGAAGTAATTTAATCTTCGATAATAGTTATTTTATTAAGAATTGTTAATTAAAATGGTACTAATACATAATTAGACGTAATAGGTTGGTACCTATGTCAACTAGGTCGGTGAAGAATAACAGCTAGGTATGTACATTTTTACGACCAACGTTTTAAAAAGGTCTTAAAGTGAATTGAATGTTGCGGTATAACTTTCGGGTGTGGCCATTTTATTATATTTATCTTTCCTTTTTACCGATATTGTAAAATTGGAGTGCTGTTTTTAATCATTAACCACTTACTATCATATAAGTTACAATAAAATAAAGTCTTTAAACTGAATAATAGGTTGTAAAGAAAGTAAAAGACATGTCTGAAGACGAATCCAATAGTGAAGACCTGGTTCCATATGCTGTTCAGATATTTCTATGGAGACAAAGCACCCCCTTCGTGCGCCCGAAGTTTGGGAAAGTCCATGATGCAGCTTGCATGGTAAGATTAAAGCATGCTATACAAACTTCTTTGTAAATATAATATCTTTTGATGTCCCTGCAACTCCTAATATTAACATACGCTATTTAAGATTCGTTATTGATACGTTATAGTAAAACATTTAATGTACTATGAGCAAAAATAAAGCAATCACAAGATATCACGTGATTCCGTTGCAAATTCCCGCTGTGTACATAAACAGGCACTAATGAGAAAGGCTTTTGTATGCAATTTCTGTGTTTAATGTTGTTCCATGTTTGTTGTCAACATGCAGTTCTGTCAACGAGCTCCTGGACACCACGTAAGTATAGAACTAACTAACACTATTTTATATCGTCTTCTCTACAAATAATAATTGTTTTTCAATGGTAAGTACTTATAATTATTGGTCAAAAACTGTTTCCTAATTATTTAAGTTTTTTTTTCAGCCTTAAAATATAATTTTTGAAGCTTTTAAATTTGATATATTTCCAAACCTCATAGGTACTCTTAACTAAACAAGTAGATGGAATAAATTTGCAAGTTCTTTAAATTTTGGCTCTTATATTAATATTTCATACTATGAACTCTCAACAAACATTTTTATTTTGTAGTCCTATTAATAAGTAGCTGTGCTCTGCGGTTTTAACCGCGTTAATCTCGTCGTAACCTGATGTTTTGTCTAAAGCCTTCCTCGATAAATTGACTATCCAACACAAAAATAATTATTCAATTCTAACCAGTAGTTCCTGAGATTAGCACGTTCAAACAAACAAACTCTTCAGTTTTATAATATTAGCATAGATAAGAACCATTATGTACCTAGCGACAGGTTTTGGCGCGTTAGTTTATATTATTATTGGCTGTCAACAGAATGTTAAAAAGAATTGTCATAGCAAATTTTGACTTCTACTAACCAACAATTTGAATTGTCCGATGTCAAATGTTAAACTATGCCGGGTTTATTTTGAATATAGATCATTTACAAAATAAAACAATAACAATTTGTTAATCCTATGCAGTTTCCTGATACAATAGTAAATTCTATTTTTCCTCCTTTTTCATGCTAAAATAGGAATTAAAGGAGGCTTGTAAGGTAAGATATACTGACAATGCAAAAATTCGAAATAAGTTGAAATACCAAATGATTCGACGTTTTCTTATTGTAATTTTACAGTCCTTCGAAAAAGTACTAGTACAAAATCTAAGATTTGGCCTCAGTAGCAGCCTAACAGAGGCTATTGAAAGGATACCACGATGGCGTCTCATACAAGCGGCTTTACCCCACGTTATGCATTCCTTGGCTGCTTTACTACACAACAGGTATAAATTTACTTGTTATACATGAATGAAAAATATCAGTCTAGCTTCCCAGCAATGTATAGATTTTAATTAATTAAGTATAGGTATGTTTCTTTTAATTATATTTGTGTTTCAGAGTCAAAGACAATATGCAATCCTTGGGCAATGTAGAAACAAAGCTGTTTTACACATTACATTGGATTTTACTTGATGCATCTGATGAGTGTGCTGATAATGATTATGAAAATGGAAAATGTTTCTCAAATCCATTTCACTATCTTTTCTCTATACCCACAATGACAGTAAGTATATCGAATGTTAAGAGCCTTTAGGTTTACAAATTTAATCCTGTACCACATGAAGGCTTCGAGAAGCATTGAACTACAAGGAAGGTATTCTTGTGAGCTTGCCACTCAAAAATTTATACCCCATAAGTGAATAAGAGTAAATATTGGTAGAAAACTGAATGTTTTAAAATTGACTTCTAATTATGTTTAAAAACTTTGTTTCAGCTTTTTGTGTACCTCTTCGCCCCAATATCTCACCATTTGAAGGAGTCTGATTTTACAACTAACTATCGATTGGAGAATGGGTTAAAACTATGGCAGCCAATGTGGGAATACAGACATCCTGATGCAGCCTGCTTTACAACACATGTCAAACCTAAACCAAAGCCTTTTGGTGGAAAATATTCAAAAAGACAACAACATGGTGATGTCTTTTTAGGGCGTAAGTTTTTTTAGATATTATTTCTTAATTTATCTTTTGAACTTGAAAGATTGATCTAAAGTCTAAACCATTGTCTTATGAGTTTATTGGTCAAACAAATGCAGAAAAAATAATTGTAGTGCTATCTAGTCAGTCTATTCCTACAAATAATGATAATTTATTTTATTTTATTTTAA
The DNA here is from genome assembly GCA_912999735.1 of Aporia crataegi. NCBI lineage: Eukaryota > Metazoa > Arthropoda > Insecta > Lepidoptera > Pieridae > Aporia > Aporia crataegi. The sequence continues at coordinate 8,912,951 of OU538736.1, forward strand.
TGGAATCTCTCTCTAATTTCGGTCGTTGATTTTTGGCATAATGGGGACTTTTAATTAAGTCTTAATAATACCAGAAATGCATACAGGTACAAATGTGCAATTCCAGGTAAATTCTCCAAAGAAGAAGGCATCGTAACAGGCAGTCCTCCCAGTCAGAATATATCAATAAGTCAATCGGAAGCACCATCAAAGCAAGCGAGTACTGAAGAGGAACCCTGGTTATCTTCACCAAAGGAAACTATATTCCCCGAGACTATCCCAGAGGAGAGTTCTAGTACCGAGGAAGAGCATGTGGTTTGTGACATTTTAGAAAATATTTAATTTTTTATAATTATCTATATATATCTCTGGAAATATCTATAGTACGGAATTGAAAGTTGTTTTTGAGAGAACAAACAGAAAAATAAAATTTATATAAAAATAGATGTAGTCACCGATAACTTACACTATGTTGTATTTAGAAACAAATGCAATCCAAAATGCAAAAACATGTTTTTTTTCATAATATCTGTGCACCAGAAACTTTTTTACGTACATAGAACAATAATTATGTCTAAATCTATATGAAACAATAGCTTTTACGTGCGACTTTGTCGGCGTGGCCATGTATAAAGTACCTCAGTAAGAGTCCAGCTTCCTGTCAATATAAGAATTTTTTAAATTGGTCCAGTAGTTTTGAATTTATTCGTTAGAAACATGTAAAAATACAAATCTTTCCTCTTTATAATATTAGTATATCTATAATTAAATTAATTCATCTTAAACGTACGAAATTTCATTGTTCTGTTTATTTCCAGTTTATATATCGCCTCCCATCGGAATCTAACTACGGAGGGCAAAATAAGGGTGCGTATACAGTGTACGCGGCGGATCCAAGTATTTTCCAAATCCGGAAACCGGATGCAGCGAAACCAACATTACCAGGGATTAAACCACTTCCGCAGATTACTAAAATGAGGTAAATTTTGTTTACTCAATATCTATTATTAAATATAAACGCAATGAATAAAAAAAATATTTAACCAGGTTTAAAAATTTAATATGACTTATTATTAACTTATTACCTTCTTATAGACGGGATGGGCCATATGAGTGTTGGCGATTTAATTCTTCAATTTCTCGGAAAGGCGTGGCGTGGGGTGGCGGGGGGATATGTTGTTAGCTGCACCGCTTCCTGGAAATTTAGTCACCATGGAGCCGTATACGGGAGCGCAGCGTGCATTTTGTGTCCGAGCGTATTACGAAAACAATAAATCAGTGATTACTGCACGACGTTTGTGAACACGAACACGGTTTACGCTATTTAAGTGAAGTTCCAAGCGCCAAGGTGATACGGAAATGGATCAGAATGTTCAAAACAACCGGCTCAACAGTACCAATTACGGGTCGTGGTCGCCCAGTTTCTGCAAGATCAGCCGACATTATGGAGCGTGTTTGTGTTTCAATTCAGCGAAATCCGCAACAGTCAACACGTAAGAGAAGCCAGTCTTTGGACATCAAAAGAACGACTTTGCGACTAATCTTGAAGCGTGATTTGCATTTGAAGGCTTATAAGATTCAGATAGTCCAAGAATTAAAACCAGATGATGCTAATAACCGACTTAACTTTGTCAATTTGATGCTCGAGCAGTTCAACAATTTCAACAACGTCATGTTTAGTGATGAGGCCAATTTTCACCTTAATGGCCATGTGAACACAAAATTGCCGTTTCTGGTCAGCGATTAATCCTCTTCGCTGCATGAACGTCCACTTCACACTTCACAGCCCTAAGCTTGTCGTGTGAGCTGGGATAACGTCAACCGGTATTATTGGGCCATACTTTTTTGAAGACGAAAGAGGGCAAGCGATGACGGTTAGAGCTAACAATTATTGCAACATGATAACAGACTTTTTGGTGCCAGCTTTTCAAGAACTTCAAGGAAATACCTCGATGATGTGGTTTCAACAGGATGGGGCCACATGTCATACGGCTAGGGTATCCATAGAGCTGCTGAAAAAAGTTTTTCTCGGAAAACTTATTTCGAAAAGAGGGGATTTAGATCGGCCACCACGTAGCCCCGATCTCTCTTCATGCGATTATTTTCTATGGGGCTATCTCAAATCGGTAGTCTACGAGAATAATCAAAATAACATAATAAATAAAAACAACTTCTCAACGAGTTTTCCAAAATTTGCGACTTCGGTTCCAAGAGTGCTAAGCAGCCGAGGGAATTCATTTGGACAACATTATTTTTAGGATTTAAAAATTCGAATGTTTCTTTTTTTTAAAAATACAAATATATTTTTGTTATGTTTCGTAGTTCTTTTTTAATTGAATATTGAAACCGCCAACACCCTTATGGCCCACCCGTTATTTTTTTTTACTAATTCTATTACAACTTATAAATAATAAATATGGCTTTTTATGATGATGAAATGAAATGATGTTTTATAGTTCTTCAGACAAAGAGTCGTTAACGGACAGCGGTGGGGCACCAGGCTTAAAAACACCGACTTCGGTTGAAAAATCCTTACCAACAAAACTAGCTAATGTAAGTTTCTTATAAGAAAAATATTTTAAATTATTTCAGCTAAAAATAATACATACTCATGATCTTTAGCGACTCTATAAGAATTCTTATATTAAATTGATTGCTTATACACATCTTTGACACCGAAATGCATTCAGATCTATCCAGTACCGTTATAAAATCATTTATTTCCAGAATACGTTGCTTCCGGTAATTTTATTATGAACAATTTTTTGACAGCCCTCCAAAAACGCGCTAATGTTTTTACAATTAACATGTTGCCAGCCTCAATTGACGTATCTCGCATTAAAGCAAATAGAAACAATAATATTAAAATGCTAAGGTTGTCAATATATATTTAAAAAAATTGTTTCTATGTATTGCTACACCTTTGCGTTATGTTTGTTTCATTAATCAGACATATAGACTGGTAGTTTCTGAATTCATTATGAAAACATACTGATTACTGATATCAAAACTGATTACAATTTATTATTAGATTATTATTATTATTTTCAGGTTTCAGCAGCGACAATACTAGACGTGGCCACTCTTCGTTGTCTGTTTTCAGCGCAATGGCAGGAAGAAGGTGTTTATTGGGCGCTACATTACTTATATAATCGGTAAAATAATATTGTTTCTTTAGGAAAATATTTCTAAATGACAAACCATAATCTTTTAAACAATTAATAAAAAATTCCAAAGAAGAAAGAAATACCATGGCTGTTTTTTTATCTTTTACCCGATTTCTGAATTGATTTTTAAATGTAACAGTTAATATAAAACAAAATAACAGCTAGATAGCACTATGTTGTGTTATCAATATAACAATTGTATGAAGTAAGGCAAGACAGATTTTTCCCTTATAACTATATACTATAAGTTGAATGTTAAAAGGGTTGTATAATTGAAGTTTTTGAAATATTGCGCTATTTATGTTTAGTTGGAGATATATAACATAATTCTTATATATTTCAGATTGCGTGATATTTGTGAAGACGTCTCAAAACAAACTCAACCGCGGAAGCGAAGCAACTCCTTACCAATTCCAAAAATAGAAGTGTCAATTTACCAAAGCTCCGACTCCAAAGACCGAGACTCATTGAAAAACTTGATGGAAGTACCGGAGTCGAGGGAAATGTCGATAAGAGAAGTGCCTTTCACCCATTCGCCGAAAATAGATGAAGAAAATGTGATGATTAGACGCGCCAGTGAGAAAATTAAACGGAAAATGAAAATGTCCGACCTTAAAGCATTCGTGGAGACGAAACTCCTCTCGAAGTCTGAGAAAGCATTGGAGAGGATTGGCCAAGACGAACATAAGTTTAGCTTTCATACAGCCGTAAGAGTAATCTCTGTAGATATTCCTTTTCTAGCTAGTTTATTTATTTATTTATTTATTGTTTGTTAATCTTTTTGGGTTTTTTCTCAGGAGTACCATAGATCTCTCGATAATACAGAAGATAGGCCGAATTCGGTCTTTGGAAGCAATTTTCCATTAGGTTCCAGATTGACTGGTGATGTTCAATGCAACCTTGTTAAAGGAAAAAGTATGCCAAGTCTTAGGTAAGTTTGGATTTTTTTTTTCTTCAATTGTATTATTATTTATTATATAGAGTAGGGATCTTTTCGAAATTTTTTTAAATCTTGTAAGCTTAAATTTTAGGCGATTTAGTTATACGCGATTTATAAATTTTGAGGCACAGCATGCTTATGGATAGTACACGTCAATTTTCCTATTTAAAAATATATTTTCTCTTCTTGTCTTTATGTGCTTATACTAAATTCATGGATTAGCTGTCTCATTGACGAGCTAACTTCGAATGGGTAAGTGAGAAATTTTCGAGGTAGAAGCTTCGTTCGTAGTCCACACAGGTTTATTTGCTATTAGAAAGTTTTAAAATGTATCTTATAACTGTGTTGCCATGGAAACGGTGACTAGTGTAGATTCGAGTTAAGTAACACGATGGTTAACCGTATTTTCTTAAACGGCTTATAAACTAGCACTCGTTTAAGGAGAAACGAGTTTATAACTGGACGCAGAATAAAAGTAGTAATATTTAAGTTTTTCTCAGTTTGTAGATATAGGAATAAATAAATAGAATATCATAAACAGTTGCGTGTTAAATAAAGATTATATAAAGCGCTTTCAATATTTAAATGCTTACAAATCTTAAGAATGAATAGTTTTCACAGATTACTTTGAAACAATTTAATTTAATTCGAGTCTTGCATGCACATTATTTTGAAAAGCTTAAGAATCACTATTTTGTATTATAACAGTCATAAGTTGCACTAAATCAATTAAACTGGTTTAAAATAATAAAATAGCTGTAATAAAACAACTTTTTATTTAATAAAAATATGTTGTGATATAGTAAATTTAAATAAACAATCTAACATTGTTACAATTATATTTTATTAAAGGCATAAACTAGTCCGCATCACAACTTAAAATGGGGTGGAATTGTGGCCAAAAGCTTGTATAATTTTTGATTAAAAATATCTTATATTTATATAATATATCCGTATTCTGATTGCGCAGAAAATTGAGTATCTATTGTAGTAGCTTTTAAAATTCGAGGTAATTTAATGTATTTTATTCGAGATTTACAAAGCTCCCGAAACGTCAGTATATTATAGTAATGAGTTAAATAAAATTGTGATAAATAAACGCTTTAATATTTTATTTCGAGTTTTCTTACAAGTTTTGATGCGATAACCAATGATCTAAGATGTTAAAGCAACATTTTTTACAGATACATAGGAGAGATGAAAACGGAAAGGGCGCACGGGTTACAGTCAGCCACCACTTCTAACATACAAAGGAAAAGGAATCCTATTATTACTGTTACTGAGCACACGCCAACACCCTCGCCCGACTATTTAACGAAATCTAGACAAGTGAGACAACTAATTTACTAACAAAAAAAATAGTTTTTTGTTTTTTTCTTTATTATGACAGAAAATAATGTAGCAAGATAACATAAATAATTATGAATTTAAGTATTGGCCTAGTTGCTTACAAGCTGCTTTCAGACAACGCTAATATGGAAAATGTAAAAAGGTGAAACGTATAATTTTAATTCTATTCTAAAATGCATCAAAATTGATATATCGGTGTAAGAAGAACTCTTATTGTCACCTTATCAACTCTTGTTTTTTTAAGAGTTAAAAATTAGACATGAGGTTATATCCCGATCCAATTACTAATTTAAAAACCTTTCAATATCTATTATTTTATAAATAATTGTCTTAGTAAATTTCGAATATGTGCGTGAATAATATTGACTGTGACTTTTTCTTTTGAATAATCGACATCAATGAAGGGTTCATTGGAATCTCAAATGGACTCAGTAAGTGTACAAGGCTCGCAGCATTTGCCAACACCAGAACGGAAGCCGAGTCTGACCCGATCTCAAACAGACTCCAATATCTCATACATTGTCGAGGAGATACAGGAGGCGCCAGGATCCATTCACTATATCACCAAGGACGGTGATATCGATTTGCAAGTTGTTTTAAAGGTACCATAACTAACTAGATCCTTTATTAGTATTAATTACAGTGGCGTAACTATAGGCAGGCAGAGCTGGCCAAATGCCACGGGCCCCCGATCCAAGAAGGCCCCGGCTCAAGAGGGCCCCGGCCCAAGAGGCCGTGAGCTCAGAAATATTTTTTTAACATTGTATCTGAGTATTTTATTTTACTTGAAAAGCACTTCTTTTTTTAAGCATTGGCCTGGGGACTACAGCCCATTCCCTTTCGCCCAAGAGAAGAGGCCTATGCCCAGCAGTGGGATGTATATAGGCTGGTGAATGTGAATGAATGTAAATGTATAAACCCATGCTCTTGAAAATAAAATTGTTATTAGTGTTGGATAACTACTTAAGTGGTTTATTAAAATTAAACTAAGTACAACGTGACGAATTTTACCGAATGGCCCCGTCAAAAAAATTTACCACGGGCCCCAGATGGTATAGCTACGCCACTGATTAATTATGTATATATTTTTTTTTAATAAGTGAAAAAGAAAATTCGGGATGGCTTTACTTGTATATGCATTAAGTAAAACCTAAAATTTTGATAATATTTAATTTCGTATATCGCAGGCAGTGTACTCCGTATCAACAATGGACAGTTATTACATAACGATTCGAGTTATGGAAGTGATGTTGAACCTGGTAGATACTCTCATGGAGATTGGAATCCACAAGAACTGGCAACCTGATGCTGCACACGATCCCCAACCGGAGACAGTTGATCCATTGAGCGAGCTGAACAAAGACAAAGATATTAAGGTAAAAGTATAAAACGAAGTTTGTAACACCACGATGAGAAAATGGAAAGTTGTAAGTTTGCTCTGTTGATCAGTGTGTCTGTCTGAGATATTGTATCTTCTGAAGTAGTAAAACGATTTCATAATTATTCAATATGAATAATCACACAAATAGATGCGAAGTGACTTTGACTTACACTAAAATGTGTTTTCTCGAAGCGATACATATAAACCTGAAAGGTAATAAAATGCGCGTTTTGGAGATTCTTAGGAAATATTTAGTTTGTTGCAGTAAACAAAGTGATATTTATTTTAAAGGTCTTAAGTCGCGCCAACAAGGCAACTTAATAATACATCTAAAGCTCTGTTTGCTATATATATTAATTCAGTCTCTGCGACATCTCGTGTGTAATGTTGCTAAATCGTAGAGTTAATAAGACACCCATAACACTGTTGATAATTTAATATAGATATGAAAACATAATTACATTATTATACACATAACTTAAGAAAATTTATAGGAAAGACTTCTGAAGCTATGGCGATGAAACGGAGGAATCTTATAGAATGAATATAATTTTGCCATCACACAACTCCCTTCCGAATTCTACAAGATTTGAAATTTTGAATTATTACTTTTCAATTTAGCACGCAGCAAAGAGTTACATCAATAAAGAGGCCGCACGCAATTCGCCACACTTAAAAAAACTAAATATAAAAATACAGCTTCTATGACATACGCACGGCATGCAAACATCACAATAAGATAAAAAAGTAATTAAAATAGAAATAAAGAACTAAACTAAATCTTAAGTTATTATTTAGATTCTATTGTTATTGCAACGAAGTGTTAATAAATAAATTAATTAATATTTTTTAGGATAGAGACTCAGAAATGCGATGCACTCACAGCCAAGAATCGACCAACGTGGAAGGGGAAGGCAAAGAGAAGACACGAGATGATGAAAACTACGACTGCCCTTATTACATGATCATGCATATTATATTGAGGTTTGTTGATTAAACTCAAAAATAAATAGAATATACTCTTGAAATTAAATAATTTCTTCGTCTACACAAAAATTCGACTTCAAATTGTTACTCTAAAACTATTGAACAGATTTTGATAAAATTTAAATGGGACCACACGGGAAGCACTAGCTTTCAAAAAAAAAGAATCATTGAAATCGGTTTACCCAGTCGCCAGTTCTGAGGTAACATTAAAACAGCGTCGAATTGAGTACATCCTCCTTTTTAAAAGTCAGTTATAATTCCGTTAATAAATAATTCTCACGAATTAATTTCCCTTTAAATTATTGTTAATAACATACGTTATTATAAATAAAGACAAAAGAAAGACAAAAACTGTGGATGACTGCCACACAGGCGGTAATTTTTTTATGTACAGGCTCCTACGACAATTGGGCTGTTCTCACAGCTGCACCACAGCCCTCCGCGGGCCGCAAGCTGAGTCTCTCAGGATTCAAGCGAGAAATTCGCTTCGGTACCTTCGTTCTTCTTGCATAAACAAATTTAGCCAACGGCTAAAAGAGATGACCAAATTCTCACCGATTCGTGAGGTCTTGGACAACCTTCATTCTACAGTCGGGTTTTGCGCTGATCCGACTATGGTTTCGCCTTTAAGTAAGTTGATTAATTATTTATTTATACAGATAAATAAAATTGGAGTGTCTGTTTGTTATATTAAAATAACCGCTTTTTTCTAAATGCATATGGATATATACACGGTATATATACCAAAATAACATTTTTTACAATTTTTGTCTGACTGTCTGTTTGTTTAGACTAATCTCTGTAACGACTGAACCTATTTTGACGATGCTTTCACTGGCAGATAGCTGATGTAATAGGTTATTTTAATTTTAGAAATTAATATAAGTAAATAATAAAAAAATAACTATTCCGCGCGGATGAAGTACATAATACATATCTGTTATTATTTTGCTGTTTGCTATTTTACTCTGTTTATAGGCTATATAACATCACGTTACGACAAAATTAAAGCGGGTGAAACCGCGAGGCACAGCTAGTCTTATAATAAAACAAATGATTATCATAGTTATCCGAAGTGGTTTTAAAAATCTAAGTTGCCACTATATTGTTTTACAAAAACATTTAATAATAAGGTATATCATATTCCTCCGCTAAGTCCTGTCGCATTTCATGTACATGACACTTTATGTTATATAGATTTATAGTTCTAAATTAACTTTAAGATTTGTAATTTCGCACTTAAGCACTTTTTGAAATATATTATTGCTGATTTTAAATTTTTCAGGTCAACAAAAACGCAACACATCAAAATCGCCAGATCTGAGTCATTTGCAAGCACAATACGCGACTAATTTTGGTGCAAGTCAGGGCTCTAATAAAACTATCGAATGTTTTGTCATAGAAACTGTATTACGAGTACTTGTAACAAGATTTGCGCTCATGCACAAAGAACTCAAAATGTTGGATAACTCGGTAAGCTTTTTATTACTTTAACATTCGATTCCCGACCAAACAATGTTTTGAACTAGACTGTACAAAAGGCTAATTACTATAGAAAAATGGCAGAGTGCGGTGATCTCCCCCTAAAAGACCTCGCAGGGTAAGAGAGGTAAGCTGTACCTGCTGTGTGAGGCATGCTTGAAATGCTGTGACAAGAGCAACCCTTAGTAAGGGTTCCTGGACTTCATGTTCAATGTTCATCCTTTATATAAAAATTAATATATTTTTCAGGCATTGTACTCAGAAGTACGTCTGCTTTTGAGTTATGTGCGCGAAGCTCACGGTCATGAGTTTCGTTTGGTCGCGTTAAGTGGACTTTTGGATACGGCTGAAAGACCAGGTGCACAGCAACAGGAATCTAATATGCAAACTACTAGAGTTATCAGGTAAAATAATATATATTCAATCAATATCTTTATCTTGCGTGAATAGGCCAAGATTGGACTGTGAAGGTTACTAGTAGTCCAATGGCCTGATCGCTGAAGGACCAGGAAGAATGCTGATGAGCGTGAGCTTCATCCATTCTGTGTCCCTAAGTCATAGGACTCGAGTGTGACTGTGTGATATTCATCATAAAATAATAGTTTAAAAATTAAAGATCTTCGTAAGATTTTTTTTTATTAACAAATAAAAAATTGACCAACCCTTGCTCAATAGGGATATCTTTTTGACAATGAGAGCGGGATTTTTTTATTTAAAATAAATTTATTACATAGGCACGGCTGGCGTGTAGCAGAAGAAGATAAAGTGGATGGAGGGGGAGAAGCGAGTGGAGGAGAGGAGAAATCACACAAAAAGTTCACTTTTAAGAAACGGAGTGCGTCCTCCACTGGCGCACAAGTAAGAAACTGTGTCCTTCGTATATAGAACACGAAGCTTTGTGCTAAATTGAGAAACTCCTAATCAGAACAGAAAATAATTTTGTCAAATTTAAGTTAAAAAAGATGAATTAAGGCTGGATTAAACACATTTTTTTACATATTATGAATTAAAATGTTTAATTTTTGATCATATATTTATGAAACAATGTTTATTGTATTTCAGAGTCTCCTAGAGACAGAAGTTGGAGATGATTCTGCGAGTCAGTCACCTTTATCGGTTCGTACGCGTCGTTATCAACTGACCCCACGGCAGTCGGAGCGTACAATTCCTTCAATATCTTCTGTAGATATTTCGCACCACAAGATATCGCATACCAAATCTACACCATCCAAGTTTCACATCAGTGGGATAAGTATGTATCATAATAATATCACTAACATTACACAATATTATCATTACATATATGGTTATGATTAGCGCCATCTATCCACAATATCTGTCCAGGATGACGTAGTCTTTAAAATTCTTATTTTCCTAATATGTAGCTCTTATTTGTAATTAATACTAAACGCAGGAAACGCATTATGACGACTACGAGTATTTTGAACCAATTTTATTATTTTCTTGTTTGGTAGGTCTTAACTCATAGGTGGTCCCATATTAAACATCAAAATAGATTCAACGCTACTTGAAAAAAAAACCCAACAATTATGTAATCTGGTTTTTGATTCCGTTTAGCAGATTATGAGATATGGTAGTCATCGATGTTTGTCCTTTTTATTTAAAATGATTTGTTTGTAATTTTGGTTCGCAGTGAACTGGTTTCGCCAAAAGCCCCAGCCTCAGCCTTTAGGCAAGAACGGCTGTGGTTCGGGCGAGTCGTTGCCGATATCTGGGAGTATGGCATCTCTAGCTCGCCCTTATAATATATACGTTAATCGACCTGTGCATATGAAACGACGGGTCGGATATACACTTAATAGGTAAATCTCGTCACCAATTATTTATTTGATAGCTTATGAATGCCACTCCAATGGAAGTTGACAGGCTATTCAATAATTCTCCCAATTATGAGAACAGCCAAAAACCGAGAAATAGTGCAGTCTATGCAGCATTAATCCTATTAGTATGATATTTATAGTTCAGTGAAACACGTGGTTCTGGGTTTGAATCCTAAAAAAGGGAAAAGTGTGTGAGGAAAAAAAACTAGTTCGGTTTAGTTCCTAATGCTAAATGGGCATGTTTTTATATAAAAAAACTGTTGCACATCTTATTTATGACAAGTTGTTAATCTGTTGTTAAGTTATTTCGTGTATCTGAATTGGAAATAAAATTTTGCATCTTATAATTAAGGGCAAGGAAACGGGTGGAAGATCGATTAAACAGATTTGGAATTAGAAAAATGGGTAAGAAAAGAGATGGCAGTATTGAAGAAACACCTGGTGGCTGTAAGTATATATTTAGTCTTGCCATTATTTTTAATTTAGTTTTCGGGTTGAAAGTTTGTTGTTTTAGTTAATCAGTTAAGGAATATTAAAAAAAATCATCGACAATATTGTCTATACTAAATGTCAGCTGCAAATGTCGAATAATAAAACTTGTTGTTGTTTCAAAAACACGCTTAGTAATCTATTCATGCCACGCTAGAAATTGAAAGCTTCGTTACATAGATACATCAGACGTGTCAACCACTTAGAGGTGCTGGGTTCGAATTTTAGAGAAACAAACAATCAGTATTATTTATTGTTAGATAGGCACAGAAGGCTATTTACCTATTTTTCCGCAAAAAAATATTAGTGAAACAAGCATACTGTCATCCAGTGGTGCTTTTATATTTCGTTCTAAAACTTGAGACCATAGGGTGTCTGACACTATCATTTCCATACAGTCATTTAGCGCTAGCTGACACCCGTCTTATGCCATTGTCTTCTCCATGTTTTTCCTCCACCTTCTAGGGACTTCTGTATAAATTCCCATATTGGGACGTTGTCTTTCTAAAATTGTGTACTGGTTATTGCGACGCGCGGATTGCTCAATAATAAATAATGTGCTAAATATCGTTTCAGACATGTCCCGTCGCGGTTCGTTGGAAGGTGGTTCCGGTGGTGGCGAGTCAGAGGTTGTGGTTCTGAAACGGCGTCGCCTGGTGTCAGCCGCGCCTTTATACATGGGCCTCGCCAGGTTCAGCTTCATTCTGGACGCAACTCAGCCCGGAGCCACGCCTGATGCGCTTTTCATGGCTGCGCTTTTGGATCTAGTACGTACATATATTATAAGCTGGGGCCCGTGGTTTCAACCGCATTAGTTTAATTGAGTCGTGATAAAGTCGACAACCTTAATATTTGGACTATCTAACAATAAGTCTTTTTTAATTCGATTCAATAGTTACCGAAATTAGCGCGTAGTACTCAGTACTTAAAACTTCTAGTCAGCAAAACACGTCTCTACAAAAATAGTCTGTTCAGTACACATTATAAAATAGGCCTTCGTCGCGTCTGTCTGTCTCTTCACGCATATCTAAAAATCTACTAAATGCATAAAAACAATTAGTTTTGATTTTATGTGTGTAGTTTAGATTATATTTTCTTGTTTTTCAGCCGCATACAGTTGTAGTCGGTCGAGCGGCGATTCTGTTAGAATGCGCACAGTTAGTCCACAATTGCAACAAAGGCCAATGGCCGTATTGGCTGAAATCGAATTTGGGGAAAAATCCAGGTATTTCTAAAGTTTATTATTGAACTATTAGCGGTTTACCAATATTTTTCTACTCTTTCTTTTGTTTGACATATAACAAAGATGGAAATAGTAATGGACAATAAGGTTTTTTTATAATATGTATATAATAAGATTTTTTTTTCTTTCTTTCGTTTAACATTACACAACAAAGATGAAAAATCTGGACATCCTTAATAACTTCAAATTTTTCGTCCTATTTACACAAGATTAGTTCAATTTGTATGATTTAAGTTTCTAAAATGTGATCCAGGCGTTAGAAAACCTTGAGCAGCTCCTACATGCTTTTGCCCGCGACTTCATCCATGCGTTTGACTTTTTTTTACCTTTGTGATAAAAGGTTCCTAGGTTCTTTCCAACCTAAAGTATTACAGATAAATGGAACATGATTGAAAATTAACATGTATTTCACAGTACCTTCAGGACCTTTGCAATTAAAGCGACAACGCTTGGCTGGGAAGCTTTTCTATCAGTGGGCAGAAGTAAGTTTATCATTTACTAGTTTATATATATTTTATAATATTGGTTTAGGTTTTTTTTTTCAATGTAATCTTCAGACCTCATTTATTCATTTGAGAATTCAATCTAATTACATCCAAATATTCATCGCTGAAATAATTTTGACGTGATAACATCTATAAATCGATGAACGCCGGCTGCACGCACGAAACTATGCAATTTTTCATCAATGTTTTATGACGTAATCACTTAAAATTATCGTCCGTACAACACACACACAGACAACCAATTATTTTTAAATGAAATTTTAATTTTTAGGCAATAGGAAATAGACTAGAAGACATGCTAATAGAAGATAAGAAGCATTTGGATACAGTTGTCAATTTAGTGTCAGATCCAGATGGCCAAAGAGAGTTATTGCAACAAGACGAGGAAGAAGATTTTCTTGACGAAGGTACTCTAAAAATTGTATTATTTATGCAAATATTCTACATTTATCGGATTCTAATAATTCTAGAACTCACTATAACAATTATCCCAAAGTTAATGTAACTGTAGCGCCATATGTTATCTTTAGATCACTCTGTTTGTCTTTTAAAATATCGCATTTATATTATAGTTTGTCGAGAATATTTTTGATGATTTATGATTTTAAGATTTACTGTTTATTTGTTTTTCCCGCTATTATATGGTCTATTCCTTATATCTCTTCCCAAACAGCCAGTATCCGACTCCCCGGGAAGACCATAGGCGCGGAATGTCCCCGGGCCTTGAGGATGATCGCATGCGTCCTACTTTTCGAAATTACCGCGTTCCTTCGCGAAACTTATCAAAACTTGCCGAAATCGTGTCGAGCCTCGCTAAAGGAAAGAGGCCCTTGGGACCGAGTCTACAGGTACTATAATCGCTCGTACACAATGTTGCCAGTAGATGCAATATGTTTGTTGTGTCAATGATTATTTTCTTTTATTATTTTTTTGCGAAGGTGGATGGTCAAGCGAAGACGTTTGTTGTGTAATAATAAGTGAGTTTATTATTTTTATTTCGTTAGTTTTGTGTGAGTACATAATCATAATGATTTTCTTTTGAACAGGGCTATTAGCAGTCAACACACATTATTGCCAGTCGAGTATGTGATCTAACGAATAATGCATGTTTGCACTACGTGCATGCGTAGTAAAGTGTAGGGATTTGTTTATGGCACTTTTTTTCGATCTATGCAGATCTATGCAGCTTCATAGCTAAACACAGACACAGCCTAAAATTCATATTTATTTGCACTAAACATTCTAATTATAAGATGTTACAATAAACTCACCCCCTTACTTTTAAACGTTGTTAAATTTTGGTCAGCGAAAACGAAACAAAACACTGAATGTGCAATAAGATTGTAATAGACAAAATAATTATCGTCTATAGATTAACTATAGATTTCTTTCTCCTGTTTACCAGCCGCTCGTTGGCAAGGGGCCTGATTAAAACTTTTAAATCAATGTTGTTTCTGTATTATAGAAACATTACGTTGGCTGGTAAAATCTACCGTTTTTAACTTTTTAAGTGCAGTCATAGTTTTTTGTTAAATAAATAAACAATAATTGATTGCTCTGATCCCAGAATAAGTAGCTGAAGCATTTGTGTTATGGCAATCAGAAACAACGAGGGTGCAACAATAAATACATATATAAGTTTATAAACAACTTAGACACTTATTTGTCAGTTTATCAGTTTTAAATTGTTACTTGTGTGCATTGCTACTTGCACTCAGTCCTTAAGATAGATGAAGAGCAATTAAAACATCGAGTTAATATAACAATTTTAAACTAAGTAACATTGTTTTCTTATTTCTACTTAGTACTACTTAAATTCCTTAATATTAAAATAATAAATTTGTTAGAGACCGGTTTCTAGATTGTCTTGCTTTCTAGCATAGGTCTCCTCAAGTATTCTCCATAACAATCTATCTCTTTTCTCGTCCAAGTCGTTTCTGCTGCCTTTTTAACCTACGGTACTGTGTACCTTGACTTCTCTTATTTTATTTAGGGCACCATTCTGTTACTTCTTTAGCCCATTTTTCTGTAGTACTTCTAATTTCCAGCCCATTTCAGCTGTTTTATTATGTATTTTATATTTATAATATTGGTTTGTTTTCTTATTGTTAGCCGAACATAACTTATTTCCATTCTGTGTTGACAAGTTTCCAATGATTGAATATTTTTGTTGGTGCAACTCCATGTCTGACATTCGTCAAGACATCGAGTTAAACAATGTAATAAATTCGCGTTAGAATGAAGGAGACAGAGTATTTGAGATGATGATTAAAATTGCACAACGTTTATAAGTAAGAGGTCTCATGTGTAAATAGTAAATACCCTAGAGAATACTAAACTGTACAAAAATCTGCTTTTTTTAAATAAACACCGATAAACTTAATTTAAATTGGAAACGATAACGATTCGCATGTCGTTAAATTTTGGTTACATTTATTAAGAACACGGTCGTTCTAGATAATAGAATCTCCCTTACTTATAAAATTCGTAAAAAGCCTCTGAGCTTAGATCAAAATTTTTACATTCGGCCATTAGTAAAATGTTCGTGATGGGTTTGGTACAAGATCAGTCGAAGTATCAAAAACTATGCAACTTAATAGTTTCCAAACAAATTTCAAACTTAGTTCATATAATTAAAGTCCATTTCAAGCGAACAGCATCTATTGACGTGTCTGAATTGACAGAAGCAAATTGAAACCATAGTTTATAAGCGCAAAAAACGACGACATATAAGATCCAAAAACCTTTTGTGTTACACTTGTAAAGATCAAGCCATCAAAAGTAACTAAATTCCAAAATTCCAAATTCGATCCAGTGGATTACTTTTCGATTAAGAATATTTTATTAAAGCTTTCAAGTTTCTTTTAGTTTAGTAAAAACGATGAATCTTGTACTAGCACCCTAGTTTATTTAAACTTGAGAGGCATTTATAAGTAAGGCATTAGATAATAGTAGGCTTTGCTACATTGGCATGAGATATCAAAATTTAAAGTAGGTGGAATTAGGAGATTTTTTTATATATATTTTTTATGTTAATTTGATTTAATTTCAAACAGAGAAGCTAATCGTCGTTGGAGTATGGCGCTATCAAGTATGGGCCACTCGCAGGCCTCTGCGCAAAGTTTACAATCCATAGCTGGAGTGGAAACTGAAAGGAAAATATCATTTGTTCTTCATGAACCTGAAAATGTTTCTGGGGGCAGTAATGTAACGGTAAGTCCTGAATTAGTAAAAAAATATGTGTGCAAAAGCATGTTAGTATTTACAGCTATATTCATAGTGATCAAAAAATGGTATTTTTCAAATTTCTCTGTTTTTTTTTTAAGTCTGTTTTTTTATTAGTAACTCATCTTTTATTCTGAAATAAATGTTTTCGAGTGAAGTTTTTGTAACAGAAACTTGAACCCATTCATCAACCACACAATTTATACAGTCAAAGTTATGTATGTTAATCTTTATGAGTCTCAAGGGCACAAAAAACAAGCGATCTTATTAAAAAATGTTTAATGTTAATTCCAGTTAGCAGAGGTGATAGCAGGTGGAGTAGAAGACAAAAAGAGTCGCCTTACTTCCCGTGCTAAGGCTGGAATGCATCGGAGAAACACTCAACAAACGCATACGGCGTACGGATCATTCAAGAGGAGATCTATCAAGCTCCGCCAGAAAGATACAAGGGAGGCTGACGAATGTATGGTGATATAACATTTAACTAGATGTCTACATTGAGATATTAGAAAACTTATTTTCCTCCAATATCTTTTTCTATCTTAATAGACAAATCGTTACATATCTCTCAAGATAATACAGATTATTTTTGAACAAATATTTATTCATTAATTCATTTTATATATTTGGATTGTTTCGTAAAGCATACTTTAATATAAATTTTAAATAATAAAAAATAATTAATTAATATAAAGGGAGGTCATTTTAATCCATAAAGTCAAATCAAGACATTTATTTATTATCAAGCAAAGATATAAGATATCACCGCCTCCATGTGGTAAGCGAAAAAATAAAAAAGAATATAATAAGATAAAGAATACTTGGTCTGGCAGGGCATAGAAGGCTGATCATCTACTTGTCCCTAAAGAAAAAATCGATCAGTGAAACAGATGTGAAATGCATACGCCTAAAATTATTTCAGAAGTTAACATGTTTTTATAGTATACAAATTGAATACATTACTTTTTCAGTTATAAATCGGCGTTCGGATTCGATACAAAGTAGAAGAAAAGTATCCTCTCTATCCGATAGAAGTGACACTTCAGAGATTTATCCTGGCACAGGTAACTTATTGTCATCTACCTAAGTCATAAACTTCAGACTGATAATGAGGGTAGATAACAATACCCTCATTTTACACTAACAGCACTCTCCAGTTCATAAACTTTAGACTTACGCGATTTGAACTCATTATTATTAAATATAGCGGGACTTATCGTGGAAATATTATTTATTTACCTCGACGTTTTGACCGTGTTGCAACGGCCGTTGTCACGAGAAGAACTGGGAAGAATCCCGTCATAAGTAGATGTTTGCATCGGAGAGTAGGTACGGAGAAGCCTGTCGACACCGTTAGTGTTGTGTGCCGCAGTAGCAGCCCTGCGTTTTCTTCAACATCAAATGAGGGTAGATAACAATACCCTCATTTTACACTAACGGCACTCTTCAGTTCGTGACCACGGCCGTTGCAACACGGTCGAAAGGTCGAGGTAAATAAATAATGTTTCCACGATAAGTCCCGCTATATTTAATAATAATGAGTTCAAATCGCAAAAGTCTAAAGTTTATGAACTGGAGAGTGCTGTTAGTGTAAAATGAGGGTATTGTTATCTACCCTCATTTGATGTTGAAGAAAACGCAGGGCTGCCACTGCGGCACACAACACTAACGGTGTCGACAGACTTCTCTGTACCTAATAATAATCTACCTAAGTCATTTACTTTAACTGTGAAACATTCTTAGTGAAGTGAATTCCCATAACCCCTGGGGTTATGGAATTGGTGGAATGGAAATGAGAAATGGTGGGGACAAATCTAATATTTTGTACTTAGTATGTTTCATTAGGTTTTTGTTAATGAATGTCAATATTACACCATGTAAAAGTATCGTTATTAGAAAATTAGCGGCTTTTATACAAATTTACGAATAATTTTTTACTTCAGGAGGCACAGTAATCATGCCAAGCGAAGTGGACAGTGGTGGTGAAGAGAGCCCTGGAGTGCTCTCCGACGATCACGACCATCCCCCGGACAGCCCTGACAGCAATTCTACTGATCTACCTGATCATAATAAGAACTATCCTTGGCTTAAGGTATATTGTCCAAAAACTTTTGTCTGTTTTTAAAAGTATAATCATATGATCCGCGTAAGTTGATAAGGTGTCAGAATTTCAATGTCTGTGAGGGAAAGTTAGTCGAGGATTAGGGTAAAATCGAGGGACTTTTCCAAGGAATCGTAATAAAATACTTCAGTTGGGTAGCATAGTAGGCAAATAATGTTTGGAACTCATCTAATAAAAACCCTTATATATAAAAAATGATATTTTGGTAAAGTTACGTCCTTTTATCGAATATTTCTAGGTGATGGTAAAATTTCTGAATTCTTTCAACTACGTGTGTTGCCATCAAAATTTCTGCCACCCGTACTGCTTTCGTCGAAATATGCGTTCTACGATGCGACTTGTCAAATCCGTAAGAAAGGTAATGAAAATCACATATTTTTAAAAATAGTGGTTTAATTTTACAAAACGGTTTGGATAGATTGATTATGATGAATATTGTGTTAAAGTAAAAAAAATTAAGCATTAATAATGAACCTTTACGAAGTGATGTGTGACTATAGAATGGTGATACCAAGTTTTGATCTATTTCTCCTAAAACAAATCCTAAAATTAAAATATTATCGTTTTTCTCACGTTCTACACTTTTAAATTAAATACTTTTTAAACCGAAACATTTCTTAGTATTAATTAATATTAATCGCCTTTGTTGCGTCTGTGTGATGCGCTGGAGGTCCTGGAATCCCGGGGAAATACATGAATGTTTCTGTTGGGAAATCACAGAAGCCTGATCACCTACTTGCCTGTAAAGAAAATCATCAGTGAAACATAATATACAGAAATGGGTCTGCCCCATGCCCCACTAGGGGTTACGGGAATTCACTTCACTAATGCTGCGGCTCCTTTAGCGGGAATTGACGAATATTCGTGCTATCGCGATAGATGGGGCCAAAAAGTTCGTCAATTCCCGATGTATTTATTCGTCCGACAAAAATGCTTATTGTCGGTAAACTGGCGCGAATCAAGTTTTGTCGCGACAATATTCGCTTGAGTGGCTACACTTGGGCGCTACATACGATAATTTTTATCGCGACACGAATATTCGCGCGATAATGGTGCCGCAGCATAAGAATGTGAATTGTGGGAATTCACAAATTCATATTGAACAGATTTACGGAGAAAAATTCGGTCCAGAAGTGAACACAGCGAGTTGTGAAGAAGTATCGGGAGGGACTCGAAGAGGAAGGCGATCGCGGAAAGCATCCGAACATTCCACTGACAGGTGATTCAGTAAAATTATGATGGTTACATACTTTTTATCTCAATATATACATTTAATGTTTTAATTAATACATAACTGAGAGTAAAAATTACTTTTTCTAAGGTCAAATGTGTAAGTATTATGTTTTAAACCAGTATTTGACGACCGGTTGGCGCAATTGGTAGTGCTCTTGCCTTCTGCGCCAAAAAGGTCCTGGGTTCGAACGCCGGTAGGTGCATTTATTTGTGTGATGAGCACGAATGTTTGTTTCCGAGTGTTGGTTGGTATATGTGTATTTATTGTGGTACCCTCGTTGTTTCTGATTACCATAACCAATTATTATTATTATTATTGTTGACTCCTATTTTTTAAATCACTTTTCCAAATGCAATTTATTTCTCTAAATGAATTAAACTAACAGGTCAGCGATTTGAAACAATATATGTATTTTTAATAACGAAGAAATAAATTTCTAGAATGTTATAATAATAAATTAAATAATAAAAAATTATCAACTACATTTGCATCATCCAAATTATTATTATCATTAGTTTTAAGTGATTGTCTAGTGCCTATTTCTTTCAGATTTGCTGTTTAAAGGAGAGTTTTTTAATTATTTATGAATTATATTTTTAGGATCGATCGCTCAGTATTAGAAAGCGTGGGAATCGCATACCGCGCAGCAGGTGTGAAGCACACAGTACCAAACACCGATACGCCACCAGTCAACAAACCCGCTACAATCTACCCACCCTCTGAACCACCGTCTATACTCAAATATTTGAAAGGACAGGTAAGATTATTTTGAAAAAAAAATCAGTTTATCATCTCCTGGTTAGGCATAGAGCAGGCATATTTCTTCGTATGTTTAACTGATCGTTTTCTTTATAGGCATTTATGAGATCAGTCTTCTGTGTCTACCCAACCGAAACATTTATGTTTCCCCGGGATTCGCACCCAGAACTTATGTTGCAGCATACAAAGGCTTGAAGCACGAAAGCGGTCAAATAACTTATTATTTAGCTATCTGCTAACTTATTGACTAAATAATACAGCTCACAATAAATATGTTATTTGTTAAATCTTATGCTACACGGGCCATGATCGGTCGGCGTTCGGGCTCTATGATTGGTTAATTATTTCAGTTAGATGTTTTCATTGGTACTCATTTTGTTTAAATATGAGATGGATTCAATCAACTAAAATACTGTCATAATAGTTATTGTCAATTATTATTAGTAATCATAATCGTAATTCTAGGTCCGAGATGCCTACCACACCCCACTAGCAATGCTTGTGAAAGGCGCAACAATTATGAGCGAGGACATATTTGCCGAAAGCGCTCCAGTCGCCTGGCAATTGCTACTCGAGTCTGATAGAGAGCTTAGCTCGTGTGCAGCCGCCTTGTTCATTTTGACAGCCGTCAAGGCACCCCACGCAGCGTCACAGATTATGCACAATGATCTTAAACATCCGGAGCCGTCGGTTAGGTATGGCAAAGCGTAGCATGTTTTTCTCTATGACTCATTCAAATAAAGCTTTTTTTCTCTCTTTTTATAGAAATATTTTCCTAAAATTTGGAGTATATAGATGCTTAGCACTTTTCTTCTTGACTTGGATAGGAGACAAAGCCATTTTTTATATTATAAACTAGGCGGTTTTTTATGAATAGAATAGCCCATTTGTATTTTAAGTATGTTTTTTATAAACTTTAAATATTTTTATTATTGAATTTAAAAA
Organism: Aporia crataegi; assembly: GCA_912999735.1. NCBI lineage: Eukaryota > Metazoa > Arthropoda > Insecta > Lepidoptera > Pieridae > Aporia > Aporia crataegi. The sequence continues at coordinate 8,934,601 of OU538736.1, forward strand.
TAGTATATTTTTTTAAGAAATATAGTGAAATTGGTAAAAATGGTCAAATTAACCTGATTACTTTTGTAGTCGCAAGTGATTTTATTCTTCTCTTAGAATCAACGCGATACTAAGATTCCAAGTGATGTGGAAACTCCGCTACCAAGTCTGGCCTCGTATGGAGGAAGGTGCTTCGATGACATTCAAAGTGCCTCCACCGGGAATCGAATTCACGCTACCCTCGCCTAAGATTGGTATCGAGTCATTAGCAGTTGTTGACCCACCATGGAGCCCTCAGGTTAAGGATAAGGATATGGAAATGACTTTGAACCAGGAACGACATGTAAGTCTTAATTCTGGATTATCTGACACCTAACATAATATAGTGTTGAAATTAAAAACAAAACCGACTTCAAATTATAACTCTAAAACTACTGAACAAATTTTGTTGAATGGGTCCCATTCACACGGGAAGCAACAGCTTTCAAAGAAAAAAAAGAATCATCAAAATCGGTTCACCCATTCGAAAGTTCTAAGGTATAAAAAACATAAAAAACAGCGTCGAATTGAATAACTTCTCCTTTTTTGAAGTCAGTTAATAAACTGTGACTTACGGATTTAATGCTAGACGTTCAACACGTGTTGTGCCAGAAAACCGATGAAACAAAAGTGCATGACACTGAGCCAGACATTACTGGGTCTATTTCATTGATAACCAAAAACTCCTCCAAAACCACTTAACCCCTCTATCATAGTTACCAAACCAAAATTCACTCTCTTAATTTACCCGCGGACTGATATTAACGTAAATATTTTCAGCGTTCATTGGTAACAGCGACAAAAACCCGCAAAAAGCAACAAACTGAAGCTATAAAGAAGGCCTTGCAGCAACGCGATGATAGAAAGAAGGCGGAAAGAGAGAGTTTCCTCATCACAACAATTCCTATCACTAGACAAGCCGCCAGGGAACCGGCTTTGGATCATGTGGCTGATGATCATGTTGAACGTATGTCTCAAAGTCGCAAAAACATTTATTAGAAAGGCGAATAATTGCATGTGCATAATTTATTATTTTCATGAATGAGATACAAACTGTAGCTCTCAGAAACTATTTTACTATCTTACATTGCCTTATTTCATAGAAGCTGAGATCAGTCTAGCACAGCTTAAAAGTTGTTTTTTTATTCCCATTTGTATCTTGAAACCAACAATCATAAAAATCGATAAAGCTATGAAAGCCTACGAATAATAATGTGTCTTGAAACGTAACTCTCATACAGATAGCGCTTCAAAAATGAACCCACCAACGTTTGACCTTGACAAACATCAAGGTCAATACTTTCGCACATGATTGGTCGCATCAAGACGATGTGGGCAAGTGATTGGTCGCGTCAAGGCGATGTGAGCAAGTGATTGGTCGCGTCAAGAAAAAGGCCACCCAAATATATACCGTGGTATATATTTTTGTGGTGCCATTTTTTAATTTGATTTACACTTCTACACATATAGATGAAAGCTTATATAATGAAAGAAAGCTGTCGATATTAAATAATTAATTTACAGCGCCCGTGGATGAAGAAGCAACAGATATCCGAGGTTCTCATCACACTCAGGTTGCGTCAGCGTTATTCCCATCGGTGCTTTGTTCCGCTGTTGCCGAGATTGTTTCGCTTTTGGATGACGCGGCCGTCTCTAAGGACGGCTGTTCGGTGTATGAAGTCGCTTATCAGGTAACTTCTAACTCTAACTGATGTCGAGTTTTAGAATTTATTCGTTTAACATTATTATGAACTAGCTGACTCCGCGAACTTTCTACCGCTAATAAAAGAATGGGTATAGTAAGCTATCCTTGAAAGGTCACCAAGGCCTTTTTTGTACGTCTATAAAAGAGGAATATTCCGTTATGAAATGTTTTGTTATACATCAAAGGGATTAAGCAGTGTCTCCGATGAAAGCTCCCAGATACATTATCCTGTCTTAACTATGAATATTGAATTCGAATTGGCATAATAATTTCAAAAGGTCAAAAGCACTAAGAAGGTGATATTAGAAAACTTGATATTGTCATATAGGTTATATAGTTTATATATGTGAAATCATGAAACAAACGCTGAATTTTGTTTTTTATCTCAAACGCTCCCAGTCTTTTGGTTAAAATAAAATAAATCGGCGTATAAAGTGTTATTTGTGCTCCCCTATACGTACGTATGAGTAGCGTATACACTCTGTATAATGTCACGTACACGAATATTTGAATATCTTTTCGATTATTTCAGGTTATATGGGGTTGTTTGGTTGAAGATTCAGCGTTATTCCTTCGACACGTACTTGAGAGATTAACAAGGGATCATCAAGATGAGATGTTCAAATTATTAAGACACCTCATTCGCTTTATACCAAGATTGCCTCAACAAGCAGCTTTTGCTTTGTACAACTACATTATTGGGTATGTAATGTTCTATGTGAGAACACCGCATGAAAATGGACAGCGGCTCATTGGTGCTGCTATGTCCATTTTGTGGATGGTAAGTTGTTTAGACACTATTAACGATTTTTTTAATTGTTTTTTTTTTTTTTTTCAAAAATTAGTAAAAAATATAAGTATTAAAATTTTAACAAGAAAACCTTCAAACAAAAAGTTAAATTGTTACACCTTCAAATTGTTACTGTAAAACTAGTAAACAAAAACATTTTGTTCACTACTAACAATTTAAATTGGACCAAACGGGAAGCTTCAAACAAAAAAAGAATCATAGAAATCGGTTCACTCAATCAAAAGTTCTGAGGTGACAAACATAAAAAAAAACATAGTGTCGAATTGAGCACCTCCTTTTTTTGAAGTCGGTAGAAAAGGATGTATTTGGATGATTAATTAATAGTAAGTAATCTGTGAGATACGACTGTAAAGAATATTATTTGAGGTCTAATTCTCGTATTTTTGTCTTGATAATAGCAAATTTAATTATTCAAAATAAGTTAATAATAAAAGGATTATTTTTAGGTGGTTCATAGTGTCCATGGTATAATGTTCAAAGATTTAAAACAAATTTTGAGAAAGGAACAATGCGATGCGTCTATATTATTAACAGCTAATGTTCCTGCTGCTAAGAAAATTATTGTACATGGCCCAGGTAATATATTAATTGTATATTAAAATGAAATTTATACCGGCCAAGTGCGAGTAGGACTTGCGCACGAAGAGTTCTGTACCATTGTTTATAAAAACGACAGAAAAATCATGTCTGCTGTATGTTAGTCCCCGCTTTTAATTTAATTTAATTATTAATTTTTAAAGTGAATATATAACTAAAAATTCTGTGAATATTTCAAGTGTCTACCTGTTTCCGTTATCAATATCGAGAAAAAATGAGCAAAAAAAACGTTTGTTGTATGGAAGCCCTTTATTTTATTTTTTTGAAGTATTTGTGTTTATAGCGGCAACAGAAATATATCACCTGTGAAAATTTCAACTGTCTAATGGTAATGGTGTATAACGGTTCATGAGATACAGCCTGGTGACAGACGAACAGACGGACGGATAGAGGAGTCTTAGTAATAGGGTCCCGTTTTACCCTTTGGGTACGGAACCCTAAAAAATATGCATTTTAATATACTTGGTAGATTATGTACACTGTATTGTATGTTTTTAGTTGACAACGAAGGTACAATTCCATCCCAGTTCCCAGTTCAGGAAGATACACAATTTTGTCAGATACTGCGAGAATCGCTGGATTACTTTGGCATACCGGAGAAACAGCACGACGAATATTTCCTTGTTGATTTTAAAACCCGTAAGCTTTTTATTTGCAACTATTCAGTTTTTGATACATTTCATCAGAATATTAATTGAATTAACAAAAATCTTCCAATTGTAATCATATCATCTTAGTTGACGACCGATTGGCGTAATTGGTAGTGCACTACCAATTGCATCAAAAGGTCCCGGGTTCGAATCCCGGTGCATTCATTTATGTGATGAGTACGAATGTGTGTTTCCAAGTCTTGGTTGTAAATAAACTTATATGTGTATTTATTTTGGTACCCTCCTTGTTTCTGATTACCATAACAAGTGCTTCAGCTACTTACTTTGGGATCAGAGCAACATATGTGAGTTGTCCCAATTATGATTATTAGTTTAATTATTAAAATTATAATTACTTGATGATAACTCATTTTAGTAATCTTTTATTGTCTATGTAAACTTACATGTGAAATTTGAGAGACGGAATAAACCCAGACATGATTACAAATAAGAATATCTCGTAAAAGGATGAACAAATCTTCATAAATTGTAGCTATAAGATCCATCTCGATCATGTCAGCTTTTAAACAAAACAAACCGCATCGAAATTGTATAAGATTTTGTTCATTTCGATGCCACAGACACAGGATACACGGACACACCGAAATCGTTTAGGCCTTAGGACACGAAATCTTATGACCATCTCGTTTTTCGTTGATAGTTAAAATTAAATTATGGCTTTCAGGTCAAATCCATAATCCGCAGAGCTACGTCCGCGACCACTACTTCTTCAAGCGTTCCCAATATCCCCAACTGGGGCTGGTCCATATGGAACCTGAGGAAGCGTTCCACAAACTGCAGCGTCAGGAGCTTTTGCACAAATTCGTTGAAATCGGCAAAGTGCTGCTCGCTTGGGCGATATTGAAGAATGTTGATATGGTAAGAGTTTTCTTCGATATTCACAATGTTTGGAATCTTTTGTGAGGTCCATGTGACTGAGAAATAACTAAGAATCGCAGTCTAGTTTAAAAAAGTAATTAACTTTTTTAACGGATTTTATTAAAATTAAGTATATTTTATTATTTTTATTAAATTATGTAAATATTTCTTGTTCTCATGTTTTTTTGTAAGAAAAAACATAACATATTGGTAACGTTTAAACGGTCACTAGGAATATTATTATTTAAAGTCGCAGTTGTAAAGATAAAAAAATAAAGAACTGAGCGTCTATTAATATTATAAAATATTTCCGCTTTCAGGTAGTCCAACGAGTGGTGTTTCTCCATGATGAACTCATGAAACTACCCTCATTCCCGCGTAAGGCGTTAGAAGCTGACTTAGCCCTTTATAGTCGAGGCCCGCTCGGTTCTACTCTACTTGGCCTGGACGTGTTACATAAATTCATGTAAATATAATCTTACTATCTCTACTATTTTTAAAACATTGGTTAAAGTTGGATAATTTTGTTTTGAAAATCATATCATAGTGTAGATGTTTATTTACGGATCAAGCATATGAAGAATTCATATACCTATACAATACTCATGGCAATTAGGCCTCATGGCTAAGCGGTCTTATAAGCGTACCGGGTTCGATCCCCGGTCCCGAATACAATTTATAATTTAATTTTTATTTGTATTCGGTCTCTGGTAAGACTGGCACTTGCCGGACGGAGTGTCATAAGTGGTATGGAGGAGTGGTTGAATTTCTACAGGCTTTCCTGCAGAAATTTACCCAAACCAACAAAAATTGTGGGTTGCCTGGAAGAGATCGCTGATTAGCGATAAGGCCGCCCGTTGCACTCCAGTGCAACAAAGTGTGAAAAAAATATATAACATTATCTAAACATTATCCAGTCCAGTATATTAAAAAAGGAGACTATTTATATTATTAGAATCATTTATTCACGTACATATGATCATTTATGATCGTCACTACGTATTTACTTTACAGGCAGGCACAACAACGCGCCCCGCTCTTTGAATTTCCGATCATGCTTACAAATTATAACTGACATCAATGTTAACTGACAAATTACTTAATATAGTTAAATGTGTTTTTTTGATGTTTCTTTTTTATTTTAGGTGGGTACGCATGATAGCTCGCATGTTCGAAGCTATGGCAGGTAATTTCACGTCTTCGAGGGACATACATCTATTCTTAAATGTTTTGAATGGTGCTCTGATGTTACATAGCGAAGATTCTCTTATATTGAGATACGTTATAGCGACCTATGTCAACGCTGCGTTTAATTTCAAAAATATATTTTCAACGAATGGGTAAGAATTTTCAATGTTTTTTTATTAAGATTTGTGTTTGATTTTTAAATGTATATATTTCTTGTAAGATAAAAGCATTTTTTTTAAATTTAAATTTATTTAATCAAATAATTCAAAAGTTTTAAATTTCGTTTACATAAGCACATACCGCAAAAAAGTTTTCGATTGTCACACTAAAATTTGATCACTTATAAATGTTGCTTTAACTTAAACTAATCCCCGGATTTCGAACCCCTATGAATGAATAACAAGTTATTATATTAATTGTTAACGAACATTCCAGCTATCTCCTCATAATGCCAACGTTGTTACAAATATATTCAAACTTCCAAACAAACAAATTGGTGACAACAACAATCGAATACGCGGTCAAACAGTTTTATTTGTTGAATAGGAAGCCATTTATTTTGCAAATGTTTGGATCTGTATCCGCCATTTTGGATACGGATGAGGAAGCTGTCTATGGGGATGCCAGTAAAGTAAGTTTCGCAAAAAAAACTTATTTTTCCTTGTGCGAGATCTTTTCTCTTTTGATCTGTTTGTCGGTTGTATTAATGAATATTATTATAAAGGTACAGTCAAGCTGTCTTTTCAATTTACTACTGAGCTTGGAGACGCCATCGCCTGACCCCTTGCACATAGCGGAACTGATAAAGGAGGAGAAACCGTTGAAACCAATAGACTTCTGCTACCGCGATGAAGATGAAATGGTCAATGTATTGGACTGCATAAGTCTCTGTGTAATGGTCGTGTCATATTCAGCTGAAAGTATGCGGGGATATCAAATGCTTGTATGTATCTTCGCCAGCTTTAATGCTCTGTTCTTTTCCATATTTTTGATAATGTAGTGTAAACAAAATTTCATGATGGTATGAGTAGTCTAGCACTTGATAAGCAAACTCATTACTACATTATATTTAAGGATATGATAAAAATCATGGAGACTTAATCCTTTTTTCGATTATATAGGTTAAAATTTTTCAATTTTATGAAAATTACATTTCAGATTATATTGGAAGCCATTTTGCCGTGTTACGTGAAGCAAATACAACTGCCAACTTACAACAGAGAAGGAAAGACAGAGAAAGAGATAATACAACAGCTGGCGATCGCAATTAAGACATTGGTTAACAATTGTGAGGGACTTTCCAAGTAAGATCCTCTGACTACATTCTATACAACGTTCATTTGATTTTAACCATTTTCCAAAAAAAAATCGTTCAGACATAGGCTGAATATTCTAGTTCCAAAATAGTTTATGGTTTAATACTTTAATCAATAAACTAAAATGAAGACACACTGAAAAACAACTGAAATTATGAGTTTTTGTTAATATCACTGAACCTCAAAAAATATTTAGTTGTTTTTAGTGTTTTATCCGCTGCATTTGGTTTGACAATGATTAGAGCGAGTCTTTTTTTATATCTTACTGAAATCGGTTAAATCGTCTTTTTCAGGTCATATAACGGGCCATATAGGACTTCTCCAGAACACAAAGGATCCTCCCAAAGAGGTTGTCCTAGAACTGCGGCGACACCTTTCATGACCCTCGACATCCTGGATGACGAATCGCACTCCCGATATGTCAGTGACCATTCCAGACTCCCTCCGGTCACAGATTATACAGGCGCTGAAGATAGTGAGGTAAAGAGAAGTTATGAGCTGGGTGATGTTGCTATAAAGTATAAAACTTTGAATTGTGTGTGATTAGAAGTTTTTTTTATATAAAGTCTTTGCCTGACCCTTTGGGCAGGAGGTTCACTAAAAGCTAAATCAATATTGCAACGTTAACTTCAACATTCGTTTCATGCACCTAAATTCTTAGATAATTTAGACATTTCGAATTATTTTTTTGATATTTTGACTGTGGTATTAAAAACTATAGCTAGTACGTGCTGAATATCGTCGGCCTCGAGATGTTCTACTGTCTCTGGTTGGTGACTTCATAGGGCGGGCAAGTACCAGGCTGATAGAACTTAACGGTTCCAAAACGAGCGGAGGTAGTGAAGGGAAACCCGTCGAGCTTTTGGATTCTAAATCACATGCTGTTAGTATAAAATTTATTTTTGTTTATTAATGATATTCTTTGAGAATTCTGAGGTTAAGTCAAGTCTCTTCCGCTGTGTCCACTGAATGACCGATCTGTGACCAACCGAGTATATCCTTAGGGATCATTGTTTTCAATTATCAGAATACAAGTTCTACGCAAATATGGATCTCTTTCCAAATTCTTTTAAATTGATTTACAAAATAACTATTATTACAATTAAAACCAAGCTCATAGTGTTGTAAATGTAATGTAACTACAAAAAATTAACATTAACTTTTTTTAGTTTTAAGAACTAAATTAAGATATTAATTTCTTCTATTTTTAAAGCGTCTAGCAGAGATTGCTCATTCTCTCCTCAAAGTATCACCGTACGATCCCGAGTCCATGGGTTGTCGTGGTCTCCAAAGGTACATGATGCAAGTGCTGCCAGCTGCAGATTGGGCTGATGATGCGTTAAGACCAGCTCTCATCATGATTTTAAGGAGACTGGATAAGGTCTTCCTGAAGATCGCTAAGAAACCTAGTATACGGGTAGGGATATTAACTATGCTTGAGACAGCTTTTAAGATGGAAACATGTATAATTGTAATTTAACATATACAAAACATTTTGTATTAAGTGGGGCTTTTTTTGTTTATTTTGAATCTATTAATACACAGTAAAAATAGATTATTTTATTTTTCTTTAGGTATTTATAAAAAAAAACCACTTTCGTTAGAAAAAAGTTATCTTAAAAAAAATTATAATTCATTTGTAATTTTTATTATTATTTCAGCGAAATACCGATTGGGACTCGGCAGCGGTATTATTAAAAGGTGTCTACGAAACAATGATACGATGCCCTTACATTATGCACTGGCAACAGATTAAAACTCTTCTCAACACCGTACAGGTACTAAAATGCGAGTGACTTTTTGTAAAATATTAAACTGCTGAACCGGGATTTCCATTATTCCAGTAATTGACGCTTAAAGAGATCAAATAATATTATGATTGCCTCCTTGGTCTAGTGGTAAACGCGTAACCGTTACAACCGAGAGGTCCTGGGTTCGATTCCCGGCGGAGATAAAAAAAACTCGGTCTGGCAGGACATAGAAGGCTGATCACCTACTTGCCCCTAAAAGAACTGATCAGTGAAGCAGATGTGAAATGCATCTGCCCTATACCCCACTAGGGACTTCACCTATTATATTATAAAGTTTGGTATTTTTGATAAAAATATAGATCTATGACTCAAGTTACATTTTGGAACACGAGACGGTGACAAAATGTGTCATTAGATAATTTACAACAAAATAAATATTTATAAATATCAAAATGTTTGTTTGTGTTAAAGGCGTTAATAGTGTCAGAAAGCAATACGGGAGAGAACTTATCATCAGCGACGGCTGCGTTGATGTCCCAGCCGCCTCCACCACACTTCTGCAGTACAGTTGTGCGATTGATTGCACTGCAAGTTATCAATACTGGGGTATGCATTTTTAACGTGTACGCTTTTTTACCGATTTCGAAAAGGAGGAGGTACTTAATTCGACGCTGTTTTATGTTTGTTACTACAGAACTTTTCACTGGGTGAACCGATTTCGATGATTTTTTTTTTTTGAAAGCTGGTGTTTCCTGTGTTGTCCCATTTAATCAATATTTGTTCAGTAGTTTTAGAGTTACAATAAGTCGGTTTTCTTTATTATATTACCGCCTCTTTGGTCTAATGGTAAGCGCATAAGCGTTACAACCGAGAGGTCCTGGGTTCGATTCCCGGTGGAGAAAAAAAAAACTCGGTTTGGTACTTGCCCCTAAAGAAAGAAAAAATCGATCGTGAAACAGATATAAAATGCATCTGCCCCATACCCCACTAGGGGACACGGGACTTCACTCACACTTTATTAAAATTTTAAAATTATATTATTAAGTGTGCAGTTTGAATTAATAATTTTAATTCCGGTTTCGTTCGAGCAAAGGGATTTTTTTAGTAGTTTAAGAATATCAACTTGATTAAAAATGACATAGAAATCATTTTTCGCCTTAAAATAATTCGGAAATTGTTATTAGCAGGAACGTTGTTTCCCCTTAAGTTTTCATATGAATAAAATATTTTGTACTATTTACCCCTCAATCGTGGCTCTGACAATTGAAAAATCGCGTTTCCTTTACAAAATTACCAGATTTAAAAGAAATAATAAAATATATTGTTTGTTATTTTTTTCTAATTTTTAATTAAAATAAAAAGTACATATTTCAAAATAGAGCAATCTTGTTTTTTTCAGGATAGTTACTCGTTGGAACAAATGTGTGGTGGCAGCGCAATATTCCCGTCCGCTGAGAAAACTGAAAATATGCTTATGAATTTGTTTATGCCTCTTTGTCTTCGAGTCGGAAGTGGGAGAAAGGGTAAATTATAAATCTAATATGGCTAAAAACCAAATTTTAATCAAAAAATAATATATTTACATCAGTCCAGTAAAGAATTTTTTCGAAAATTTATCCAAGCTTCCATAACTTAAAAAACTGTCTCAAAGTTTCGTTCTGAAAGGCACTACTGACCTCTTGTTCATAAGTCTGGATCTTTAGTGTTTTATAAAGATTGTCTTATTATATCTTTACAATGTCCTGTATTCAGATTTATGAAGGAAAAAATATGTCCCCTCGTTCCCTTTCTCACTTCTTAATTTTTCGCCGTTTCAGATGTTCCGCCATTGCGTCAATCGGACGTGAGTTACATAGTATCTGTGGTGCTGAACGCGTTGTGTCCCCCGGCGCCGCCCGGACAACTCGCAGCTGTCAATGCAAAACTCAACGCGGCCGACGCACGTGTCAACTCACTGACGTTTACGGGCAGCCGCGACACAAGGAATACAACGAGATTGTCCAATCAGCTCTATCGGATCGCATTTTTAGGTAAGCAGGATTAAAATGTAATGTAAATGTATGTAATTTGATGTTGTGTGTGTGTTACTTTGTGACCTACATTAGTAAAAAATAAAATAAATAAATAAAACACTTTCAAGACAGATTCGCTAGATTCTCTTAAGATTAAACACAATTAATTATCTTAATTTATTTAATATTAGGTTACAATATAGAATTTCAATTCACCAAGAAGGTTCAATAAATATTTTACAAGTAAAGCGCCATCCATACCAGCATAGCATACTCTTTATGTTTTTTACTTCCGTTGTGACTAGATTTTGGCGTCCGTTTTAACTCTTGCAACTCTTGACCTTTTACCCTAAGGACTAAAGTCCTCTTACTTATTAACGTTGCCTAACTTGAAACATAGTCTCAAATGCTGTCACTTTCTCGCTGAATGTGTTGTTAAAAAAAGAGACAAAACACTTTGAGCAAAGATCTTCAATTTTAACTAAGTTATTTAGTAGGTTCAATCACAATATGATAAGGTAAGTTAACTGCATATAACTAGGTATTAAAAAATACTAATTCTTATGACGGCGCCAGAGAGGCGTTCAAATATGTGATCAAACAAGTGTTAACATGTATGGCACGGGTATTTGATACTATTGTCACATATTTGATATTGCATTACTTAAGTGTGCTTTGCCGTTCCGTGTCGGTTTTTTAACACACATCAAAGGAGTCAAAGTCCAAATCTGCCACACTGCACGAGTTGAAAAGAAATGAAAGGAGTGATCAAGTCTTTAAACACATTTCTGGCAGATATAATAATGTGACCAAATGTGTGAGCAGTCTTCAAAGAAATGATCACTCTTGTCTGGCGCTGGAATTATACATCGGATTTAAAGAGTGCTATATTTTCAGCGTTGAAAGTTCTTTGCGCGTGTTTCACGAGTGAATTGTGCAGCGAATGGGGCAGGATCGCGCGCGGTGTTCGCGACCTGGGCCGTCGCAACGAAGCGTCGCACCACCTTTGGGACTTTTTAGAACACACAGTGGCTTATCGGACGCCACTGTATGTGCTTTTGCAGCCGTTCATTTTACATAAGGTAAAGTATTCTAAAATAATATTGTGTTAAACTTTAACAAAAAAAAAACCGATTTCAAATTGTAACTCTAAAACTACTAAACAGATTTTGATGAAATTGAACTACACGGGGAGCACCAGGTTTCAAACAAAAAAGAATAATCGAAATCGGTTCATCCAGTCGAAACTTCTGAGGTAACAAACATAAAAAACAGTCTAATTTTTGACTGGGTGAACTGATTTCAATGATTCTTTTTTTGTTTGAAAGCTGGTGCTTCCCGTGTTGTCCCATTTAAATTTCATCAAGATCTGTTCAGTAGTTTTAGAGTTGCAATTTGAAGTTTTTTTTTTGTTAAATTTTTTAAAACACTTATAAATGTTACTATTAGGTAACATAGGTATATGTCGAGTGTGTTATTTAGAGAAAAGTGTGACTGTATTCTAAAAAATTAATAATAATTGAAAGATATTTAAATCTCATAACTTGTTACAACAGATAAAATGTTACCATATGCTAAGCAAACAGTGATGGAAATATCCTTTAAGTATCATCGATTCACAGTTATCTCAACCGCCAATCGGCGACCACGAGCGCCACATGCAGTTCGTGGTTCGCGAACGCGTCCGCGGTCTCAAGCTGCCCGCCGCACGCGCTCGTGGCGCGCTGCTCGCTGAACTTGCGAGGGAATTGCGCACCATGAGGGACACGCATGATAATTATAAATTCGGTTAGTTTACAACTTTAACCCCGGTTAGCGTAAGTGTGCGGTTAGCCTTTTTCATCAAAAGGTCCAAAGTCAAAGTCAAAATATCTTTATTCATTACAATCGTATTTGATCATTTTGAATCGTCAATTTTTTAAATATTATGTAGTTTATAAAAATAATTATTCTAAAAATTTGTCATCTAAGTAATCCGTTATTTTATAGTATGCTTTTTTATAAAGTTTTCTTTTAATTGTGTTTTCTGGGTTCGAATCCCGGTAGGTGCGGTACATTTATTTGTGTTAAAATAAATTTATATATATATTTATTGTTTTACCCTCGTTGTTTCAAATTACCATAACACAGGTGCTTCAGCTACATACTTTGGGATCAGAGCAATGTAATGTAGTGTACAAGTGTGAAGTGCGAACAGTGTATATTAAGAACACTTAAAAGAACTACATTTTCTTTAATTGAGACAAAGGAAACTAGTGGGGAAAGCAGCAGTCGCATTTTTGAATTTTTTCACTGATTTACTTTACACGCAAGTATGTGATCAGCCTTTCCATACATTTGTATGGTATTGTGTACTTTTTCTAGAGCAAATAGCGGAGAGTATTGGTCAAAGCGCAGGCAAAAGGGCATCAGAAGCTCTTCCGCGCAACTTAACAGAGAAGCAGCAGCAGCACAGGCCTTCGCTTATCTCGATGTTGGTGGGAAGAGCCGGCCTGCCACGCACGCCTGACCATCCGCCTTCTACCCTCGCCGCACAGAGAGGTAACATCGCCCAGAAAAATAATCTTTTTTACGCTAACTTTTCATACCCCCTCCCCCCCCCCCAAAGGCTCTAGAATATCTATGTACCAAATTTCATTTAAATAGGTTCAGTAGTTTTGGCGTGGTGATAAACCGACAGAAGAAGCTACTTTCGCATTTATAATATTAGTAAGGATTAAATTCTATACATTTCATTTTTTATGTTGTGTAGGTTTTATGTGAATGAACCGAAAAAATATCTCTAAATTCAGAGTCGCTGTCAAGCAGTTCAACAACGAGCCAACACGTGCCGCAATACGAGTCGAATAACAATGGACGGGCATTTGACAATGGCAACAACGCTGTTCTCATCGGTAACGATTTCAACTTTGTTTCCTTTTTAAGTTTTAGGAATGAGAATCGGAATCTTTTATTAATAACACTTCGTTTGGAGAAGCCAACGGGCTTTATCGCTTACAAGCGATCTCCCTTTATATATCCCCCAATCATTGGGGAGACGCGTGGACTAATTTGGAAGATTTATGTGAAAAATTCAACAAAAACTAGATTCATTTAGATAACAGTAACAATTTTTATATTTTCAAAAGTATATAAAAAAGTTTTCATTAAAGTAATTGTTTTCATTTACGAATCAATCTATTTTTATACAATGATTATATAAACGTATGTTCAGGTCCTGGTTTAAATGGTGACCAAAAACAAGGTGGCACATATACAAATGCGCAGAAGTTACGGTTTGGTTCTTCAGTGGAATTTAAACTTAACACTGGTATGTTCATTTCAAAGATTAATTGTCGATAACAATGTCTGAATGTTGAACGGAAAAAGTTCTAAAAACTACTGGTTATACGGTAACAAAACAAAAACCAATACCAAGATCACTATAATTACACACAAGGATCAAAAAATACGAACATTAAAATTGTATAAACGTTTTAGGATTATTTACTTTAGACTTATTAAGCTAGTTTCCTAACCATGGTTTACAACATTCCCTGTCATGCGAAAGGTTGTCACTTTGTCCATTCTTAGCGAATTCGTTATTTATTTTTCATTCGTTATAGTAATCTGTGCCATTCGATCTAAAATATTTTCCTCCGAGATTTGAACACAAGAGACCATCTCATCTAAGTATGTAAGATGTCTTAGGTGAGACATCTCAAACGCCACTCTCCCCTCTGTCGATGGGCGATTCCTGTGGAGAAGATCCCTTGGACGAGGAAAGGCCTCGCCTCCACAGATCTCATGGACCTTCCAAGAAGACCTTCAAATTTCGACGTAGCAGGAACTCCAAACCTGAAGTAAGAATTTTTACTTTTTTATACATATTATGTACTTTAGTTGGCCGATTTAGGGAGAGATTCGGGGAGATCCCAATGATTTAACATACCTACTTTTTAGTTGTATTGGTAATAGATAACTACAGATTACAAAAAGATTTATATTAAAATGGTGTTGCGGTGAAAACTGAATCAGCGGCTGTCTACAATATTAAATTATGAAAAATTATAATCGCAGACCAGATTATGAGTTAAAACTTATGATGATGACTAAATTGTACTAAAATTTCTTTCAATGTATGAATTTTCATTTATATTGCAGCTAACCCATATCCGACTGGAGTCAGACTCGTGTTCTTCCCCGGGACCCGAATCTACACCCCTTCGACGAGCCTGGCCTGGCTTACTGCCGCCAAACGCCACTCATACGGACACATCTTATGACAGCGAGATATCACAAACATCTTCTACGTCTGGGTACAGGTAAGAATCGAGATCATAAACTGTAAGAAATTGTGAAAGCTGAAACATTACAGATCATTTGAGACATTATTTCAAGTTAAGCTTATAAGTAAGAAGGTTTTATAGTAAAACTACTGTTACACTACAGTAACGTAAATCTTGCAGCCGTGTAATAAGTTTGTTTATCTTCTATTATATATATATTATCTTCTTAAACCACTGAACATATTTTAATTACTCTTTATATACAGATGCAATTTTAAAATAAACAATCCATGAAACAGTATGCAAAAGTTGTGCTTATTCACTAATTTGTTTCAGAGAGAGCTACAGTCTCCAAGCGTCGATGTCCGAATCTCCAGGCGGGCGTTCAGCAGCGGCCACGCCCCGTGCCAGCCCCGACGGTAAAATGATCTTCGTATGTACCCGCAATTCTCCTTTTTACCCCCAACTTTTTCCTGCTCCTACCCTCTCTTGTGCTTGCTTTTCTATTATCTACTCAAATACTTGAATTCATTTTAATTTGATTATAAATGATTAGAACTGTATTTTTGTCTTTATTAAAATTCATTTGTCAGTATATCAAGTGTTTTACTTTGTTATACTTAAAACAAAAAACTATCGAAAATTTACATAGAACTCCTGAATATGAATGATTGTACTCTGGTTTTATAAACTTTATTTCCTTTCTCGACACGCATTTCTTTTCTACAATCTTAGTTTCCTATATTATTTTTTTAGTTTTTATAAATTATGTGTAAAAATTCTAATGTATAACAATTTATTACAGCATCTCTAAGCTGTGATTCGGTAACATCTTCTGCTGAACGCACAGCACTGCTAGGTGCTGCCAGTCAACACACACTTTTAAGTGGGGAATTGAGAGATGAGGACACGCTCCTATAAAATTAAGAAATAATTTCACTATATACCTTTTGAAAAGTAGTTTAAAACTACCTCTTAATAAATATCAATAGAGATTGATTGGTATTAGAACTCTGAAGTTAGCAGTTTTAAAGCAATTAAAAAGATTTATTGCTTTCTTTTTATAAGGTGTGACCTATTATTATTGATAATTGTTATTATTTATATATACTTTCAGGTGACCTATTTAATAAATGTGGATAGATTTGTTAAGTTGTTTTTAATTTAATCCTATTTGAGTTATCACTACATAGTATAAAACAAAGTCGCTTTCTGTCCCTATAACCCTGTATGCTTAAATCTTTAAAACTACACAATGGATTTTGATGTGGTTTTTTAAATAGATAGAGTGATTGAAGAGAAAGGTTTATATCTGTTTTATATCCGTGCGAAGCCGAGGCGGGTCGCTAGTTACTAATAATTGAAAACAATAAAACACAGGGAGCCATACAAAAATAATTTATTTATCTTAACATACACTATTATTAAGGTTCTTTACATACTAAAAATGGTTGAATTGCTATTTGGACATCAGGATCTAAAGGTATCTCATGAATGTATTTAGAAAATGTAATTACTATTTTATAAATGCTTCTCTTGACTGAGGACAAAACTGCTGTCTTTGTCTTCATTGTGAAACAGTCATTTAAAATCTGTTTTCTTGGCACAAGGCCAGGCTTTGATAACTTTTCCAGATTTTGTTTTAAACTGATAAGAGCAGACACAACTAACGGTAAATCATTTTGTACAACTCCATACTTATCTTCCTTTAAAGACACAGCCACTATATGAGCTAAGCCCTCACAGGTCCACATAACAGGTTGTGCCTGCAGCAAAATGAATTTTAATTTGGTGTCCGTCAGTTCCCCAAAGAAGTAATGAATGCCCGGTTTCTGACACAACCGCTGAAGAAAATTATTAAATTCTTTTTTAATAGTAATAATAAATGAATTTTCTTCTTTATTTTCATTAATATTCTTTAAATCCAATGCTTGGGGTGATAGAGCCATGTTGCGTAATGTTCCTGAATAGGCAATGTATGATTTTGGAGATTCGTTGAAAATATTTCTTTTACTAACATTAACTCCAACTACATTGTTATCACAATTAATGGCTTCTAACTCTTTGTTAAATTCCTTAATTATAGTTAAACTGTTCTCCAAAATGGCATTCCAGTTTCTAGGATGACCACCTGGTTGAGAAAGTGTAAATATTTGAAGTCTTCTCGAAAGATCTTTCATCCCTAGTGTCCTAAGATCGTGTGCACCAAGAAATCCAGTAAATTGTGATCTTTGGCCTAAAGCGCTACTTAGGGTCAAGTTTTTATCAGATTCGATAGGAAATTTCATTGGTTCTGTAAGAATTATATTAAATACTGCTCTCATTGCATTTACGGAGATGAAAAAGAGACTTGCATAGAACCATAGTCCAATCCAGATACCAGATTTTAGTATATTAATGAGACTGTCAAGTGGTGGATCTTCTAAGTAAACACTGTATACATCTGAAACTACACGCCTTGGCTTGTTACCCCAGAAATAATAGAAGATGCAGAAATAACCAACAGGCTTCATTGATTTTTGGAATCCAGTAGATATTACATTTGCAATGACCAATTTCATTTGCTGAAATTTATCTTGATATATGTGTGGAAAAGTTAATATAGTCTTATTAAAAATATGGGCACTCAGAAAGTGAAACAATCCCATCCACATCCCTCCAAGTTGCAAAAAGAGACTCTGTTCATTTAAACATTGACCATCACTTTTTTCACACATCTTTTTTAAAACATAGTTGCTTTTTGCCAGAGACGAATATAAAATCAGAGTAAAATATCCATTTAAAGCATATAAGACAGTGAAAATTATATTTTGGGTTGTAAAAATATTGAGGAACATTGAAAATCTTGTGAAATACTTGGGCACTGGCGTCATATAGTATTTTCCGTAAATGTATGCTTGAAAAAATGAGACTAAGCCGAGAAGAATAACATTCAGACCCATCTTCCAGCTGACAATATCTTCGAACGTTGACGCAATCCATGATAGTGGATGAATGACATCGATTTGAATAATAAACACTAAAAGTACAGCAAGAAATATTTGTAAGGCAATATCCCATATAACTGCTCTTACAAGTCTTTCAGAAAATATTTCATTTCTATCTTCCATACCGGCGTGCACTAAGCGGATATTTGTTTTAAATGTAACCAAACTTTTCAGTTAGAAAATGTATTGTAATATTTATTAAAGGACCAAACACATGTTACAATATTATATAACATTTAAACCAAAGTCCAAATATAACTTATAAGATATAAAATTTAAATTAAACTTTAAAGTTAAGACTTGAAAAGAAAAATAACAGCTACCGCGCTAACACTATTTTTAAAAATATCAGTATTCAGTTCACAGTTTGACATTACTGTTTTGAGTTTTCGACCAATGCTTTGACTTTTGTCAAACGTCAAGTGACAAATGAATTTTTGATTTTTTTTAAATTTATTATTTAATATTAGAAGTTTTTGGCTTGGTTACCTATAGGTATAGTTCTTATAAGCCATGTCTTTATTTTAATAATAAAACTTCCCGACCAGATTTTTTATTACAGCCGGCAATTAATAATTATATTAAGAACCTCAAAATAAGCGCAACGCATATCTCATACCAACATAATTTATTATCAAAATTTTGGATTTTGACTTTTTAGAGGGGATGGAGCAACCAAAAACGTAGCAATCAAAATATACAGCCGTAATACGTAACGTAAAAATACTATCATAATTAGTAAAAAATTGTATGCAAGGTTCATTCCCGAAGGTCATAATACCTGTGCAACAAACGTAATGGGCTGCTACGCGCAATACATAGAAAAGATTGTTTATTATTATGGCGCCGTCTCTTAACTAGTGTTTTTTTATATCTTAAAACATGAGTTATTATAACTCATTGTATTTGTATCTAACCATCATCTAAATTCTAAAGCCTACGTATTTGTATTTTATTCATATTAATGTCAATCGGTTTCAAAACTTCTTAATTAAACGCACATTAACTTGCTGCTGATTAAATGTTAATCAAAAAAATATTATGAAACACTGATGAATATTAATAAAAAGGCAATTTAAAGAATATGGCATTGATCATTGTATTTTGATATAATGTGTTTATGACATTGTTTTTTTGTATATTTTGGAATGATTACATTGTTATAAATATGAAATAAGTACTTAATACAGAATTTGTTAGTCAAACTTATCAATCAATAAATGGTATGACTACGGTTACAATACGTTTCTGTCCTTAAGTTATTTATATATTACGAATATTTGCTTAATCATGAGAAGAATATTCGTCTTTTACTGCTATTTATACGATTACAGGTATTTAATAATTGCTATTTTGCAATTCATAGTAAGTTGGAATTTAAAGAATTTTGTGACATTATTGAAATTTTTATATGTAGAGATGACATATTCCGAGGATAGTCAGATAGAATAGTTTACAAGTTACAAGTATATTACACAAATATCTTTAGATAATTTATGTTACTATTAAGCACAATCAGTTCGTTAGGGTCGTCACATTTACGACGCGATCCTTAATCGGATATAACATACATGTTTATGATTGGTTAATATAAGTGGAAACGTGATCTTCGAATACACCAATCAACGTCAACAACGATATGTCCATCTGTGACTAACGTCTTCTAATGGGCGAACAATTTCATAGTTCTTTCAGGTACTGCTACTAAAACTATTACCTTTGCACTTATCAAAATATCATAGAAACGCAACATCTAAGTTATAAAAGTAACAAAACATAACATTCTTAAAACATAACTTAACCTAGAAAATATATTAGAATCACCGTTATTTATAATACTTTTTTTAATAAAATGGAAATAACGATTACCAAATATAAATTATTTTGTGCGACTACAATGCACTATTACAATATACAATGTGACAAACTTAATTGGCCTTATTACAAATTATGGACTAAAGATGTTCCAGTATTGGTTGCTAGGAAACAAGTCTAACGTTCATACAAATATGACTTGTTTTGGTTCAGTATCATAGCAATTAACATATTAAGTCTATGTTTTATAATTTATAATTTACGTACAAGTTTGTAACATTTTTGGGTGAATTGCAATTTGGTTTTTCAGATGCCAAAAAGTTTGCAACATTGATGCGCAATGTTAAATGCGGATAATAATATATGTGGTTATACAGGACTGGACAGACTTAAGGACACTATGTGTCATACGACTTATACATAGTCTTCTATACTCTATTAAACAGCGATTATTTACAATTGCGTTGTACAATTATAAAAAACTTGGTGTTAAATACGACATAAAAGTGGAGATTACAAAATTTAAAACATTCTAAGATTTTCAGGTGGAAACGAAAATTGTTTATATCCACAATACATATCACAGATATAAGGAATAGGATTATTTGACAAATCGGTCGGTTAGTTGCTTTATTTGGACTTTTCCATTTCATTTACGATTCGAAAGCTTTTCGAATGGATCATTAAACTTTCCAATTGGAATGTGATTTTTAATTTTGTGCATAAATGCAATTTTGGATGTGTTCTATCTTAATTTTATACATTGACTATATTCATTTTACTAATTATTCGTACGTGTAGGAATTGTCAAAAGGCGCTACTAAAGATCATTTAAAACAATAAAATGAATACAGAAACCCGTGCATATCACTGATGATAACAATATGGTCACTTCATTCAGATTATCCCTCCATATTAACTATCTAAAGTAAGCCTATTAATAAAAATACCGTCCTTACTTGTAAAATATTAAAAATTCGCATAAATAAATAAAAGCAATCTCAAATCACTACCCAGGTTGAAAAACACTAGTGTCTCGCGCATTTTGGTATTAAACTTGGAAGTAATCACTCACAGTGCAATCTGTACTATTAATACTGGTCTTCGGTTCTCTGGTCGAGATATCAATTCTTTCGTAGCCAGCAGACGAATCTGATCTATCGATGCCTGAATTTTCACCAACATTATTGCCAACTCTCTCGTAAGGTGGCTCCTTTTTTGACAACTCAAAATATTTCACACTTTCGTAGTTCGGATCATTTTTAGACCGAACCGAGTCATGTCTGGAGTTTTTCGATCGAACCGATTCATATTTGGGGTCTCTACACCTTAGAGACTCATAGTTGGGGTCTTGAGGGTTTACGCTTTCGTAATTTGGTTCTTTAGGCCTCACTGATTCGTAATTGGGATCAGATTCGCTCCCGGTGGTATAAATGGGGTCATTTGTAACAGATTCATAGTTGGGTTCAACTCCCGGTTCGTCGTTATTGTTAGGCAGACTGTTATATTTGCCTGATCGTTTGTTTACTGTTGAATAAGTCGCTTGTACTTTATAGTTGGAGCTAATTGTGGCGTATGGTGGGGTCGGGGGGTTATTTCTTAAGACCTCGTAATTGGGGTCTGAATCGGACGCGTTGTTGTCATTTTTGGCAATCAGCTCGTAGCCGGGGTCGCTGTTTATGATGCTATTGGGTCCACTGTCTGAGACTAAATTGTTCACTTTTAGTAAGTTATTGTTAGTAAAGCTCGATGTCGGTCCGAGGTGCATTTCTTTGACAGTTTCATAACCGGGGTCTTGATTTTGGCTCTTACGCTGTTTTCTCGATATGGTTTCGTATCCGTGGTTGACTGATTGTTTCCGATCTATCGTTTCATAGCCGGGGTCATCACCGCGGTATTTTAATTGTGTTTTTTCTTCGTTCTCTTTAGACTTTTTGGTTTCTTCTTTCGCTTTTGATTTTTTCATGACTCTTGCGTACATTTCTTCGACGGTTCGCGACGGGCTCTCAGTTGCTCGTTCTGAATTAATACTAGTATTAGCTTCTGCGGAAGAGTAGTCACTGAAATTTGGCCCTTCGATTGAATTGTAGAGGTTATCTGCATTCTCTTTTGTGTCTATGTCAAAGTGAAGCTCTTTAGCAACAAGAGGTCTTATCAAGTCTCCGGAACTAAATCGATGTTTCTCTACAGGATAATTGCACCCGTAGAAGTCTGAAGAACTGACGCAACTGTTATTTCTCTGATGTTTTTCGTTGAGACTTCGTCTGAGTTTATCGTGGTTGAAGTGCAGATCACCTGTAAAGACAATGGTTTGTGTACATAATTTTACAAATATTTCAGTATTTTTCTAAAATTTCAACCGAGTAATCCGTCAATTTAGCTTGAAACTAGAAAGTCTCGTAGTTGGTAAAACTTCATCCATAAAGGTTAATGAACACAAAACAAACATACATTACAAAAACAAAACTTGTAATTGCAATTATTAACATTTCTTCAGATAAGATATCTATATTTAATCCTCTAATTGAAATATATTATACTGTATTAATGGATTAGGCTAATCAGATAATTTAACATTATTATTTTTTTCAATTAACAAAGATTATAAATAATTACTGGCACTATTAATCCGGTGATGTTTGGGGTCCTGCGGTGGTGGAGGTAGGGGAGAGTTCGCTTGACGCTTCTCAGGCTTCGGAGATCCCAAAGCACCCGCAGAGTTAGAACACGATGACATTGAGGCTGTAATAACATATTTGTAATGTTAACGCCCGCACAACTGTTACCATATCTAAAATACACATGACACGTCATCCTCACTCATGCTAATTTCTTGCTCTTCTTCATCTTTATCATTTCATTTGTCTCCAAGGCTCTTGATTTTTGTATATATCCTAAACCAATATTGTAAACATAAATCATTGTTTTACACAATATTTTAACTATCGCTAATAGCTTTTATTAATAAACATTTAAAAAATACAAGAGATTTATCAATGACACACCCTAAATGCATTTACAGGTATATAATAATTGATACCGATACTTATGTAATTGATTAATACCATATGTATTTGTTGAAATATAAGTTTAAATATAGTTAATTAATTATTTGATCAATAGTTGCTTATTTATGAATAAAAAAATCGTTTTATATTAAACAAAAATTCAAACAAAGATATCCATATGAAGACTTTTCTTAAAATTTTCTAAATATTTTTATAACTTGATAATAAATAATAAAAACAAAAAAATCTGGTTGTGTCTTAAGTGATTTCGCCGAAACTAACCAAAACTAAACGAGTATTCCAGCGATTGAATAAATTTTAAAACAAGAAAACTTAATTCAAGTCAAATGACATGACAAAAGCTATACAGAATACTAGATAACATTGTTTTAACTAATCCATTAGTAGGAATAAATAAAAAAAATTGTATCCTTTTTTTGTTTGTTACCTTGTCGAGAATGCGTAGTGTGAGAGGTTGATGCACCTACTTCAGGCGGAGCACTTCTCCTGAAAAATGTATAAATATTTTACATTTAAATAAAAAATATATTATTAATACATAAGAGATAGGTACCTTGTATGAACAGCCACCTCGTGTGTGATAACATTAGCGGCTGTAGTGACAGCGACTTGAACGGGCTGCGCGTTGGTCCTTCGAACGCGCGGATCCGGAATCTGCGCGTACGTATCCGATCCTTCACCAACGCTCGCTTCTTCAATCGCTGCGTACATTTCATCTGAAATGTTTGAAATTAAAATAATAAACAAAAATATAACCAACAAACAAGTAAATGCTTTAGAAAAAGAATAAAATTTGTTTAAAAAAAATCAACAAACTTAGACTTAAAAATATATATTTGCTTTATATAATAATAATTTTATCATAACATATTTATGTTGTTATCCGTTGTTAAAAACGTTTTTTAAAGTCATTATTTGTTGAAAATGTATCTAATAAATTTTGATATGGCTATAGTTTTTAATAAAACCTAATAAATAAATAAATAAAATATGTATTACCAGAATCATCGGAGACGGTGGCATAGTGTGGTTGAGAGGGTAGTTTTATGCTTTGAGCGCGAATATTACTGAGTGGTTCCCGTACTGATATACTTGTATAGCCCTCTGTAACAAATAACAATATATTTTAATTATAAGTGCTTGGAAAGTCATTTTTGATTTTATAAAAATAAGGCATAGCTCATTTCTGTCCTACAGATTTGAAGGCATAAACAATGTATGATAATCCATTATTAAAGTTGTGAAAGGGCGGCAAAGTCTGTTTCCCTTAGCTTCTGAACTAAGCTAAACTAAAGTCATATATAAATGACTTCTTTTATACCTACATATATCATTTTCATCCAAAATCTAAGAAGACTTAATCGCTAAAAGTTAGTAAATACAAATAAAATTAAAGACAATTTGACCCCTCCACCCCCGACATAATGTACTCCATACATAATCCATCTAAAACTAAGATCCATCTTTAACATTAGCTTTCAAACAAAAACAAACCGCATCGAAGTCGAATTTTACTTTTAGGAACTATCCAACAAACAGACACTAAAAGCCGGGGGTTGAAAAACAAATAAAATTGTATTATATTTATATACATACTGGCAGAATCGGTCGAGTCACCGCTGAAATGAACAATTGCGTCTGGGTTAGGTCTGGGCGACGGCGGCGTGATGTAGGGCAGCTCCTGACTCGAAGGCAGCTGACCGCTTATCGCCACAGATGCCGATATCGGCACCGACTCTGCAAATCATCAATATTAATAATAATTAGGACAACTCACATACATTGCTTTGATCCTAAAGTAGGTGAAGCACTTGTGTTATGGTAATCAGAAACAACGAGGGTACCACAATAAATAAAGTCCATTGAAATGTTACAATTTAAGGACCGAATATTGCATTTTTTAGAGGACGCATTATTTTTTTTGGGACATGTGTGGGGGTTTAATAGAAGCTTAACCCCAAGTTTGTGGAGTTGCCTCCCTTGTCCCCCGGGCGCTTTCTTGGAAAAAGGGGTGCACACTTTTTTTTTATAAACAACCAATTTTTTTTCGAATCGAACCCTTGCGACAATCGGTCGTCGAATTTGTTTGTTCATAAATCACTAGCTTTTAGACTATCCAACACAAAAAAAAATCAATTCGAACCAGTAGTTATTGAGGTTAGCGCGTTTTATCAAACAAACTTTATTGTATTATTTTCTTATATTACGCATTTTTCTCCTCACTCTAATACCTATTATCTTAGAAGACTGCCTTTGTGGCCTAAGCCACATACACGTAGAAGAATCAAGAAATCAAGAATATTAATTCTTCGAAGGTACAGGTTTCGAATCCCGGGTAACTAATAAAAACATCTACAACGGTTGTTTAGATAAACGTGAACGTTTGTGTTCTTTTGAGTCAGGGTTTATAAAAGAGATGTCATGGGTAAAGATAGCATTGATTCATGCAAAGATGGAAAGGTTTGCATTTTAATTTTAAGACAATAATTTTAACAAAAAAAAAAACCGACTCAAAGTTGTAACTCTACTGAACAGATTTTGATGAAATTTAAATGGGACACTGGAAGCACTAACTTTCAAATAAAAATATAATCATCAAAAAATCAACTTCTCATTTTTTAAACTCAGTTAAAAAACTGACATACCTGCCGCTGATGCTGTAGCTTCCCTTTCATCGATTTGTATTTCGACTTCTGAATTTTGATCCGTCGTTATTTCTACAGTTCTGGAAAAATATTATTTATTATTAATGTAAATAGCAATTTTTTTAATCCATTACTTATACATATAAAACAACCCAAACAAAATAGATAGAACACAAGTTAAAAAACACCAGTTAATTATAAATAAGAACAGATATTCTTGAATTATACCTAAGATCCATCTCGATCACGTAAGCTTTTAATCAAAAACCGCATCAAAATTAGTCTATTCGTTTAGGAGCTATTGAGACAAACACAGACGTGATTGAGTTGTATCTTAGCTATTATTTATGAACTATACTTATATTTGTAATTAACCTGTCAGAAGATTTCAAATCGTCTCCAATTTCACTTGGAAAAAGTAAAGTATCTTATCGCAATCAGGATCAGTACAGTTATCGCAAATTCAATAGAACTATCCACATTATTCTTTATGACATAACAATGATATATCTTTTTAAATTTTTACGAAGTTTTAGGTCTTTCGGCACGTTAAAAAAAAGTTTTTCTGGCGTTTTAATAGAAATGTTTGTACATTTCGGCACTATATAATATTAATACAAGTAAAAAAGGTGAATTAAATATAAATCGGTCACTTTAATTTGTTTCAGTCACAATTAACCAAACAAAATACTGCGCGCCTTACCGCTATTAGGCGGTGACCGTCACCATGACGTCATAGCTACCGCGGCGGTCACTAAGTAAACTTCGGTAGTAATTTGGTCATAACTTCGTCAATTATTATTTTAGAACAAAATTTTTTGCACTGTATGTTAAGGATTTTTTTAGCTCTATAAATTTGCATTCTCAACTAAAAACGGTAAGGATCCTCATTAAACACTAAATTCTAAAAGGAATATTTTTTTCCGTTTTTGGAACATTTTTCATAGATGCTCCGCTTCTGTTAGTCGTAGCGTGATGTCTTCCTCGATATACAAAAAATATATTTTTCCATATATTTTCGCTCCATTGCAACTATGTGTTAAAAAAAAATCTTTGAAATGCATTCTGCATATCCCTTTACATTGTGTAAGAATAAAATATCAAAAACATGAATAGGTACCTTTCTTTGTCACGATATATCGTGCCATAAATTGAGATTGTATTCAGAGACGACCTTAAGATAAAGGTTATTGACGATAAGTGACAGTATTGAATCGATTTTATATCGATAATAGTTTGAAACAGATCGTAAAATAAATTACCTATTTATGATATGTATTCAATATGTATGTATGTATTGTTTTAATCTTTAGTAACAGTATGATCAGCGAGGTCGGTTTCTAAGTAACTATTCAACGGATTTAGATTAATATTGTATAGAGATACGTTATAATCGCAATCGTGTAATTGAAACAATCGAGAAGTTTACCTTTTTTTTAATGGATAAATTATAAAAGTTAAGGTAAAATAAAACAAACACGTGAAAGAATCAATAAAATATTTCTAGAAATGAGTATGAGTTATGGAGCTTTCAAGTTGTGCTTGCAAGAATAATTTTGTTTACACGAAGATAGGTCAAATGACGTCACAGGCAATCAGAAATACTAACTCTACGTCATTTATTGATGGCTTTCAAATTTTTTTTCAGTGATTAAAATATTATATAATATTAAAAACATCATGAAACTTCTCCATTAAAACTCCTAGTCACGATATAATAATATTTCGTAAACTGATGAACCGATTTTCAAAAGCTGTAGCTAAGATCTGTCTACCAGCTTTTAAACAAAAAAAAACGCATTATAATCGGTCCATTCGTGTAGGAGCTACGATGCCACACATGCGTTGGGGATTAAAAATAGCTAGAATACAAAAATTCTAAAAATATCTAGATAGGCTATCTCTAGGCAATAGAAACCATTTTTTTCTATGTTATTCATTTTGTTTTTCTTTGCTTATTAAAGAAAATAAATAATATTTGAACATATTTCCAACAGCCATTAAAATGTAGTAAAAATAAAAAGTTCTTACATATTATGGCATTCATTTTGCAGTTTGGCGTAGGCGTGTTCATAGGGATGGTCCCTTGACGTTGTCGGAGCGATCTTGCTGGCTGCAATAATTAGATAAGTTATCTCTGCGAATTGCTACCATCAGTTAATCATGCGATAGGAATCGAAAGTCGGAACTTTGATGATTCCATTAATTGTGTCGATAGTTATCAGCTTATCGATGATCGCTATCAAACGATCAGTTACTAAGGTAGCTGTATTAAAAATATAACTACTTCTATTATCGCAACAACATTATATGTTCCACACGTCGACATAGAATACCCATGATACATCATCATCAACACTATGTGTTAGAATTCATATTTAGCACAGTTGCCCTCAAATCGCGCGCTGACGATCGCATGACGTAATGTCATAACCGCCTCACTCTCGCAATGGAATTAAAACTTTAAATTTGCATACTAAGCTTGTATTTCAAAATTTTAAAAGTGGCATTTGGGTATATATTTTGTATTATTTGCACACACATACTTACAAGTAAGCATGGGACACTTTTTCAACTTGAATTTGTAGGCGAATGTGTATTTTGGGTATTCTATATCAATGGTTCCACAGGACATTTTATTTTAAGAATACAATAAATAGAATTTAAAATACTAAGCCGAATTCCAAAAAGTTGTACACAGAGATATGCTGATCTGTTTAAATTTCCCCGACAAAGACAAGTGTGTGTTCGGCGTAGAATAACACACAAATTCGAATGAACAAAATTTTGCTGTGTGAATAAAACATTTTCAATATATCACAAAATTTCAAACATACTCAAGGAAAGCCTTTGGCTTAAAAGCTATAGCCAAGCAGGCATAAGATTGGACCTCTCAGGGAAGGAGATATAACAAATCGTGTTATAATGACAAATGTTAATATTTTATTAGTTTAAATTCGTCAATAAAATCACTAGTTTAATACTTCGGTTGCTTGTTTGTCACTAATCACCAAGAACGAACATGATAATTTTTATAATTTGCGATATTAATAAATTTTATCGTCTGTAATTAATCACTTTTAAGTGAAAAATCATGTTTTTATAGTATTTAGTGAGGATGCATTTCTTGACGTAGACTGAATTAAATAAGTTATTGTGACATAGCAGTTTCTTGAAATTGAAACATTGAAAGAAAAATCGATATAAATAATTTGTTTGTGGCTTCACTTGCAGTTAAACTGAATTTAAAAAAATACATAGTTAATAGCATCACCCTTCTAGGCGCTTAATCCATTGAAACTGATTTTTTTTAACGTGTGATATTCGCGTAATTATGAGAAATCTTCTATCTTTATATATATAAAAAAAATCAATTGATGTTCGTTTGTCTCGCTAAAACTCGAGAACGGCTGGGCCGATTTAGCTGATTTTGCTTTTGAAATGTTTTTCGTAGTCCAGGGAATATTTAAATAAATACACAAAAATTGCGAGGAACATAATAAATCAAATAAAAATTTTTGCCTCAACAGATTGACTAAATTTTATTGGTAACTAGCTGAGCCGGCGAACTTCATACCGCCAATAAAAGGTAGAATGGGAATCGAATCAAATGTTTGACAGGAAAGTAGATAGAACAGTTTATATGAGAAAATGAAATTGTTGGATTTACTATGTTTCTCGCAATTTTTACATATTTATTTAATCCTTCCCTGGACTACGAAAAACATTTAAAAACCAAAATCAGCTAAATCGGCCCAGCCGTTCTCGAGTTTTAGCGAGACAAACGAAAAGCAATTGATTTTTATATTTAAGATCACCACGCGACTGATATTCATTGTGTTGTGCGGGAAGGTGACGGGTTCGATAATCGATTCCCGTTTTTAGTTCATGTCAAAAAAGAACCAAGTGGTACTTTAACTTGAGAACAGAATGTGCCAGAAGGCATGAGTGTTTGAAGATTTAAGATAGCGCAAGTTTAGCCGAGTCGTCACTTCGGAATGCGGACGTGTGACTGAAGTACCAACGCACTTAAAATAACTTGTTAGGAATTGGGATGAACTAAATATAAAAATCTAAAAATATATATTATTAGAAAATGATAATATTAATAGGTGAAGCAAAAATTTTGTACCCCTTTTTACGAAAATTGAGGGGATGGAGGAGTATGATATTTCCCACACTTATAGTGATAGAGTGGAGAATACTATTTTTTGAAATGATGCATATAAAATACATTAAATCAATAAAATAAACTTTACGCACACTACTGCTTGGATAATACACAACATACGCACACATACATACCTGAATTACTCTTGAATTGTGGTCGAATTTCGACCAATGGACGATCACTAGTTCTTAGAAATAAGTAATCTACATATAATTATGATCATGTCATAATTATATGTAGATTACTTATTTTTTAATGCATGATGCACTAAGAATGGCGTTAACTATCGATAATAATTGCAAATAGATTTTTCCATACAAAATGTATGCAAAACGTTTTTGGCAATTTCTGTCATTTCTAGAACTCATACCTCAAAAGATCTCATAGACTTTTGATCTCTACACGAAATAGGATCGATAGGTTTATATTTTTTTTTTGTATTTTAGGATTATTTTTTTACTGACAGTAAATTTTTTCCAAGTCCGTTAATGCAGTTTAGAATATCTTAAAAAGTTATGGAAGGCCTCCTAGGAAAGTTTTCCTGTAACTATAACGGTTAAGGTACTGCCCTTACTATATATTCTAAATTTTATTTGAGCTAAATAATTAGCAAACATGTACAGAATCCTATTGCGTATAAAGACACAATTCTGCCTTGTTTTATACAGGAACTGAAGCCCTGGAGATAGTATAACACATACCTTCATCTAGATTAACCGTTGCATAGATTTCTGAAGCTGTATCTCCACTATCATGTCTGCCCACTGGATGTGGAATTTCTGGTAGACTACGCTGGCTATTTTGAGTAGAAGCTCTACAAAAAAGAAATTCTATAATAGAAATTTGAGATAACATCTTATGTGTTTAACTGCAATGATATCAAAGTTGCCCGATTAATATAGTCTGAGAAGGTTTTTATACAATTACTAAACACTAGTACATTCTTTTATAATAATACGAGCATTTTGATATAGAAATGAGAAACAAATCTTAATAAAATGCGTGTGTGTGATCTTGATCGACAGTTTTCAAAAAACCCATTATAATTTGTCCATTTGCTTAGGGGCTATGGTGGCACAGACATTTCAAACTTATAACACCCTTTCTTTTTGCCTTAGGGTTCAATAAATTGATGAAACTTAGTATTATATTTAACAAAAGCTTTTTTATTTATAAATAAAGCCAAAGTTGTGTCATTAATTGATGTAACAAAAACACATAAATCATGCAATGATTTTTCCACAACAATATAATATACCTTTTTCCTACTTTACTCTTAAAAAATATTTCATAATTTGAACAAAAGTATAGTACTGTTTAAATTATTTTTTTCACCATTTGTTAATGGGATTATTCAAGTTACACAAGCCATTTTATCTAGAACCAACACAAAGTTCCAAATGTAAAAGTAATTGTAATACTATTCTAAAATATGGTATAAACAACATGCATGAAATTTTAATTAATATAATGTTAAAGTATTGTCTATATTAACAGAATATTTTACTTAGATTGGGAGGAAAAAGCAAAATACTGGATATTCATATTAGTAAGGAAGACTCACCAGGGAAGCCCAACATAAATAACAAACAATACAATCATAATATTCTCTTTTAAATATCTTTTGTAAATACTTCACTGGCTGTTCCAACTAGACACAACTACTATAAATAGATACAGAAGGTACATTTAACTAAATTATATTTTATAAAGCAATAATTAATATCTATGACATGGTTAATTTACTACACTTAACACCCCAGTTAGCCCATAAAGAGTTAATATTTAGGGTAAGGGCATGCGGACACTGAGACAAACCGCTTTATAGAAGCTGGAGTGGTTGGCGTTGGCGATGGAGCCTCTTCATCCAAATGAATTTTGACCACTCCCGCTGTGCCAACCAACTCACTTCTGTTAAAAAATTAATCTTTTAAATTTTAAAGGGTTTTTAACTGTCACTTATTGTATTTCAGGTCAAAATCTAGTATAAGAAATGAATTATTTTTCAAATAACTTTTATTGAAATTTTCTTCCCTGAATCTTATTGTACCTACTAGTTGTTAGTGTAGTTACTTACTTCTGATTGGAATTTTTGCAACCACAAACACAGACAGATATAACTGTTACCAGAGCACCAAGCACTCCGAGGGCCAAAAGGAAGTCTATCAAAGTATACATAACACAGTTTTTAAGTGAAAATCATAGTAAATGGGAACAGCAAACACTTAAAACCTGGTATTAAGTCATTCCTCTGAAAATATAAGAAACAAGCGCACAGTTTTTATCCATTTCAATTATGGTATAAAATTTACAAAAGGGACATAATTAACGCGACTACTGATTAGTGATTATAGAAGGTGTATAGTGAGCTTGTTTGAGCCCCACCTTTTCTTTAACTTCATACGATTTTAGTACAAAAAGCGTATCATATCGCGAAATTATGTTGCGCAAAAAACCTTTTCTCCACAAGTGTAATATTTATTGTAACATGAGGAATGAGGATATGAATATGATAATTTAATATATTTTGGTAATAACTAATATAACTACTAGTTAATAAAGTATGTAGAGTACAACGTACGTATCAAAACATACTGAAATGCAGACTGCAGAGTATATAATCACACTTAACGTTGACATTACATTATTTAAATTACAAATGACAACTGAGGTCTGAGACAGCCCTTCTTCAGAGGACATCTACTTTATTTCTAAAAATACTTTTAATAAAAAAATTAGGTAGGTTGTTTGGTCCATAGATTATAATATATATGTTTACTTTGCTCCATACCTCCACGTACGGACGAGTTCTTGCAGGATTGAGACAGACAAAAAACTTCACGCTTATTTTTTTAAGCGGTTCCTAAGCGATCATGCGTTACGTGCTGTCATGCGTGCATGACCGTTTAGTTGTATTGATTGATGCGAATGACATGCAAACTACGTACTGGCTTTGCTGGACGATTTCTTTATTCATTTCATCATGCAAACTATAAGTGTCGTGCACGCATGATCGTTTTGAGATCGGCATGTCATTCAAAACCTCAGTTTGCTTTGAGACGGCGTCAATAATGGACATATATACAGTGGACAAGAGCTTCCCAACGACGACGTAAACGCGAGTGCAGATGCTAAAGAATTCATTCTGTTATTAATGTTGTGAATTGCGTGAGGCTTCTTTAGTGAAGAAACTCTTTGCCACGCGCTTTATTAGTAAATGAAATCGTCAAATATTTGGATTCTCTTATATTATATTTTCTCATTATTATATTTTACCTTCTGATGTCCGGACTAACAGTGAAATATTCTTAGTGTTTTAGGTATATATTTTACAATGTTATTTCTTATACTTCTTATTAAACTTACGGATTGTCATAGAAAGAAAATAAAAGAGTAAGGTTTTCCGGATTCACGCGTAATACCTACTGGACGCAACATATGGCGCCCGAGTACCTCGACTCGCGCGTCGCTCGTGCGTACGACGTGCGAGTCAAGAGTCGCGCTCATTACCAGCGTTTTACGCGCGTATTACGCACGAGTGACGCTTCATCTGGACGTAAAGTATGTAGCGGTAGTATCTCGGGTACGCGCGTGTGTTTATGCGCGAGTCCGTACGCGCGTAAAACGCCTCACCTGGACAGGCTATTAAGCTATCCACTTATTTAGCCGAATTGGATCTGCAGGGACATTAAAAGAAAACAAAATAAGCAAAATACATTACTGTTATAAAAAATATCTAAATTTTATTGATACATGTCACAAGAATACAAAACAATGACATGAAGATGAAAAAAATCCATCTAAATTAGGTCTGCAAAATTGACTGACTTTGTCTTGCATATTATTGACCATCTCAGTTTGATAAAGTATTTGAAAATCTTTGAATATAATTATAATTTTGCTACTATAAAATAATAAAAAATAGTCCCTGGACATTTTATTGCAATATGGGTCCAGCACCACTTAACAACACATGCTGGCATGATGATTTACAGCTGTGCTTCAGATAAAAATGTCGCAAAAATTAAAGATGTGCTCGCTTGCAATAACAATGGCCGACTGATGACACGCTGGACACGACTTTTAAGCCCCGCCTACTTGGACACGACTCATGTTGGGTCATTTTTTAATGCAGTTATATTTCCTGACTTATTATTTATTCGTAGGGTGAATATAACTCGTTCTGGGAGAAATGTGAAAATACCTGCTTGGTTTCAAAACTGAGTTATAAGTTTATATTTTTTGCAATTGTTATCACATTGCAACACCCTAGACGATGTTGTGAATTGCGTGAGGCATCTTTAGAGAGGCCTCACGCAATTCACAACAAATATCTATGTATAAAGATTGTCCAGAATTATGGGACTCGAAGAGTAAAACATACATGGATAAAAACAAGAAAAATATTTTAATTAAATTTAACTAATGTTCGTAGGTAAAATACTTTCGTCCATCCTTAGGATGTTTTTAAAATCGTTAGGCTCTGTATCGGAGAGCACTCTTTGTAAATGTTCGTGCGTAAATCGGTGTCTCAATAAGTACTACTACCACCGTCTAGTTCTCTTTTGTTTTTTTCTGCACAGCGTAGTAGTGAGTAGGTACAAAAAAAATCTGCCTTTTACAATTTCATAATAACACAGCAGACTTCCTCTAAGCTATACTATTCAGGCTGAAGTGCGATAAATGATTGATGTGTAAAAAATCTAGTCGTTCATGCTGCATGATCATTCACGTAACGCATGTCATTCCGCATGATCGTCTAGGGATCGCTTAACGCATGTCATCCCGAATGATTGTCTTGAGATCGCTTTAGGTAACTCCCTGTAAAAATAAAATATGTACCTACAATTTGAATTGGCAGCATACTGCATAAGTGCATAGCGGCTTGAACCGTTTGTAATTTCAGATTTGCTGATAGCTTGAAAATTAAATTAACTATTTTGTAACAAAGTAAACCATGAATTTTGATGAATCTCATGTAATAACGGAATTAAGTTCTCAATGGAAAATATGTAAATCCAAAAGATATCCTGATAAACAATATTTTTTTAATACTTTTACGGGAGATGCCGTGTGGCATCTACCCGAAGAAACCGTAAGCAAAATCTATTAAGTGTTTCATAGTATTTTTTCAATTCTTTATGTTTTTATTTGTTCAGCACACCAATTTAAAATAATGTTCTTACATTATTACAGTGACTTAGAGTCTTAAGTCTGAGACAGTATTTTTATTGTCTTCGTTGAATATCTCTAGCATTATACCCATATTAAAGAATATACTGTAATTATAAATAAAATTTAAAAATTTAGACTATTTTAACATCCTATAGTCAATTAAGACACTTAATTCTATTATTCATTAAATAAATTGTTAATAGGTTTGGTTCATATGGAAGTCAATGTATGTGTTATAATATTTTATACAGGTAGCAAATTTTCAACAAATTCAGGGGCAACTCAACTGCCAGAATACATTAAATACAGTTTACCCTGAACCCCAGGAATCCTATGATGACAGTCTATCTTCCTATTATCAACAAGCACCAGCAAACATCAATAAGAAGCAGATTATAAATAATAACTTTCATAGTCAATTAAATCCAATTGCAAACATGAATTTTGGAGAATGTACTGCTCAAAATACAATCAACACTGTCACCATATGTGTCCCAAATGAAACTACTAAGCCACAATCATTAAGGCACACACAGCATCAATTTAAACCTAAGTTTGACACACCACAATACAATCAGATGTATAGTAATATTCCTACATCCACTTGCATATCAACACATGATGTATACTCAAATGAGTCTCCACATGATAACGAAGAAATTCATCAAAATATTGTGAATAATGTTAATATACAGAAGAAAACATGTTATTCTAAAAATCCATCTCATTCAGGTGAGAATATTTTTTAAATTTATATATATGAATGAATTTGTATTTCAAAATTACAGATTCAACTTATATCCTACTTAATACTACTTAAATGTTAGATTTGGTTTGTAGGTTTGTCTGATCAATATTAATTTATTTAATAATTGTACAAAATATTTTCAGAATATCAACCAGTTAAAAGTGAGTTTAAAGAATTTGCAAACATGACTTCTGATGAAACTTCAAACAGGGCCAGACAGGTATGAACAAAGTGTGTAAAGTTACACTGTATTTCATTTATATAATCTTTAAACCATTTAGATGAACCTAATTTGAAATTTATTTAGTTTTTGCTGTGATTGTTTAGAGATTTAGTTGATCAATTTAAGAATAACAATTTCACTATCAATAATTTTTAGTACTCTCAAATGTCCGTTTAATTAAAATGTAATGTAGTAAACTAAAATTATTAATATGTATTAGTAAATATTTTTTATTAATGTAATAAATTAAAATTATGTATTGTAAAAAAATAAAAAATATAACTAGCATCAAACATACTTACACATATTACATGTTCATGAATTTCAATCATATTTTATGTTTGCCAACATTTGATTCTTTTTTTTTTAGGATAATAATGGTTTCAACATCACTTCCTTAACAAAATTATTTAAGATTGATTTAAGAACCAAAATTTGGTTTCTTGTGCTAGATGAAAATGTATTTTTTCAAAATTTAAACTTCATAAAGGATGTAATAAATGCAGGTGAATATTCCTTCAGATTTCACTAATTTTTTGTTCTTAAACAGGCTCTCATTTTTATTATCTAACTATGAAATATATTGATTGTCTATTGATACCCTTGATTAGTAGTGAGCAATTTAAAGCAGCAAAAGACAAAATTATTCTAAAGAAACAAAATGTACCTGTTAGTGAAGGTTGTTCACCTAATGTA
Organism: Aporia crataegi; assembly: GCA_912999735.1. Taxonomy (NCBI): domain Eukaryota; kingdom Metazoa; phylum Arthropoda; class Insecta; order Lepidoptera; family Pieridae; genus Aporia; species Aporia crataegi. Next base: position 8,971,285 of record OU538736.1, read on the forward strand.
TTTGATATTTTGGGCATAAAAGTGAAATACTGCAACCTCTAGATTGACATATATATGTGTCTGTTTCACTGATTATTTTCTGTAGAGGTAAAAAGGGTATCTGGCTACCCTACCGAACAATATTTGATTACCTGGGATCAAAGTCAAAATATTTTGAAATTAAATAATTATAACAAACAAATGACACAGTGTTTAATTTGTGAGTAGTCGGGAAAAATGATAATCCGACTGAGTTTCTTGGCAGTTCCTCTAAGATTTGGGCGCATGAATGCAGAATGGCCTGTAAACTTAGGTTGAAGTGACATTAATATGCAATCATATACCATTTGATTCAATATGAATAAAGTTACTGACTGACACAAACAACTATATTATTTTTATACTGATTACAGATGATAGATGTCGCTTGGTTGTGCCGCAATGTGTTTTGACTCTTATTCAACAGGGAACAACGTCTATTGATAAGACACATATGAAAAGATCAGTTGAAGCAACCACATTCATCTCTAGAGTTTTAAGCCAAAATCGTGCCATTGTGGGTAAGTGAAAAAAATTATTAAAAAAATTATTCTATTGTATATAATTCCTATAAATATACATATTCTGGTACTCTCTTTTAGTCTAGAAATGAAAATTAAAAGTAGTCTTCCCCAATTGGACAACTTTATCAATATCAGATCAGCAGATTGAGTACAAGAAACTACAGCTAATTTTTTAAATAAACAAGATACCATGTGCTTTTTTGTGGTCATTATGTTTGGTTTTATTAAAAAAATTACCTAATCACTATTTTACAAAAAAATATAACTAATTAATTATTTAATAAATAAAAATTAATTTTCAGATAAAGAAGATCGTTACGATGATCATGTTGATAATATTATTGCTGCTTTTAGAAGGTACAGTGAAAAGGACTACAAAGTTGTAAGTTTATGCTTTTTCAATATTTAATATTGAATTTTAAATAAGTTATCTAACTTTTTTATTTTTTTTAGGTTTTAATGGCACACAAATTAGTAAATAAGAGGAAAAATGAGATAATGTTTACAATGGATGAAATAGAATATTACCTTTTGAATGGTGAGCTACAAGATCAAACTAAACCAATAAAAATTTTAATACCGAATTCAATAAAGAATTTCTCGAATCCAGCAGACATAAGTATTAAAAAAGATGTAAAATTAGATGTGTGTATACAAATAGAAACCGATGAGGTTATGAAGAAGGAACCGGATTGTGTTCCCAAAGAAAAGCAAAGCAAACTAGCTTATAAGTGGAACAGAATGCAGAAAGACAGATCGCCTACCAGTTCGACGATTTCACAATCGTCCTTCAACATCTCTATATCAAATTCAATTGATGAAACATTGATAAATAATAATGTTATGTTCGAAGTGAAAAATCACTTGATGCAGGAAAATTTGAAAGTGAGATCAGAGGAATGGGTGTCTCGTTTTACTCAAATTATGGAAGAGGCGCTAAATCAGATTTTGGAAAAAGCGGTGTTTATTAAAAACACTCCCCCGCCCTGGACGATGTATGAAGCGTGCGAGTGTATCAAAAGAGGGTATAAAAATGATGCTGATGTCTTCGACGCGGCAAATAAATTGGGGGACGCCATTTTTGATAATGGCGGTTTACGAGGTGAGATTTGGTGGTTTGGTTAATTACTCTCACTGAGTGAATTGCTGCAAACACGGCAAAAGTTTGAGCAAAGAAATTGAGCTATTTTTAAGTAAGAGAGTTCACAACTTGATTTGAGTTAGAAGAAATTATTTTTAATGTTTTTTTATAAATGCATAATATGCATATCATATCAACTAAAGAGTTTTTTTGATTGTCAATATATACAATGTGTGAAGAATATAACGGCGAAAAAAAAAACAGTGTCCATTAAAGTGAAGTTTTTTTTAGGTAAACTTGACGCAAACTTAAATCCCGAAACATTCATGGTAATCTACAGTTATGGCGTTTACTTAATTGATGCTTTACAAGTAAGAAATCTCTTTATTATTTTAAAATATGATAAAGTTGGACATGTCTAGAATTAAATAAAAAGACGGGATCTAGTAACTTAGCCACGTGACAATAGTGACGTATCTATTTACTTATACCATGATTTTATGATCTAAATTTTCGAAAGTTTAAAGCATCTTGTGATCTTACCCACTTTACTGCCTCAAAATTTAAGCGGTGCTTAAATGGAGAGACGCCAGTTACTTCGCGGCTGGCCACCATCTTGTCTATACGGACGGCGAGGTGGTAGTACGTACATGTTCGCTTTCAACATTAATTCAACAACGAGAAGCATGTTCATAAAATTTACATATTCAATAAAAATATGTACTTATATTCAAGTATATATTTTATTATTATAATATATTATATTTACGAAAATACAAAACGTATATCAAATTGGTTGGATTGAGTGAATTCCCGTAACCCCTAGTGGGGCATAGGGCAGACGAGTTTTTGTATTTCTTTCACTTATCATTTTCTTTTACAGACTAATCTTCATCCTCTGTGCCTACCTAACCGAAACGTTCATTTGTTTCCCCAGGATTCGAACGTAGGACCTCCAGCACAAAACGTAGACGCGTAAACCACTTAACCACGGAAGCGGTTACTGGCTACATTACCCCGCTGTATATTGCTATACTTACGCGTTTATATCTCTTTAAATTAAGCAATCGACGGGCCAGAACCCCAGTAGACCTAAAGTATACGAGAAGCTATTTAATAACTCTATTTAGAGTTATTATAGGTAGCTTATAGACCCGACCAATAACACGCCTAACGTTTAGATCGCTTGAAGCGTTTATATCGTGGTCAGCCGGTGAACTGCCATTCCCGATTGTTCCTCTAGTATAGCGTAAGAGCGCTTGTAAATTTTAGCTGATGATTATTGAAATTTGGACACACGTGTCCAATACTCCAGTTGATTAAATTAAAAATTATTTAATAATTCAGGGAATATTCGAAGACAATGAAAATCTACAGGCCTCCGAGCAATTGTTATCTAAACTCCTTCAAGATATTGAAACACCGGATGCAAATACTTCTTTCTCCGAATTCGACGCACCTTTGAACGAAACTCCATGTATTCAAAGTAAGTGACACAAGAATTATTTTTCTAATGAACAACCTAAGTGTGGTGGATGGTAAAATTAGTATATGAACTATTTGCACCGTTTTCCCATATTTTAAAATATTGTAATATAATTTGCAAAAAAAAAAACCGAGGTGGGTGTGGTTACAGCTGGGTGCGTTGTTTAATTATTAAAATGCCGTTCATGAAATATGATAATGTAAATTATTTTACGTGAAATGAACTAAACTTAACCTCCGATGCAAAATGAGGGTTATAAGTCAATATCAATATCAGAGCAGTCGTTGAGGACAAAGAATGAACGAAATATGTCTAATAATAATCTGAAATATTTTGGGCCTCGTCGTAGTCGGACAAAAGGATGATCCACCCCTCCTTTTCCCTCTTACATGTTGCTCATAGTGTGTTGTCTCGCTCATGCAACAACTATTGCAAGACCGCGAGAAAGTATTTAATTTTTTTAAATGTTCATTTTTCAGGCACACCACAAAAAACTACCTCAAACGAACAAAAAGATGTAAGAATTACACGTTCCAAATCTAAACAAATGACGAAAGTTATTGTAAGTATTTAGAAGTTAGATTATAATCAGTACACAATTCAAAAACTATTGAATTACTTTAGTATGAAAGAAACTTGTTAGTGCGATTCAAATTTAGCCATAAAATTTTAAGTTTTTCTCTTTATTTTTTCTATAATCTGCACATACAGTCATGGGCGCCGGCAGAAATAATTTCCAGGTGATGCAGATTTTAGTTTTCTTAAAATCTTCGCCATATATGATTGTTAATAAAAAATTGTAATTTTAGTCGGAAACATCTGAAGCTGTTTATGTTCGAGACATTTAAAAATTTCTGACTATTCATTATGAATTTATTTCAATAATTCCTGTTGATCCCGAGATTCCCAAGGGGTGCAAGTGCACCCCTGGCACCCCCCTGCCGGTGCCCATGCATACAGTGTCATTATAAATAAATTTGTAATTATTACAATTATAATAAATGGTAATGTGGTTGATTATTTTTAATTATCTTCAATTTCGCTTGTTAAATCTAAAGTTGCGCACTAAAATATAAGCCGGTGCTCATATTGAATGTGTTTGTTTTTTCAGAACCAGCAACAGGCTGAACATCCCAAAACCAAAATTTTGCATTTCTGCCCAGGAAAAGAGAACTTTTTGTCGAATTTTAATCTACTTAACATTACCACTAATGAGAATGCAACAGATGATTTCAACAATTTCGATGAACCAACGAAAAAACATAACAACAACTCCTCGTTTCATTCAGAATTGAGTGTTGAAACTGAAAACAATAATTCAAAGGACATATTACGTCCAGGGAGTAGCCAATCAAGTGCTCACAATAAATCAATACAAGAAATGCAAGAGACTGAAGCGACAAACTTAAAACATGTTTCAGATTTTGAAATTGATGATTTAATTCTAGAGGGTGCACATAAAGCAGAAGGCAATGACTTCACCGTTATGGACTTTATAAAACAAACTAAATTCAAGTTAACCTACATTTTGAAATTTTGGTAAGTTCTTCCCATAACGAGTCGTAAATACTTGTACAATGGCAACAATTTGCTAAATTACGGTACTTATTTATACAGACACTGAGCGTGCCAGACACGTGCCGTGGCAGACATCGTAGTCGGCGTCTCTTACTATTACTAGCTTTTCGTTATCTCCCATTACACATATTCATATGAACCGCACAGGCAAACATTCTTCCGAGAATACTAGGTTAGATTCGTGTCTGCGTTATATGGCACCCTTAGAATGAAAGTGACCTAATCAAAAAAATGCAATTTGTGGCAAATGAGCATATAAGTCTTCAAAAAATTATAGTATTGAATACATTTTAATAATATATAGAGACCGAAGTATGCGCTGCCCCCTGTTATACTAAGATATAGGTCACTGCTACTTTACAAGGTTTTAGAATATGCTTTATAAGGTCAGTTTATGATAAAATCGAGTGTTACAGGAATTTTGAGTTGAGTCACTCATTCTAAGGGTGTGAATTATGTCAGTACACTGTATAGAATGATACTCTTTTATCTACCACACTCAATATCTGTATAGGTAAATATACCTATCTTTAGGGCCGCTCCACACTATAACAATGTTTACTGTTTGTCTGATTTCGGTCTAGTTAAATCTAATTATAATTTATTTAACAAAACTTCGAGATGGATTGTGACTGAAATGATATTGAAGAGAAATTTAACTGTTACTATTTCTTTCTTGCTAACAAGTAATATTTTACCAGACCGAGATCGGACCAATTACTGTGGACGCCGTGGATTAGATCTCTTAAAGTTTTGATTAAATTTTATGATATAATATTGTAGTCCAGCCTATTCATTATTCAATCCTACTTTAATATTTTTAAGTCAGTTTTTCTGTATTATAATACAATGTATCATTTGTATGTTTCACTGAGTGAACTGTGTTGGTTTTCCAGGATTCGATCCCAACCTTCCACACAACATGCATACATAAATTGTTCTTGTAATATATAAAAACCATAGTATTAATAGTAAAACTATCAGATTGTATTCATATCTATAAAAATAAAATTTTAAACTTGCAGCCAAGATACGCGGCAGAAGCTTTCAACTAAAGGTGGCATTGAAAATAATGTGAAAATACAGGCGAGGAAATTCGCCAAATTTACGGAGCTTGTTGACTTTGAACTGAAAAAGTATGTCCAAAATTAGTTTCAATTATAATATAAGTGGATACAAAAATCTCTTGAGTTAACCAGTTCAACCATAAGTTTGGACAATTAGTATGGTGTAATAGAAATTAATATGACACCCGCTAGGAGTGATCTAACAACAAAATCAATAACATTAAATAGATTTAAATTATACATTAAATTTTAAGTACAATACATATTTTTGCGTTAAACTTGTATTTTCATTAGTATTCTTTTTTTTTAGAATATATGAAAGGAAGAAAGAAATTTATTTAGAAGAACTAGACTTTAATGAAGATGAATATAACTATTATACGTGAGTACAATCATTATAACATTCCAAAAATGGCATTTGGGCTGCCCCGTAACCCATGTGTTACGGGACATCTTTTTATCTATTTGAAAGTACATAGATTGAATTTATAATGTACATTGGTAATTAAAACTTGATTTTTTTCAGGAGCTTTGTCAAACAATGTTTAGAGACATGCACAATTCTCAAGAAAGCATTGCATATTATAGTAGAAGATACATAATGTTTTGTTTAAAACTGAAAAGTACTTTTTATTAGCTGTAAAAGCTGTTTTGTTATGAAAGATTAAACTCAAATGAATGTTTTCATTTGCAATAAGGCAATTGTTTTTATATTTTATTTTTAAGAGTATTTTAGGTTTAACAAGAAATGATCTTCAATCGGAAAAATTTTCTTTCCCGATTGAAGATCATTCCTCAGTGACTCACCCAATTTATGTAGCTATATGCTTAAAAAATCTATTGCTATGGTTGTTTCGCTAATTAATGTTCAAAACTGGGTTATGACACAAACGATTTTTATTTTCCACCGGATTTTCAGATAACGGATTATTATTAAATTCATATAAATTTATTATATTTAACGAAAGGTAAATCAAATTTCAAAATCGAAGCAAGGTATATGAGATTGGAAAACCATAAAATCATTGTATACATATTTATACACAACTAGCGACCCGCCTCGGCTTTGCACAATTATAAAAAAAAAAAAACTTTCTTCTTTAATCACTCTATTAAAAAAAATACCGCATCAAAATCCGTTGCGTAGTTTTAAAGATTTAAGCATACAAAGGGAAATAGGGGAAGAAAAAGCGACTGTTTGTATTTTGACTTTTGTGTGCGGTGATTTTGTACCAAAAAAGTAAAAACTTGATAAATTTTCTGTAATAAATGGCGCGTTAACACGGAGTCGTGAATTGGGCGAGAATACTACTCGTTCTGCGCATGTGTCTCGACTGCTAGTGCTTAATCATGACCGGTAGTGCCTTTTCACATGTTCCGGTTGCGGAAAATTAAAATATGCTCAGTCACTTCGCAACTGTACTCGCGTCGACGGTAAAGACGCTACTGCCGGGTCGTGTGAAAGCAATGTGTTTAACGAACAGTCGGCGCCGGCTACCCGGCAAACGGCACGTGTGAAAAGGTACGTAGTATACGACCGGTTCACACAGAGCTAACATTTCGACAACGTAGATCGTAGGCGATATGTGACTATAAAAATAAAATGTATTATTTGTTTAATTAATAAACTCGTACAATATTTAAACTCGCACAAAAATCGAAAAAATACGGGTAAGTATATACGCGAGAACCTTCACTGTTGGCAAATGTTTCACGTAGTAGTGTTCGAAGTTGCTTTATGGCAATCACTTGCTTAATGCTTTATATTTTAAGCACGCGACCGAAAGCAATCGTTCGCATGCGATGACTGCGAGTTGCGACGGACAGAGACATAGTATAGAGTGCCGATATGTGCGATATAAAGCAAATAGCAACAAGTGAGAGCTACGATAGCATTTGCTTTATGTTGTGAATAATAAGCACGGTGCTTTATTTTGCTATATGCTTTATTAACCAACACTAGTTTCACGACTAAGTCGACCGGTCGTTGATGACTACTAGTTCACACTAGGTAGTGATCACGACTTATTCTCCTAAGTGGTCGTAATATCGCCCAGTTCACGACTCCGTGTGAACGCGCAATAACAGTGATAATCAACGTTAATAATTTTATATATATATATATATAACATTTAAATACCTACTGATTTTGACGCATTCTAACAGTAATAAAATGCTAACTGACACTTGAAAATAATTGACGTTGACAGTACAAATGATTGATGACGTAAGAAGTTTATAAATTTAATGGGTATTGGGTAGGTACCTATTTAGTTATTTACTAGGTAGGTATTGATCTTGGATTTCATATTGAATTTGAAATTTAATTGCTTTTCTCTGATGTGATTTTTAAACTTGCTAATAGATAATGAAATAATAGTATTTTTAATATAAAAGTCATCGACATTTGTTGTTCATCAAGAATATAATAGTTAACAATGTCCGGCTTTCAAAATACCAACGATTTTTCGTGGCAGCCACCTGAAAATAACCAAAATTATTCTTTTAACAATTCTAATACTTTCGGGGATACGTCACAGACTCTAGGTAATAACTGTTCACTTAATTTTTATAAAATGATAACATTTCGAATGCTCTTTTATGTCTATTACAATTAATTTTGTAGATTTTCAGACATTTGCTCCAGAACAACATAACATTTCTTACGATCAGGGACAGAATCTTCCACCTAATAATAATCAATACTACAACCCGAGCCTTTTTACTCCTGCTCCAATACCAGGGGAACCCATTACGTCAACTACCGAGTTTGATGAGCCACCATTACTGGATGAGTTAGAAATATACCCAGACAGAATTCTAGAAAAAACTTTGGCCGTGCTAAATCCATTCCATGGACAATCTAAAGCAGATGATGCTAACTTTTTGCTTAGAGATACAGATATAGCAGGGCCAATTGCATTCTGCTTAGCACTGGCAGTTTGTTTATTCCTTGCAGGGAATAAAGCACATTTTGGCTATGTATATGGTCTGTCCATGATGTCTGTTATTTTAATGTATTTTCTGCTTTCCTTAATGAGTCGCACTGAAGGTGTTTTTACAATATTGTCGGTTGCCAGTGTATTGGGATACTGTATGTTACCAATGGTTGCTTTAGCGGGATTAGGTATTTTTATTTCCCTGGAGGGTAGTGTAGGTCTATCATTATCAGCAATAGCTGTGGTATGGTCAGCATTATCAGCTAGCAGATTGTTTGTTACTATGTCAGGAGATGCAGAACAAAGACCTCTAATAGCATATCCTTGTGCATTAGTGAATGCAGTATTCGCTTTGTTAGTTTTGTTTTAAATAGTTTCAATATTTATTAATTAATATGACTTGATCTTACATTAAATGATACTTTTATACCCATTGGTTAATTTTTCTGTGTGTTGTTTATTATAACATAATATATTGAAAGTATTTCATATAAAATTGAAAAATAAAGCTATTAAGTTTACGCAATAAATTTCCTATTCTATAAAATGTAATAATAAAATTATATTGAAGTATCTTATCTTTTATTCATCCTAATTTATATACCACACACTGCATGCAATGTTTAAATAGGAATTTTTAAAAGCAAAAAAGCACAACTATAACTTTCAAATTTTAATGAAAACAAAGCTTAACTTGCTCTTTTTAACAAATTAAGATTAACTTTGCCAGTATGTTTGTGACATAATTAAACTAAAACCGTTCATTGGTATTGAAAATAAAACTATAGTAAACATAATTACCACAAGAAATATATTATTTAATATGCTATCATATGCTATTATTATTTATAAAGTGTGGGTCGATCACTAAAGAAGTTCTTTAGAATCATAACTTGTGCAAATGTGACACAAAATATAGCCAATGTTTCTCCAACAGACCACCAGAACACTCTTTCATTTAAATCCTCTGCTCGCTTACGACCTTGGGCCTCCCTTAATCTGTGATGGGTTTGATGATCAATAATCCTATTTAGTGCTGAATGGATTTCTTCTGCTGATGTTTCAAGCTGAAAAAAATTAAAATTATTGTTAGCTCCTGACTACAAATTTTATAACTATACTTTTTTGACAAAATAACAGGCTACCAAATTAATCATCATTTAGAAAAAATTTACAAAATTAGTATGATAATTATAAAAAAACAACAATAATAAAAAAAAAATACTTTTTTAAACATAACCTCTACATTATTCATAGAAATGAATTGTGTAAAGATTTTTGCATTCACAATATTGAAATTAAATATAATTATGTTATGATCTATTTTGAGTTTGTCAAAATATTTATTAAAATTATTGTGAAAATTAAGTAAAGGTTATAACTTTACCTGTGTCAGGACAGTTACATGCTCACCAACCCCAGGCAAAGGTGTTTCAGGACCAACATTAAGTTCCATATAGACAAGTTTATGGGAAAATGTACTGAATTCATTACTGAAACACACCTTGTATACACCTGTAAAAATTGTAATGTCAAAAATAGAGGTATGGTTAAGTATTAACATTAATTAATTACAGAATCTCTTACATTGTAAAAGGTTTTCTTCTGATATGTATATTCATAATGTCTACAGAATTTCTATTAAATATAAATTCCTTTTCGTGACAAGTATGGCTATAATCTAATTAGTTGTGAGAAGGACGAGAAGAGATGCTTCTCCATACATGAAAGTGATAAGTAGTAATAGCATACCTGTATATTGTGCTGTAAATTGGTGTGAATCATATTGCATCTTTTGTTGTTGGTAAATAATTTGCTTATTAGGGCCTTCTACTTTGACATCAACATCATATTGACCACCAGTGATAACCTTGAAATATAAAAAGGTTTTATAACTCTATCTTATTGTTTAAAGAACCATCACATTAACATTGCAATTGTAAACAAATTATGATTAATCTGCCATAGGTTATAAAAGTAGTTTAATATTTATATTACATTTCTATGTCCAGAATTACCTGGTATTCTAAGGAAGCTGAGGTATCCTTCTCTATTTCTTGATAAAAACATTCTTCGGCGCTATCTGGTAATTCGAAAGTAAGTTCAACACTCTTTGAAAGTACGCTATCGATTAGTAAAACTAGTATGGTATATTTCAAAGATATAGTAAACATTTTCCCTTTAATATTACAAGACTGCTACGACATATAAAATGAAAATACTAAAGGTAACTATTGCCAAGGAATAAAATATTCAGAATTATTGGTCTATCGTTTTTTTACCATTTCGGACTATGACATTGACATTTCTTAATCAACACATCACAACTTTGTGTGCACAGTGCAAGAACATTGATATATGACGTTTTTGGCTGCGTTCTTCTTCTTTTGTGATTTTTAAAAAAATATTTATCATTTCTAGATATTTAATAATATTGTCTATTAATGAATTTGAAGTTTAATTGATTGAAATCGAAGACTTTAGATGGATTTGATATTTTGTTAAGTTTAACTGTTTTCCATCGAATTAACTAATACTAAATTGCATAAACTATAATAGAATGTTAGATCCGTCCGAGTGTCATGATTTGTAATTGTAATCCTGCTAGTTGTTACTTTAGTTAGAACGTCTAGTCGTAGTATTCGGAGTTCGGACAGAAGTGCCGTTCTTTATGATTATACTAGTGACCCTCCCCGGCTTTGCACGGGTATATAACATATATAAAAACCTTCCTCTTCAATCAGTCTATGTATTAAAAAAAACCGCATCAAAATCCGTTGTGTAGTTTTAAAGATTTAAGCATGTAGTGATTATGGACTTAAATATATTGTTTATGGATTATATAGTATCAGTGGTATACGAAACTTTGAATGCACGAATCAACGTCATTGCCCTTTCGTCCAAAGATCCTGTCCTTATAGTCCAAGATCCCGGAGCCCTCAGACCTATGTCATTTTAGCAAAGCTGAAATTTTAAGGATTTCTAGTCTACTATTAAGACAGTACCTATGCGTACTTACTAGCTCGAAAGTAAGAACGCATATTTTCGGGCCCTGTCTCAAAATTTCTCAAACTTTAACCATTTCACAGGCAGACCGAACTTAAGGTGTATAAAAGACCAGACCTTGACTCCTTTAGTTGACCTACCTGTGAAGGGTAGGGCGGTAGCGCCTCGCTTCCGCTTTACTTAAGTACATAGCAAACTAGAAATCCTCAAAATTTCAGCTTTGCTAAAATGACGTAGGTCTAGGGACTCTGGGATCTTACTCTATTATACTCGTAATATATTGCAGGACGCTTATCACCAACCATATCGGAGAACGATTCGTTTATCTCTTAAAATGTAGGGAAGATTTATCATCAAAATATCTTTATGGTGGTCATAAGTGATTTTTATTGAAAATAAAAATATATTCAACGGTAAAACAATTTATTTCGAAAACCAAGACATTACAAATCACATTTTCACTTAAAAGTATAACAAGGTAAAAATATAAAAGTCACAATTCGATGAAAATAAAATACTGTGAATATAATGTTTTGAGTCGTGCAGGGGAGGCTAAATGAGTTTTAAAATGCATAAATACTATAAAGAGTAAATTCGCTTAGAAAGCGAGACCAGCATCCGCGTAAGTGGTGACGATCTTCTCGATCGAGTTGGCATACGCCGCCGTTCTCAGGTCCAGGCCAAGGTTAAATTTCATTGCTGTCTTCATAATCGCCTGGAACAACAACAGGAATAACAGGAAAATAATAGAGAAACTGACACCCAAAAATTGATCGGTGTAGCTTCAAAGTAGACCATCAAAATTTATCATACTTTTTAAACAACATAAATAAATTTTTAAGCAATACAAGATTAAAGACAATTTAAAAAAATAATTTAAACAAATAATAATATCTCACAAATAAATAAACAGATCTTCATAAATTCTATGACCCATCTCGATCACATCAGCTTTCAAACGAAATCGAACTCATATCCAAATCAGTAAATAAAAAAATATACTGACCCTAGCGGACCTCTCCATGGTGTAATCAAGTCCAGAGTGGACAATATCTTTCTCGGAAGCACCAGAGATCCTTTTCTGGAAAGATTCCGAGGGAGTCACTGGGATTCGTCCTCCGACCCTACCGAAACGACGCTCCAATGACTCTTGCACAGATTCTGAACAACAAAAAACACAAAATATTTGGTTTTTACACCTAATTGGCTCCTTAAGACTACATTAATAATGGAAAATTGATTGCACTAATGCCTAATGCACTACTTAAAAGTGAAATAACTTCATGAAATTTCTTCGTCCGTTTTCACTGATATTTTTTTACAGACAATTGGTGATCAATATATATTACTACATTCTTGAGGTGAAATATATTTGAAAAAAATTGTCTACTCTCTGCACGCCTCCGGTAATGGCACATGGGTGAAGGTGAAACCTAATAATATGATATAAGCATATATATAGTTACCTAACAGATGGTAGTTGGATTCCCTCTCGTATTTGAATGTAAGACGTCCGTACGAGACGTGGTTGAGGTTCTTGAGCCACTCGAAGAAGGAGACGGTCACACCACCGGCGTTTATGTACAAGTCGGGGATGACAAGAATGTTGCGGTCGATTAGGATCTTATCGGCTGCGGGAGTGGTTGGCCCGTTGGCGGCTTCCGCGATAATCTGTATTCATATGATATTACCAGTTAAAAAAAGATTAACAATCTAATACATAATAATTATTAGTGTTACTGACTGTGAGAGGTTCTTAACAACATTAAAAAATTAAAACACGTGATAATATTTCAATAAATTCAGTCGATGAAATTTGTTCATTAAAAGAAGATAACTCTAAAGGTTAAATTAATTAAAAGATAATAAATTAAGTAAATTAATACCTATTTTTGATGTAATTTTCATCACAAACAACGAAACAATTTTTTTTTATATAGAAAGGAAATATAATATACCTACTTATATTAGCAAAAAGACGGTTGAAATAAAGTTTCGAATGGGGATAAAAATACTTTTAAACAAAATAATTTATTTTATGTAATAAAAATTGATAAATAAAATAGGACTTTGTGATTGTGAAAAAAATGTTACTTCAATATAAAAATTTAACTTACCTTAGCCTGAATTTTGTGGGCGTTTTCCTTGTTGATGACCTGTTCCACAGCGGCCGGCACCAAAATGTCGCATTTCTCAAACAACATGTTCTCGCCTTCGTAGGTCTTCGCCCCGGGGAATCCCATTATTGTTCCGTTCTCGATTCTGTAGTCTTCGAGAGCCTGAAGCGATTAAAAATACATTATTAAATATACATTCGGTGGATTCTCTTCGATGTTAAATAATAAAGTAACAGTGTTATATGTGTGTTTAGACGACCGATTGTCGCAATTGGTAGTGCTCCTGCCTTCTGCATCGAAAGATTGTGTCCCGGATCACATGTTTGTTTATAAACTTATATATTATGTTAAATTTAATAATTCATTATAGATTTGTATTATTGTGGTACCCTCGTCGTTTCTGATTACCATAACACAAGTGCTTCAGCTACTTACTTTGGGATCAGAGCAATGTATGTGAGTTGTCACAATTATTATTATTATATGTATCTTGTTAATGCTTAAATAAGCGAGTTTGTATATTTTTTCTTTAGAATAAATGAGCTTTAAACCTTATGTTATTCAAAATAGTATTCTAAAACCAATGAAAGAAAAATAAAGAGTCAATTTACCGATGTTTTTTGATCGGAATGTAGCTCTGTTTTCGTCCACATAAATATTTGTTTACAATTCTATCGAGAATGTACAAACATTGAGTTCAGTTACTGTGTCATTGTTACATCATTCTGTTTATGATACACACACTTTTATGAAAGCATTTTGTGTTTATTTTAATAAATATGATAGCGAAATTGATAATATATCAGCGAGTTGACCTAACTTTGTTAATATATTGTACGAGTTTTATTTTTAATTCAATGCTTAGTCAAAAAAAGCAGTGTAAATATATGAAATTGATATCGTTCTGTCGCGTCACGACACAACACAACACAGTAGTATGTTTCTGGCTTAAGTCACTTTTTGGCACACGTCCAAATATGGATTGGAAATTCTAAAAAAAAATGCGGCAAGTACTTTATACATACCAATTACCATAAAGTTAAATACGGCGTATGTTCAAAATTTTGTAATCATGGCATGGTAAATATACATATCAGCAAATATATGTCCAGACAAGATAAATATTTGTGGTAATATCTACGAGTGGTCACGTTACGCGCATGCGTGACTAGTTGATTAGGCTAAATATAGTAACAAACACACTTAAAACAAACATGTTGTCCGTGTAATCGTTGTCTTTCAATGTTTTGCCGACATTGTTTGGTCTAGCGTTGATTATGTAAGTTCTTTCTGCCGTTCGATATTAAAACATGAAATCTCTGACTAGTGAGTCAAATTTATAATTATGTTTACTTTTTATTAACTTGTTCCAACTACGTTTAATATATTTTAGTAAATCAAGTGGGTACTTGTGTACCATATAATTTTGGTTATCAATTCCGTACAAAATTATTATTTTTGATTTATCTATTCGCTTTAAATTAATTTGTAATAGATGTTTATGATCTGATTCATAGATGACTAAGTTTAGATATTTGACAGAACTTCACAATGATAAAGGGTATCGTAAAATTAGAACGCTTAAATTGGTAAATAAATTTAACCGGTTGTAGTAATTAAGGTTAATAAACACATTATTCAAT
Organism: Aporia crataegi; assembly: GCA_912999735.1. NCBI lineage: Eukaryota > Metazoa > Arthropoda > Insecta > Lepidoptera > Pieridae > Aporia > Aporia crataegi. The sequence continues at coordinate 8,986,744 of OU538736.1, forward strand.
GTTAGAATTAATATGTAGCTTGTCATACAATGTTAAATCAAAGAGAAAGGAGCCATCTTAAATATTTATTTTATTCTGTTTTTAGTATTTGTTGTCATAGCGGCAACAGAAATATATTATCTGTGAAAATTTCAACTGTCAAACTATCACGGTTTATTAGATATAGCTTGGTGATAGATAGACAGCGGAGTCTTAGTAATAAGATTCCATTTTACCTTTTGGGTACGAAACCCTAAAAATGTATCGAAAAGATTAAAGAATATGTCGCACGGAGATGAATTTCTATGTTTGTTTCAATGATATTTCTTTCACAATAGGATCATGAATGTCATTCATGAATGTTGTGTATTGTTTCATGTGCCTTCGAAGCGTTATAATATGTTTTTTAAGCATTGCAATTTTTTCATAACAATAAAAATTAATCAGAAAAACAGATGCAAAAATGTTTTCATCTCACGTCCTACTAAAATGTGAAATCCGGCGACCCCTGCGTGGAACATGGACACATACATTTCTGCGTTTGTTTCAACGATCATTTCCTTTACAGAAAAGTCGATGATCAGCCTTCTGTGCTTCCATAAACAGAGGTCCAGCGCAAAAGGCGGATATGTAAACCACTCAGTCACGGAGGCGATTATCTTCCTAATGGCGGATTTAGGACTGCTTAATTTACACGACCGATAATATTCGACCGCCGGTACTATTTTTGGTCGTTGACGACTCCCGCTACCAGGAACACCAGTTCACACCAGGTAGTGATCACGACTGATTCTCCGTGTGAACCCGCCATAGTGGTTAGGGAATTTCTCAACGACGGCGAACTCACCTTAGGGTCAATACCGTCAGGGTTGTGAATGGCGCCGTCGTGTTCAATGATGCCAACGCAGGTGGCTCCGGCACGGACCAGGTACCGGCAAGTGTGCAGACCGACGTTACCGAATCCCTGGACTATGAACGTCTTGCCGCCCCAACCAGGCGTTGTGCCTTGGGAAAAACGAAAACATCTACATTTCAACAAAAACAAATTTGTATTAGAATCTATTACATTTTGTTTATATCGAAAATGAAACAGATTTATCAGAAAAACACAATACAATATTAAAGAAACTAACAAGAAAATATAACCATCCTAAAAATATTTAACAAGGCAAGGAGAAAGAAGTAAAAGATCGTGGTTTGTGCAAGAAATGCGAAACTCAAAATGTAAAATTGAAAATACAAGTATAATATAAAATAGCTTAAATAAAGCATAATAGGAACCATCGCCTATAACTCTGATAGTTATGAAATTGAAATGTTGCTAAATTGGTCTGCATTAATAATTACCAATCATGCTCATGTAGTTGGCTTCATTGATGAAGTTCTCAAGACCGTGGAATACTCCTCTACCGGTAGCTGATACTCTGCCGTGAATACCACCCTGAAAATTAACATTTTAATATATATATTTTTTATTTGTGGTGGTTTTGTGTGTGTTTTATATTATATATTTATATTTTATTTGGTTTATCATTTTGTTGCATCTCTCACAATCATATTGCACTGATGATTACGCACTTAATCAAAATTTTCAAATCTCGATAACAGATAACTCGGGAATAGCTAACAATAAAATTTCTACTTGATTTAAGTGGGCTTATCAACGTCTTATCTGCTCGCCGCTAAATCAAATCAGCAATTTCTCGAAATTATATGTAATCAGAGTCGAGTAAAACAATATTACTCGCAACTTCATCTGCGTGGGCATATCAATATATCCTATGTCACTTAAAAAGCGTTTAACATCCTACGAGTACATTTAGAAGGATTATTTATTAGGAACGGAAATATTTTCTTCTCTGTCTGGTTCTCAATTCGGGGCACACTATCATTTTTACATTGTTTTCATAGGTTGTATTTCTTATTCAGTTTTTTCTTCGAAGTTACCATTTTCTTCTATTTAAGGAGTAAATTATATTACTTAATATGAATTTAATATTTATATTTCAATATAAGTCCTGATCTTCCATATGCTTTTGTATGTTATCAAAAAATCTCTACACATCTTCAGGTATTTGCCAAAGTGACCAGAACTACTGGACTCTTGTCCGTAACATGACGCCAATCAGAGTCATCTTGCCATAATATAGCCAACATACTTTATTTTCGTTAATTTTTTTCCATTTAACATGTCTTTGATGTCGAATAAACGTTTATTGATACAGCTATGAAAAACTCATGTGTCATAACCGAGTTGTTAAAGAATGAACAAACCTGGTTGATGGGTTTTCCGGTAACACACGCGTGTGCGTTGATGTCCTTGTAGCCGATAGTCTTGGCGTATGTGTCGGCGATCCATGACATTTCCCTCTCGCCTGTACCCATGTCAGGGGCTGGCACATCCACTCCGGGCCCTATAACAAAATATTAAAGCTATAATAGAGCAAACAAGTGAAATTGTAAAACTTAAAAAACCTCCTCACATGACAATTACAAATAAGAATTCTCATGAATGGATGAACAGAATTTCATAAATTTTAGTCGTCTTGATTGCGTCAGCACTCAATTAAAAAAAAAACCGCATCGAAATTGGTCTATTATCGAGATCAAAATGAAGTATGTACAGCACAGTATTACAAAATTTTTAATGATTTAATAGGTATTTGGTTGAAAGTCAACTTTCATCAGTAAATAAAATTTAATATGAAGTAGATGCTTTGATTTTTTGAATTTGCTCTCTTAAACATTCTTTTACCTGAAATTTAATTAAATGCTCAAGATAACATCAGCCTGCTATACCATGTACATACTGTTATCTTAAATAGGATTGTAAAGGCTGTAGTGGTATTTCCACCGAGTAAATTCCATTAATATCGTCCGATATTGCGTAAAACAAAATACTGAAAAAGGAATATAGTGAATCTATATCCGTTTCACTGACCACTTTCTTTACAGGCATACTTAACATGTATGTGATTAGTCAATCCAAACATTCATTTATTTCTCCGAGATTCGAACCCAGGACCTTCGGCGAAACACGCAGTCGCGTAAACCATTTAGTAGCGGAGGCGGTTGAAATAAAAAGGAAAGAAAAAAGAAATATATATAAATAAAATAAAATGAAAGAAAAAATAAATAAATATGTATATTTCCATATTTATTTTAGAATTATAGGACCGACGTGGAGTCAAATTCCGTAATATTTTAAATAGATTTTAATAAAGTAAAAAAACAATAATATAAAAATAAATTTCATATCGAAATACGATTAAGACATTATCTATTATACTACAAACCGCCTCAATGGCTTAGTTCGAACAGACGCAGCAACAAACCTACTAACCTATTTGGAAAATATTCAGTGAAACGGACGCAAAAATATGTCTGTCCCATGGCCCACTAGCTTATCACGTTTCTTTAGCACCCAACAACAGATGATTCTATTAAAAGATGAAATCCCATAAAAAACTATCTACGCCTACATAAAGTATGGCTTCAAATTGTCTGGCAATGACACGAGATTTGCTTTTTTATAGACGCCCTTAGGAAACAGATTATAATAGGTCTTTACCTATGAAATTGCCGTTCTTCAGTACTGGTCATTTCAAATAGAAAAAAAAGTTTGGAATGGCTTTGTATTCTAAATTCAAATTAATTTTATTTTAAAAACATGACATGATACTTTAAAAATTCGTATAATTATGGAATATGAGTTCCGTCGTGGCACCAACGCGACACAAACGGCACGTAACATCAAAAACGTTTACGGAGAGAACTGTACAAACAAACGTACAACCCGTTATTGGTTTTCCCGGTTCCGTTCTGGAAATTTTGAAAACTTGAAAAATGAAGCTCGTAGTCGTCCGCAGACTTGGGTCAACAATGATGAATTAAAGGCGATTGTGGAAGCTGACGAAACTCAATCTACAGCTGAGCTAGAAACAGCTTATGATGTTAGCACCAAATCAATTTTGATCCATTTGCGACAAATAGGCAAGGTAAAAATACTTGATAGATGGGTGCACTACGAACTTAACGATTGGCAGCGCAACGTACGCGCGCTGCTCAATAGGCAAAGAATTTCGACAATCGAAAGCGCTCAGCAAGTTGGTTAGATCCTGGTTCAGCACCAAAGCAATGCCCTAAACCAAAAATGACCCCTTAAAAGATGATGGTCACTGTTTGGTGGACTAGTGCGGGTGTGATTCACCACAGCTTTTTACAAAACGGCATGAGCATTACTGCAGATGTGTAGGTACTGTGAAGAACTGGAGACAATGATGGAGAAGCTTGCACATCGGCAACTAGCTTTGGTCAATCGGTCGTCCCCAATGCTCCTTCACGACAACGTGCGATTCCATACTGCAAAACAGACAGTCTTCGAGCTGCAAGAGTTGGGGTTGGAAGCTCTCCCACATCCGCCATACTCACCAGACCTTGCACATACCGACTATTACTTTTTCCAAAATTTAGACAACTTTTTAGTGGGTAAAAAATTCAATTCCCGAGAGGCAGTACAAAATGCCTTTGAAGAGTTTGTTGCCTCACGTCCAGCTGATTTTTACAAGAAAGGCATCAATAAACTGTCAATGCGTTGGAAAAGTTTGAAAGCGCCATTAAGCGTGACTTACATCAGCGCCATCTTATTGTCAGTCAGCCACGCCATTTGAATCTCATACTTTTTGTTTTTCTAATACATATAAATTATAATGTTTAGATTAAATTTATAAAAAGTACACAGTAAGCGAGACAAAAAATGAGGTAAATAGCAATTTCTGCGAAGGTGGGCGGGTCCCTAATTACTTATAAAAACGTCACATATTTGCTAATATTATTTTTTATACAATTTCATTGATAAAACTGTTAGGTTACGCGTTTTGTTACTAAGGTATGAAATGATAACGCATAATAATTATACTTATCAAATTCTGTTATCATTCTGTTTACTTTCAGTTCTCAGAAATCTTTTTGATAGAACTTATGTTTTGCATAACGACAGAAACGTAATGTAGGTGTGTGGGCTACTCGCGATGTGCCAGACTGCCAGATTAAAAAAGTAGTTACCTATATACAGATACGGATCGCAAAGATTTGTGATCGATCACATTATAAAGATAAAAGTACATTTGAGTTAGGTATTATTGACATGGTAAGTACTAAGTAACTCTACGATAAAAGTGCCAAATATTTCATTTTAAAAACAATAATCAATTAAAGATAGTTCTTCATTGCTAGGTAGCAATCTCAAACAAATAGATTTTTCATGTAATGAAAATTAATAAGGCAAAAGATCTCCCAAAAAAGTAACGATCTTTATTCACCTATGGATATCTGCGGATACGGATTAGATACGGCACATAACTAGTGGTTACGTAACTTCAGGCTTAGCGATTATCTTATTTTGCGAATATACCATATTTATACGCTCAAATATTTATATATGCATTCGTAGTTATGACTTAATGCGCGTCATAACCAGTAACCACACCTCTTGGTGAGTAGGTACTGAAGCGTATTCTATTTATAATCGAGACACATGATTTAAGGCGTGTATATAGGAATCGAATGATTACGTATGAATAATTTAGATAGATTGCAAAGTAGGGTGCTTCCAAACTAATTTTAAACGTGCTAGCTGCGACTTAATGTAGCCTTGAATTATTTTTTCATTTATGCTGGAAAAGAAATAAGGTTGTTTTTCGCATGAAAATACGGGCCTCCGTGTTTATTGTTTACGTTCGTTCTACGTTCTATACCTATAAACTATTACAAAGAGAAAGTAGATAGTTGACATTGCACCTGCTGCCTTATCTGTTTCACAGATAAGCGCATGTTAGCGTATCAAGATAAAGCTTACCGATGAACCCTTTCTTGGCGAGCTCCAAGGTGAAACGACGCGTGATCTTCTCCAGTTCATGTTCAGAATACTCCTTGGGGTTGATCTTGATACCGGCCTTGGCACCACCGAACGGGACGTCCACGCAGGCACATTTGAATGTCATCAACGCGGACAGAGCTTTCACCTCGTCCCTTGTAACGTCTGTTGAGAATCTTATACCTGAAAAAAATACATTCAGGGGTTTTGAGTTACAATAACCTTAAAGCATTTATTTTTTGCGTCTTAATACCTTCGATGTATAATTAATATATATTCCTTTGTTTGAAAATTTGATAGCAAGACGTAGGCTCTATTTAGAATACCTACGTGGAATACTTATTAAAAATACATTACTTGTCTCTATTGTCTATTTTCAAATTGTTATACCAATCAAATATGAACATTTTGAATTATCAAATAGCTCGCGGGGTTATGTTATGGAATTTCGGTTTCTTCTTTAAATAGACAGACTCTGTGATGCCAATGAAGCATGATTACTTCTTTATATTTATGTAAAAAGAAATACAAAGACGATATCTCGCTGACTCTATTGGGGCCAAGTCGCCTAATAATAGTCTACATTTGAAAATTTCAAGCTCTATTTTTAACAAGAGTGCTTGACAAATGTTGTAAATCTTAACAAATATTATGACTCTTCTTCCGCCACGTTTAAACAACAATAAATCGGTTTGTGTAATTACAATAAAAATTTACAACCATATTTAAATATTATTAACAAAAAAATGTACCTACACATGTAGTAGGTAAGTATTAAATTTTGCAATTACGTAACGCGACAAATATTATCAGGTACAAACGCATGTAGTATCTACCTACATATTCTTATAAAATTCTGTCCACGCTTCTGTTATGTAGTCAAAGTCTAATAGTTAAAATTTTACTTATTGCATAAAATATTTTAACAACCTCACTTCCATAATCTTGACCATGACTTGTATATTCGCTCTGACGTAATTATCGTCACAACCACGCCCTCTTGCTACGTACGAAATTATGCCTATTTTTATCCGTAACAAAAATTGAAAATCTACTTCATCGGCACAGCGGTCTGCCTCTGTTTCTATTTCAACTTGGTCCCTTCCACTCCGCAACACTTCTTGTCCACCTTCCGTCCGTGGCCCGGGCAACGTGTCATACTAATTACACAAACATAAAGACAGCATCTTGACTATGCTCTTAGTTATGTACTACCTATATAGCTTTAGGTTAAATCTACAAATATTTCCCGAAAATAATCCACTGATATTTTTGTAGCGTGTAGCTACAATTTTCTAACACATAGTTTTTGTTTTATTTCGAAATCTAAAATCGAAACCACTTCAGTCATCTCTGGAAAACCATAATGGCAGGTCGCTATTAATATTTTGTAATATAAATTTCCTATAATGTACCAGAAATAAATTATATAATATTTTTAATATTCATAAGTAAATGTCACAATAGTACCTAATAATAAGCAATTGCTTCGTAATCGATTATTTTCGGATGAAATTATTACTAAGAATTATGTACAATGAATTCCCGCGTTATATTGCAATTTTTTATGTAAGTTATATGCCCATGAAACTTAATTGGATCTTAACCGCAAGAGTAGGGTATGACGCGATAAAAGTAATTTTCTCTTCAACTTGCATAGAACATAATCTTGTAACGACTAGAGTCTAAACTAGCCTAGTATGTTATTGTCGTTAAGCTACAGCTCGTCGGGCCTTGGCCTGGTCGAGCAAGGACCTGCAGTAGCTCCTGTTTAGCTAAGTAGTGAGTGAGAATTATTTTTTGTTATACAATAATATTCTTAACTAGTTAAAATTTGTTATAACATCCTACAGCCGCTTACTTGTAACTCACATTAACTTTATATGCCAGAGGAATTAGAACGGAGCATTTTAATAAGAATCGGTAGTTTTATACTTTAGTAATAAAAGTTAATACATTAAGTAGATTGAATGAACGAATTCCATTAAATTGCTAGGTAAGGCAAAACAGCGAAACGTCAAATCTACATATTATTATAACGAAACTAATACAGACAATGATTTGGAGGTGGTTATTGGCTCCCTGGACATGAATTACCCGTAATCAATTTGTGTGTTGGTGTGCTGTGATGTCTGAATAGTAAATATGCCACACAATGTAAGGTTCTTAATTTAGCAGCAAATATTCTGGGAGGCATCAGACAGGTTCAACTGTACAATAGACAGAGTATATAATACAATATTAATTGTACCTATATTTCTCATATCAGAATATTTTATACTCGCGACTTTTTCCACAAGGGAGTGTATGCCAATATAGGTCGCAATATGGCTTAAGCGCCATTTAGACGGAGAGTTTCTCGCAGGTTTCGTTCGAGAAATCGTACGCTACTATATCACAAGGAATAATCGCCATAACATTATCGTATCAAGATGTTTACATGCAGGCAAGAAATAAATTCTCACCTACGATTATATCACACGATATTCGCCAATGACTTATCGCTACTCGCTAGGCGATACTTTCCTGAGTCTATTTACAGGGCACATTCATAGTAAGAACTTTCTTGCTCATGAGAACCTCGACTTGTCCTAAACACGATCTCGTATGACATTTTTTCAAGTTCATACAAGTATCATACAAATCTTTGAACCGTTTTGAATGCGAGATTCGTCATTCCAGTTTAGCGTTTACTAGGAATTGTTCTCAAAAATGACACAAGAATCGTTGAAATTTGGAGCTGCCGATAATATTAAGTTCATTGATTGATTGTAGTGAAGTCCCGTGTCCCCTAGTGGGGTATGGGGCAGATGCATTTCATCTGTTTCACTGATCGATTTTTTCTTTAGGGGCAAGTAGGTGATCAGCCTTCTATGCCCTGCCAGACCGAGTTTTTTTTATCTCCGCCGGGAATCGAACCCAGGACCTCTCGGTTGTAACGCTTACGCGCTTACCACTAGACCAAGGAGGCGGTCAAAGATGGATTAATTCAACTTTATACAAGTTATGAGTTAAAAATTACAACTAAATATATAATTATTTTTTTGTATAGGTGGTCCCCTATTTCTTGAAGTAAATATAAAAATTGGTCTTTTCTAATAAAACACCCTCGCGCACTGCACTCAAACCAGCAACCGGCACAAAACCTCGAAATAAGATTATTGCTTTTAAATTCTGTTTACAAACACGGATATAATCAATATCCTCTTCATTCATAATATATCAAAATATTATTAGTTTCATTCTAATAGTTTCCTATGTAAAAATCTTGCCGTATCCCTTGAGAACTCGATTCTCAAGAACACTGATTGGCGTCAGCCGTCAGGTGCAAAATTATTGTTCAAGGTCTCCAACAACTTTTTGTTATGATTAAACGGTACCTACTCGACAAAAAAGACCCCAGCGCACCCGACATCTCGTCAGCATCAATAGAATTTTAAGTTATAACAATTTTTGAAACGCCGAACACGAGTACAAAATATATCAAAGAACTGAAGAACATAATTCATGATGTTGTAAACCGGTTTGTTTTTTAAATAAAATTCTAGTATAAAATACGTGTTTATTACGTTTTCACGCTTAGACCGGTGAAAATATTTTGATAAATATTTGAATAGAGAAGGATGGGGTTTTTTTTAGGACTTTTATACTATATCATTATAGATATAGTACGCGGCAAGCGCATAGCAGCATTGTAACTCGTTATGTAACAATGCTGTTCAAACATTTGTCTTGTTATTTTAGGGTTGCCAACCCCAAATTTAAAAAAAAAAACTATGATTTGAAGTCGGAAATACCAGGACAATTAACTATTCAGTTTAAAAACAGGACGCAGTAATAGAGTTGCTCTATAAACATGTAGTGAAAATAGATGAAATGATATTCAAGTAATGTTGATAGTCATTCCAATACCAAGTGGCGTGAGATTTTTAAAATACATCATTTTATTATGGCGCTTTAAAAACTCAGGACGCAGCTTAAAAATTATCAGGACATCCCAGGGCACTACAAAAACAGGACTGTTGGCAACTCTATGTTATTTAAACTTAAAGTATTTTTAGTATTTGAACGGATTTGATTGTTGCAACATCTGTAGTCTGTGTGGTCTGTACGTCTTTTAGGTACCTACTTGTTTCAACTCAATTTTTACGCAACAATTATATTCACAAGTATAAAATTACTAAGTAATTCGCGCTTTATCTTATATAATATAAAATTCTCGTGTCACAATGTTAGTTACCTTACTCCTCCGAAACGGCTTTACTGATTTTTACCAAATTTTATATGCATATTCAGTAGGTCTGAGAATCGGCTACTATCTATTTTTCGTACCCCTAAATGATAAGGGTAGCCTACCCCAAAAATTAATATGGCAAAACAACGTTTGCCGGGTCAGCTAGTTATTTACAAAATACATTTGTCTTAAATAAAATGTAATTTCAATAGAATTGAAATAGAGACGTAAGCTATTTAAATTAAGAAAAAATTACAATAAGAAAAAAAATGTATCAGGCCAAAAAACACGAAAAAAGTAACAATTATGTCAACTTAATAATTAAGATAATGTATTAGTAAAGTATTAGGTCTATAATATTGTTATAGAAAAAAGAAACAGTTTCCCATTACAGCAAATATTAAATTTACGAGAAATCGACTGCTAATATTTTGGTAAAGTAAAGCTTGTTAGTTTCAGGTTATGTCCTGTTAATTTGGTTATCTACGTAATAGCGAACTGCGAATTGTACAATCACGTGTCACAAGAGTTCTAAATATATTCTATAGCTTGTTACTGATAACAACGACTTCAAAATCAACGGGAAATTAGCAATGGTATATTTTAAGCTATAAAAAATTCACTTACCTCCTTTAGTTGGAGTTCTGTGTGAAGAATGTTGGGCTCTGTATCCACGAATCATTTCATAATCACCAGAATCGCGTCTTAATGGAAACTGAATTTCAATAATGTGATCGCAAGGCTGCATCATGTTTAGAATACCAGCTACCCTTTTCTTTTTCTCTTCGATGGGTACTCTCGACTTCATGTCTTCCACGAGCTTGTCTTCAACAACTTGGCACGCCCTGTGGAAGAAGTACTCAACCATGTCGAAGAACCTAGGATTAGCACTGGTTGGAATATCCTTGAGCCTGTCGGGTATTTCATGGTTTGCGTATGTTCTGCAAGAAACGTTCACAGCAACGGGTGCAATTTTCAGGATACTGTTGACCCCCTCATTTTGGATTGTGTTTTTAAGGGGCGGTGACACAGCCTTTGCGATATTTTTTAAATGTAACATTGTAATATAATTAAGTACTACTAGCCAGGTTAAGTATCGAGTCGCTCTACACTTAATTCAAAATACACGAATGGTTGAGTGATATAAGAGCAAAATTGCAGAGACGACTCGCCCCGACGGAAAGTGATTCTGCAACTATGCCTTGGTGACTGGTGCTGTGCGTCAGCTGCGAATACTGATCTATTGGGTTTCCATAGAGAACAGTTGCGACTGGCTGCTATTATTATGTCGGCATAAATCACATCTAATAAATTGGTAATACATGCATCCGGCCGACGACTGAATAAAATTATTAAGTTCAAATTTCAATACTTGTAGGTATTATTTAAAAACTCCATATGGTTAAATACCCAGCTATAAATATGTTGTATTTCTTACTTGATTATCAGATATTGCATTGCGGCAATACCAAACTTATTTGAATGTCAAATTTGACATATCTTGTTTCAACTTTCTAGTCAGGGTTAAGTACGAACTTGTCTTTTTGAAAACAATTGATTAGTCAAATTGTTTTTACTTTTTGATTTTTCGCCAAAATTGTGTATTAATATGCATCTAATGATTTGCAATATTTGAATTTGCAACGCAAAAGAACCGAATCAACCTCTTTTAAGGTAATTCTTTATTTAAAATTATTTGTTAAGAAATAGTATTTAGAATTTATGTAAATAATCACTTTCAGCATACAGGCGAGAATGGCAGAGGAATATTTTAATGATTCTACTACAATCAATAACTTACCAGATGAACTCATTGTCTTATTTTTTAAATATCTTCCACTAGAGGATGTTCTGACTTGTGAGACTGTATGCAAACGATGGAGAAAATTGGCCCTTGATCCAGTATTGTGGAGACGATTTGTTATTGTCTTTTCGGGTAAACCTGGACAAAGTGAAGTTAGTGAGAAAAATTTGGAAATAATTTCATCACATAGTGAATTCATTTATTCATTGAAGATACAATATGTGTACAACTACCCAGACATAGAAAGAATTATGGAGAAATGTAACAATTTAACATCCCTAGAACTAGTCATGTGTAGAATAGATAAGAATTTTGTAGATGATCTTAAACTACGGACACAGTTAAAGAAACTTAGTTTGAAGAATTCTATTCAGCTAACAAGTGATGTGGATTGGCTATTTCCATTCAATCATCTAAAAGAAGTAAGATATTTAGCCTTGTCAGATTTTGGACTTTCTCCTGAAAATTGTGAGATGCTGCTGGATTGTAAAAATTTAAGCCACATCTATATTGAAAAGATTAAGAATCTACACTTGCACTTTATAAAGAGTTTAATTCTTTCCAAACAAAACATTGAGACATTACATATATATGGTGGGGACTCTGTTGATGATTCTTGTCTTAAAATGTTGTCAAGATGTCCTAAATTAAAGGACTTGGCTATAATAAGGTGTGAAAATCTCACTGATGAAGGACTTTTAGCTTTAATAAATTTCAAAAAAATACAACATTTACAAATATGGAATAATAATAATTTTTCAGAAATGGTACTGTTAAAAACTTTGGGATGTGCTTCATTGATAACATTAGAAAGTCTCAGCTTGTCTAGAGTGAAAAACATTTCACCTATAATAGTTGATATAATATCAGAGTACTACAAAAACTTGAAGTTTTTGGCTTTATACCAATGTCCAAGAATTATTAACACAGATTATGAGAAGCAACTTAAGTCAAAGTTTAGAAATATAGATGTTGTACTCTATTGATTTCCATCTCGACTATACATAATCAATTATACATGATCTGTAATTATGTATATAAAAAAATTAAGAATTGTAGATAAATAAATTTATACTTCATAGTAGACACATGAAGTGTATAAAAAGAATCAACTTAAATAGTACAAAATAATAATAATGGAATTTATTTTTCTGTGATATTAGTGTAAATACACATCAATAAAATATACTTAAGTATTTAGTTTTTTTATTAATATCAAAATTATATAAAACTGTCATGTTCGCTACTTATAAATCGAGAACAGATGGACTGATTTAAATTACTTCAGATTTGTTGAATTCGTTTCCATCTAGAATAGTAGAATACCAATCAAAACATTGAAAAAAAAAATATAGGTACTTATATCAAGAAATCTTGTTTTCTCATACATTGTGTATGGAATGACGATTTTAATTTTTCTAAAGCAGTCCTACTAGCAGAATATAATGAAAGAGCCAGCCATGAACCAAAAAGTGTTTAAGGCTGTTCATTTTTCAAGGTGTCAAGAATTTCAACTAAATACAAAAATTTCCATTAACTTTTTTATTTATGTACACATTTTCAATTTTGTTGAAGAAAACTTAATAGTTTTAAAATAAAGACAGAGTGATGATATAATAATGTGGCAGAAACACTGATCTAAATACTATATTAATTAATAAAAAATAAACACTTAGGTTGTGCTTATTGAAAATTTTGTAGTGAAACAAATCAATAGTTAAAAATTACAGAGCAAATAGTAAATATGTCAAAATACCTAATGCCTGTCACATTAAATAATTGCAATAACTAGACATCAAAGAATATAATATACCTAAAGTTGACAAGCAGGAAGAGTGGTATAGTATCCGCAATACAAACTGGCGATTTGGTCCATCTCTGGACCGTGTCGATAAAATATTTAAGTTGATATAATATAATTTACCTACTAAAATAAATGAAAATCTCCAAAACGAAGACCTAGCCAATGTACTAACCAAATTTAATAATATTTTTCTTAATGAATCAGTAGTGAATTAAAAATAATCTATATTTATATTCCTCATTTTATTATTTTTATCGACACTAGGTATTATACTTGCACAGCACTACGGGTGCAACTCCCACTCCGTAAGACCGTGCAGGTGCGAAAGGCATAGCAAGATTTCGATGATTTATAGTCCGAGTCGCCAGTTCATAATGCGGATACTATAATAATTTGTCTGCCTGGGCCGATTTCAATACAACTTTCCGATAGGTTTTAAGTGCAATTTCATTTAGGTACCTACTTTAAAACTTTAAATTGGAGTGGTAGTTCTATAGTTTAACAAGAAAATATTTGTCAGAATTATTATACAAAAATGCCTGTTTGTAATTTTCTAGGCTTATAGGCACTGTCAATGGAAACAATACACAAACGAAAAGGAAAATAATACACAATATGTTATGTGAATATTCTTACGTTATGAATTTTCCACATTCAATATAGACGATCTTTGTAATTTAAGATTAGAATGACAATATCCTACAAAGTGTATAATTATATATTTTCTTGTTTCAATTTGTTCTAATCCGATAATTAATCACTAATAAGTCCATGTGTATATAAAAATATACATTTCAATAATCATGATAACAATACCCATATGCATGTCAAACAATTGGTAAAATACATTAATTTCATTTTATATGAACTATATAATATTCAAATACCACAATATGTTACTTAGATACAAGAACCGGCCAAATCTATTTACTCTTAACTAAATATGACTATATTACATACTAACACCCCATTCATTAAATAAACGAATCTTAAATAGCAGCTTATTACGATCAGAACGAGATTCAAAGATAAATCTAGTCTCGACAGTTATTTTTCATTAAGCATAGATTAAAGATTAGACTGTTGTTCTACAATACGGGGCTAACATAGATATTATGTGTACAGAGTAGTATTTTTGCTTCGTTTTAATGAACCGGGTTATGCAGATACACTACATTAAATTTAAGTAAATCTAGGCTAATTTAATGTGTGAGTTCAATGTGATCAACTATGACAAAAAAGTTTATAGCTAATATTTAAAACAAAACAACAAAAACTTTAATTTGATATTTAAATAACTAATTGCGACGAAAATCTAAAAAATTCGCGATGTGTGAATCTAGTTATTTTAACCGACAGAAATTCTTTTATTCGGCTCGTAAGCTAGAATTCATATTAATGAAACGGGAACAATCAATAAAATATTGCTTTAAACCTTTCTTATCAAAAAATCCATCTGATCCATGCAATTTACTTAAATACAGATTTATACTACCAGCCTACAGATACAACACGCAAAGTATTAAAAGAAAAAACATTGCATGAGCAACTTAATTACATGTAATTAAGTTGTTCCTTTGTTAAGTCGGTTAAAACAATCTTAGAATCCCATTTTGTGATGTTATGAACGAAGTTTAAAAATCTTTTATGAAAATAATTATATCTACCAGGAATTAATTATTATAATATGCACATATTTGTAAGAAAAATGTAAAAGCGTCTCATGGGCACTATATTATCAATTTCAAGTTTGATTGATTCATTAAAAGTGTCTTCAATGAATTTCCTGGTAGATCTCAATATATAATATAATAATATATATGTAAATCATATAATAATACACATAAATGATACCTATTGTGGTAAATTTTATCGTATATCAATACTAAATAACTAAATCAGGTATATTATGAATAAAGTCGCTCA
The DNA here is from genome assembly GCA_912999735.1 of Aporia crataegi. Classification (NCBI taxonomy): domain Eukaryota; kingdom Metazoa; phylum Arthropoda; class Insecta; order Lepidoptera; family Pieridae; genus Aporia; species Aporia crataegi. The sequence goes on from OU538736.1 coordinate 9,002,366, forward strand.
CATCACTGCCGGTTGGTAACATTCGCATAAAATTCTATCGGGGTGACAATTCACCGCTTTTTGCCCCTCATGAATTGCAGCGCTTTCTGCATAAGGGGAGCCTTTTTGGGTTTCACGAAGGGTGACAGTGTGGTGACAGGGGTCGGTCTGCCGCCTTTTAGAACATTGGGAGCAGTAGCTAAAGCTGCTACCCGAGCCGCTGGACTCGCCGTCGCCGCAAATGCTGTTCCATGCTGGGCCTGTAACGTTTATTTCAATTAATTACATCCAATATAAAATTTAGTTAAGAATATCTATTTATGTATGTATTTTATACCGCTTTAATGCCAAATACAAAACTAGCAAAACATAGCATTGTAACAAAATACTCTTGATGTAATTCGGAAAGAGTTTATGTTTCTTTGGGTGAAAGTATTTTTAAAATCGCTTCAGAAGTTTTAAAGTTTTTTAATTAAAAACCATTTTTTCTCTCTATATAATATTGCTTTTGAGTTTCGAGTAATTTACGAACTACCAGGTCTGTGCAACATATGAAATGAAAGACAACTTTAAAAAACTCCCTGAAATATTAATTAAAAATAAGAATCATGAATGAGTAACCCAAAATAGGTGACTGGTAATGAGGCACACCTAAAGATAAACCGAACTTCTGAAACTTTTAAAAATTTAAAAAACAGTTCTTGATAGATATTTATTGTCAAAGACATTGGGATTAAAATGTAAAACAAAAAACAAAATACATACCTGTTTCCTGGCAACGTTTCTCGGCGGTTTGACGACTGTATCAACGTACGCCATCTTTGTCTGTTTGATCGGCGCCTTTTTTGCTTCTTGAGCAATTTTTATGTTTTCCGTTAGAGATTTTAACTTTATCTCTTGCTCCTCTTGGCAACGCTGCATTATTAAAATAAACAAATATATGTATATTAACAATATATTTTTATAAAAAACCTTTCCTTTTTTTTGTTAAACAATACTTTATTAACTGCTGACAACCGATATTAGGGCAATTTCATATCGGTCTCGATTTTATACTGAGTGATTGCGTATCGCTTATATCAAATACCTAACTTTTAATAGTGTGTGAAGTCCCGTGTCCCCTAGTGGGATATGGGGCAGATGCATTTCACAGCTGTTTCACTGATCGATTTTCTTTAGGGGCAAGTAGGTGATCAGCCTTCTATGCCCTGCCAGACCGAGTTTTTTTTTATCTCCACCGGGAATCGAACCTAGGACCTCTCGGTTGTAACGCTTACGCGCTTACCACTAGACCAAGGAGGCGGTCTTTTAACACCTTTTCTTATAAAAATAAGCGTTTAGATTATTATAATATAAAAACCTTTCTAAGAAGGAGAATTACGATTCATAATCTCTAGACAAAGAAATTTACGCCTTTATTCCAGAATGGTACTCAATCCTAAATCTTATTTCAGGAGTTGTCAATATTTCTTAAGTTTTTGTTCAATAATCAATATTAGATTACGGCACACGTTCTGGAATTAGCTGCTAACGGCAAAAATTTCGGACATTAATATACAAGTATTCTGCTGTAAAATTGAAGAAAATTAAAAAAAAAACAGAAATGAATATGTTAAATACAAATTATATCTCATGCAAGGATCAACAGATTAGAAATATAGCTAAGATTCTTCTCAATCACGTCAGCTTTCAAAATAAAAATTAAACCGTATCGAAATTGTTTAACATGCAAACAGACAGACACATCAAACTTATGAACATATAGTTTAGTTGGTGCTTAAAATGAAATGTTACCATATACATCTCTCTCCAGGTCTCCATCTCCATCCGCTTCTTATTTCTGAAATGCTTTTCGCAGAACATCTGCCACAAATGGTCTGTGTCCTCCATGAGATAGGGGTTGAAGTGCTCCAACATGAAGAGCTGCTGCGGGGTCGCTCTGTCCACCACTGGTTTCAATATCTCGTATGGCACACCGCCAGTGTATTCCAGAGCTTTAATTTATTTAAGGGTTGAAATAGCGTGAACACTCGTATAAATGCTAGTATTAAATATATATTACTAGCTTTTGCCCATGACTCCATTGTGTATAGACCTATTTTATCAGCCCATTCAAGCCCTTTTCGCAATAAAAGTTGTCATTTCCCAAACTTTCTATCTTTTTAATAACATTTAGGCATGAAAGCATCATAGATAGATACAAACAATCTCATTCATAATATTAAACAATAATGTCATCAACACTTATCAATTATTACAATACTTTTGTTATGTACATAAACAGTAAAAAAAAATTTGTATTACAAATGAGTCTACTATAAATAAAAAGACGTAAATAATCATAATTATAAGCAAATAACTGGCCACGCTAATTTCAGTGATCACTCGCCCGATTATGCGAGTTTCTATATACTATTTTTTCAATATCCTGAAAAATTTCCATCGTAATGATTAAAAAATTGGAACCACTCCCAATGATTCATCGAAATTGGTTCAAAGACGGCAAAGTAAGTAAGGAAAAAAATAAACGTGGAATTGATAACATCCTCTTTGGTTCTTTTGAAGGTCGGTTAAAAAATAAAGATTTAAAAAAAATATCGCTCATACATCATTATAATATGCATGCTACAATTTACACAAAGAATTGTAAATTATGCACATGTAAATTAACGAAAATATAACGATAAGTGTCAAGTCCGGAGCAGAGACTCAGAGGGATGTCCCTAATAATATTAAACATTTAAAAATAGGTTTAATCTCTACTTAAATTAGGAATGCACTCACCATCGATATGTTCCTGAAGAACTTGAACGCACATTTCATACAATGTAGGAATCTTTCCCATCACTTTATTTCCAGAGTAGACTTTAGTTCTGAAATGATATTGTTTTTAGATTAATTTAAAATAATATTTTTAAATAATTATCACTGTACATTTTAGTATGTTTTATAATAGTATTAAATGCCCAACCCAGTTTCGTAGGGATTACCAACGCTGTCACGTTAACTGGGGAGTAATGTACACAAGAGCTAAATAAACAGCATAATAAAGGAAAAACTATGAACTTTTAACGTTGTTGTCAAATGTCATGACATTTGATGGCACTATCATTTTTTCATACAAACACAAAAGTATACATTGATTTCATTAATCTGATTATTCAGTTAATAAATTTTTACACATAACTAGCTGTGCCCCGCTGTTTCACTCCCGGTAGTTTTATCGTAGCATGATGTTACATACCTATCTCGGTAAATGGATACCAATAAAAAAATATTTTTTACAATTAAACCAATAGATCCTGAGATTAGCTTATTCAATCAACTAAACTTAGACAATAATAATAATACCTTTGGTTCTTTGAAGACATGACACTATTCAAGTCAATATCATCAAAATGTGGTAGAAATTTGGGAGGTGGTCTCGGCTTGTAGTTTGGAGAAATCTCCGGTAGAGCTGAAATCTCAATGTTGGGGAGAGGAGCTAATTTCGCATCCGGAGCCAATAGTGACGCCGGGCTGAGCTGTAAATTATAACATGTGAAATTGAAAACAACTCAAAAAAAGCTCAACAGGTTCATTTCATTAAAAAATTCATAGAACATAATTTATTGAAGCTAAGATCCATCTTGATGACGACAACGTTCAATGGTATAATAATTATTTAAATTCGTCTCTTATACATATATTATAATTTTAGTGTTAAATTTTTCAACTGACTGTTTTGATTGTTTTCGTTACATAGACAACATAATATTGTTCTCAGTAATGTTTTACTCAACAACAATGTAATTCGTTTTTAATTAATAAATCTATAAACTGACTTAAAATCTAATAAATTATTATCATTTACTATCATTCTACAAAATGTAAATGGGTGCCAAACCTTAATAGAAAATATTAGTCAAAACCTCATAAGCTACTTTGTAGAATGATTATTTTGAGATACAAATGACTACTTACATCACCATTAAAGGAACTATTAGGTGAATGGGTTTCTTTAGTCTGTTTCTTTTTAGTCTTTACAGGACTCACCATACCGAGAGCCTCAGCGAAGCTGGCACCTGATAGTAAACACAATATTATAATTAAAAATTATAAATATTATAAAAATAGTAAACCAATTTGATGAATCATACCTGATTCACAGCCTATACCATCATCACTATCACCATTACTTAAAACCCTTTTCTTTGGTATATCATTATTTTTATTACTAGACTTATGTTTATCTTTCCGACTATCACTATTATCACTTCTTGATTTTTTTTCTTTAGACACATCACTTGATGATGATGATCTTTTCTCTTTATCTTTAGAGGAACTAGATTTTTCTTTTGATTTTGCCGCGCTATGACTTTCTTTATTACTTTTCTCTTTCGAATCATTTTCAGATTTAACTTTGTCTTTAGATCGATGCTTGTCTCTTTCAGAATGTTTATCCGATTTACTTGAAGATTTCTCAACTTTTTTCTCTGAACTTGATTTGTGTTTTTCTTGATTGTTGTGTTTTAAAGAATCAGAATGTTTCTTTTCCTTATCTGATCTTTTCTCTTTTTCAGAAGATCTTTCTTTATCATGCAACTTACTTTTACTTAATTTTTCTTTTATATCCTTATCTGATTTGCTGTGTTTGCTTGAGGACTCTCTAGGTTTTTCTTTTTCCAAGGATCTGTCTTTATGTGAGCGATCCTTTTCAGACAATTTGTCCTTTTCATTCTTCTCTTTATATTTGTCTGTGTCTTTTGTTTCCTTTGAACTATGTCTATGTGAGCTGTGAGATCTATCCTTTGATGAAGATGATTCAGAGTGTTTACTGCTTTCTGAACTATGTTTCTGTTTTTCTGAAGACTTATTTTTGTCAGAGCTTGATGTAATTTTATGTCTGTGACTATGGCTATTAGAATGTTTATTTGATGGAGAGTGATACTGGTCTACTTTTTCTTCCTTGATTTTTCTATGTACAACTTTTTCATCATCTGTTGAATTTGATGAATCACTTTCACTGCCAGAATCTGATGAATCTTCACTTTCACTTTCAGATTTATCAGATTTGGGCTCGGTTTTAACTTTATAACCGTTTTCTTTAATTTGTGAATATCTTGATTTCTTACTATCAGGTTCCTCTTCCTGCAAGAAAATTATAAAATGTTTAAATTTAAATCAAGTAGGTACATTACTTAATTATGTTATGAATAATTTGGAGAAAAGATGCCATTGCTGTCACACATCAGTGTAAAACCAAATTTTATTATTGCCAATACAATAATCAGGTAACATATCTTTATAATAAACTTAATAAAAACCTCAATATCTACTCTATGACGACATATGACTGCAAGAAGACCATAACTTTCTGGCTTCGGAAACTAAATTATGCTGAAACTGAAGCACTATTGGAACTAACCTAATTTTTTGTTATTTTTATTATTACTTTTCTTCTTTTTTTTTAAGAATTTTTGTTTGTATTTGTTTGTTTTTCTTCCTATTGTAACTACAATTTAGTTTTATGGAAGAGCGAGGCCTCCTGTCACAAGTATGACTTATACTTACTAGGAGATCTCAACCTTGTTGTATAATTGTGTAATATTTTAAGAGACATAAATGTTATTATTATTATTAATTATGAAATGTTTATCACAAACCTCACTACTGCTGTATTTCCTCTTCGTTTGATTGTGGTCACCATTCATATGGCTGTGTGATCTATTTTCTGATTTTGATACACTTTGATATTTTTCTTGTTTATATTTTGTTCTATGGCTACCTTCTGAATCTTCATCATCATGACCATTGTGATTTGATGCTGATTTAAAAATTAGATTTTTGTTATAAAAACTGTATTATTACTTAAGATTAATGTTAAAATAAATGTTAAATTTTATAATTATTTAAAAATTTCTTAAAAAAAAAGAATTAGTCACCATTATTTAAAAAGTACTATCTAAATCTAAAAGGACAAAACATAAAACATATAAGCATGCATGCAATGATTTATTTAAAAACTACACTAATTATTATATACACTAGTAGGATTTTTGAAGCTCACTGTCGTTATTATCTGTTTCCTGGTCACTTTCCTCTGAAGCTACCATTAGCTTCCATTTGTACACAAGTGCTCTTGCAGCCTGGCCCACATCTCCTGGCTCCTTGCGAAGGGCATTAACAGTTCGGCCCACACCTGTTTCTTGAAGATGTTGTACTGTTACATTGAGGTGGAACAACTTTTCTATGGACTTCAAAATCTAGAATAGTAAAAAACATTTTAGAATACCTAAAATTTTACTAAATAACATTATACATATATCATATTCTAGTACAATTCAGTGACTTGTGAAATAATGTTAAAGGATAACAATAACCTTTATGCAATAAGTGTACATTAACATATGGATTAGTGGAGCTTGATTTTTATTTTATTTATAGTTTCAACAAGTGTTTCTCAGAAGAAGAAGTAATTATATTTAGGCAATTTAGATGATAAGCCTCACGAAGTTGCGCAGTTATCTACTACTAAACAAGTACTTATTAATAAAATGTGCAACAAGATTCAAGAATCACTTTCCTTCCCTATAATAAATAACCATGACATTGTCATCAAAACTCTATTATTACTGTTTTTTTTGTACTTGTGCAAATAATTGAATAGATAGCCGAGTTACGAAATATTAAAGAAAACTAAACACCATAGGACTTCATAAAATTATTGTTTTTCGCTTACTTTCTGTTCATCATTGGGATATTTTTCAATCGCATGTTGATAGTGTTTAATTAAATCTAGTACAGACGCCATAACACTTAATGCGCTTTCGTCGAAATACTTTTTTTAAATAAAGTTGCCTGCCAGCTGGTAAACGGACACCATTTTTATAAATTAAATACACATGTTTGACGTTGGTATTGTTTTGTGACGTCGATCCAATCCGCACCATAGACAATAGAAGACACGAAATAACCACGCTGATTAACCTAATAACTTTTTTATTTTGTTAGATACACAGATAAAAAACTTATTTAACCACAGAAAAAATATATGGACAGAGGGCAGCCAAAAAAACATTTAGTTTATAATTAAACTATATAGTTATTGTGAGAAATTTTATCGTAGTCATTTTTATCCTGTCGGTGATGGCAACGATAAGCAGATAAAATCAATTAAGTATCATAAAAAATTAAAATGATAATAATTAAGTTGGGAAAAGACGACCTACGTATAGAATCATATTGAATGAAATTATGGTGTAAGCAGGACGAAACTTAATTAGTTTTTGTCTCTATTTGCGAATCATTTTTTTTTTGTTTCGTCAGTGGCAGACAATTATTTCGTGTCGAAGTAGGTGTCGAAAGTGTTTTGCTCTAAAACAATGTCAGTTTCGAAAAATATTGTTTTCAAACCTTATTTGATATTCTATTTTTGATTACATCAATCTGACTCACACTGTGATATTAGCTCCTCTATTCCTATTCTCTCTCTACAAGGCTAATTACATAATAAGCTGTTTATTATAAAGTAAATGTGGAAATTCTACTTTCAAATTTGATCACTAAAATACAAGAATTAATTCCGAAATACCTGAAATAACATTATTTTGTTTAAATAAAAAATATATTCATGTAACGCGTCAGGCATAAGTTCTAGATTGTGAAGTTACGGAAAAGCCATTATTAAAATTTTAAACTACATAATATTTACTATAGTTTAAATATATTATTTACTTTAATTTTATAATATAAAACAATACACAAAAGGTTCACCGTACCTTTGTTCTTAAAATTAACGATAAAAATAAAACTATTAATATTATATAATATATTATTATAATTATAAAAAATGTAATCTGAAAAAGAATAAGTAAATAAAACAAGTTTTAAAATATCTTCTTGCTTCCATTTTGTTCTTCATGTGATCGTATAGTCTGTAGTCCATAGAACAATATAATATTATCCTGTATAATCTAATAACCGTAACTACCTGTAACTTCCGTGAACATTGAACAACAACAAACACTACCTTTACTCCCCTATGCTCCCAGTCCCTATAATTTCCTTATTCGCTAAACATTGTTTGAACTCTAACACCGTTTTTACATAATCTACTGCGAACTAAGGATAAAGCCATTATTTTTCTCGAGGTTAAGTCGATGCTTTTGTACTTGAAGGTGTGAAAAAACACGATCTACATTAATTTATGATCATAATATAATGTCAGCTTTTCCGACGTTCTCAAAATGTCGGAAACTATTTTTATATGTGAAAATAATCTCTGTACAATGTTTTCGTTATTATCAGTATTATAAAAATCACTACCGTGGCTAAGTGGTTTAGGGTATGTATGTTCGTGTCGCGCTGGAGCTCCTGGGTTCCAATCCCAGAGAAACAAATGAACAAATTTCGGTTGAGTAGGCACAGAAGGCTGGTTCACCTACTTGCTTGTAAAGAAAATGATCCGTGAAACAGATACAGAAATGTATCTGCTAGACTGCTCCATGGGCCATGCCCCACTAAGGGTTACGGGAATTCAAACAATGTAGCTGTAGATTATACGTATAAAAAAATTGATAGTGTCAGCACATAACGCGGCAAGAGCAATAGGAGTTAGGTTTATATTGTTAAGACAAAAACATAAGATATTTAAAGACTTGCCTTTGTTCATTTTAAACAATTATATTTGTTTATTAAAATATGTACTTATTTTAAAAATAAAAAAGTTGATAAGTTAGGAAAAAGCTTAGTATAACTTAGTAGCAATAAATCTTGCCTATAGGTAATTATATTATGTTCCTAGGTACTATAACGTGATTAATTATTCTTAACGTGTGCAGCCAGGAAAGAAATTAGAAGACATTCCTAATTAAAATCTAAGCAGTGTCTTGAGTGTAATGGATTTGGGCCACGGTTCCGTCATCTTACATTTGTCATGTTGAAATTAAATTATTTATATTGGATTACTAGATAACTTATAATACATATTATATAAGTTGAGCAGTATTATAATTTTGCACCACAACCTATATAAAACCGTGAAGCATTCTTTTATATAAAAAAATCACTAAAAAGTATAACAATAAACATTAAAAAATACAAAAGTATACTCTAAGTCGATGTAATTATAGTCATAATCGACTTTTAACATACGGTAGGTACTTTGCTCTAAAAATGCAACAGGAGTAAATTTTAGCATAATGAAAATTTTTTGCTTAAAAGTTAACGTACAATTACTTAACTTGTAAGTATTATTAATACCCAAATTTGAAGTTAGGTAGTACATTCTCATAACGATGTGTGTATATTAAACAAAGCTTAAAGACAAAGCAACTGTAAAGGCGAAAGCCAGGTACTTTATCACCTTTCACGATGCCTCTAATGTGGGTTCACATACATTACAACAGGTAAACTAGAAGTCCAAATTACCCAGTTGAGAGTACTTAGCATGTCACATCCAGTGAAATATGACTTAATATTATGGAAAGGGACGTTCATGCATTTCTAAGTGCGCTGTGATTTTCTCCAACTAGATTGTTATCACAAGGTTCACGCTAACAAGTCGACATGAGCCGGAATGGGTTGCTAGTGCAGAGACCAATTGAATGCATTGCGGAAGTTTGCGACAGTAATCTGCCCGAGTCGCGCCCACAAATCGAGATATTCACTTGTATGCTAATGGAAGCCCATATAGCTGATGGGATAATACGAAATGGGCTCCATACACAGTGATACGAATTGTAGATACCAGATACACGTGTTGATAGGGGCGATTGTCGGAACGAATAGAGACAAAGGGACAGGACAGGTCGACATTGCGACTTGCGAGCCTTATTCTACTTGTAACAATAACATTTTATAATAACGTTATTGCCGAGAATTCCAATGTGAACTCGTGCGCAAATTCTGTTTAAGAATATTCAAATATAATATCGGTAATAATTTTACTTTACATACGTGTAAGCATGTTGGTAATACCAATAGAACACTGAATAAATAGTGGGTAAAATTTATTAAGAATTTCTCAAATTCAATAGACTTTTTCTCTGAAGTTTCAAGGTTGTAAAAATGTACGAAACTAAATAACTATTTAGGTTTTTAATATATAATAAAAAAAGGAAAATTGATTCATGCGTCATTAAAAACATCGAAGATATTCAAAGACAAATCTAATAAATCAATAGCAAGCATAGAAATCCGCTAATCTTCTTTTCAATTATGTTAGCTTTCAAACAAATAGCGCTCGAAATCGGTCCATTCGTGCTATAATACAGACAGACAAAACTTCAAACTAATAACACCTCTCTTTTATCGTCGGGGGTAAGTAATTAAGAAATGTCTCATACAGATTGTAGTCTGATTAAAATTTAATAGAGACAATAAATAATCGTAGTACGTGCGTGATATATTATTTTCTTGTAGGTCAGCAGTCTAAAGACTACTTAAGGGTTCAAAAGGTTTAACCAATTTGTTGGAAGGTCAACTGACTCGATTACGGTTCTCATCGACTAGAAACTCTCTCGATCCTCAAGACCGATATAATAATATAATCTACTGGTTGATGCTCGTATAGAAATCAGATTAAACTATATATTACTGAATTATCTTAAGTACCTAGTTCGAATTATTAGTTAAATAAAGGGAAGTGCATGATCGTCCTAATATTATAAATGTAAAATCCCGTAACTCATAGAGAATGTGAGAGACATTTATTATTAATACAATATGTTTGTTATTAAATAAAAAGAATACGTCAGCATATTAAGCACAAATATCAGGTAGGTAAGTATATTATATATTTTATTACCAATTTTGATATTAATATTTTGACCTCATAAGAGTAGAGAGTACAAACTAGGGATAGATTTCCCCTGAAAGTGGTTCAGTCGTTGTTGAGTAATAAATACCGTAACTAATCCGACATTATTGATTCATATAAACGAGTACTTAGAGATGAGATATATATATATATATAGGAAGTCGGTAACACGTTTACAACTTGATATAATCTATTGCATGTCTTCATTTCATGTTGTTTAAAATATCATTAATCATCTAACGTTATTAATGATATAAGTAATTGGAAATTAATGAATGTGAATGCGCGGTACCTACATGAGAATGGACGTCAAACTATAATTGTATGTTCATATGAGATGAGTTTTTTAATAACAAGTTACATTTTCTAATCATTACATCCACCGATCTTTGAAAAACCAAGATCACGTGGGACAGATATATCATTAGCAGCCCGATCCAGTTTCGTAGGAGTTACTATATTATGTTACCCCCATATTTTTGTCCCGCTTATGCAATTCTTCATTGACTTCTTGATTGTGGCGCGATGTTATATAGCCTTCTACGATAATTGGTCGATCCTAAAGTTGAATTCAGTCGGGACCTAACATCATTATTCCATCAAATTCACATGTTTTACTTTGAATGTCAAAATTTATTTTTTAGATTTGGACAATTCTTCGACAATACTACAATATTTATTTTTGAATTTGGCTTTTCGTCTTTTTTTCCGTAGGTATCTATTTATTAAATTCAACTTCTTGTTATAACTATGTAATGTAAAACTATATTGTGATTAGCAACGCAATATTGTTTTACTCATTGATTAGTCAATAATGTACTCTGTTTATAAAGAAACAAACCAGCTTTTAGCGTGATGAATCCCCCACTTAAGCATATTCTCCATTCCCTAATGGATGCAGCTGACGCTTCCTTCCTCAACCACGACTGTATTAATATTTTTGAAGAATAATTAAGCTGTTTAAATATTAGCGAAAGTATTAAGTTATCCCACACTTGAATTATGAAATTATGATAAGAAATTAACTCTATTTTGCGCTCGAGGGCATCCCTATTCATAGATCAGATTCGAGCTTCATTACAACGCATTCAGAGTGATCGATGTCCTGTCCGGGATTGAGTTATACAATTCTAACAATATATTACTTACGACTTACCTTAGTGCCTTTCTACGTCATAGGCTAATGATGAGATGAGATTTTATGTTATCGCGGGAAAATGCTTATTTACAATTGAAATTTTCTTTGTTAAGTTACTTAAAATTCACCGCCCCCTTAGTCTAGTGGTAAGCACGTAAGCGTTACCGGTCCTGCGCGGTCCTGGGTTCGATTCCCGGTGGAGATCCCATTCCAAAAAACTCGGTCTGCCAGGGCATAGAAGGTTACCTACTTGCCCTTAAATAAAAAATCAATCAGTGAAACATATGTAAATATTGCATCTGTCTCGCCAATATGGGACACGGGACTTCACTCACTCTAACTTAACTTCTTTAGATAAGTGTGTTGCTGAGAGATTTATTTCACAGACAAAAGGCAAAAAAAAAACCAAAAAAATAAAAACCAACTCAGTGTTGTCACCATGTACCTAATGAGCAACAATTTTAAATGTTTCCCCTAAATACATATAATATTTGTGCTTTCATTGATTTTCAAAGTCTGCTTGTAAGTTAATTTTTTATTAGTTTTTATGTTATTACTATACATTTGTCATTAATGTATGGTCACGAACTTTAATTTGTTTGCTGTGTTTTACTTTATTTTTATAACATTAAATCGTGAAGTGCTCACTCCCACACCCCAACTAAACGTATTCAACTCATCCAAAGTTCCATTTGCCAATGCAAATGAGTGAAATTGATCTATTGCTATGTATAGTCCTTAGAGTTATTACAGGAAGATAAAGGCTTTGACAGGCTCGTAAATATGTTAGAGATTTCTGGAACGAGGCAATTTAGCGCTGGAACTAACTTCAATTGTAATTTTCATTACCCATTCGAGGTTCTCTAATTAGCTGGGATGCTTATTACTATTAAACGGCTAGCTCACGACTTGTCGATTTACTTCAAATCAGTTGTGGTTTAGTCTTGATAAGCTGGACATTAGTCAAGACCTTAGGTAACAGGAATACACATACAGTTCCTGGTTTATATGTGCTTCAAAGGCTAGTCTTATAAAGCTGAAGAGTTCGTTGGTTTAGTTAAACGATCTTAAGAACTACTAGCATTTATCTAGGCTATAGTAAAGCTTCAATGAAAAATTTTGCAAAAAAGAGAAAAAATATTACTTTTCAGTAAGGTTTTTTCTCAATTACCTCGAGGAAAACCGCAAGGCACAGCTAGTTCTAATAAAAAATGTAAAGTAAATATGTTTTAATAACATTGAACTCTTAACTAAACAATTTTAATGATTTTAGAGCATTTTATTGTCCATTGTATGCAAATATCTTGTTTAAATTAGATTGTTGGTTTTGCTTAAATTTAAGAAATCTGCTAATTAAATTCCAAATAAGATTTTTAGAAAAACAGAACTCTATTTCGCTTCAACAAAAACCAATTATACATTTATTAATTTGACACAAATTACAATATTAATATAATTTCATTTGGTGTAGAGACTGGAGTTTGGAGTCATTGGAGCCACAAGCACATCGATTGAGAGATATCGACGCGCTGGCTCATATTTCGGAAACGTGTAATAACCTGGTAATGTAGCCAGTATTTTGGGTACGCACCCCAATGGCTTTGAAGAGCCTTTTGTATTTTTGTAAATATATTGAAGTACATTATTGTAAATAAATTAAAACAAAAATATCAATATCAATCGATTTATTTTTTTATTATATTTATTTCTGTTATACTGATAAAAAACAATCTCATTGCTACGTACCTACTAGTTTGTATTTTTTACAAATAATATAATAGCTGTATAATTTATAATAGTTGATTTATTTTGCTATGGCAAATAAGGAATTAGGAAATGTTTAAAGTTAAATCTGATACCTATTAATTTACTTTTGAGTCAAAATATCCTTTAAAAATCATATCTCTAACCTGTAAGCCATAAACCACCTGAAATTTATTGCTACGATGAGTGCAACGTGACTTTCTAACACAGAAACTGGCTCAGTACTATCAGCAGAATACGCGATTATCATACAAAAGGTTTTTAACCCTACACGAAAAAAGAGGGATGTTATAAATTTAACAAGTTGGGTTTGGCTGTCTGTGGAATCGAAGCTCCTCGATTGGTCTGATTTCGATGCGTTTTTTTAACTTTTATCTTGTCGGTTTGGGGGAGAGGGGTAAATCGCCTCCGTGGCTAAGTGGTTTACGCGTCTGCGTGTTGCGGAGGTCCTAGGTTTGAATCCCAGGGAAACAAATGAATGTTTCAGTTAGGTAGGCACAGAAGGCTGATCACCGACTTGCCTGTGAAACAGATACAGAAATGTCTCTGCCCCATACCCCCAATGAAAATGAATCACAGCCAATGAATGTTTCAGGTAGGCATAGAAGACTGATCACCGACTTGCCTGGAAATGAAATGACCAGTGAAACAGATACAGAAATGTCTCTGCCCCATACCCCCAATGAAAATGAATCACAGCCAATGAATGTTTCAGGTAGGCATAGAAGACTGATCACCTACTTGCCTGTAAAGAAAATGATCAGTGAAACAGATACAGACATGTGTCTACCCCATTCCCCACTAGGGGTTACGGGAATTTATTTATGTCGGTGGGAGAGGGGGAGGGTTAACTATACGTCTTCAATTTCAATTGTTTGATATTTTAATGCACCTACATACAATTTCATGTTTAGCGTGATAAAATGAACTTTCCAACACAAAAATATTTTTTCTATTTCGAAATAGCTAAGATTAGCGCGTTCAAACATACAAACTCTTTGAAATTAAGTTTAAAGTATAGATATATAACGTGCTTCGTTTGCTGATAGTACAAAGCAGGTAACGGATTTACATTCGCCATCAATTTCGCACGTATCTCTTATTGTTTTCGTTCATTGGTATTTTTCCATTTGCGAAAATGTATCGACGTTGAAGGTTGTGGTGATGCGGTCTGTATATTCTTAATTAGCCCCGTCATGGTCTGAGAATGAAGAATAGGATGATGTACCTCCAGAATTATAAATATGAATAAAATAAATAAAATTACTTAATTTTATGTAATTATTTATTTAAGCAAGTATTACATATTAAAAATATGTTTAAACCCATTTTAGCTTCCATGAGTAGGTAAACAGACATTTTAAATGTCGGATGAATTATTTATTTCAACCGACCGCGACATTAAAAGAGGTCCTTTTATTGGTCAATGCTTAACTGTATAAGAAAATCTAAAAATATTTAATCTTAATACAACGGCTTTTAAATTTTGTTTTGTAATTTAGAAGCGCTTGGAGGCAGTGGCGTGCAGAGACTTATTGTCATTTTGCCTACCTGCCGGGTAGGCAAAATTTTAAAAACACAGTCCCCTCAGATATGTAATTATTTACCTATTGTAAAGTAATCGATTTATATAATAATTAGGTACATTTATCGCATATTTCTATTTGCAAAAGCAAATACCACATTTTATTAATCTGAAACCGACCATTTTTTCGCACATGCAAAAAGTCTATCGCTCTCGATACAGTTAAAATATACGCCATTAACAGCTATGAGATCTAATAAATATCCCGTTTGGTACAGCAAACCCTTAATAAAATGTATCGAAGAAAAAAATAAATACCACAAACTTTATAAAAAATTCAATAACCCCCGAGATTACGACGTGTTCACTTTACTGCGAGCTAGAGCCAAAAAAATGATAGATCATTGTTATAAAAATTATGTTGCCTCTATTGAAGAATCAATGACTAACAATATAAAGTCATTCTGGACTTATGTGAATAATAGAAAGGGCCGAGTCTCTATTCCAAATGTCATGCAGTTTGGCAACTCTTCTTCTTCGACCGGCCAGGGTGTATGTGAGCTATTTTCAAGGTACTTTGCTTCGGTGTTTGAATCGGATCAGCAACTTAGTAACTCCTCTGCTACGAGTAACAATAATCTAGAGTCACCTGAGTGTAGTACCGTGGACTCCATGTCTCACATTAATATATCTGACAGGGACATCATGACGAAGATCAAGCTTCTTGATGCAAGTAAAGGAGCCGGTCCTGACCAAATACCTCCTTCATTTGTTAAACGTTGTGGAAAAGAGCTATGCACACCATTAAGCATCATATTTAACAAATCCCTTACAAATGGAGTTTTTCCCAGTCGTTGGAAGATAGCACATATTGTACCCATTTTCAAAAACGGAGACAAGTCGCGCTGCGAAAATTACAGACCCATAAGTATTTTGTCATGTTTCGCAAAGCTTTTCGAGTCCCTAGTACACACTCAGTTATACAGCCATTTTAAGCCTCTGATACCCGAAAATCAACATGGATTCATTAAGGGTAGATCAACTGTCACAAATCTTCTTGTATATAAAAACTACCTGTGCAAGGCTTTTGCCACAGGGGGTCAGGTTGACTCTATCTACACAGATTTCTCGAAGGCCTTCGATAAAGTGAGTCATAGACTACTTTGTAACAAGCTCGCCACCTGTGGTATTCACGGTAGTCTCCTTCGCTGGTTGGCCTCCTATTTGAATAAGAGAAGTCAGTTGGTGGCTTTGAGAGGATACACTTCGACCCCCACTGACATTACGTCAGGCGTGCCCCAGGGGTCACATCTGGGCCCGTTGTTATTTGTTGTCTTCATTAATGACCTCATTAAGAACATATCATGTGAATGTCTATTGTACGCTGACGACCTGAAAATATTTAAAACAATAAACTCTTTCGAAGACTGTAATCTTTTACAGAAAGACTTAACTGCTGTTTCTCACTGGTGCAGAAATAATCTAATGTACCTTAATATAGACAAGTGTTTCGTTATTACGTTCACTAACAAGCGTAATGGGATCGTTAATGGGTACAGCATCAACGGCCAGACCCTTGAGAGGTCACATGTTGTCAAAGATCTCGGAATCCTTTTTGATGATAAGCTGACATTTCGCGAACACTACCACCACATAGTGAAAAAAGCGAATCAACTTCTGGGGTTTATTTTTAGATCTACTAAAGACTTCAAGGGCACTCATTCTTTTCTTTACCTTTTCACTACACTCGTCAGAAGCGTTTTGGAATACGGTAGTCCAATATGGTCTCCGCACTACAAAGTTCATATTGATAATATAGAGAGAGTGCAGCGCAAATGCCTACGGATTTTAAGCTACCGCCAACAGTCGAGGCGTAAAACTCCTGATTATGAAGCTCGTCTCATTAATTTTAATGTACAAAAATCAATGTATAATCAAAATATCTTCGACGTGTTTCCAACACGTCGAAGATATTTTGATTTCGTTTACTTTTATAAAATACTTCACTCCATATTAGACGTTCCTACCTTGCTCGCTGAAATAACTTTTAATATCAAATATAGTGCTCGTAGAGCAAATCAATTAGCACTTTTTACTTTGCAAGTGTATCAGAATAATACCTCCTTTTACAACCCCCTGGTTAGGATGGCTCGTCAGTGCAATGAAATAGCCAAGGGTAACCAAACCTTTGACGTTTTTCTACCTAAACTAACTCTTTATATTAATTTGATTAAAAGCATACTGTATCACAAGCCGACAGTCTAATCCCAGCGCTTGGACTCTCGGTCTCCTTATATTTTAACCCTATTTTATTCTTATTTAGTATTGTTCATTGTACCTATTATTTAGATTACTGTTCTTGTTAAACCTTAAATTGTGTAGACATATTTAACTCCCTTGTAATTTTTCATGTACACACATTTTTGTGGAATGCAACCTTGATTATAAATGATTGTTTTTGTATAATTTGTTTAGTAATAGTTGTAATCTGTTGTGTGTGAAATAAAATAAAAAAAAAAAAAAAAAAAGTTACATGTTATTTTTGGATGTTAATAAGTTGGGGTTGCTATAATCAGATAGTCGATTGTCCATTAGAAAACAACAAACTGTAATGATGTACATACATCCATCAAGATGCTATCAGTAATGAATACACTATGATGCATGACTTAGCAGATCGAACCTCACAATTTTTGATGCTTACAAATTTAGCAAATTGCTTACTACAATCGATGTAATTTGGCTTACTTAAAATGCATTAAAAGGCAACCGTTATAGTAGTCGATATTCGAACGGGAGCTGTTTACTATAGCTTGCGGGTAACAAAAAAACTAGAGAACATAGCTCAAAAACTTATATACAACTTAATATACACAAAAAATAGTTAATGCAAATTGAAGTTGTCAGTTGAGGTCGATGATCGTCATAAGATTGTCGCAGTCGTATCTTCGTTGTTTGTAAGTTGTTAATTATTAGAGTGTGTGAAATAGATTCAAAATCTTTCAATATAATATTGCAATATCTGTAAACGCCCGATCCCGATCCGATATTCAATGCCGAAAGCAAAGCTCGAATCCTGAGGAAACTAAAATTGTTTCGATGGACACGCAGAAAGCCTAACACCTAGATGAGCTGATTTTTCTTGATGATTGACTTTCATTGATCATTTTATTTATTTCCTGTGGAGCTTATTAGAAATGTTTGTTTACAAGTGTAACCTCATAAGTTGACTAATAGATCTCCATAAATTGTGCTTAGAGTTAAAAATTAACACACATTAGATAGTCTCTATTGTAGAAGTGAGTTAAGATTAAATCGTAACGGTGCGAGAATGTGTCATCTGTTAGAAAAACAGCCGCCTACTCTCTCAAATATAATTCTAATATCAATCTTATGCGATAAAATATAAAGATCGTTGGCAATCTTCGATTTAGATTTTATGTAGTGCCATTTTGACACAATTATTAAATTAAAATTAATATTGAATCAAGAATACTTCAGAGTAACTTTTTATTATCAATTGAAGAAAAGTAATTATAGAACTTTCAATATCGAAGAGAAATAAGTAGTTAATTACTTAAGTGCTTTGTAACACGTAATGGTTAGTATGCTAGTAGGTAACTGGCAATTGAATAAATCACCCGTGACATTTATTTTCTCGAAATGAATAACTGTAGAAGGTGTATGAATATAATCGGCGTGACGGTGTAAAGTAGACCCACCCATACGGTGACTAATGCGACATTTAAAATTTTAACGATTCTTCTTCTGAAATTCTCGACTTTCTAGAAGTTTTTATGTTTTTGAATATTACAAACACAAAGTATCATTTTGCATTTACATTAATAATCTGGTTACCGTTACTAACACACTACTAGGATGTATATAAGACGCGTTGTGTAGGTGGTATATCCAGTAAGTTATTTTTCTTATTCATGTCTTTCATCATAATTAGTACATAGTAGTTGGTAGTTTTATAAAGGTAGATATCACTACAAATAAATTTGTTGTAAAAACGAAGAGAAACGAATGTAAGGAGTTCTGTCTTTTCCTCTGAGTAACGACTGATTATGTATATCTAAAACTATTCTGGCTTCTTATCTGTAATGCTTGGGGCGAACGCATACGACCTTCTTGCCATAACTTTATTTTAAAGCTTCTTTAAAAATAAAATATTTAATTTTTTAAATTTACAAAATTCATTCTTGTTTTTTATGACATGAGCATAGATGTTAAAAAATAATTTATACTTTTTATTTTATGAATTGTCATGCAATACCAGTAATAACATGCGGCAATAAATTTTAAGTGATAAGGAGTTTATTTCAGCCTTCCATACATACGAACACGCATATAAAGCAAATGGGTCGTCACCGCGACCCAAATGCTCAAGAAATGTTTGCATATTTTTATTTTACTAGGGTCTATTCTTTTTAACGAGCGTTTGGACGCAATTTCATCTGATGTTCAGTGGCGATGCAGCCTCCAGAGTAAAGGTAAGTTATCACACGATTCTTAAAACGGTGGGTCTTTTCGTTAACGTTTCATCCAAAAAGTTAAACCTTGTAGGCAATAATAACGAAAAAAAATTCTAACGAAATATTTATTCATAAAATATTACTTAAAATTAAGAACAAATAATTCTCCATACTGACCTCACTATTTACAAGTACACGTTGTGCGCAGTTAAATTTTAAATATAAAAATAAAATAATTATGTATTTCCAAAGAATTATACAACAGCTTATATACTAATCGCTAGAAATCGTAAAAAAGAATCACAATATTATGCTCTCACAACACCATAGGCAATGTACTATTAAGTTTTTATTAGTTAGCTTAATATGTAAATCCATTTATAAGTAAAAAAATTGCTGTAGATGTGCAAATGGCACCGTATGGTTTCTAGTGCCAACTCTGTCGTTGAAACTCAATAGATTTGGCACAACATTATTAAGAAATTCTATTGCCAAATGTTGTTAAGCATAAAAATAAGCATAGTTTGTAAATGTGGTATACATTGATCATGTCGTTACGAATCAAGACAGAAAGAGTTCAAATGTCAAAATGTAATATTTTGTTCATAATAAATATCTAGTAAATAACATTGCGAAAACACACAATACTTAAGCAAGTGATGTACTTGACAAATACAGTTAGCCATTAAAAACTTTTGGCCAACTGAAAAGTGATTTGACAACTTAAAACTAGGTACATTTTAAACAGAGCAGAACGACTGTTAATAAACTTGCTGAAAAAGTTAAATAAAAATAAATCCAAGTGCTTTACCGCACACACGCATTATAACCAGCCGCATCTCCTTTTGGCTATAATTATATTATGTTGTTCAACTATAATCGTTGCGAAGTTTTGTCTCGTTCGATTCTTGTGCAATAACAATAGCACCGCATTCGTGGTTAAGTGGTTTACGCGTCTGCGTGTTACGCCGGAGGTCCTGGGTTGGAATCCCGGGGAAACAAATGAATGTTTCAGTTGGGTAGGCACAGAAGGTTCAAAAAAGATCAGGGAAACAGATACATAAATGTGTTTGCCCCATGCCCCACTAGAGGTTACGGGAGTTAACAATTGCACATCAGCGACAAAAAATAGCTTTTGAGACAATGTATTATAAGGTATTTAACTTAACGAATGACTCAAAAGCTGTATCTCTTGTACCTAAAATGAGATAGCATTTTTTGAATGCACTTCCAAGTTGGACTAGGTTAGCAAGTAGGATAAGTGTTTAAATTCATTGTTATGTATTTGAACACTTTCTTATTCATCTTACTTGCTTACAACATTAATGTCCAAATCTGTAATAAAACATTTCACGCGATATCACTTCAACTGATAGTAGAAAACAAAAAGTTAATATAACAACAAATTTTTATTCTTTACTGTATATTTAACAATAAACTTCGAGTTTTTAGTAAAAAGAACTAAAAAGCATACTTTATGCTTTCTTAACACATGTTATAAAATAGTTACTATCATTCTTAAAAGGCACTCAGCATTCGGGCTTAGAAAAACATTTTTTCGAAATAAAGGAATCATATTATACTAAAGAATTTTAAAATATCCTAAGAACAAATACCTCCAGAACATCTAACTAAATACTAAAACAACTAAATTCGAAACTAAAATTTTAACTAAATTTAAAAATGACAGCCAATTTAAAGCGACTAGCTGCATACACGATTGCTGTCAGGTGAATAGCTCATAAAATAGAGTATAACGCTACTTCCTATGTTTTGACATGTTTTTTGGCAAGAACATTAATCTAGAGAGACCAGGCGCCCGGACGCAGTAACTTGTATGCAAAGTAACGCCAGAAGGCATTATGTGTGTAATTTGATCAACAAACGGAAACTGACAGAGATGTTTTGTCATATCATTTTACGGAACGGAATTTAGATTTTCAGGTCGTAATATAAGACTTTAGATGATTTGACGTATTTGTGGTTACCTATTTCCACGACTTTGATGGTGAAAGATGATTTTTTTTATGAATTTTTGCATATTAGAGTGGAGTTTGTCTTCATCAACTGTATGATCAAACATTTTGACAAATGAATGATGTAACATTATTTGAATTGAAAAAGAATATGAATTTCTTTTTGTGTGTTCTTGCGCATGATGGCGCTTCTCACTTCCCCAGCTCTGCACCAGAATGTGACCTTTTTGTGACTGGGTGACGTTTGCTTGCGAGTGTTGGACGAGAATGAATAGTTTTTGTGGTTAAGTTATTATGTATTAGTAGGTTATTGTAGAAAGTGAATAAATAAGTGTTTATGCATGTCGATATTTTACGGTACGTTTAGTACAGGTTATAAGTAAATAAGTACCTACTTGTATGAAAGTAAAGATGTAACTTCCATACATTCTTCGCTTTTTTAATATATATTCTTAAATAACTCAAATACATCTTAATAACTAATTAAGTTGATATATTTTTAACACTTCGTCCGATTATCATGGCGCCGTATTTTTTGCTCAAACGTATTGCTTCACGCGTGTAAGTAATTAAGCGGTCGGTAACGCGTAAACACATTTAAATAGTTTTTATATGGGGCCATTGGCACAGATTAAAAATGTATCTGTCAAATTAAGGGATTAATAATTATAGTTGTCTGTAAACATGGCGCTTGTGTGGATTAAGTATCACCCACTGATTTTAATTTCGAGTTTAAGTTTGACTACAAATTAACGTAAGTAAGGTTTGTATAGAAATAGCGTTTAGTGTCGATGCGACTTAATAACATTTCCATTCAAATTACCAGTGGTTGGGTGTCGAAGGTGAGCATGACATTCTTGTATTAAGGCCAAGGATGTTGAAAGCGTCCATGAGTGGTGGTTCCTTCATCAGAGTGAGTCTCGTATAGAAGCAGTCCTCTAATGACCAACTTGTTATCGCGTTGGAAGGGTACAGTTTATTGATCGCAGGAATTGTCTGCTAGTGGTCGCATTGTGTGCTAATGAGTGGTCGGAAGCGTGTGCCCTTTGATCCCAGTAAGGAAAACAAATATGAAATGGACGGTTATTAGTTATCCCACCGAACGATACAGCGCTTCATTTGTATTAATTAATATTTCATAAACGCAGCCTTTTAGGGCGTGATCACGCTCAGTTAAAAACTATCCAATAGCGAAACTAATACAATGCTAATCACGAAAAGGTAATTAAAATTCTATTACAAAATCAAATCAATGTAATATACTATTATAAATGAATTTGGGTTATGTGCGAGTGTTAGAGGCGATTGAATAGATTTTTGTTTTTAAGTTACTGTGTTTTGTTTGTTAGTTTAATTTTTGTAATGTTGAAACATTCACTGTGAAGTTTAAAAAACAAAATAAAAAAATTAGGATAAAGTATTAAATCCGATAAAACATTTAAATCGAATACTTGAGACATATTTTAAATCATAAAATCAATCTTTCCACTAGGAGAGCTTTCCACCTAACCAATCTTTAAAATGAAGTTATATAAAATCGCAACCAGTGTCGTAAATGTATTGGGGCAAGCAAGAATATTAAGAGCACTAAAGCTAAGTAGAGAAATACGAATGAACTACAACTGAGGGAAAAAGGGTGTGATATGTAACGACAAAGTTTAAGCTTCGAAAGGGCCATATTTTTATTTATACTTAAAGCACAGAATATACAATAATTACATTTAACCTATTTGTCTATTACATTTGTTAAATCTTGTTGGGTTGGACGGCCTTATTGTTAATACTGTAAGACAATCCATGGTAGAAGAGCTTTAAAATTTAGAAGTTTAGTGAAAGAAAACTTTAAAATATATACATAATTTATGACTACTAAGCCGGGATTTAACTTCGAGTGAGGAACGGTAATACAGATAAAATGCATCAGAACTTTCAAAGGTCTTTTAAAAAAGGATATAATTATTTCTATGGTCAATTTAAAAAGAGGGCCCAAGATTGATGTTGCCAGATACAAGGACGCCACTGGTTTTTACCAAGGAATGAAAATAATTTTGAAGACGTGAAGACTGAGCGTAAACATAACACAATCCAATTAAAACTTTACATCATCCGATTAGTATTAACGAATAGATAAAAACAAATTGCGATTTTTTATTCATAAGATCGATATCCGTTTAATACACATTCAATGTGAAAAAGCATAGCACGTTTCTCATGAGTATACTCGACTTAAACCAACCATGTTAAAATTCATCATCACAATACGTTCATTTTTTTTGAAGATTATAATAAAGCTGAATTGGCAGTCATTGCCAAACAAATATAATTCCTATAAAATATCCAATTTAGAATTTACAATGATTTTGGTACCTAAAGTTAACGACTACGTAAAATTACACCAAAAAGTTTTGGTCTCTAGCGGTTACCTTACTATGGGACTGACTTTAAAGTTCAAAACTAACCAAAAAATTTGATGGTAAACTCATGGTCAATGTACTGACATTTTTTAAGGATTTTTTATATTGAAATCATTTCTGTACTTACTGTAGCAGAAAAAACAATGAAAAAGCTAATCAAGATGTTAAATTGATTTAAACGATCTAAGCTTCTTACCATAGAGAAATAATGAAAAGATAATAAAAAGGTAAAACAGTCGTATCGGTATCTTAAGCTAAGTGAGTATACAGTCATTTAACCGACGATACAAAAACATAGGAAAGTGAAAAATTACACAAATTCCTCCACATCACGAACAATAAGGCTCAGTATGACACTATTAATGCCAATCCGCGCGTGTTCGTTTATTTCTCCATGTTTTTAATAACAAAACAAATCAAGACGCCTACTTTAGTTATTGTATTTTGTCACTTTTCAAATAAAAAGTTGCATTTAAAATTATTACTTAAAACAATATCTGAAATGCCCTGTCACTTTCTCGCTTACGTGCAATTGTTGTGGCAAAAACGACACACATTGTAAGATCTTGGTTGATCAACGTTTAAAAGGAGGTCGTAAAACTAAAATAGGCTTATTGATACGTTCTAGATGTATAACATGGCTGATATATAAAAAACCGTGTTCTACGTGAGTCTATGAAGAATGTCTGTTGTGATGCCGCGTAAGAAATCCATCACCTCACCGCTCTCAGCCTCCGCTGTTGGCGTGTCGGCTTTAGGAATCTGCAAACAAATATAATCTTTTGTTAGAAATTCATTACCAATTTACCATTAAAAAAATATCAGAAACCACACTAAACATAAATACACGTCGTCCAAAGCCTTTTCGTCGCCTATTTACTCAAAATATACAATGACTACCCAATCAAACAGTTTCCCATTCTAAGTCAGAATATTGAATGATCCCGTTTTAAGAACGACTAGTGAATGCTTTTTGTAAGAACGACTGTAAAATAATGGCAATAAGCCCGCCGCTTATATTAGCTGTGAGTCAATTGTCGCTCCTGATACAGAGAGGCATGGCTTCGAGCTAAACCGGCTACCACGCGCACCTGTTAACGAAAAGTTTTAAGACGAAACCCCACCCGAGCATTCACGACATCAGTTATTGCAATTAACTTGTAACACGTTTGTAATGTCAGTACAAACGCGGGTTAGTAACGATAATTTCCCTGTGAGCGTTACTTACAAATCTTAATAAACGACAGATACCGTTTTGTTATTATCCAAACACTCATAACCATAAAGATTTCAATAACTGTGGCCCGTACCATTTTGTAAGTTCAAACGAGGTTAAGGAATTCTCTCATAACGTCTATTATCGCAAATATATTTCGCTGAATAGATGTAAATGTCTCGACAGCAGTGGTGTAACAATAGAGTGACAAGATGGCAAAATGCCGGCGGGGACAGGAGAGCCCCTAACAGCCGGAAGCCCGGGGCTTCTCTGTTAGAAACGCTACAGCAGGATCCTAATATTTACTTATTTTCATCCTTAATATACATAAGTTGCCTAATCAATTGCATACGCAAACAAAAAATGCATTTATAATAAAAAAAGTACCACTTTTAGAATGTCTAATAAGGGTAGGTATTAAAATTCTCGCCAATTTTTCTCGCTACATAACATTATTGTCACGGGCCTCAAACGGTATAGTTCGCCACTGCTAGACTGGGCTAATATTGTGACTATATTGTAGTGTGCGAGGAACATGTTGAAATAGATACCTTTATTGTATTACCGTTATTAACACTTCTCATATATTTGTATATCAAAGCACTATTTCAAATCGATTCGAGGACTCGATTTATATCACTCGTTAGTGGATTGCCGACTCAACTTGATTGTACAATACACGAACTTCTAACCTATAATTGATTTGATTGTAACTAACTCTCTTGCTAATAGATCTTTCTTAACTTGAAAGAATGTCTCAAATGCTCTCTCACTTCCTCGCTGACATGTAATTGTTGAAAAACGAGACAAAACACTTGATTAAATATGTTAATTAAGCAAATTTTTTAAGGTGATCAGAGTGTAAGATAAACGTTTTGTTCAATGATTATTATTATTTTTAATAAGTATGGGGCAGTTGTTAAGCACTTGTGTTGATTAGGTACATACGAGTACAAAATAAAAGGTTAGATTTATTTTCCTTTTTAACCGACCTTCAAAAAAACCCAATTATTATTATTTAATAAGTATTTTTTTTTACAACAACAACACCGTTATCGAGACGCTATCTATTTATTCCTGTATAGGAATGACATTGTAATCTTTGCCAAAAAAATGTCTATCCACAACGTGATCTCCTCAACGTAGTACTCGGATCGTCACCTTGTTTCTTTATCTCGATTTTTCTATCTAAATTACCCCACATTCAAGTGAAAATATTTTTATTTAATGATTAACTTTATATACAAAGTGTGAGATGGATTTACACACAATAATCGACTTTTATAATAAAAAAATACATTTGTTTGTAATAACTCTCAAACTATATTTTCGTCCTATTGGAAAAATAATGCATGTTAGCCATCCAGTTGGACTCTTCCCGAGTGATACCATATTTCCTTTTTCCATCCTTTATTTCTCATGCCCATGCGGGACGAAGTCGCGAATGAAAACAAATATAATAAAAGCAGTATAATATCAAGACGATCGCTATTGTAAATACAAAGTGCATGTCTCATCAAATGATATATTTATAATGTTCCTACATAATGTCTATGTGATTTGTGGAACGACCTCTAATAGACAAAATTGCTCAAGAGGTTCACATAAACGATGAAATGATAGCTCCCAAAATAAGATAATTCAATTGCGATAATTTACCAAATCTCGCTCGGAGGCAGATTGTTCCGTTTAGAGGAAATAAAAGTTAACCCACATCTAAAAGACGAGATAGCCATCGCTAATTTAATGAGACCTGAGCAATAAGAGTTTTTAGTGATCATTGTAGAAGATTTCTCAAAGCGATTTGCTAATAGCCGATATTAAATACAATGGCGCACAAGTGAAATCGAACACAATATAAAAACTAAACAAGAATACCCAATACCGATCCATATGTCCTTAATTCCATATCGATATCAATATCGAGCCAATGGCTTTGAAACAAATAAAGCCGCATTATAATCGGTTCATTTAAGAGCTACGCCAAATGCGAAAGACGCGAAAAACAAATTGACGCAGAACAAACTATGAACGATTTAATTGATTTTTATTTATTTAGGTCAGACTACAAAGTTAAAACAATGGGTTGATTGAGTTAGATGCAATATAAATTGGAGGTTTTCTTTTTAAGTTATAGTGCGGATCGGCCCTAAATGGTTAAATAGAGGCCTCATGGCTAAGCGGTCTTATAAGCATACCGCGAATCCTGAGGTATCGGGTTCGATCCTCGGTCCTTAATACAATTTATAATTTAATTTGTATTTGTATTCGATTTCTGGTAAGGCTGCCACTTGCCAGACGGGGTGTCACAAATAGTACGGAAGAGTGGTTGAATTTCTACAGGCTTACCCGCAGAAATTTAACCAAACCAACAACAAAATTAATGGGTTGTTTGGAAGAGATCGCTGATTAGCGATAAGGGTCGCCCGTTGCACTCCAGTGCAACAATGTATGTAAAAAAAAATGCAGCGGATAAGTTGTAATTATAATTAGCAAGGTGATGCAATCTAGTTATCTTTCCACTCGACACGGGAATTTCGCATAAGTGAGTCGGCAGGAGCGGAAAATATTCTTCGCAGTTTTTTGCTTTCGTTTTTATGAAGTTGAATTAAGATTACACTTATCGCCCAATGGAAAAACCAAGTGACAAAAAATTGCTTATTAATTAGTAGGCACATTTAAAACGGTAATTTTAACTAATGTGTGAGAATAAGCAATCAAAACTGTTGTCACGGAGGATGACTTAGTTAGTTATTCATAAATAAAATTATCTAAAAAGATTGTACGATTCTTATAGACTATAAAAGAATAAAAAAAGCTTAAGAAGTGTAACGATTATGTTGCCGAATCTTTCGGTAGAATCTACATTCCGAACCGGCGATAACTATTACTATAAATAGATGCGAAGAAATAAATTCAACGATTCAAAAGTGCTTTGTAAAAGTTTATTTGAAAAAAGATTATTTTGACTTTCACTATTTTGACTATGACTATTAAGTATACAAATGAGGGTCTAATAACTCTTGAATTCAATATTAATTTCAGTTCAATACCAAACTGTGTCAAAATAGCACCTACTTATTTGTAAACGTTGCTTAACTTGAGACAATGTGTTAAATATTCGGTCACTTTCTCGCTGAGACAAAACACATTGAGCATAGACCTTAGTCGGTTTGGATATTGACACTGTATTCGAGAGTAAGCAGATATTCGCTTACGATCATGTTCCATTACATTCAAACGTATCTGTTAACCGTTAATAAATAAATATTCCGATCGGTTCATCGAAACATACTTTATTTATGAGTCTGTCAATAAAACGCGACAGTGCGTTATCAATTCGCATGCGATTAAGATCTGTGTTCCGTGCGTTGATTGCCGGGTCATTACGCCGAAACGACAGTGGACGAAATAACGGAACCTCACGGCCAAATCATTATCTGCTATATGCCTAGACTAGTTGTTTACATGTGCAATTATGAGAATTAGAATCCTTATTCGCATAATTTAGCACGAAATTAACCCACGTTAAAGGTCGTGACGGTTTCTTCGGAGCTTAGAATTATAATTCTAAGTCTTACAAAAACAGCAACTATTTCGATGTATGGACAAAAACGCTATAGGAAATGAAAGTGTGCCATCGCGGTTATAATAGTACAATACCGATCACGTACTGAAAATTGGATTGGTAATTTTTCGCTTTTTTGGTATGTAACCCAATCGAAGATTGAGAATATGACGTGTTTAACGAGTGATTGAAGGCAACACTCCCCGCGGTGATCTTGTCGTCATATCATTTACTCGTGACCTGTGATCCAATAAACACACTGAAGTTCTACCTATATAAAGTGTTTTTCGACAGCATCTACGTTAATTATTTGCATAGAAAATCTTACGGCGTCCCTAATGATAACGCGCCAACTTAATGGGGTAGGTACTATGCGATTGACAGCTTTCCCATAGTAAAAACCAATCGAAAATTTTGATAAAGATCTCATGGTTGATATGCTGATACTTATGAGTATCAATCATCTGGTAGCATCTGATATAACTTTATCTCAGTTAGCTGTAAGATATACAAATTCTTTAACCGTATATTATATTTCTATATGGTTCATACAAAGTTTAATTGAAGACAAATTATAAAAAAAAGTGAAACTCAAATTTTGGGTTGGAGTGAAGGTGTCGGCATTATACTTAACCATTTCAATACATGTGAAGATATTGTTCGGTCAGCACGAATCCATAGTTCATACGTACAAAAACTGAATGAAAGTCGAAAGTCACGCTTTCACTTGTCGGCGATTCTGTATTGTGCGTCATGGCTAAACTCAATTTTAACAAAGGTGGATTTTTTGGTAATTGTCGAGATATCGAAGGCAAATTATTGGGTCGTTCGGAGGTCTATTATTATAATTTTGAACGCGCTCATTACATTCCAAAGTTGTGTAAAATTTCACTTACAGATATGAGGTTACATTTACCTCGTCTACTTAGAAGTAGGAAAAAAGACACTGATTCATTTCTTTCAATTCAGAAATTTCAATTCATCCTCACGTGGACGAGGTACGGTCGTTAGCAATTATTTATCACATCTGTTTATCCATTTATGATGTATACTCATTTATAATTAACATGTCTGTGGGAAATTGTCTTTAATTTATTGACTATAATGTTGGACATTTTGCGCAATAGACAGAAGGCATTCTTTATGGTAGGTTATGACCCTTATTATAAAAAAAGAATATTTCGCAAACCGATACATAAACAAATGTTTATAAATTGTAACTGAGTTATCCATCTCGATTAAGTTAACTTTGAAATAAAAAAATAAAAACGGTCAATTCCAAGACCCGTTATAACACTGCATAGTAACAGTTACATAATACCAAGGATTCAGGTGTCGCTTGAGTCAAAGCTCTCGGTGTCGTCAAGCGGAGGTCAGTCACAACGAGGGTCAGAGGCGAGCAATTATGCAGTCTGCGCATGTCTCTTACTAACCTCTGTTATAGTCTAAATGGTTGAAGCATAAATACCGAGCGAAGTTATCTTGAAATACTATGATGATTCACGCGTAGCTAGAAGGTATAGTGAAGTCCCGTGGGTCAGAGTCAGGCAGGCATATCTGCGTATATTTCTTAACACGAAATAAAATAAATCTTTCCAATCAGCTTGGCCTGTTGTCTACTCTGATAAGAAGTTGGTCTACTGCCTCTTCTACGCCTAATTTTTTCAACTCAACACGCTAAAATATTGTTATACCCTACTGTTTATTGTTTACATAGACTGTATTGAGCCCTTTTGCAAATATTTCTTTCATATAGTACATAAGTATTTCTTTCATTAAATTGTAATACATATGTCATTAGATTATGATAAAAAGTAACCCACTTTCTTGGATATATTCCCATTAAATTTTTCACGGTCACTACAGTACTTCACCTACACACACTTTTATTAATGTTTTAATTAAAATTACACGTAACTTATGAGTACATTATTTTATATCAAAATTAATTTTACTAACTTTATTTATATAACATATAATGTAGGAAATAGGAAATATAATATATTTACATATTATGGTACCATAATATGTAAATATATTATATTTCCTATAGTAAAGTTAATTCAGCTACCCATACAAAATAAACCATTTATCAACATTTAGTAATTTAATTTTAAATTATATTACATTATTATTGAATTTTAGCAACTCTATATTTTGTATAGTAAAATACATATACCTACTATGTATGATGATACACGCGTAGATGAGTCTCCATTATTGTACAATGTTATTAAAAACCATAAAATAACGACTTTATTACGTTATTCCGCCTTTCAGCGATCAACACACTTTGTTGCACATCAAAATCGTATTTAACGTTGTTGTAATAATCGCTCTAAATAACAATCACCTGTAACAACCTCCATAATACGTTTACCGTAAGTTTATTGTAAAGCTTTTAATTCTTAATGATGCGCATATACCAACACTGATATTAAAATACTTTTTTTAACCACCAACGAACAAAGGTGTTTTATGTATGACGTACAGAAATACAGACGTACAGGCGTCTAATGTGGCGTCATAGCTTTACAGGACCGAATGTGATGCAGATTCTTTTAGCTATTATTTATAGAGATCTGTTTATCCATTTATGTGGCTGTGCTATGCGGTTTCACTCGCGTTAACTTCGTCGTAACGTGATGTTATATAGCCTAAAAGCTTTTGGCTCTAAAAATGACGATACTTTCATAGAACTTTTCATCGCCCTTCTTTCAAAACTTTTTTCGCATCAAAAAGTAACCTATGTCCTTTCACAGTCTCTAGAGAATCTGTGTACCAAATTTCATTTAATTCAGTTTTGACGTGAAACCGCGACAGACAGAGAGAGAGACAGACAGAGTTACTTTCGCATTTATAATATTAGTAAGGATTCTTATTTGTAATCATCATGTTGTGTTTTTTATTATGGATTATAGTTGCTTAATTTCAATATAAATAAATATAACATAATAAACGTGAACGGTTGAGAAAAAAGGTAAAGTGGCGAGCATTTATTCATATACCTTCCTTAGACATGTAACTCATTTACGTACGTACTGAGCTTGATTATAATTGCAATAATTTAAAGCGATCCACTTACCGGGCTTAATGCATAGGTAACATGATAGCATCTTAACTCTTATCAAGTGTTATCTCAGCCAGTAAAAGGATATATTTTATATGTGGACTGACGAGCGGTAGAATGATTCGATGCAACGTTGTCAATATTTTATAACTCTAGCATTCGGTAATATTAATAGTCGTTTTATCTTAAGGCCAAACTTAAACATGTCCTTTAAGACTTTTGCCTTTTTAATGTAGAACCTATGTAGTTATGTTTGTTTATAATGAAATCTGTTTATGAGAGTGAAGTAATCTTTGACATTCGCATTTTTGAAACGACCACTATTTTTCAAAGTTCGTCGAAACGATTGCTCGTTTAGTATCTTATAAGTTATAATAGACAAGTGAAGATTACCTGCGGTGGCTGAGGGGTGAGTTCCCATGCCTGTCACAAATCTCCCCAAACGACAGCTCGCTTCCCGCGATCCACAGACACCAAGAGTCCCGACTGTGGGTGCCATGACACTGCCGTTACCGCGGCTCTTAAAAAAAAAACAATTCATCATCATTTTACTATTTAATAATTTCGGCAATACATCTTCAAAATGCTGACATAATTGCAGATACACTGTACTATATTTGGTCTCATTTTCTTCATCGAAGCGTTAGGAACCACAAAAAGGAGTCAATTTGCCCAAAATAAGACCAGCCGAGACACCTTGCTCGATCAGGCCAAAGCTGTAACGCCGCGATAACTTAGTTAAGTAATAGCAAAATATTCTGCATTACCTCCCGCAGTACCTATCGTGAGGTCGAGATTGAATAGATTTAATATACAGCCAGGAAAAAGATCCATAAAAGTCATAATTGGATACATCAATAGAAATTCTCGAGATATGCCGAAGTAATATCAGTCGGTCCCGTTAATAAAATTGAATAATTGTCGAGTCGCAGAGAGTAAAGTCGTGAGTGAGGAACATGTCAGATCGGGAACTTTAGTGAATAGCGAACCTTGAATAGTCAATCCCGATACTGATAAATCTTCTTGAGCATTTCAACCGACAAATATATGAGCTTTGACATTTCTAACGCCCGTTTAACGCTAAGTAATGCTTGGGAATGAAGTATTCGCTGAAGGCGCACTCACGATTGCGAAATTTATGACATTCATGGCGTTCCGATACAAAAATCGACCGTACCTTTGAGCAAACGGTTCACTTAATTAATTATTTGAATACCAACGAAACAAAACAGCATGTATTTCAATCATGTACATTTTATTAATTATTATTGCGTTTGTCTGTAACTACATAGTAAAGACTTTTTATTTGATTTGATATTTAAGGAATGTGTCTGTTGCAGACACAAGCGTGTCTGTTTTGGCTCCAATAAAAATTACGGGATTTCAAAATTGATAAGAAACAAAAATTTAATAAACCACAGTGTTGCCATGTTGAAAGATTCTAAAAATTAATAACAAACGGTATATCAAATATAAATAGTGCCACACCTACAATCGATTGAGATTTATGCGCGTATGTCATTAATTAACGGACATATCACGTAGCATATGATTATTTGATAAATAATTTTAGAATTATTAATTTTAAATTAATTAATAGATATGTTTTAATAACAGATAGCAAAGGATTTTTTTTAATTAATCGTATAGAAAATTTAAGACAGTGAAAAAAAACATGTTAATTACGAATAATAATAGGTCCTCATGAATAAATGAATAGATCTTTATCAGGTAAGCTTTAAAACCAAATATCCGCATCAAAATCGGTCCAATTTTTAGTGAGTATGTCACAGATAGATAGCAACTTATAACACCTCTCTTTTTTGTATAAGGATTTAATAATAAGCAGTGGTCGCTTATTGGTCGAAATTCGACCACAATTCACAAACAAAAAGTCAGATATGTATGTGTGTGTATGCTGTCAAAAAATTTCTTTATGCATTTCTTCTCCATATAAACTTTAACTGGGGCAAATTTGACGATCACCCGTTCGCGAAATTTTCGAAAAAAGTCGTACAAAGTTTTACGTATTAATATTATGATTATTCAAAGTTCTGAAAATGTGTTAAATTTAATTTGTATCCATGTTTCAATAACCATTGTAGTCTATTGTGATAATATAAAAATAAATAAATGAAATTTGTATTTGAAAACATGAAAAGTATTAAATCATTACTTTAAAACTGGTAGTCATAAGTTTGACGTTTACGATGCGCATCTCATCTCGCGCGTGATTAATGTCATTCTTGCGTGGTTATTTTGCTCTTAAAAGGAAGACATTTTTGAGGGCTTTCGACAAAATCTAAGTTCAGAAGGCCATAAACTCCGGACTCCATAGTTAATTGCATAACTGGTGCATTTTGTGTGGCCGTTATTCTTTCGAGAATTTACTAAGAACGCTATAAACTTTTCACATTTCATACAAAGCTAGTCGAGCTTTTTTATTTTATATGAAGTTAATAATAATTTATTCATATAGAATGACATACATTATTACCTCTGAATGTCATTTAAATCTAAGGCAGTTCATGAACGCGCACTGCTCTAAGAAAAATTTCGGGACTTTCACGTTTTGCCTGGAGTATTAAGATAAATGTTAGACTGATAATACGCATACAAACATATTAATAATTAGACAAATGAAAAATTCATTTCTGGTTCTATTCCTGTTTTAAAGATATAAGAAAACTCTTCAGTAATTTGGTATTCAAAGCGGAGCGTTTCTATTAAGAAATGTCTTAAAATTGAGTGCTACTCACTTGGATCATTGTGAATAAGAAATAATATATCCCAACATCACTTTCTTTAGGTATAATTACAATTTATTATGCTCCATGATTTGCTTATAACCCAGTTACGGTTATATATGTTCGGCTTTCAAATATATTTGAGCACAACTTAAATTTACTGCAATCGCAACTGGAGCTTCTAATTAGAACGGTAAAGTGATCGCACCGATTATTATTGCGCATATTGTTAGAGTTTATAGCGTCTAGTTTATAGCTTTATTATCGTATTTATCCTCGATAAAGGACCGCATAAACATGAATTAGAGTATGCGCGGGTTCGTTTACACATACCGCATTGGGTTCCGTATAACGAGCCAGCCAGATGCGGCCAATTTGGAAGCCGGAAGGCGCAAGCCGCGCCAAAATCGGCCTCCAGCCATTGTCATTCGAAATAAATGGGATAAGCTCATAATACATGCGAGCTTAATTAGCGAATGAACCAGCGAATACATTAAAAGTGTTTGTTATAAATGTTTTACGGCTTTCGTACAACTACCTAACAAGTTATTGAACCCCCGTCCAAAGATTGACGTGTCTGTGTGCCTATACGTGGGATCGTAGTTTTAAACGAATTCACAGATTGTGATGCATTTTTTAAGTTTTGGAGCGTTTTTAAATTGCTTTTAATTTCATTATGGATTCTCATATTCTCTTATTACCGATGCTGACTTCCAGTCATAAGATCAGTAGATTCGAATAGCCTTTATGATATTAGTATAGATTAATCGACAGAGCAACGACTTTGAGTCAGTATATGTGACGTCATAGCCGCGTAAATAAAAAAAATCGATTATATAGTAGGTATCTATGCAATTAACAGTATGTAAGACCTTCAATAAGCAGTTACTTTAAACGTGTAGTTAATAAAATCGTTACCTTTATGACTGCTGGATACATCATAAAACTATAACCGATCAATGTTTGTTCATTGAAGATATTCGAAGAAAAAGGGTCTTATAACAGTTGCAGAAACCTTTAAGTACAATAAGATTCGTTTTTAATTTTTAGTTTGTTGATGTAGAGATAATTCTAATAATATTAATTAATATGTAATTAAAAAAAATTAAAATTTAATTTAATTTTTTTATTTTATTTAATTTATAATTAGTTGTCAGTGTCAACTGTCATAGTAAACGGTAAAAGTTGTTGGAATGTGTCACGGGGACCTTTAAATAGTATTTTTTTTTTTATTAAATATAACCGCTAAATAAAACCAAATTACATTTAAAAACTTTTTAACTTTACCCTGGAAAAAAAGTTACAGCTATCACAATTATTCTAACACGCAAGCATCTCGAGAAACTTCCAAATTCATAAATAAGTAAAAAATCTCATCAATTAATGCCCCTAGAACATTTTCTAAAAGTAAACAAGACTTGTTTGAATTGACAAGTATTATTTTAATACACCATCGATAACACAAGCTATGAATGCAAATCCGGGACGGGCCGCTTGTGATAGATAACCGAATTGCTTTCGATTAGTTATATTGGATAACATAAATCCGAATTATACACGGTGCATAGAGCCTCATTTAAAAACCAAATGTTTTGTGTCCATCAAAACGAAATGCATTCATTAAAATGTTTATTGAGTTTTATGACAGGGCAGCCAACATTTTAAAAAGCATTTAAAATACTTGAAAAACAGTTGATCTACAAAATTATTGTATGAGTCGTCTGTGTCTCACGTTGTGTATTTCGTAATTAAATATATGCCTATTATTTGTCTAAGTATGGTAGGGACAGTATTTTTTGTCACTGATGGTTGAAGTACTTCCGTAGTTAAAATTATGCAGTAAATCTTTTTGAATTACTTATATTAAGACTGTAACATGCTGTATTGCGACAGGGGTCATTAATTGTGATTGAAAGTTTATATGAAAATCCTTCTTAAGTGTTAAAAATTGATACATATTTGGTATTTTGGTTGACAAATAAAAATAATAATGGTGTAATCAAATCATTAAAAACGGTAAACGAGATGACGCGCGTAAAATATATCGTTGAGAATTCTTGAAGACTGCTTTAGTGACAGTATGCGCAACCAACTCTCTCAGAAGCATACACTACGATGGTATTGTATCAGGAGTTCCACATAACTGGTTGGCTTGCCACCCAGGATGCGTAAAAAGCATGTTTCCGCTATATAAAATAAGCAATCTGTGCAAAAATGGGGCGAGCCACTACATTGAAAAATCATGCGGTATAAAAGAGAATATTGACATGCTTTTTTAATTACAAAAATCCAATATGAATATTCATCAATAAATGTCTTTAAAATCCATTTGCCAAAGTGATAGCTGATTGCCAAATTGTGATACAGATCATATTGGTATAATGAAATACAAATCATTGCCGCTGTCTGTATATATTCTTGTTCATCTAATAAATAATTTTATAAAATATACTATAATTGCTTAGCTATTAATGAATCTTTACGAATATTATATGGACAATAGATTGGTATTGTTGTTTGTCATGAATAAAAATCAAAAATCATTGATAAAAAGCTAGACTCTTTTCGAGTGAAATATTGTAGATAAAAGAAAATAATAGAAAAACAGGCAGACTGCTAACTACTGAATCCTTTTGAAAATCGATGTAATTCAGGCAAGAACTGAAATTAACAAGGATTTAAATTCAGGTTTAGGAGTACTTATATGCCATATAATTAAAATATTAATTTACTATTTAAAATATATCGTATAGTATTAATTAAGTGATAATGATCGGAGAAAACGTATGAAAATGTATGGGCTATGAATTTAAAACATTTTGATTGAGTGATGATTTTGACTGTAGCCGGAAGCGATAGTTAGTTAAAGTCAACAACCTCTATCTCACATGGAAATTCCAGAAATAATATAATTATTGTTTCGAAGTTTTTTCAATTAACAAAATCAATAAATTTATAATTACGATATTAAACAAATCTATGTGTAATAAACAACCACGAAGCAGTAACAATTTTTTTGTATTTATAAAAAGGCTATTTTGTTATTACTTTTTATTATTTATTTACATCAACTTTTGATTAAGTGACTACAGATTATTGGTTTTAGTTATATTGTTAATAGATATTGATTTATAATCATAAGTTAATAATTTTAAATGGGCAGCAAAAAATGCCTTAGAAAACGCTCAGTTGTGGAAAATATTTCTGTTTCACGTCTAAACTGCTGAAAATGTGATTGTTTTTATGAATCATGGTATAGATAGAACATTACATAAAGACATATCATGCTCCATTTGTCTGCAAACGAAGCCGAGGCCAGTTACTTTCCTAAATTTGAATTCTATAAAACCTTATCTCAGCCATTAGTTGGTCCGTTAAATCCATTAATATATTAAAAAGCTTAAAATAAAGGATTAAGTTAGTATTTCAAAAGAAAATTTATCGACGTGCTTTTTAATATAATAAAATAAGAATATAATATCATTAAAAGAGGTGTTAAGATTGATGTGTCTGTATGTCTGTCTATTCCATCGTAGCCCCTAAACAAATGGACCGATGTCATATTGGAAGACGATTTGATAAGGAATAAATAAGTTAGGTATAAAATATCAGTTAATACATTTATGAGACATTCTTTTTGTTTTAAACTTTTTTCATATCGTCTTCAATTTCACTTGTATAGATTATAATAATGTCGTCATATACCTATTAACCTGTATATGAATTACATGTGTGTACGGCAATATACTGTTTTGGGAAAGCAAAGAAGCCTACGGTGGTATTTTGCGAAAGTCTCTATCAGCGTTGTTAATCTCGCTGCCATTATGTTAAGTTATTCTAAGGGCCGTTATCTTAAGTGATATGAATCAACGATAAATCGTCGGCTCGCACAATAAATCATAATACACACAATAAGTGTCCATGTGTCGCACATGTTGTTAATTTTGTTGAGGCCGCACGCTGCGCGCGCGCAGGGCGCCGTGATAACATTCAGCGGGCATGAGGGCACGTCACTACGCGCTTTTGTGCTTACCAAACACCCATTTTCATAAATACGAGCAAATTTACGTGCAAATTTAGACAATTATCATAAGTAGGCCAACGCTTTTAACATGTGCCTTCACAATGTAATTCAATTAAACTGCTTTCTTATATCAAAATCTCGTAATTCCTAGTGGCCCTTATTGCTTCTATGGGGCCGACACATTTTTGAATCTGTTACACTAATTAAAATTATTTTACTCACAGGAAAATAAAAGATCAACTCTCTTCTATGACTTTTGGGCACAACACACTAAAGAAAAATAATCAGCGAAACAGACACTTGATTCTGATTTCAATTTGAATCAATCTGTCCAATACCTTTGAATAAGAGTCACAAGACATTTCTAACATTAAGATATTACCGATTTACCAGATTTTTCTACTATAAGGCGCATAGCCTTATAGTTGTTAATTTTGACGATTCTATTGCAAAATTTAATTTAAAACAGATTAGCTTAATAAAATATTTCTGTGCATTTAAGTACAGAGTATTAGTAGGTATCGGGCAAAATAGTGTATAAGTTTCGTAAAATTTAAAAATAATTAAACTTCCACAAAATGTGAGATAAAATCGCGTTAAATTTTATTAGAATGATGTTAATCAATCTATCTCGATAACACTTGCCCTTGTATCGTACGAGGAGAGCAGTTTTATTGTCGGGTGTTGAACCCGTTCGCGGTTTATGAAACACGAAACAATAGCTGAACCGAAATGAAAACCAATCTTTATTGTTCATCTAACTATTCGATATTGTGAAACTATTTCGATTGATTCACATCAAACGTGTTCTATTATTTTATTCCTGTTAGAACTACATTGCTATCAAAACAATAATAGACATGAACTGCCATCGTTTTCTGACGTCATCCTTTTCATATAAAAACTCGGCTCGGCATTTGGTTAGGGTTAAAGATTAGATTACGTCAAAATTATTTATTCATATAGAATTACATACATGATCGCTTATGAACATCTAAATGTTACATGTTGTTCAAGGATGGGCCTAAATCTGATAATAACAGCCTAGAAACTCAGTTGAGTTCTGTTTTAAAGATATAAAGTAGTAAAACTTTATTCATGTGAATATATACAAAAACGTATTTTGTAAATTTTAGTTTCCAAGTAACATAATTGAGTATGAGATCATTGTCGTTTCTAGTTCCTCTAAATTTCATAGCATAGTATCGGTTACTATGCTATTTATGTGTTTGTCAAATAAATAATAAGTAGATATTTATTTTCTTCTCCAAGTCAAAATATCTTTATTCAGTAACATCATATTTGATAATTTTGAATCGTCAATTTTTGGTTTCTTAATATTATTTAGTTTTTTTAAAAATAATTATTCTAATAATTATAATATTTGGTTTTATTAAGACAGAGTTGGAGCAAGTTCATTCCCAAGCTTTTTATCATATAAGTAATCCGTTATTTTATAGAAAACTTTTTTATAAAGTTTTCTTTTAATTGTGTTTTTAAATTTATTTATTGAGAGTTTAAGCATATCACTTGGGAGTTTATTATAAAAGCATACATTGCCCTTTAAAAGATTTACTAACTTTATGGAGCCTACTAGTGGCAACAGCGAGTTTATCTTTATGCCTAGTATTAAATTTATGACTCTATTTTTTTTAGCTCGTAATTAATGTAAAATAGCTGAAAATCAGCGAAACGTGTGGGAAAGAGAAATTTATATAACGAGAAAGACAAGTGACAAAGTGACGTCGACCTCACGATTTCAATTGTCCAAGCGAATTGTTTTGCCTAAACGATGTCACGAGCGATTGTTAGTGTGAATTTCAAGGTCGTTAAAATCCCGCAAAGATAATCTCAAATTATAATTTAACCCTAGCGAATTTTAACATAACTCTCAGTTTATGGTACCTTCCTCATTGTTTGGAATGTATGCATTGTTTTGTAAGATTTATTTTAAAACAAGTAAAATTTTCGCAGCAAGGCCTCTCTGTTTCATGCCACAGTCCAAAAGGTGTCGTAGAGGTTTCGAGGGTAGGTATACTAAGCGTCTAATCATCATAATATTAATACGTGAAGCAATAACTTTGTACTCCTTTTTACGAAAATTGCGCGAACGGGTGAAATTTGCCACAATTAAAGTTTATATAGAGAAGTGCATAAAGTTTTTTTTTATACAAAATGCATTAGAAATACATTAAATTAATTAAAATAAACATTACACACACTACTGCTTGAATGACACAGCAAATACCTGCTGTTAGTATAACCTTAATAGGCAAACGCACCGTTTGAAAATTGAAGGTAATTTAAAACTCTCCGACATGTAATTACAAATAAGAATATCTGACAAATGAATGAACATTCATAAATTTACCTAACTAAGAACCATTTCAATCAGAAAACATAAACAACAACAACTTTAAAACAGAAATTATCTTCATAATAAATCTATTTGGTCCTACGAATTTTGTTTCGGGAGATGAAAAATACGACATGAAAAAAGTACTTACGAGTGGTCTTTCAGTACTGTTTCCAGTTTTCCCGAATGCGTGTTCCATATGTAAGCGGATCCGTCTGCCGCGCCCACGGCCAGTAGCTGCCCGCCCGGCCCGAAGGCGGCGCGCGACCAATCGCAACCCACCTTGAACGCATCATGGCTGGAAAGCATAATCTTAATTCAACACTTTCCTACTCAAACTTAAGATTTATTTAACAAAATTTCACGCTCGCTCGTCTCCATGCAGACTGTAAAGCACGGGAAACATTAAGAAAATTTAGTTGTAAGCAAAGTATTATAAGAAATTTCAATATACTTTTAAAGGCAAGTGCCAAGGAACTTACAACAGAGATAGAAAAAGAGAGATGGGGATTTTTCCACAAGACGTAACTACTAAATAACATGGTTTGGAAAATATGACTCACCTAAAAGACCGCACAATGTTATTCATTCTTAAATCTATCAGTTGTACGGTGTCATCTCGGACGCACGCTAGCAAATAGTTGCTATCTGAAAATTAATTTTTAACAATTACTTTACACAACATGTCTACAACTAGCTGTGTCCAGCGGTTTCGTCCGCTTTAATTGCGTCATAGTATGATGCTATATAGCCTATCTGGATAAACGGACTATCCAACACAAAAATTTTCAATTCAAACCAGTAGTTCCTGAGATTAGCGTCTTCAAACAAACAATCTCTTTGGCTTTATAATATTAGTATAGATAAGATATATTACACAAATTGACTGGATTAAAACAGGAACCTACATAAAATGCATCAAAACTACATTTCTAATCTTGGGCAGACATATTTCTGCGTCTGTGTCACTAATCATTTTACTTTACAAGCAACTAGATGATCAGCCGCCTGTACTGTCTTTCGAAAAATATTACTTTCCTCGGAAAATGAACGCAAAACGCAGATGTATGAACAACTTAGGCATGGAGATAATCCGTTCGGGTGTTATTGTGGGTATTAATTAAACAATTGAATGGATTTTAATCGAGTAAAACAAGATTTCTATTTAAATGTGTGCCGCTAACACATAAAGAATAAAATTCCAAAAATTAATTAACAATTTAATTGGCTGGTATTTAAATTAACTATCTCGCGCATTATAACAGGAAATGTACTTCCAAAGGATTATTTTAACGATACCAACATAATCTTCAAGCAAAATAAACAGATAATGAAGCAGAACATTGCATGTATAACGGGAACTTTTGAAACAGATTTTTTATTGAGTTAAAAACAGCAAAATTTGTACTAAATAAATTTGAAGAAATTCAGTATGTATATATGTATTGCGATAAAAAGTTTGAAGTGGTAGTGGGTAAAAACTGGGACGAAAATGTTTTAAAAGTCAGTTATGACATCATAGCAATGATTTATCATGTTTACCACGAGCGCGGTGTATTATTAGATAGTTTATTGGTTTTCTATGTTCAAGAGAGGTTTTAACCTCTGTAATACTGAAACCTTGGCAGTATAAGGCAAAAGCAGTTGAGACCGCTACATTATGCCGGGATTATTATTAAATTAAATGGGACTTTACGACACGATAAAATCTCTCTCGCATTAATCATAGCATTAGCGGATGGACAATCGATTGGGGTTTACTTTTGAAATATTATCGTGAAGTGGTACGAGTATATATGGCGGTTTAGGTAAGAGGAAAATATATATACATATGTTTATTAACATCTAGTTGCACAAGAATGAAAATAATACAGAAATGAAACATAGTAGATAGTTGGGAGTGCAACGGGTGGCCAATTAGTAATATTTTCCAAAAAACTCTTTTAAGGCGAAAATTTATAGTATAAAGTACAAAAATATATATAAATAAATAAAGAATTTGCATAAATATAAGGATAAAAACATTGCCAGATGATACGGTATAATTTGATATACCGTATTATCAATGTCGCGTATTTACATTTAGAAACTGGAAGTTTCACAATTTGACCGCAGTTTCTGAAATTTTTCCAGAGAAACGGAGAGTTGTGGATTGGTTGTGTTTATATTCTGTGGAGCCGGGCATGTGGGTCACCGCATCCGCTGGTTATTACACGAGCACATCACAGATGATTGATACATTTGATGGATCTGGATCGAGCGTGACGGCTAACTGTGAATCTCCCAATTTGTTGGCCGGATCGGTCGAGCGAGGTCGCCGGCGACGAAATCGACGTGATTCAATCAGTTTCCGAAAGACGTCCAGACATTAGACGAATCAATCTCGCCACTTCGTGCACTGTCCGTACCGTTATCGATAAAAAAAGGGTTCGATAAGACGCGTAACGGAAATAGGCATCGCTTACGCGTCACGTTGTTCTTCTGACACGAATACCGATATTAATACCGAGCATTCAATAATTAAAACATCTACAAAAACTAACACAGTCTTTCGCCAATCGTTTAGACTGTATGCGATCGTGAGAATGGGAAGTTTAATTAAAGCAATTGTAGGTACCTCTACTGAGATCGAGGGAAGTGACCTTGCCCTGAAGAATAATATGATTGGCTGACATTTCTGTCCGTATGTCCCAAAATCGTATCCGTTTGTCAAAGTGCCCTGAAATTATGGTCGAGCCAGCGCCATCTGACGTCACGAGGTCATTGCAGGACGATCCTGCGAATTTCGTTTCAGTACCTGTGCACAAATTAAACCAATTAAAATGTACCAAAATTTCTCATATCACATTGAACCTGTTCTTAGCTAAAAAATCTAGGAATGGATTAACAAAAAATTCGGCATTTTAGAGCGAGTTTGGTAAAAAAATAGGCGATTTTAGTCATAAAAAATTTGCTAGCATATGTACTAGCATACTACAAATTAATAAATTGGATTATTAACTAGAAATATTATTCTATTAGTATAAAAAAGAATAAATTATATTAAAATCATTCATTTAGCCAGGACAGACTATTTTGCGCAATTTGTTTAACATTTTTTTGCGTAATACTGCTACAAACATACAGAGACCAAATTCTCTAAACGATTCCTCTTAACAAGTAAAAGTGTTAATAACTACGCCACAAATGGATGAACAGATTTTCATAAGTTGTAGCCAAGATCCAGCTCGATCACGTCAGTTTTAAAACTAAAAAAAAAACACATCGAAATCGGTTCACTCGTTTAGGAACTCAGATGCCACAGACATGTCAATCTTATACCGCCTCTGTTTTTGCGTCAGGAGTTTTAAAACACTCACTATTATTATATTAGGTATAAGTAGTGACCAATAAAAAGACTCACACATTCTACTCCTGAGATCCCATATTTTTAAAGTTCTATCATGACTTCCGGTGATAACCTTCGAAGGCTCTCCGAGGAACTTGGCAGCCATAACTTTCCCGCTATGTCCAGTTAAAGTATGCTGAAACAATTAATATTCGTTAATTATTCTCATTTAATTCATTCTTAATGTACAGAGTAAAGATACGATGTCATAATGATATCACTTTAAGGTCGGTAAGTTAAAATTATTTCTTAAGATAAGCAGAACGAGAACATTTCGCGATTACTTCCGGTGATATTAAGTTTAAAATATGTATTTATTTATTTGGTTCAGGTTTTTTAATACAATATATTTACGGTTCTTATATTTAAATTAAAGTTTGGT
Source organism: Aporia crataegi (assembly GCA_912999735.1). NCBI lineage: Eukaryota > Metazoa > Arthropoda > Insecta > Lepidoptera > Pieridae > Aporia > Aporia crataegi. Next base: position 9,047,192 of record OU538736.1, read on the forward strand.
TTATATTTTCAGTAAGTTAAATTTAAATTAATTTAATATAATAATAGGTATGTAAATAAATAGTTTTTTTTACAACATTGTTTTAAGGATTTTACTAACAACATAGCCGCGATATAGTCAATTTATTACCTTAAATAAATAAATTATAGATCGTTCTTATGTATGACACTTTGTAATCATGAAAACCAGTCTATCGGTGTTTGCATAAATGAGGAATAAACAGCTATTCGAACAAATTAACACATTATTAATTATAAATCTCATTGGTAGATTAATAAAAGCAAAATAACTGGAGCTTCGTAGTCGGATTATCCCACTAATATTATAAATGCGAAAGTTTGTGACTCAATCACGCATAAACGGCTGAACGGATATAAATAAAAATTGGCACGCAAATATGCTCTGAATTAACATATAGGGTGCTATAAATACTGGTAGTGTGTTCCTGTGAGATAATTTAAAGATATTTAGAGATACTAGTAGGTATTCTATTTTTAAATTTCAGTATAAAATTTTTCTGATTTACACATTGCTCATAAAATAAAGGACATCATGTTTTAAGTTATCCATAGAGAACTATCCATAAGGATAATTAAAAAAACACACACTTTATTATAATTTGTATGTTTTATTTTAGACATTTAGAAATACGAGCATTCTAGAGGCTGAAACGCGGGTGAAACCGCGGAGCGCAACTTGTAGTTATAATATTTTTATAAAAGTTATAACATAAAATTTAAAAATGGAACTCGTTAATTAATTTGTACAAATGTAGTTTTATTGCGATAGGTCAGGTAGCGATTGTTTAAGTAATAGTAATGTTTGTTTAACATTCAATAAGGCACAATGTAGTCGTTCATTGGCCATTAGCTCGAGAACACGGCGCGTACGAAGCCAGCGACGAACGATTATTGTCCAAGGTTTACGGCGTCGTGATCACAAGTGGCCCTTGCCCGTGCTGTACTGACGTCTCACGAACAGATTTGCCGCGAGCTCATTTACATAGAAAAAGCTCATTAATTATCCAGTTAATGTAAGACACAGCTGGTTGCTAAGCTATACAAATTTACCGGACTCTACACGAATTACAGTGGTTCAATCAGATTTGCTTTAACTCGAAGTTAACGACGTTGCTTCAAAGTTACCTGCACAATATTAATATTGAAATTGAAAAACGAAAAATTTATTCTCAAAATAAGCCATTTCATTTATTTATTTATTTTTGAGCCCTAAAATCATCGCTTTCCACGGTTTGCTAGTTAGGTTTAAGGCTAGATTTTAGATTAGGCTAAGAAAAAGAAATAGCGGATATCCTTTCTCCCATAAAACTACTGTATTTTGCCAGAAACTCAACCTAAACAGCAAAAGCGTTATTCAAGCTATCTTCACAAAATTAATGTATACAACAGCAGAAATTTTCGTAATTTTTTTTTTCTTGCACACTTTATTGCACTGGAGTGCAACGGGCGGCCTTATCGCTAATCAGCGATCTCTTCCAGGCAACCCACAATTTTTTTTCACAGATGTCTATAATAAACGTGTTTATATAAACCTCGAGCACCTTAGAAAGAAAGGAGAAAGAGAAAAATGAAGAAAATTACAGCTGAAACTTGCTTGTATCCCGTTCGGAGCCCTAATAAGTTGATGCAACAGCTATTATCCAATCCGGGTATTCTAAAGGAAAATCGCTATTGCAATAGGGCTTAATTGAACAATAGTAGTCTAGAAACGTCATCATAACTTAGGTCTCCGAGCGTCTGACCTTCTTAATTACGAAACACTCCGTTATCGGCTGAACGTGTCGACAACTCTCATTCCATTTATGTGAAGTACAGTAACATAAACAAAGGCGATCGTAGAGCGAACTGCAAACATTGATCTGCACTTGGATGCCAAGCTTAATGTTTGCTCAGCATCGGTATTTTGACTTCAATGTATACTAGACAAACCATTTTGTACTAAATTCACTCTTTATGGACCAGTCTCCGCAAAAATCTTGTACGCAAAAACAGTTGTAGGAAAACATAGAAGGAATGAGATATTGTTCAACTTGGAAATATTTTTCAAATAAAATATTTTTTAAGACTCGTCACAAAGGGGTTCTACAAATAAAACTAATAACACCCCTATTTTTTGACAGGGATAGAATAGTCTTAAAACGAGAACATGAGACGTGCATTATTTGTAATTATATAAATAAGCGACCTAATACGTTGTTGTCCAGTCATCGATCCTTTTTTGACATAACTGACATAACATCGCCATAAACGTTTCATTGTTATCCTTTTTCCCATACCGCTGTTACGCCGCAACATAATTAAAAGACCATTATTATCCTTGATGAGTAAAAAAATGCTTAGCATTTTTAATGGAAGCTGGTGACAAGTTTATAAAAGCCGTTGTAGTGGGCAGAAACATTCTAATACAAATGTTAGTTTTTTTTTTCACGATTTCGTCTACTTGGCCATAAAAATATAGCCTTTATCACTTGCCTATGTAACCGCCTTTGTGGCTAAGTGTCTCACGCACCTGCGTGTTGCGCCGTAAGTCCTTGGTTCGAATCCCAGGGAAGCCAAAAATGTTTCAGTTGGGAAAGCATAGAAAGCTAATCAATTATTAGTTTAAAGAGGTGAAATTTCGTGGCACAGCTATTTCAATTTACATTACTTAGTTTGTAATTTGTTGCAGAAGGCTCGTAAAATAGAAAAACATAATCTCTAAAAATTGTTACTGTCGGCCACTAAAATGTAAAAAAATCGCTTTAATTCGCTTTGATAGCGAACGTATGCAAAAAATGTTATAAACATTTATTATTCTGTGAAAAGAGATGCATTTAAAGTGCCGAGATTATATGCGGTTATTAAAATCACATTATAATAGACATTTATAACATCTTAATATAAGTAGCCCTAACGCTTAATTACTATTTATGATATGCGCATATTCTATGGAGAATGAAAGCTAAGTTAGCCTGGAGGCACTTATTTTGCCTTATGGCCCACTTAGATCTCATTTTTAGTATATTACAAATAAAAAAAAATTCAGTAACTAGTTTGGCGAGAGAGAGTGAGCTTTTAAACGCAGGTTAGACGTGCGCATACGAATATTGGGTATAAAATAGCCACGCTTAAATACATCAAACTGATTCCTATAATATTAAAAAATAACTAGACAATAATTGCAATTTCTTAAATCGAATAAAAAACGATTTATTTTAAAAGATATATCCTGGAAGCAACAACAATGTAGTAATGTGGACTATAAATTGTATAAAATTACATTTCCTGCTTGAGAACGTTGCGAAATAGTTTAATAAGTATCTTAATCCGATGAAGTATAATTGAATAAATGAACACGATTTGTCCTAATGAACGTCTTAACATGAGAGGCCAGATTAGCTAGAGGCAGGATGGTCCTATCTGAATTCACTGCAGTTATCTCGGCACTATGGATTTGAATATCGGTTGTGGTTTAGAATTTATAAATAGCGACGGGCTTCGGGCGAAATAACTCATCGCTACTTCTCTTACCATACTAATGCTATAAATACGAAGGTAAGTCTGTCTGTTACGCTTTCACGCTTAAACCGCTGAACCGATTTTGATGAACTTTGACGCAGAGATAGACTAGAGCTTTGGAAATATAAGCTATTTTATTGCGAAAATTTATTTTCTTAAGTGGTTCAAGTACGAAAGTTTGTATGGAAATTCATCGCTGTTAAAGATTTCCAAACATATGGTGAACAAGGACGAAGTCGCGTGCAACCGCTAGTTCCCTATAAATAGGATTTGAATTTCACTCGCTCATTAGCGATTCAAGCTGTGCAACGTTCACCAGAAACTACACAACTTATTACTTTGGTTACACAAATACGCATGCGCATAATTAATACGTGTGTGTTTTCCGGTTGAGAATGCTACTTAATTTTATTTAATTACTCAAAAATATGCACATTTTAATCCTACGATCGATATAATAACTCAAACGGATGAACAAATTTTCACAAATTTCGCCAACACTTATTTAAATATCTCAAGTAAGTGTTAATTAATAGCGGAAGTGAGATAGCACTCAGTAATCGCGTATAGAACCTGTACGTGATAAGGGTACTGACACGTACTGACGATGAAAAATAGCAAAATAAACTAAATCCATTTGTAAGATTATCTACCTTTCTCCCCATTATCTTTTATCTGTCGAAGTATACACCGACAATTAATTATAACTAATTCTTTTAAAATAAAGAAAAGAGGTGCTTTATAAGTTTGTCGTGTTTGTCTGTGGCATCGCGTATTGACCGTTTTTCGAAACATTTTGAATCATTGCCAATAGTTGTAGGATTGTTATCCTATCGAAAACTTCGATTGTTTGATTGACGTACTGTTCATTCGTTTATGAGAAATTCGTAATTAAAATGTCGGACGTTTATAAAATTGTTTTTAATCACTTTTATCATATAGATTATAGACCTAGCTCATTCACGACTATCTGTTATAAATGTTACAACAGGACTAAAAAGTTAAACCTTGAGATAATAATATTTTAATAAGTGTGTGACTTTCCGTGTCAGTGCGCAGTAGGTTTCCTAACATGATAAGGACCCGGAGACGTGTGTAATTGTGCTGATGTATCTAACGCATCTGACATGAGGGAACTAATTAACTGAGCTCAACATATAGGTATTTACAGCGAAGATCTTTGACCTCCAGCGTCTGGCAGACATAATTCTACATCTATTATTCTTAATTGAAACTTATGTTTTAAAAAAAAAAATCCGTACAACACCAATTGTCTTTTGTTGCGATGGCGGCTTTTAAATACGATATAACCATTAACTATAAAATACACATACAATACATATTGCTTGTCGTAGCAGTAAATCATCATCATCATCATCACCAGCCTGTATTTTAGATCCATTTCGGGATGAAGGTTTTCTCTATGCTTCTCCAGTACTCGCGAAATTAGGCCTTCTGTATCCATTGCAAGCTAACGTGCATTACTATGTCGTCTGCCATCTCATTGGTGGGCGACAACGCGGCCTCATGTTCCAAGTATTTTTACTATATTTTATTTGGTAAACATAGTAAAAATCTGTTATTGGACAAAGTATTTTATCCATAAATTAATAAATCAAGAAAAAAACTTTCCATCATTCAAACTTGCAGAACGCTCTTTTCTCGAAGGCTCTCGATCAGACATCACTTATCTATGTTTATTATCAATCGAATGGAGGTAATTCAAAAAGGAGCAAAGTAAAGGCTGTTAATATTTGTCACGAATAATACAAGTCTAGTCTATACGAAATAAATTAGCTTTAAGTACTCAAAAGAGGCCAATTAAACGGATGTTAATTTGCTCGTGGATCTAGCGAGATGAATGATTTTAAACTATAAAGTAGAAAATTTCGAGGTCATTGTTCACCGTGAGAATATCCTTTACTATTCGCATTATCTCCGTCATTTTGTTTTCTATAAACAGATGAATCATTTAATACATTCCCAGATATTATGTTTTTATCAAAACTGGCCCATTTTTATTACACATTGTTTCCGAATTTCGACTACGTAATATCTATATTTGAATGCTGGGTTACTGACCGGTTCAGACCTCCGAGGAGCGATCATGGTAGATTGTATATTCGAATAAATTTATTTAATAATAGTGTTTTGCATAGAATCCCGTTTATGATTAATTAGAACCCGGAGATCAGAACTCAGTCACAACTTGTTTTAATAACTTATTAGTTTTTATTTGAGAAAGACACACAAACTATGATTAAAATTTATTTTATTGTTTAGTTTTACTACTTTATACCTAATATGTGCCTACAATAATAACTTAAAGGTGGATAAATTATACCTTTTAGCATAGCGCGCTATACAAACACTAAACAACGTCAGGGTTATGCGAAAACTCTTCATTTATTAATTTTTCGAACGTACGAAAAACTGACGCATTAAAGACAAGTTTTCCGCGTCAAAGTAATACGTCCGTTGATCATTAATTAGGAAATATGTACCGGAGGTCACAACTTGTTTTAGTTATAAAGGAAGGTATGTTTATGATGTCGTCCGTTTGTCGCCGGGTCAAGAATTATTGCATCGCGCTGCTCTTGTACGGTTAGAGGCTCAAACTCTGCATTCCGTGTGCGGTCTGTGACCGGCTCTTCATCTTAATATTGCCGTGTCTTAGCGGCGCATGGTGCGTACTAGACTATTGTCGCGGGTCATTATTTTATACCTCACGCTCCGACTTGGCTTCGCTCCTCGTACCTACGATATCTTTTTTTAGGCAACGTCATGGATGTACGGATTAACGTTATAAGACAATGGCTTCTTGCATAAGACTAACTTTATTAAATCATAAAATACAAATATTTTGTAATATAATACTCTACACTAGGTAAAAGGTTTTTATGTTTGTTCGCTATTCTAAGATCACAGTTGATAATTAATTCAAGTACTAATATTTATTAAGCTTTTTATCTTAGGCCTGCACTTGAATAAACCTTCATGAGCTATTCAATATCTACTATATATTTTTATAGTCCCTTCATTAATATCAGCGTTAACAGTTACATCGTGTTAACATTAACATATATAATGGATGAAATAAAATTAACTATCAGCTGATTTTAATCATACTGATCTCACTTTACTGCTACCGGAGTATTTAGAACAGAAATGGTGCTTATAGCAGCTTTCAAGTATTTGCAACGGATGGAAAGCTGAAATGTGCGTGTATTTCTATTACAATATAAGACTGCGGAGACATAGTATAGAATAGTAACAGTATCGTGTCTTGACTGTTTTTGCAGTAAATTCATTTTAAATGAGGGCTATATATAAAGGTTAATAACAGATTTTTAATTATAGCTATGTATAAACTAATCTATAAATATAAAAATACAGCTTCGATATTATGTGCCAGTGCTATAATGAAGTTACCTGTAACTCTTTGTCACCTTGTAGAGTATGCAGAGATACATTGCGTCTGTTCTGCCAGCTGTCTTTATCTAACAACTATAACGTTTTTTTATTGCCATGCCCTGCAACGCAACATAGTGAATGTGACGCGTGAACAACTAAGCCATGGAGGCAGTGCCAAAGGAAGTACACTTTTTAAATGTAAACAAATTGAGGAAGCATACATCCGTACGCAAGAGCGATAAACTTGTTCGAAAATTTGAAAAACGTTTTTTCGTTTTTTTGAGGTAATACTGTCAAATTTTTGTTTTGCGGTCGATGTGAACAAATAGAGACGGACTTGAATGGTTTCCTTGTTATTTGAATACTATAAAGTTTCCCCTTTGTTTATTGTGGGGGTCATACAATGCGGAGAAAGTTAACAGGGCTAAATTTCATGTCTACCTGTCAGATTAAGGTTATTTAAGCAATTCTCTCGTGATGGACTATTCCCACGGGGAGATTTAAAGTGATTCAATTAAATAAGACACATGTTCTACATTGAAATTTTATACTACACTTTCTTTAAACGAAATTTGTCAAAGTGATAGTACACTGGTAGAAACTAAATTTGTATATCATTTCGAAGTTTCGAAAAAGCGGGATGTTATAAGTTTAACGTGTCTATCTGTGTAATAATTTTATTTCTATTAATAGAATAAAGTAAAAATGCGTCTGTGACAAAAATATATCTGTGACAAAAGGGCACTTTAAAAGAACTTAGAAATGAGATTACAAATATCCGATAATTATAAATGCAAAGTGAATTGTTACGCTTTTGCGTTTAAACAGTTGAACTAATTAAGATGAATTTTGGTATACGATGACAAATATCAACTTTTGCCCTAGTTACCTACTGTGAAATCATAATATTCTTTAAATTAGTACTTTTAAATGTAATGCGGTGACAAAATATAAAGGCAAGATTGATTTCGGATCTATTACTTAAAACTGATATAACTTATCCAGGCTATGCAGCTCTATACTAAAATTCATCTATATAAGAGCTAAAAAAAGTGCGTTACTTATAATTTTATCTAAATTATCACCGAATATAGTATAATATAAAATAACTTTAGTCTGTATAACATGTTGCCTATAATAACATCATAAAGGAATTTCGAGTTCTTTTCAAACGTTTCTTTTAGTTTCTAGTTCTGTAACAAAAACTATGAAATTGTTTAAAGTGAACCTAACCACAATATTAAATCAAAGACGGACCATTATGGGTACCCTATGAGTCTGTCTATCTGGTGAGGCAGCATTAGCCGCGTGGAATTAAGTTTCGGCTCATATACCTATTGTATGTAATAATTGTGTGTTGTGCCAAATACCTAGAGAAATTTAAAAAAAATCAAACCATATCATGCTACCGATTCGTTAGTGATAAATTGAACAAAAACTTAGGAAAGTGTATTTCATTAAATTCACAATCTCCAGGCGCAAAATGATCGATGCGAACACGCCGAAGACAATGGTACGGCAGTGAAAATGCTCTAAAAACGCTATCCCAGTTTCTGTTTCTCACATATTTAATTTGTTAATTAATCGCATGATACTGTCGTCTGCAGAATAAATAGTCGATGTTAATTCGAACTACTCCTGTGACCCGTATTCAAGTGCACGCATGAGAACTGTTAACATCTACCTACTTAGTCGCAATTATCACAGACAATGACAGTAGTTTATTAACAGATATAATTTAATTTATTCGCTACAGATAATAAACGTAACAAATCAAAAATATTGCAATCGGTTCGGTCGTTTTTATGTATTAACTATAATTTTATGTATGTATCGTGTAGTAAGATTTCCTGTGGTTATTTCCGGATTCAAACCAGCTCTTGTCTCTAGTTTAATCAACCTTTTTAGAGGGCAAATGACCTAACTATTATCTCACGGATAGATCTCCATCTATTTAATAATATTGTTTGCAATGACTTAACACAAGCTTTTGAATAATTAAGATTGAAATACTCAACTTTTTTTAAGTTGTCACCGAATTATTTCAACGAATCTTAGCAGCATCAGATTCAAGTGATTAAAACTGAGTCTGGCATTAACCCATATAATTTTATTGCAATATCTTTTATTACTAACGGAATTTTATCACAGGTTACTAATTACGAACGCAGCGATTTGCTGCTTTATGAGTTTTATTACTGCTAATTCGGCCCGGCTTTTCTTCGGTGTTGCGCAGCCCCTACAAGAATATTATCGCATGTTATCGATATATGAAAAAATATAAAACTAATTACCGTCTCCTTAGGTTATTATCATATGTTATTGGTTGATTATGTGTTGCATAGAAGATCATGGGTTCGATTCCCGAAAAGAAACGCTTTGGAAGGCACTAAAGGCTTACTTGCTTTGCTTAAATGCTTTTTACATGAATATAAAGAAAATGTTAAGGGGAAGGGATGCAAAAGAGTTTTCTCTTATAATATACCACTGTCAAATGCAGCCAACTATTAATAAATTTATTCGTAAGTTGTATACAAATAAAAACCAGTGGATAGTCCCAAAAAGTATTCGTAACTTTATAAAACATTCAGTTTAAGATTAATATATATTAAGATTATATCTTGCACGTACAGACATCGAGAATTTACATTTTTTATCATATAAAACTCAAAATAAGGGCGCAATATTTTTAAGTTCACGCTCTGAAAGCGATATACTACCTACAATAAATTTATTAAAATCAGTTTAACCGTAGCTAATAAATTTTGCGTCGATTATGCGATCGAATTAAGGCTTAATGGTGAAGTAAAAACTTTACGAGAATATTAAGATGTTCAGTAACAGTTTATTTTATACGTGGAAATATTAACAAAGTCACCGCTACCGACTAGTATAAATGGGATTATTAGTTTTTATTTCAAAGTATCCAATTTAATGCATAAAATGTGTAAAACGGCACTAAAATGTAAGATTTTTTAATGAAATGAAACTCTTGGAAATGAGTGGATACAAACCATTCTTCCAAGTATTGCCCAATTAATTATTTATTTCAAGATTTGCAAAGAGCTTCTTTTTCACATGGGCACTCATTCGATGTTAAATAACTATACCTCGACATGGTCTTGTACCATGCCATGTTTTTGGCCGAATAGTTTCTCGAAAGTTTTAAACGAAAACTTTGTTGAAACGAAACCAACAGAGTGGCTATACGTAGTAAAAAGTCCTTAAAATACAACTTAAAGCTTCATAGTATAGTATCGATTTTCCATTATTGTATACAGTATTTACTATTCCGAGTCGTAGTTGAGTGAACGCATAAGTTTACAGTTGAATACAGTAATGTACGGTTAGTCAATTAACGAAATGCGTCGTGTAGCGGACTTACGCTTTATATGCGGTGTGCTTTATCTTTATCGCGTTTCCACACAGGACTGCGGTCTCCGTGCTAGCCTACCGCAAAATAACCATTTAATATTTCATCCAGTAGCTTAGTTAAATTTATGTTTATGATTTAATGTTATTAATTATGAGGTAAAATAGTATGAGCATAACTACTTAATAACGGCTTACCGTTAACATGTCGTAAAAGTTTCCTTTCTCGGGAGAAATCCTTAAAGTTCTCTTAGAATCTAGATTAACTACGTACGTAACTAAGGCAAAATTCAAATTTGAGATAATTTCAAATATAAGATCGTTTCTTATACAAAATAAAATGCTTTACCACAATAATGGAGTATATAAATGAAAAAAATTGGGTTAATTTAGTTTTTTTATTTCTATCGGGAGAAATTTAAACTCCTACATTCAATCAAGTAAGATATGAAGATTTTTTTTTTTCATTTATATTGTATGTGTACAATACTACAAATAGATCTTAATAAAGAGAATACCTTGTCAAATTATAGCTGGGTTAGTTAGTTTAGAAATAGAATCTTTACTAATATTATAAAGCTGAAGTGTATGTAAGTCTTTTTGTTTACTTGAACGCGCTAATCTTAGGAACAAATGGTTCGAATTGAAACATTATTTATGGCATAATAATTTTAAATAAATAATAGCAAACTTTTAATACTATATTTTTACTTTGAGGAATAATTAGAACAAATTAAAACAAAAAAGGTTCTCATTCCACGTGATGTTATAGATAACGTGTTTATTATTTATATTTTTTAATAAATATATAAGTTTTGAAATATTGAAAGCCATAATTGAATGCAGTATTAAGAAGTGTCTTATTTAGTAAATGGAAAGTAAATCGAGAGTCGTGATAATGTTAATTGGAATTCTTCCATTAAACACATTTCTAAAACGCTACTAAAATCCACTAACTGGTTAGAGAAAACTAACTCCGAAAGGACATTTCAGTTAAATATCGGAGAATCTTGCTCACGACGACGAATCGAATAAAATTAATACCGAGTATAAGGTCCGGTTTATTCAAATTGGATACCTTTCTAATAAAATTAATTAAAAAACAAAACTTCAATTCAAAGTGTACTAAAAAGTACCTACCGATAAATTTCACAGAAATTAGTGAATCCCATATCCCAGACCCATTGTACAGTGATCAGAAATTGAAACAAACGTAATCTTGCCAACTTGAAACGGCACAATCATCGCCGTTACAACCAAGTTTACTTGCATTTTTATTTTCTGTTTAAACAAATATTAAACAGAAAATAAAAATGCAAGTAAACACAAACCACACAGAACAGCTTTCGTTAAAAGTGCACTTCCCCATAATCAGATACAACAGTCAAAATACGTGTGAAACTTGTCCCATTAAAAAGATGTCTAACCACATGTCATAAAAAAGACATAAAACCATTTCAATTACACGTGTTTAGATTAAAAAACGTTGTTGCAATTACAGTAAGGAAAGCATACGCTCATCTGAATGTATCTTTTCGCACGCTCATTGTAAATTGCTCGCGCAAGAGTATAAAAGAATGCCGTAAAAACAAAATTGGGCGGTCAAGAATCGATGTGACCGTGTTTCAGTTGCATGTAATGCTTTTGTGGCGTGCCGACACCATCTCTAATGCGCTTATAATAGCAACATGAGGCGGGGCTATGCTAACTAAATTGATAGAGCGACATCGCCAGGTTTACTGTGTTAGTCGCGCTAATATATTTGATTACCTTCAATAATGTCTTTATTTACCAACACATCATATGCTCACATGTTTATAAAATAAATTTTTAACTCTTAAAGCAATTCTATAAATGAGGAAGCGAGTTATCAAATAATAATACTTTTAACTAAACTGTAACGATACACTGAAACTGGGTGTAATAAAAATCATATAGTTTTATCGCGATACGAATATGAGTATTCATACCGTTTTAAAATATGAAGTACTTAAAAGTTTCTAAAAGGCGATTATAAAAATGGCAAATTTATGTTTAAAGTCCACTGTAGAAAATGCATCAAAAGTGCGACAAAAACCACACACGTTGATTTACAGTAAGTACCCATGTATAAAACACTATTCCATAATTCAATAGTCTTTTACGAGTCGTTGCAATAAAGGAAGATTACCAATTTCTTACTACAAATAACATGCGCGAGAGCGTTTCGATAAAATATACAAGAATTGCGGCAGGAAATGCTTTTTGTTTCCTTTATCCATAAAAACATTTACAGCGTCCCTGTTCAAACGCGAGTCGCTCATCGTAAATAGCCAAACAATATCGAAAATGCTTTCTATTTTTAGTAAAAGTATGCATTATCGTTACGAAAATTATCCGCGATAATCGGTTAATATCAATAGGTTTGCGCAGACACAAAAAGATAATGATTGTTTGTTCAAGTTTGGGTTCGATTTTTTAATGGAGCCTTCACCAAATTACACGTTTTCATCATGTGAAAGTTCGAGTGGGATTCAAATTCGTGCTAAATTGTCTGTTTATCGAAAGTTACGTGTTAGGAGTGTATCGAGACATGGGATGTGTCTGTTTATTTTGTGTGGAGTAAATTACGCTATAAAGTGGCCGGTGAATAAACCGTAAAGTATGGCTAGATTGAGAGCTATCGTCGTCAGAGCCCTGTGTTATTCTAGCGCAAATATCGCTAAATCAGTAATGGTGTCGGGCGTATTCTTGGAGGCATGACCATTGCATTTAGAAGTGGGTGCGAAACGTTCCGCCAGTGGTTTTGGTTACAGTGTAGGCAAAGTGTAACGAACAAAGGATCATTCACATTTCGTTGTGCTATTTCCGCCTACAGATAAATGTTACAGACAATGAATGTAAATGAATCGCTCTTTTACAAGTGTTTTGTTATGGCTTTTTCATTTCTTTATTTTACTAGCTTTTAGCATTTAACAACATCACCTAAACATAAAACTAATGTTCTTCTCCATGTTAGCCTGCTGTATGAAGATATATTTATTTCCATTCATTAGTTTGAATGTGATGTCCAGGCACTTTTATGAATTAAAATATTAGTTTATACGTAGAGGATTTATCGAAATATTCCATCAATTCAGAGAAGTTGTATATTAGTTATAAATGAGTATGGTTAGAAAAAAAATTTAGTTAATTTCTAAGACTTCGAAGATAAATGGAATCTTGAATGTCACTAAATCTCATCGCGTGTCATCCATAATAGATGTAAATGCTAATTTGATCACTTTATCACGTATGCTAAACAATGTGATAAAGCGTGGAGTTTAGAAGATAAATGTGTCACAGAGATACCGTAGTCCCAGGGCATCAAGAACGAGGTCTTATAAAAATTTTGATGAGCGATACGAGTGATGGTTGTCAGGCGATGCGAGTCAAGATACGTATCGTTAACGTTATCGCGATCGGAGTTTAACTGGAGCAACACGCAAATTAACTGAGACAAAATTTTAATGCAAAAAAAATACATTTTCCCATCATTTTCTTGACGTGTAATCTCCGTTATTAATTACAATAACGGGAGCGAGTGTAATATACGGATTTTTATATTAAAAATAGCGTTACGGTTAGTGAAAGGTTAACGAAGTTATACGAAGATTAATGATGAATTCATGAATACAAACAACACACGGCGAACCTTGTGATATTAATATTAAAATGCAATTAATTTTGTTTAACCAGCGCGGTAGCTCTACATAGAGCTAAGCTCAAGCCACTGCTAAGTGCTATTGATGTTTACTTTCGTTTGTATGAAAGAATTAAGTATGTCAGCGCCATCTCTCGACATTTAAAATCATACAGTTTAGCCAGAACCTTTAAACCTTTTTACCTTAACGCGAGGTTCGAAGTAAAGCGTCCAAAGGGCAATCACACGCCAAATTTCGCACCCATACCTCCGCGTACTTAAAGTGTTCAAAGCGTAAATATTTGATTGAGTACATTCACCCGCGCGACATTATCTAACAAGTTCATTTCTAAGCTGAGACGTGTCTTATACTAAAGTTACAAATGCCAAAGTATATTTTTTGCACTTAAATAACGGAATAGATTTTATTATTATATTATTCCGTTTAGGGATAAATCGCTAGTAGCGAACAAATACTGGTGGTTTTAACTGCTTACAACGTAGACTGTTAACATTAAACCCTCAAAATTACACTTCTAAAATCGTTTTAAAACTAAGATTAATTGGCATATCGTGATTCCAGCCGGGCAGAGTCTGATGTATCAAGTAGGTGAATAACATATACGCTTGAATATTTAAGTAAAGTATAATAAATCAATATCGTTTGGATACATTTGTTTTAAAAAAATTTTAAATCGCGAAATAGAATTTGATGAATGTGTATTTGTCCTTTTAAAATATGTTTTTTTGTTAAAATTCTGCACACACCAAGTAAATGGCATTAATTAAATATTACTTAGTATATTAAATACAGTTTTACCGGTAATACTTGAAGAAAGTGCAATAAATTAACATGAGTTATATATGTTTAAAGGAAATACCGTTTAAATAGTCTTTTTAAAGTAAAACACCTTAACTTTTTTATATTTAGAAAGTGTTATATTTTTACAGTAGCAATGAATAAATTAATGAAAACCATACTAAGTTTAATAATGCTATAACTTTCATAACACTTAGGTAAGACGTCAGTTTTTTCTGTTTTTTTAGAAAATACATACAATTGAAGTTAAAAAATAACCTAATCACGTAAATACTTTACGTAAACTGATTATAGATTGTCGAATTGATGCGCTCCTCTTGGTTTTTTAAGGTCGGCTGAAAATATCGAATATGAACTTTGAAAAAAAATTGGTTGCCTGTAAAGTCGGTATACGGGCGAAAGTTTTACGTGACGACTTTGAGTGGTAAAATAATTATCTTTTTATGTCTGTCTCTCTCGCTCTTAGGCGGGCTAATCATGCCCGAGTGGAAGGGACGCGTGCCTCTCACTCGCTCTCATTGTGAGCGCATAACGTGAGCGGAGCGTAACGCAGTTTCTTGAAGTGTCACCCGGCTAACCAATTTATAAGACGTTGCCACGTCAATATGTGATCTGAAAAAAATCAGAAGCTTTAATCTAATAACAGAACGAAGTCTCTATCATCACCTATTTTGATACATGCTAAACGGAGATGCTTTTATTTTATTGCTCAAGGAACGGTGTCGGGCAGGCAGTAGAGGCGTACTGACACCAACTTGACGAGGTGTAGATAAACATCAATCTGTGCAAACTGCTTTTGCCGATACCATCGTGGGAAGAGTAATATAATTGTTTGAATACACAAAACCTCTCGGGAAAAGCGTCGTAAAGCTGTCACTAACTAAAACACTTATTAACGAACAATACCAACAGTTGAAGTGCTTAAGAATTTTGCAATTTAGACTTATCATTCGCTTCCGGCGATAACTGTAGTAGTGCGTAATTAAGATTTACCTAATTAAGATAACTCGGTAAAATTCCACGTCAATGAAATGGAATATTACTTGAAAACGTAAGCTCAGTTAAAAAATCATAGTCACTACATTACATAAAATATTTTTTTTTTTTTTTACAATTCAATATCTGTACTATTATAAAACTGAAGAGTGTTTGTTTGATTGAACGCGTAAAAATCTTTTTGTGTTCAATAGTCCATTCATCGAGGAAGGCTTATAGGCTTTATAATATTATGCTACGATAAAATGAACGCGGATGAAACCGCCAAGAGAAAGTGCCTTCAAAGTTTTTTAAAAATCATTAAATGGCGATCATTCCCATTCTTGTTTCGATCGCATTATACATTGTTAGAAGTATAAATAACACAATTGTTTGTAATTTTGTCTAAATTATGCACTAGTTCAATAAAGAAAGCGTTGGTAACTTAAAACGTATTTGACTTTCATGACATTGTGAAACATAAAAACAGCACGACAATATCCATAGCATAGGTAATAAATAATGTTTTAAAAATGGCTCGCTATAATTCAAAAACTCGATCGAAACTGACTTGACCGATAAGAGTTTCAAGGACCATTTTTAAAACTAGCTGACGCCCGCGAATACGTCTACGAAATTAGAGAAATGACTCTACGTATAAACTTTATTTGGAGATATCTAATTATTTAAATTAATTACATTCGTAATGAAATTACAAATTTAATTTAAAATTACTATTTGGAATAGATAGTTTAAAGAGGTAAGTTTATAAGTTCTACAATTGTAGAGCCATAATTTATATTACTTTTATTTCTTAACCTAATATCATATCTCTTAACAACTTAACAAACAAGAGCTTTTTCGTTCCTAGCGGACCAATTCCTATGTTTATTAATATGTATCAATACATAGGCAACATTTAAAATGACGCGGGTTATTCATCATAACGTTTTTGTCCCACGCCTGTTGTAACTGTATTTAATGAGTGATATTTTGATAGAACGTCGCTTAATCATTGACCTTCTGGGCGTACGATTAATCAATGTTAATCAATATTGTGTTCAGAACATGCCACCTGACATTTGTCAGGTAAAAAGTATTGACTAGAAAAACTGCTAGTGCACAAAAGCACAGTCTAGTTGAAAGAGAAGCATTTGTGACTCGCTGGAATCGTTTGAGGAGATTTTTATGGTTTCTATATTGTTTACAATACTTGTGAATTTACAATTTTAAAATAATATTATATTTTAACTTACAAATGAGGAAAGCTTATAGATGTAAAGATCTATATCTCTGGGTGAAATGCGGCAGTGAGGCTTCGCGATCCGTGACTGTCCGAAAGTGAGGAAATACTGCCGCAAGTGTTAAGTGGCTATACACATCGGCATATGCTATAGAAAAAGATCCGTACAGAAATAGGTTTGTTTTGGAGCTATGATGCCAAAGACAGATACATGCAAAGTCTAATTTTTCGTCGGGGTCTTAAAGGTAAAACGGAAGTTCCGTTCTGCATGGGTGGTCTATGCGCGCACGCACCTAATTATCTTTCGCAATCTTGCGAGGCTCACATTGCTTTCTTTATTATTTCAGAGCCGAGTTTTCATGTTTGATAGAGATAAGCTTTATCTAATAATGCAATATGATGGTATGTTTTTATTGCAATTAATTATTTTCAAGCTTCATGGAATGATATTTTATGAACACTTTACAATTATATTAACGAGTGCCAGTCATTTTATAAAATTACGTATGTATTAATTATTACTGTTGATTTTATGTGCAGTGCCAATTAGCTTAATCAATTAACTATTATCTCAAATACAAACTTGCATTTCCTGTATTGAATTAGTTTCTTGATTTATAACGCGGTTTGAAAAGTTAAAGCATCAAGATGTATCAAAAATATATTAATATTTAATGTTTTATTAGGCTGTCAAGACTAGATTAATCTGGAAATAACATTTGGTAAAATTCGAAAATGATCATACCCGTAAGTTATCATACAAGAACATTTCAAATTTTTAATTTTAGGAACGTTAGGATTTCTTCTGATTTTTTCTTTTAAACTACTGATGTTCAGCAAAACTTGCTACTGGCAGTAATTAATTTTGCATCGCAGATCCTGAAGTTACAGGAAAACAAATGTTTCAGTTACCCTTCACAGTGTTTGTTTATAGGTACTTCAAATATATAATCCAAAAACACTTTCCATTTCGAATCTTTAAAACTTAAGTTAGCATGGCAATATTTGAAGTGCATAATATAAAAAACAGCAATCGATTTTTATACATATCCACTATATATGTAGAAGTTAGCGTCTAATGATGTTCAACTTTTTATAAATACTTTTGATTGAGAATTGATCATTGGCTTGCGTGGGTTGTAAATGACGATAAATAATTAGCCATGTGTTTAGCTGTACAATTCTTAAAGAAAAAAGAGGGCTTAAATATGTTTGACATGTCTGTAGCATTATAGCTATTGAACAAATGGGCCGATTTCGATGCGATTTTTTCGTTAGAAAGCTGACGCGAACGATAGATCTTAACTACAATTTATGAAAATCTGTACATCAGTTTTACTTGTTTAGTTGGCTTCTTAATTCTAACTGATTCCAGCGATACAGTTCCGTTTTAAACATCTATAAATTTCTAAATCATAAATACGATTAAGAGATTAAACCAACATTTTATTACTTTTCATAATTTGAGATTTGAGTTTAATCTAAAAGTAAAACATTAAATCAAATTGAGTTGCATAAGAATTTTTAATGAAATAAGTATAATTTTATTTCCGTAGCCGTTAGCATTACAGACAAATTTCATTATTCAATATACATTTCATTACTGGATTTTTATAAAACATGTGGGTAGATAATGTTTTATGTCGGTAGTAATATTCGTCACTACAAGTGATCATCACTATCAATGAAAGAGTGATTGTAGGCGAGTAATCATCATGTCAGGGTGTTCTTAAAATTGTCTTCCATTTCACTTGTTACACAAGATTCTTTTTGGAGATGAATTTTCAAGCAGAAATCATCATTTTCCTTTAAACGTCCGTGTTGCGCCTTATGTGTTATAAGTCATAACTTATAATAACGGGACAAAGTAGGATATGTAGGATGTTTGGTTTATAATTTAATTAGATTAGCAATTCAATTTATAATATGATATTTATCAATTGTCAGTTTGCCTTTACATTAGCTATATATAACCAACATAATAATTCTGTCCTATTATTTCGGCTTATTTCTTTCGTAAATAGGTTTTTCACCCCCTTTAAATACACATAATCGCAGGCATTAGTTATTAAGGGAATCTGGGCGAAGTTTCTGGTACACGGTGGCATAGCATAGGCCGCACATTTCCAACTAATTCAATTTATGTGTTGGTCCAAACAAGATAGGTATCGGAGGCGTGAGGCGGAAGGATTGTGGTACAATGCGTAAGTACGCAGGTCGCGTATCGCGCTGCGCAAGAGCATCCGCGGAATATCTCATAAGACCGTGTTCGCAATTAGAGGACGGACCGACTACTCTAAGAGATAGATTTTTTGTCTAACTATTTTAAGAAGGTACTGTTATTTAATCAAATAGTACATAGGTGACTTGATTATGAGAAATGTGAAATCCCCTAATCCTTAGAGTTATGGGCAGACACATTTCTGCATCCCTTTCACTGATCACCTTTTTAACATTTTTTCGATCGTTTCGTCAACGATCAGTTAATTCAATAAAAATAACGATTTCCTTTTTTTAATATCAAAGATCCGAATATTGTATGTAAAATGTCTATGTAAGTTCGTAGTTGAATAACGAGTATTTCAGAAATACATAATTTTAGAAACGGAATTAGGGTATGTACCAATCCCAAAAAAAAGACAAGTAAAAAAGTTTCGGTTCGGAAAAATGTGTGCCTACAGCCTGCACCAACTATACATATCCTAAATGTATATGGGATTCAATATACATTTAGCGTACATATCTTAATTCTAGCAATTACGACTAGTATTTAATGCCTCAAATACCCAGATAAAAGTGACCGGCATCTCTCGGTCTAGACGCTATCGAGGCATCCGGCGCGGGCGCCGCGTATCGTGTGTGAGATCAACCTCATCTGCACTTAGCTGAATGCGACTGCCATTGCAAATGATTACCGACAGATCTGATTATCAAGATTATTCTGGCATATATATAATTTTATTTCATTTTTAATTGTAGCTAATTTAATGGCTTATGAACACGTAGTACATCTTAAACTTATTTTTCTGATATGTTTTAAATGAGACTTAAATAAGGAATTATTCTACTAATATATATTATTTATTTAATAGCATTAAAATTCCAGATAAGTAGAGTTAAAATTTTCTCTAAAATTAAAAAGATCCAATTAATTCTCCACATATTTACTCGGAATTCAATCATGTACGTTGCTAATGAAATATTTTAAAATAACATCGGAGCAATAATAATTTAATTCGTGCTATTATTTTAATGACACCGAGTGTGATGAAACACTAATTAACACTAATAAAACACGGCGAGCTCTTGGATTCATTAATATTTTTAATTCCATCAAAAACCCTATATTCGTGCGGGCATTAAGTTGATTTATTAAGTATACAAATAGCGCTGATCAAAATCCGGAATTCGTGGCAGTTTAGCAAAATGAGACGGCAAAATGATGGCCGACCGATTAATCACACCGAAGCCATAAATTACTCAAGCGGTATAAGCTTAAACAGAATTTCTTAAACGTTGTTGGTCGAGGTTCGGTTGTTTTAAGCCATTCAGTAACCACTAAATAGATAAACCCACTCGTTGTCATAAGTAAAGTAGTCTAAAGTACACATCACTTGACATTTCAAGTTCATACTATAAATATTTTCTAATATAATATTTACCTTAAACTAACATTAGACATAGTAAACGTAACGACGCGGATAATATAAAACAATCCCTGTGTATCTTGGGCTGGCCGCAAAGTATATAATATAATAGTTCGATAGTATTTCATTAAAACAAAGCGGGAATGCTGCAACCCGATTTTATTTTGTACCTAGCCGCGGCCCACCAAATGGAAAACGCTGAGCTAATTAGTAATGTGAAGAGTGTGAAATTTATAATAAAGAATCAAATTTGAAAACGGTCAAAACATTTGTAATCGATAGGCGGTTCGTTGGCCGTCTGCTGTGACGTCACATTATTTATTGACATTTTTGATATCTTGCTCATCTTGTGACATCATAGCTTTGATGTACATATACGTCTAGATTTAAAATTATAATTTCAACTAGATGATTTGCTGTTTGTTAAAATTAATAACACGGGAGAAGCACTAATAATAGCTTTTTACTTTTAGCGATGTGACGAATTCAAATCTACCTACCCACAATCTGAAAAAAAATTAACCTTTAAACATAATCAACTACACTGTGATCCAAACTTCGTTACTTACTTATTGTTATTTATTTGGACGAAATAAACCGTACACCGGAATCAAGAACCTGATCCTAACTCGGTTGAAAATAATATTCTGTGTAATTCAAATAACATTTGGAACTTGAATGAATAAGTCGTTGGTTCTTGATCAGTAGCGGCAAGGTGCTCAGTGATTGTGAAGTATCAATGCGGTCTGCGTAACTGTTGATAATTAAGAGTGGTCGCTTAATGGCCGATGGTAACGGCTTGCGCGAACCTCTTCCGCTACACCCACAGCTAATATTGACATTATGACCGCTATTAAGACAATATCGGACGCATCTAGACACCGTTTAGTGCCTAAACTGTAAATCCAAATCAAGTGCTTTGAGTAACAATATGAGGAAACAGAAATATTTGACAAAAAATATCTAACTAGTTACACGGACTTAAATATATAAAGGCCTGGCTTAGGTTTAACATTTAATTCATAGTCCGAAGGTCGAAATGTTTAGATGAATGAGACAGAAAGATAACGTAGGCATAGGTCCATATATATACGCACGTAAGTAACAGATTCGAAGTCCAAGGAAACAAGTTTTTTTTAATGGTACCTTTTTGCCTGTAAAGCAAATGAGTGAATTAGACGCAAAAATATTTTAACTTTAACATATTGGACATACATACTGCAGATAGACTTCAAACGGCAAACTCAATATTTATTAGGCTATATTTTATCATGTTATTTGTGTACAATTTGCTCATAACTATGTGCATAAATCCTAATAACTAAGCGGCCGTCAAGTGTGGACGTTGTATATTTGAAGGTACAAAGGGGAGACGGGACATTGAAAAATAAGCGAAGAGTACCTCCAGGAGCGTAATTCAAATAAGATTAAATATTTATGCTCCGTACGTTTACTCTGTGCATCGATTTCGCATACAATAAATTCAACTTCACATGCAATAATGCACTCGCCTGTTTATTTTAAAACTAGCGACCCGCTACGGCTTCGCATCGCTACTGTAATTTGTTAAATCGGCTAAATCAAGGCAATGTAAGTTTTTTACTTATTTACTTATATTTTTCTAATTAAAAAAAAAGACAAATAAATAATTAAACAAACATTAGTCTTGGTAGCTTAAGTCGTAACTTCGTGTTAACGTGAAATAGTTAAGCTGCAAAGTTAAGCTTTCAGTCAAGTTAATTAAAAGGTTAATAACGGAGCAGTACTCTTATGTAGATACTAAAGACATCGGTACATTACAATTTAGTTATGTGTATATAGATTTCGAGATCAGGTGTATATCGATGGTCAATATGAAATTTACGATCTGCTTTGCGCGAATTAATTTTATTCATTGCTACTAGCGAATTGCCTTTTAACCGTTTCAAATATTTTATTTTTATTTTAATCGTAATATAACACTGTAACATATGCACAATACACAATCAAACTAACTTTATTTATTACAAAGTTTATTTTGAACTTAAATAATTTATTCTTTTGCGGCAAAGTTGAAGGAATGTAGTGCAAAAAGCAAACTTTTGCATACGAAGCATACTTTAAATTAATTGGTTGATACTTTGAACGCGTAAGTCGGCGAGGTCACGCGCAAATTAATTCTAGTATTAAGACACTCCTTTTGAAATAGAATCTGTTTAGCTGACCTGCTTATGATTGGATTGGATGGATTATGTTACTGAAAAATAAAGAGATAGCTAGAATTTTCACGATTGTCAAATGGTATATTTTAATGTTCTACGAAGTGGCGACTCATCTGCACGACATTACTATTGTAAATTGAATTACTATTGGAAAAGCATTTGTATGAAAAATGTAGCAATTTTTCATACAAATGCTTATTACAAATGCTATTGAGAAATAAGACAACGTTTCTTCTTTATAATACCAGTACTGAAGACCGTTATAAAATTGTATGGGTGTGTTAAGTTGGACAATATGTGTACGTAGAAGGGCAGGCGCCGCCACGGAGGCTCGATATCGCCGCGGATAACTCTACTGCACACAGCTGAAATAGAATTACACTATGTGCAGTTGAGTTATCGCTAGTAGCTTACCATTCGTTTCCGCATCATTTTCACAGGTTACAAAAACAGCAACGCCATTTAGTAATTCTTGAATAAATTTCAACGGTTAAATATTTTATATACCTTTTTAGAGCCTTTGAAATACATAGTGAATTAGCTCTTGTAACCTGTCTGTGGCTAGTCAGCTGTTTGCTAGCGGCTCTTTTGCTAGGCTAATGACATCGCTACGAGAGACCACCTAATACTACAATCACATACAACGACTAGATGGATATTGAATACATTTAAATCGGATTAAAACAAATAAATTAATATTGTTTGACCAAAAAAAACCTACTAGTAACAAGGTCGGTCGGTCAGTTGTTTAAATCACACACAACAATTGTGACACTGTTACATTTAATTGACTATATGTAGGGTACAAAAAAACTCTTTTTCTATAATTTGTTTTAATATTTCATTAACTTTGTGACAATTAAGCATAACGCATTCCTATACTATACTAATGTCATAAAGCTTATGTTTGTTTGTTTGAACGCGCTAACCTCAGGCTCCATGCGGGCCGCTGGAATAACATAAAATCAGAATAAAACATTTAGATCATAGAAATAACATAAATATTAGGATTGCAAACGATAGACAAACCTGAATAAATAAAACATGGACAAGAGGTTTTAAGCTTTGAATAGAATCGATATCGTTAAGATATGCGCATTAATATATGATAATTGATAAATATCAGAACGTGCAGCCTACATTTCAATAAGTATATACATATCTATTAACTGCCGACGGAAAAAGAAGGCTGTAGCTCCTAAATCAATGGACCGAATTTGATGCGTTTTTTTGTTTGAAAGGTATTGGACCGCTTAGTTCTTTTTATATTTATTGTTCTTTTTGCTAAAAAAAAATACAAAATTTTTCTCTATATTACATCGGTATAGGTCCTTGTATTTTAAAATTCTTATGATTTATGTTAGGCACTGTTGCACTTCCACGATATTTTGTCTTTTTTCCTTAACAGGGTTGCTTGAAATAGTTTGCTCGTTAGTGATAAGGCCACCTGTTGCACTTCTAATTAACAATTATATTTTCTATCTTGAGCCACTAAGTGTTAATATGTAAGTAAATGAAAATGCAGATAACCGTCTGTAAAAAATTAAATTGAATCGTGAAATACAAAAACGTTACCTTCACTCATAACGTAAACAAAGCTTGATTAATAGAAATAAAAAGTGTTTCCAGCAATTATGAGATGCTCATTAGACTCGTCATAATGAGCGAATTCAGGCCGTTAAACGTACACTAACAAAGGTGAGAATATTGGTCTGAATGTCAGTGATTATTCGTGGCTCGAGGCCATTTTCTCTCCCCCATTCCCCCCTCACGGTAACTTTAATTAACAACAACACAAACGTACATATTTAAAAGGAGCGCGCCTAATTCATTTGCAAATTTATTTCAAACACTTGCTGCGCTCCGCTGTTTCAACCTCTCTCAAAAAGAATAATTTTGAAATATTTTTTATTGATGTTCCGCTCCCATTATACCGTGATCTTATATAGCATATAGCTTCTCTCAATAAAAGGACTACCCAACAGAAAAATTAATTTTAATTGGCACCAGCAGTCCCTTACTTTAGCACGTCCAACCAAACAATCAAACAAACAGACAAACTCTTCAGATTCATAATATTACAGTATAGATAAGGCTCCTTCGATTTATTATAGGAAACAACGAATTGACTGCCGCTAATTCTAAGTTGTTGTGATGTTATGCTGTTTTTAGTGATCATTACTACACGAAACTATCGGTGAGTAATGAGTTTGCTGTAGAAGTTATGGAAATCTATAATTGCCTATCATAACAATGATGTATTACTGAATTGCCTGTTTACTATCGAATATAATTCCAATTCTATTTCAATGCGTATTAATTATTCAATGTTAAGACATTTCAAACTCTTTGGATTCACAATTTTTCATTTTCCAAAATTTGTCACTTGTCAATAAGTTGGACACACATTTTTAATATTTTAGTTTTATCTGTATTAGTTAGTTTAGAATTATTTAGTTCGTAAGTCTTTATTAAATAAATAAATTGAATGCGATAGTTCAAATTCCCGTTTTTAAAGATTTAGAATGGCAATTTTCGAAAAATAATTGATTAAGAGAATACGTTTTTCTTTACAAAGTATCAAATCAGTTATATCATAAAGGTCAAACGAACAGAGATCAAGTATAATTTATAAGAAAATTTAACGATTTACACGTTGATGTCTTTTGTATTGACGTAACAAAGTTGAAATTAATTTTAGTAAATATTTGCATCTATTATTATATACATAGAAATAGATCAAAATCACCTGCAATCGGCGAGCATGTATGATGAATTTATTGACAGTGGATGAAGCGAAAGAGGTATGTAGGGATCATGGCAGGTGGTGGTCTGTGGTCGCCGTCTAAACCTTTGGGAAATAGGCGTGACAGTATAAATCAATAA
The DNA here is from genome assembly GCA_912999735.1 of Aporia crataegi. Taxonomy (NCBI): domain Eukaryota; kingdom Metazoa; phylum Arthropoda; class Insecta; order Lepidoptera; family Pieridae; genus Aporia; species Aporia crataegi. The sequence goes on from OU538736.1 coordinate 9,072,929, forward strand.
AAACAAAAACAGGTCTTCTTTAATGGCCACGAATGACAGTCCAATTGCGCTTAGCATCGGGCAGTTCTTGACTAAGGAGGGAATTTCGCGTGGATGAACACAGCGAAGAATAGGGGAAAATGTAGGAGAAGAGTTGGAAGCCTAATTTATACCTACTTATTAATTTTATTTTCCTATTTCAGATATGGCCAAATAGATAAGTTATTTTATAAATAATTGACTTTACTTTTTTATTATTTACGCTAATTATTATTTTACATAAATACATATTTTGAACGGAGGACTTGATACGATTGTTATTTTGAAAGTTCAAGGCGATGACAATCGTAAAAAGAAAGTCCGCAAGCATAAACGTTAACTCAAAAATTTAATTGAATGCTTTCAAAAGTATGTAAATGAAAAGTCGCGAAGCACAATACGGGAGCGAGTTGGTACGTGATCGACCGAGAAACCTACTCAATTTAATCACATTAATTGATACAACCGTTAGGGCAATAATGATGTATTGTGGATATAATTGTTGTTGCGTGCAAAAAACAAATTTGGGAACCGCAAGTAAATGAAAGCCTAGCGCGGGGTTTTTGACTTGAGAGCTGCACTTCCCGAACAATGCCGTCATGAGTAATCTAATTGCTCGTCTTGCTATGTAATCTAGTAAATTAGGCATGCGAACGAAATTTCCGACCGAATTAGTCTACTCTGTGTGAAGTATTAAGTTAAGATGACATACAAGTTTTTTGTAAAGGATCATTTGTAACGGGCAGCACTGAAAGTTAGAATTACGATAATTGTTCACAATTACTTGGCTTTCCTTATGTTTAAATACACCGTGGGAAGCACTTCACCGAAAGAAAATACAAATATTACGCAAGAAACACTCATTGAATTAGCTATTAAGGTAGTGTTACTTAGAATCCAGCATAAATCGATCAGAAAGATAATTATGTACGGTGGTCACGATTCGGACTAAAAATGGTGGATGTGTGAACCCGGTAATTTAATACAAATCTATCAGAGCAATGAACCCGTGGTAATGTAGAAGAAAATGATCTAGCCACTTAAGATACTAATATTATTGCCGAAATGAGAGCGGCGATCGCTTCTAATGACCGTTGTTATGTGTGTAATTTGCACAGCTTTAAGACAAATGTGTTAATGTGAATTTTATGGCATAATAATTACTGCACTTGTTAAATAAACGTCAGATTCAAACGATATGCCGAGGACCTGCGTCCGCCCGCGGCGTAAGTTGTTTTGTTGATCACACACTATACTTAAATTGTAATCTCTGTGTTATTTTGATCAATTAACTATGAATCTTTGATTTAATTAAGTACAGATATTAGATACAGAGACAGCATAGAGCTTGAGAAGGGATGCTTGCCTTTTATTGCAAAAAAAAAAGGCTTGAAGAGGTTGAAATATTGAGAGGTTGAAAGATGCAGACGGAGTCAAAAGCTATTCAAGCAACCCCTGACCCAGGAACCGTACACTAATGTTAGTAAGAAAAGCTGAGATATTGAATTAGAAATAGCTGTAAAACGTGACGTGGGCTGTTATACGATGAGTTGTGGCAACAAAGCGACGACGTCCAAGGGAACAGGAACGTGAAATTTATTTATCGCTAATCGGGTGAATCAGGCCTCGGGCTAACCGAGCAGTTAGGTTCGCAGTTGATACGGGACAAACTGTTCATTTCCTAACATAAATTCGGTGTTGAGGAATCGGATATTATTCAATCGTACGATCGGGGTTCGCGAAGGGCCAATAAGTCACGCCGATGCGCCGCCGGCCGCCATGAGCCGCGGCGCACGAGCGCGATCACATCACTGAGCATTCGAAGGCCTTGCTCTGAACAGGTGCTTGTAGCAGTGACGTCATGTATACACAATTTTCGTTAAACCCAAATTTTGAAATGCACGCAAACTACATGTTTTCTATATAAATTTTCATTAAGTTTTTATTTAAACTGTTGACAACCTGTTGATGGCAATATTTTTAATATAAACATTTTAAAAAATACCATAGAAAAGTCACGGTTGACACACGGTTCCAAAACTATAAATATAAACTTTAATATTTTAAATATTAAGGATATAATTTTACACGAATCCCACACACTTGGGCTTGTCTATAATAAAATATCCAATTAATAACGCGTTGATGTCTTTTGTATGGCGTTGATGACCTACGAACGTTAGAATGAATTTTAGTAGAAAGTTTTTTTTTGTTTTTTGGGTTTATTAGCTTAGGTCTTACGGTTTTCGATTCCAATCTCGGAGACATGGAAATTTTAAAAAGGCATTAGAGGTATTTTAGGAACCGATTACTAAGTTATCTAATATTTTATGAGTGTCCAACACCCCAATTAAAACGACTGTTACTTATGATATCTCATTTACCGCTATACACAACAGTCAACACACACAACAACAGATATCGGTAAGAGTATCGTTAGTAGAAGTTTTGTATACTTGAGATATCGTTGGCTAATTTCACGTTAACGTCACAAGAAAACTTTTATTTTCTCTACGCGAGAGTAACAGTCAATTATTGTAATAAAAAGACAATAAAAACACTGCCGGCGGTGTAAAACGCCGAAAATGAGATACCTACGAAGAAAAAGAAATTGGCCGACAAAGACGGAACCGGTGTTATTTCAAGTTGGTTGCTCCAATAGCACGACGCAACATTAACATTGAGAATCATTGTACTATTTTTATAATAATTTATTTTATTTATAACTGAAGTCCTCGATAAGGGTCTGAAAACGTTTTCTTAAAATTGCTGTAATTCATCGAGTCGGCTTTGAAACTAAAAACGCATTATAATATCGGTATTTCCGTAAAGGAGTCACGACGCCACATACAGACACGCAAATCTATAACACCTTTTAGAAAAAAAAAGCCATTCGATGGTACGCTTTAGTGACACTTTTACGTGTGTCTGAATACACCGAATATATCGCAAACCATTTAGTTATGAATCCATATGACGTGTTGCGCTGGAGGTCATCGGTTCGAATTACAGAGAAACAAATAAATGTTTCATTTGAGTAACCCCCGAAAGCTGATCGCCAGCCTGTAAAGGGAATATGTATATAGAAATATAAATATAAACTGTATATAGAAGCCAGTTTTGCTACGACCCTTAACGGTCGTGTGACCGCCTCTTTGGTCTAGTGGTAAACGCGTAAGCGTTCCAACTGAGAGGTCCTGGGTTTTAGTCCCGGTGGAGATAAAAATAAATAAATAAAAAACTCGGTCTGGCAGGGCATACAAGACTGCCTACTTGCCCCTAAAGAAAAAATCGATCAGTGAAACAGATGTGAAATGCATCTGCCCCATACCCCACTAGGAGACACGGGACTTCACTTTAACGGTCGTGTTCGAAACGTAATAATACACGATTGTAGTAACACCAATTCGCATTATAAGACCAAAGTAAGCCGTTACATAGCTCAGTGGGTCCCGTGCTTTATTCAACGTATATCTTTTTAAGTCCAGGAATATAACCTTTGAAGTTTTCCGACTTTCATTGCTCAGTCATTGTAGGTTAAAACGCGTGAAAGCTAGGAAGCCACGGCTTAAAAGTGAAATGAAGTTCTGAAGTTTTGCGATCTATTCTTACTCGTTCGTTTATAATTTACACGCTGACCCCGCGAACTTGCATATCGCTCAAGAAATATCAATCGATTTCTTTTTAAGTCAACTTTTTTATAACACGTAATATAATTTACATGTTTGAAGAAGTTTGTGAATGAAGAACCACAGAATGTGAAATAATATGGAAGAATAAAAAATAAAAAAATGTATGAGAAAACGAATTTTCTTTATAAATATTTTTATTATTAGCCATTAGCGGTTATTAGCCATTTAAATCAATTCTGAGATAAAAGGCCTCATGTTTAGATTTAAAAATATTCCCTGAAGTTATTTTAAATGATAATAAGAATAACTTACAAATAAAATTATCAAACATAATTAAAAAGCTATTGGGATTTCGAACAATGCGTTAGAAATAAATATTAGATATATATAAGTAATTATATATTACAATGAGCATGTAGAGGCATGGAACTCTGTTAACGAAACGAGGGCGCATGACTTAAATGTAAAGGAAATACTTAAGTAGAACTTAACGTTTTCAGACTTGAAGATGAGTTGAGGTGTACACCTTTTTTTCTAAATAAAATCCCTATTTATTTCATACATTAGGTAGTTGCATCAAAGATATAGAAAACAAAACTGTGTACCGCGGTTTCACTCGCTTTCAAAACGAATAATTTTTCCGTTTTCCGAAAATGTTCCATTTTCATTGATGCTCAGTTCCTATTGGTCGTAGCGTGATGTTATGTAACTTATAGTCTTACTCGATAAATGGGCCTTGTAGCACAAAAAGATTTTTTTCCAATTTGATCCACCAAAACACGCTTACTTTGGTTGTTTACAACCAAACAAACAAATTCTTCAACATTACTCGTAGTATAATAGTTGTGTTTTAAAAAGTTATAAATAAATAGTTTCCGGTTAAAGTTTAGCACCTTAACATTATATTTGTTCTATTAATAGCTTTTTAGTGCGCTAAGTCTTTAAAGTTTTTTATTTTTTTTCTCTACGCTATACTGAGGAACTTTACTGATATCATTATAATCAATGAAAAGAGATTTCGTGTCGTCTAAGTACCCATGAGAAGTTCAAGTTTCGATGAATCTTTCAAAAAGTCCAATCAATTCCATAATATGAGACTTCGCAGCAAAGGTTTAGTAAAAAGTGAAGTGCTTTTTACTATAAAGTTATTTCTATTCGATATTAAATTTCTGACTGAAATAAATTAATCAATTGCAATGTCAATAAACTATATAGCTCTCTTAAAGTCTGGATCGATTAAAGTCTAGTAAAACGGAATCATAAAATCTCTATCGTTGATAGCGGTGAAAGTTCTCAGGTCTGCAAGAAATTGATGACCTTATAGGCAAACACTTTAGATAGATCTAGCATCGCAACTTAAAGGTCATGGGACAATCATGCTTCAGCTTCGCTCCAATGGAAAATAACTTCTAATTGATTCAACAACTGCATTGTTAACGACATTCAATCAATCTTCATGAGAATTTCAAGAGAATTTATTCTTTGTTATCCTATTCAAATGGATTATGTAATAATTTTCCTGAATTATCACTACTTGAATATTTACCATACGCTCTCAGGTTGGTCTCAAGTTTTAACAATTCGTCATTGTTTTTAAGAAAAAAATCTGAAATAGTTGTCAAGAAATTTACACAAATTTAGTAAAAAGTTTTTTTTTTCAAATTTCTTTGCTAGCAATTAAACACAAAATTGACATTAAAATAACTTTATAAATTGATCTAGTGGTCTATATTATTTGTTACCACACATTCACAAAACAATTTCGACATCAACAACCGACATATTTCAATCTATTAACAACAAAACCTAGACGAACACACATATACCTTTCAAAATTTATAAAAATCCGTTCAGTTAAGTTTGAGATTAGCGCGAACATATACACATGCGGCGAGAGACCTTGGTGTGTACTAATGTGGTATCATCATAATAATATAATGATTTATACTAATAATATGTAGGCTTAAATAGTATTTTATTAGGAACATTCAGTTTGTACAGCCTTATGGAAGTCGTAAAAGCGAGTTAAGAAGGAGGTTTAAGTCCGAATAATCCATAATCCACATTATTAGATCCACCTGGGTAAGTGATCTGGTCCATGAGGCATATAAATTGTACTGAGTACCTACTACTTGCCACGGGCTAAAACATCTAGCGGGTTTACAGAAACCATTGAAGTAGCAAATAAATACGTTGAAACTTTTCTCGATGTCGTTATGAGCCCGCTGGCAAATATTATGCTTATGTGATTTATAGAGTAATTATGGTAAGTTATGTGAGACAGATTTTATGTTGTTGATTTTGCATGGTACACTGCTGAACATGTGAAACTGAAGAGATTTAAAAGAAAAAACCTGACACATTAGTTACAAATCAGAATACCATTTCATTAATAAAAACTCGCAAGTTAATTTAAAAAAAAATAGGAGTGTCTGTGGCAAAGAAACTCCAAATCATGTTCTGTTTGGAAGCTGATATGATCATGATGAATCTTAGCTACAGTTTGTGAAGATCTGTTCGTGCAGTCACGAGATATTCTTTTTCATCAATTTCACTTGTGACATAATTATTGAATGAAAATCGATGTTAAGTTCAAGAATGAGACAACCGGTTGTTAAAAATACAAGTTACTTAAACCACGCGACACTTTATAGGTATGTGCGTAATCCTACCCACTATTAATAAAAACGAATGCGAAGCTATTGAATGTTCCTACAAATAAGAAAACCCGTGACAGCGGTTCAGTTTGCGCAATAAGTTAATATCCACACTACTTGAATTAGCAACACCTGCCGGCGCTGGAATTTCGTGCCACACAATTCCCGTTACAAAAATAAAATTGTAAGCTCAACATCGATGGCCCATCGTTTGGGCATTTTAATAGTGAAAAATGATCGTTTACGCTAGCAAGAAACCAATTTGTATGTAGGTATTATAATTATTAACTTGCATCATATCTGTATAGATTACATATTATTATACACCATGATAACATGTTTGATTTATTACCTCAACGCAAAAGCAGTTAAGTGTCTTAATGATTATAATTATTTTTAGTTATTAAAATAGTTGATTATAAAAAAGTGTTTTTAAAAATAAAATTAAAACATCCGTCGAACAGTCTAAAGAAGTCGCTCTACTCCTATTCGAGTATACAAATGTTATTTTTGATTTACTAAAACTTATTCGTGGACTTAAACGCTGGACTTCCAAACCAAGTGCGTAATGCGTTCAAATAAACTATGGAGAAATGTGAAATGTTCAATTTAACGTATTTCTAAAATAAATCAGCCTAATTGAAGATTATTGTTTTAAAATCGCATCTTGCACCATCACTAAAGTAAGTTATTATGGGAATTCGAAATGTAACAAAAAAGGCATGACCGTAGAGTCATTAGGGTAAAGAAACGGCATGAGCGTGCCTAGAGGCAGTTGGTAGTCGGAACTGCAATGCGAGTAGCGTGAGAAATGCACACTGTAGCCCTACTGAAGCGTGCACACCCAATTCCCAATGCAAATTTGCACTCATCTCCCACCACTAGTGCACTAAAGCGCTACCCGAATGCGCTAACGGCTAACCGCTCACATTAATCGCTGCGGGCACAGAGCTCAAACTCGTACGTACCAGCCTCACCAGCCACCACATGCAAGGGGTTAATCGCTCGGTAAATGCATCTTTTACTGCTTAATTCGCAACATTAGAAGGAATCCCAGAGCATTGCTCGTTACTAGAGATCGCCCTATTATTTTATTAATACCGACGCAAAAACAGGGATGTTGTAAGTTTACCCTGTCTGTGTGTCCGTTTTTAAGTGTCTATGGGTCTGTTAGTCTATGTACTTGTGTGTGTATGTGTCTGGTTGTTTGAAAGCTGACATGATCGAGATGGATCTCGGAATATTTTATAAAGATCTGTTCATGCATTTATGAGATATTCTTATTTGTAATTAATATATCGATGTTTTTTTTTGTCTTCAATATTACTTGTTTTATTAAGTGCTCAATAAGAATAAGGGTCCACGTGCAGCACTCATTTATATTCAGCTTATTGTTTAACCACGACAGTAATAAATACTTTGATGGTAAAATGTTTATCACGTCATAAATATACATGAATCAATTACTTTTAGATTTGTTCGTCACAATATTCTGCTAAGATAACTGGAATAGCGCTTATTTATTACTTTCTGATGCCTTTATTGTACATAAGGATAAATTTATATTCCAGGAGCCCATAGATCTCTTTATGATATGTTAAGTAAGTTATATAAACGTAGTTATAACGTTAACAATTTATTTATTTTACCATAAGCCAAATATAAAATTTAAACCAACACAATTTAAAAATATTTCAAACAATTTTTTTGTACTTTAAAAAACCTATCGATACTAAATACATACTTTGGAGTTATCATTTCTATCGCACAACTAGGTTATTTAGAACAATTGAAAAATTCGATTATAAAAAGAAGTTGGATCGATTAGCGCGAGGCGGTTGACGCGAGACGATAGCGCGGCGGAGATTGAATCCGACAGGGCGGATGATATTGTCGGAATTACAAGCGTTTAATCACGGAGAATGAGCTCGCGACGGACCCGTCACCGGCGCCGACAATGGCGGCGTCATGCCGGACAACGACAGCCAGCAAATGATCACGAGCGCGACATCAGAAATCAATAAGCGAATAATTTGGCCACCGCTCCGCGTGCGAACCCGATTAGACACGATAATTCGTCTCCGGCGAACTCTTAGCTTACGGGCCGATAGGTTATCGTCGCCCGTGTCTCACACAACTATTTCATTTCTAGACATGGAGTAACGGAGTAAACCACTGACATATATTTTACAACGATATCTATCTCACGAGAGTGTACCCGATTCATCGTTAGAGGCACCTTTGAAATTAATTGTTGGAGATTTATATATATATCATGAAGTCGCTCGCTACGAAAATATATAGGATCTGTGACAAAGTAAATAAGTTCAGAGAGAAAATAAAGTTCAAGTTTTCAAACTTTAAGTAGCTATCATGCGTGAGTCAAATGTCACGGCAGAAAACAATGCTTACCGCCAATATTTTAGTTAATTCGTGTAATAAATGGCGTAGGATGACGGATAGCAGATTTGTAACGCTATAACTGCAACAAGATTTTGTTTTACACCGTAGCTCGTAGACGGGAAAGAATGCGTAAGACCTAAATAGATGGGAGTGTATTTACTTAATATCCAGAGCCTAGTTCAGGTAAGTGCGCTAAGCTAGTATATCGTTTGTTGTGATCTGACCGCGAATGGTGTGAAATTTCGATGTTGTAAAAACGGTTTCGTGAGGTATCAATAAGAAAGGCAATTACATTAGTGGTTTGGATGTAATCGTCGCTGCGTGCGCGTTTCTATCATGTTTCACTAATGTATCTAGGATAATCTATCATTACAATGATTTATATGGGTTCGATCACTGGCTAGGATGGTTAATGACAGGTCGTGGTCCTTCTAGCGTTGCATATGAGTTTGTGGTTTATAATGATTGAGTACGTTGCCTCCCTTGAGCAATGAACGTGCGTGTATTTTATTTTAATCTTTTACTCGAGAAAAAACACTGCACTATTAATTTGTATATTCTTCAGTATAGTTATAACGTTGGAATTTAAAAAGAAGCATAATAATTTTCAATTTCATCACAAGGTTCAAGACTCAACTAATACTACCACAAATACAATATTTAATTTTTAAAAGCCTAATACTAGATCAAAGATACATTTCACTTTAAGATCGCGTGTGAAATGTGTGTTTGTTTTGTCTCACTTTAAAAAAAGAGATTTGCTATTTATTAGGTACTTTCACTCTTAAAACAATGAGTTTATTTTCATGAACTGTAGAACCTAAATGAACCCTGCTTTTTTTAAACCAAATTTAACGTCGTGATCATCAGTTTGTACGATTATGAGAATATAAAAGGCCGCTGATCAATAAAAAACATCACTCAGCATTTACAGAAGCACTTTTAATGCTCTGCGAAAATATCCATTAGCGTAAAACATTTTTTGTGAACGTTTAAATGAAGTTATTACAATACCGGCCAGCAGTAATAACTATACTTAAACGAGTCTGAAATTCTTCTTCTCAAAGCTAACAATTTGTACAAAGGAAATGCCATTACCGAATTTTGAACGGTATGTAACGATTCGTTCATTATTTAACTCAATCATTAAATACGGGTTCATTCCTAGAATGTTTATAACTCAATGTTTGTTTAACACATGTCAATCAGCACGACAAGTGACTAGGTATTTATAGTAAAAAACATGCGATATTCAATTTATTGTAATTTTAAACAGTTACTTCAATTACATATAATTTATCGCCATTAAGATTACGCATTATGTGGACAAGCGCCAAGTTCGACGACTTAACTGTCCGTTTTTTAAACCATTGTTAAATGTAATAGCGAAGAACGGTTATAGCACAAACGAGCCGTTAAAAGCTATGAGTATTGGTCTAAATAAACGCAAAAAGTCAGATAAATTGCTTGCCGTCTGCCGTTGTATGTACAAACTTGTAATTATCCAATTCAATAGTGGTTTAAATATATGTAATTTTCATACGAGCTACTCGACAGCGATGCTTTGGTAATAAACGAAAATAATAAGCGATCCCTTAGTATAACACATTAAGTACGACGTGGTATCATTGCAAATAACCACAGCTTATGTTCGATAAATAAAGACACAGAATATTCTCGCTTAAAACATTCTGGGACATAACTGAATTAAAATTCGCAGGATAACTTTATACGTACGTGGAGCATTTACCTTAAATTATTACTATAATAATGCTATCAAATTTAAACACTCAATACAGATATTTGTGTGTTTACTCGTTCAAATTTGAATAGGCTTTGGAAATAATAATAATTTAGCTGCCGATTTTTCTGTCATTCAAAACAAATTAATTACTAGCGTTTATCGCGAATGTTTCGAGTTTAATCTAAGGAAAAAAGGCTTTAGTTTGGAAGGGTGTTACCAAAACCTACATACTTAAAATATATACGCTGATATTAAACTAAATGTAAACTACCCATTTAACAGGAAGATAGATCATGTATAATGTACATTATTATAAAGAAATAGAAAAAGAGACATATGCAAAAATATGTTGTAAAAAATACAATTCCGTCTTTCAAATAAATCCATTTACCGATTTCCGGTTTTTCAATATATGTAAATAAAATTAATGTTTCGCAATAAATCTGAGGGAATTTGCAAAATAATAAATCAATTAGCAACAAGTAGCACAAGTTAATTTAACAATGTATATCAACATAACGGGTTCCTCAATTTAATTCAACCCGATCACTTAATATCGGATCGCACGTTATTTTTGTCAAACTGTAAATTACAACTGACCCAAATATTGTACCGTCTCGTAAACGGCAAATGCTTTGGTTGTAATAATATCGCTGTTAAATTTTCATTCAGTGGCTATAAAACGCAAGTATCCTGATAGAAAATGAATACATTGTTGCTTAACAAAAGCTATGTTCTGTGGGCATCCATCCGACCGTGTCTATGTCCTGATATAATATTCTTAAATATTTTTTTTTTCATAAACAAAAGAAAGAAGACAATGCAGCAAGGAGGATACATTTATTATGTCTTACACTGCGAGATTTATGAAAATTCGTTATTTTGAGAGCTTTTGTATGAAAGTATAAACTGTCTTTAATAATATTTGTTTCTCTGAAATTCGATAAAAAACGGCTCTATAAAAACTGCGTAATTATTTCGTTTAAGTATCCAAAATAAAAACATACGAACAATAGTTATATATTCTTGGCGCAATTAGAGTAAATTAAACCAATTTATTGTTTACCTAAATCGTTAATCTAGGCGACCTTTTGCGATAGCATCTTTTGAGAGAACGATTAAAAAAGTCGCATTGATTAGTCCGTCGGCATTTCATTATTCAGTGAGGCGCCAATGATCAGGTGCGAGGCATGCGAACAGGCCGGACATAAATAGACTGGCTTCATCGAACTTCACCAACTAACCTACAAAGCCTTGCGCCCTTAGACAACAGCCTTCTATCGCTAGTGTGATCACAAAGTGAACACAAGTGAAATTGAAGACAATTTATAAGCCCTCCGACAAACTAATTACTAATAAGAATAACTATCTCCTAAATGGATAAACAGGTTTTTTATAAATTGTAGCTAAGTTCCATCACAATCACGTCAGATTTCAAACTAAGGATGCAATTACTTTCATTTAGGAGCTACAATACCACAGACGATACGTCAAATTTATAATAAACCCTCTTTTTTTCATTGAGGGTCAAAAAGACAAAAGTAAACATAAGGCAAGGCTCTAACCAAATTTATTAGTACACTACAATATACTAAATTAATGTAATGATAGAACAGCCCCAGGGGTCTTCATTTGTATTTATTATAGTTTTAAAAAATCAATACAAAAATAAGACTATTGGCATCTTTAAATAACGTTAGTATCAAGATCAAATAGCGTTTTGTTGAAATAAAGCTTAACATAGAGCATAAAATTTTATTAAGCAGTTTAAAAAGCTGGAAATACTATGAATTAAACAATACTGACCCAATGGTGTAGCCTTATTCAAAAATGATTATTGAATATTAATATTATTTTTAATATTCCATTATCTCGTTTAGCAGCGGATAAGTGTATTCATGTGCATTAAATAGTTTTAATGCTCGTACGATAAAACCGGAGAGCGATCGTACGCTTACTTGCACGGCCATAAAGAATATAATAAAACTTCAACAGGACAAGATATTGATTATAACTCCACATATTTTAGCACAGGGCTTATGACATAATTGCAGGTTGATGAGCGCTAAGTGGCGACATACTTTATCGTTTTCATTTTTACTGTTTTTTTTTTTAAATTATTGTTTGATTGAGTAAAATTTTTAATCTCCAAATCTCCAACACGACGATTGCAAATAAGAATATCTCACAACTGGATGAATTAGAAAAAAAAATCTTTCAAAAAGACTGCATCGAACTTGTCGGAGATTAAATACTAAGCAAATATTTCTTTAAGGAACTGCTTTCTCCGTTCCACAAGTAGTGCTAAGTATAAAAAAAAAGTCTTTTTGTCAAGTATCTCTTGAATTCAACAATTATGTCAAAATACCACTTCCGAAACCAATCCGAGTTGCAAATGTCAATAAAAAGTAATATTATCGCACTGAATTGATATTACAATTATTTTTAAAGTAAGCAGGCAGCTTTCCTTTTTATTGAAATGAGACAATATAGAAATAATGTTATTAAAAAGTTAGTTGAGTTACTCTAAGGATAACTAAAGGGAACATCCTAACGCGAGAAGGACGATAAATCGCAAAAAAGAATTGATTGCACCCGATGTTGACCTCAAAAAATTCAAACCATAATTAAACACATCACAACACGTATGAGTAATGTTCCTGTAACCGTTTAAATACACTTTAACCTTTTGTCTAAAACCAAAATGGCTCTGCAGTTGTTTAATGTACATAGTCAATGATCTACTTTTTTTCTTTTATTTAAAACTCTAAAACGTTGTCATTTGAATGTTCATTTATAATTAAACCTCACAAAGGCAATAAATTAAACGATAGACGCTTGTTTTCATGTTTTTTAATCAACTCGGTATGCAGATATGGTACTTACACAATAAATAAAGCTCTATTGTCTGATCGTAATAATTTACTAGTAATATCCTTAGATAGATTTCGAGATAGTCGCAGAAATATATTTTTATTACATGAGTATAAAATAACTTTAATGCGTAAAACACTTTTCGTTTTGGAGAAGTATTTATAGACGATTGGCATAAAAGTACTGCCTTTTATAATGTTTATAAGCTTTAGATGTAATAAATTGGTAGCATTGCACTGGCAAAGATAAAATTATTTTAAATGCATATAATGCAGTTATATAATTAAAACTTTTCTAACTTGTAGCCTTCTGTAAAAGGATTTTCTTCATTTGGCAACTACAAGCCTGGTTGAGAATTACCACACCCAATCAGTATTCATAGAAAATCGCAAAACGAAGATAATAACGACGAACATGGAAAAGAACCAATGCAATAACAATGTTATTAAACTAGATCATCTAATAAAACAACAAAAAATCGAAGACAAAAATAAATCCTACTAAAATGGAATGTTTATTAATAATATAGGGTTGGTTCATTGAGGTGTAAATAAAAATGAAACGAGTTGGAACAGGTCGGCTTACTAACAAGGGGAGATGTAAGGGCCGCTGAGTAAAGGGCGGAGGGATGGTGTGCGAGAGAGACAGACATGTCTGCGGCAAGGACGCCATTGCAAGGCCGTGTCGTTGCGCCCGCGTCCCTCATTTGACAGGACCCCGATCAAACGTCACACCAATCAGGGCGGTGACAGCTTTACACGCCTCGCAGTTCAAAATGAATTGTTTATTGCTTTTAATCTGAGCTTTATTGAAACTTCTCTTCGTGGAATGTAATTTTAATAAGCGCCGATAGTATTTAAATATGCAGAACGAGTTGTCAAACTATATCGTTTGATAAAATCTATACGAACAAAAAAGTGTAATTTAATACTTTAGGACAGATAAAATTATGCGTATGTTTCATTTATTTTATTTATACACTAGACATATCTCAGACAAAATCGCAGGCATAAGTTAGATTAGGTACCGTAAAATTAAGAAAATCAAATGTCAAGTGAAAACAATATAAAACGCAAAGCAATAATTCATTATGTAATATTAAACAGAGAAGGGTTGTAAATGTCCCGTTCCCAATAAAACTACTACGTACGTCCGCATTATCTAAATTCTTAACGAGACCCGTAAACTGTAATTCTATGGTTTCACATAACAATCGGAACTGAAGAAAATAAAAAAAGAACTTACAACCAAAAATATCTCATAAATAGATTTTAGTAAATTATAGCTAACATTTATCTTAATCAAATAAGCTTCAAAAAAAAAAAATATATCGAAATCAATCCATTCAGAATTCAAACAATGAAATAAACAGACATTCATTTATGGCATTATGATGCAACAGACATATAGACCTAAAGATCCAAAAACTCGCTCTCAAAAAGCTATGTCAAAGTTATAGCAAAAACTCCTTTTTTGTTTTAGTTTAATAAAGAAAAAATAATGATATCGTTTTGTAATCTTAAATATAGTTACAGAGTTAATAAATTTAATTTTTATATGAATTCCGCCCTAATCCCTACTGGCATTGTGCCCATGAAAGCTAATACGACTGTAAAGCTCCCGTTGTACCGTGTAACCGAAAGCTGCAAGATAATGTTATTCAAATTCAATTCAATGTTGTGTTAAAGTGCCCTATTAGCCGCTGGGTGATTGTTGTTGAATATAAACGATTTACTTCGAATTTAATAGGAATACGTGACTTGGTTTGTTCGAGAATTATGGGAAAGTGTTAAGAACACCGAGTTTACTGTCGCTTTAACAGCCCGTTTTTATTATGCATGTGTTTTAACCGCACGTTTTTCATTTAATTGAAAATTTCACCGGCATCATATTGGGTATTTGTATCTTAAAATATATAATCATTCTGCACGTGTGTACAGTGTATCACTAAACTCCTCTTAAAATGTGAGCAAATTTTTCATATTAAAGTGCGTTAGGATGAGGTTTAAGTGTTTGGGTTTGGTTTAGTCCACGGATGATTTATATTCACAGGAAAGTCACAAAAAAATCTAAAACTAAGTAGAATAATCCAAAAAATTGACACGATTTGATGTTTCATTTGATTGCAATGAAGTGGAATAGCTGCTGTGTATATTAATTTTAAACAACAAAATTGTTAGAAGACTGGCTACAGTAAAAGGAGATTAAAGTTTTAACGGACCGTTAAAATGCTAGCGGAGTTACATGTATTTACACGCTTTCCTTTGAATACACTTATTTGAAAAAATATTAAAATTGTATTCGTGCTGACGAAACTAAACGTTTTTAGATAGAAAACATTCACTTGTGAATATAATTGGTATTTAAAGCCAATTTAAAAGAAATTTAGTAAAATATAATATTGCAAATATTAAAATTAATGTAAATTCCATCTCACTTTACATTTAAACCTCTAAACCGATGAAGTTTTATTTCGTAATGAAGATAACCATAGACCAGGAGAAGGACACATGATATTACGGACTTATTTATAATCATCAATAATTATCATGTATGGTTTCATTTATAAAGAGAAAGAATTTTTTTTTTAAAGTTTGTAACAATCAATCATTTCTTTATTTATTCGAGAAATACCCACCAACTATGGTTACTATTTATCTAACTTAACACTTTTACCAAAAAATGCCATGCATATGCATAACTTTTAGGTGTCAAGTTACACTAATTAAAATAGCGAGCTGACAACTTTAACATAATTTATGAAATATATTTCAAGAAGCACAAACTCTAAGCAGATAAATTCAAAAGCCAGTATACTTATGCTATTTTAGTATTGAGCAAAATACGTCTGAAGACGGGGAGATAAATTCAATTGAGTCTATTCCTCAGTGGCGAGTGGCGAGCATCTAAAAATGTCACGGGTGTCAGCTTTGCTTATGCTTCGCCGACACACTATTGACTATACTATTAGCTAATGCACGCCATTTTGTTCGTAGAGTCAGCGTTAATATATATTTAATAAAACATCTTCATTCTTCACTTATAAATATTCAAATATAATTTTTGTTTGTATCTTGTGTTGTGTTCATGCGAAAGGAAGACATAGGATGCAAAATATATTGTTAAAAAAGATTATTTGTAGATTTAGTTAGAAGTAAAGAATAGTGATTTTGATAGCAATAAACTAAAATTATCGAATTTCAGCTTAGGTAAGTAGAGAGTTGTATTTTGGAATTGGCAACATCACCGTTTGTGTATATTTCTACATAAACTCGATACTAACTGACAAACCATTTTACTCAAACAATGTAACCATTTACATGCAATTTAAGTTAAGTTACCAATAAGGAGTTAGCAGTAACTTAGAATTGTCTAATTTAACACGCGTCATGACGGTTGTGATACTTCAACCTTTCGAGGAAATTTATTCCTAGTAATATTACTTTAAAAATTTATCAAAGTCAAATTTATTTCACGTAATATCATTTGCATGATGAACGGTTAAGAACGCGAACATATAGACGATAATAGCATTTAAAAATTAATATAAGTCTTCTTAGATTAGAAATATGTTCACCCCCAAACAGAAGTTACGGGTTTAATTTTTTTTCCAGTCCTACCCGCTAGTGGCGATTACTGAATTTAAGGTTACTTGCATATTGCATTGCAAATAGCTGATCAGGATTTATCAAGTACGTACTTTGAACTCACCTTCGTGAACTAGTGCAAGGTTCACGGCACTGATGGGCCAATTCAACAGTACTGTTAATTAACATATCTCAATCTACCCGCGTACATGTACCGTAACAAAGACTGCGCTGTGATAAAATTAACGACTAGTGTATCCTCACCTTATCTTGATCACAGACTATATATAGCTGATACTCAAGCGATAAATAATAAAGTACGGTAGCTTTCGCAAATTCAGTTAATTCAAAGTTCTCGTTTTTATATATCATTCTTCTGATTGTGCCCCTAAAAGCTTAAATGACTTGGCCGATTTAGATGATTTTAAGAGGGTAGATCGTGATGCAACTAGAACTTACAATACTGTTTGTTTAACTACATAATTTATAGTATTGTAATAAATTTATTTATTGGTTTTAAAGATATATTTTACCCTCATCAACGATGTTTACATTTCTTACAGGAGAAATATACTTTATTAATATAATATAGTCAAAAAAACAACTGGCAAGACGTGGCAGGGAATATTAGAGGATTCTCGATTTGGAAGAAAAGATCTATTTTGGGTCGCTCCATAGAGGTAGTGAGTGAGAAAATGTATTTTTGCAAAATATAGATATTATTTGAAGACCCATTGCTTGGTCTTACACTCTTCTTAAATAGTCATCTAAGTAGTTCATTCTGCTAATTTCGGTACTTAAAATTCCAAAGGTAATTATTTTTCCGCGATAATAATAAATGTTCCCGATAGGCGATCTTAAATAGGTCTAAATGTGCATATAACATATTTGTAAAGATTTCAATCGTTAATTAGAGTGTCGAAGTCGGCGCTTCTTTTATCTCCGTAAAAAGTTTTAATGGAAATAGCACATCGGGCAATGCGAAACCAATTAAGAAAAAAGACATGATATAAAATATTTCGATTTGAAATATTTTAATTTATATTATAGTTGCATGGATACTTTAGATTTTTGCTAACAAGTACAAATTCGATTTCATAAACATATGAATAGATCTTCATAAATGGCTAAGATCCATTTCGACGACGCGTAGTCAGCTTATAAACAAAAAATTGCATTGAAATCGGTCCATTCATTTAAGTTCTACGTTGGTATAGATCCACAGATATGTCAAAAAGAAAAGGATTTTTCTAGGGCTGTTCCATGATCGTACACGATGCGTAAACGATTGTTGCCAGTGAGAAAAATAGCCACTGCGCACGCACGGCACACCACTACAACTGGTCCGCTATCGATACATCTCGATTTTAAATTAGTACCGTTTAACTATAATTAGATGTCGATCCACGCTACATATTACGGACCTATCACTCGCCCATTGTCTAACATTTATCCGACAAAAGAATGATCTTAGTAACGTTAGGTTTATTCTGGGAATGAATAATTACTTAACTGTATTAAGGATATACGAAACAGGTCCTATTAGAATTCAATGACCAATTATTGATTTGCGATCCAGTTACTAAAAGGTATTGACCTCGGTTTAAGGTGGATGCCTTTTGATGGATGGTGGATGTCATTAGACGCATCGAATTATTTCGTAACAAGTGTCCACCACATATATTTAAATTAAACAGTTCCCAATAGATTTTATTTTGATAAAATCAAATTGACGCCTGTGCGATTATGTCTTAATTAGATATGGCCCAAGATAATTTGAAAATCTCAATGATGATTACAAACAAGAATATCTCATAAATTGATGAACAGATCTTCATCAATTATGGCTAAGATCCATCTCGATATTTTCAAAAATCGCATCGA
Source organism: Aporia crataegi (assembly GCA_912999735.1). Taxonomy (NCBI): domain Eukaryota; kingdom Metazoa; phylum Arthropoda; class Insecta; order Lepidoptera; family Pieridae; genus Aporia; species Aporia crataegi. The sequence continues at coordinate 9,091,728 of OU538736.1, forward strand.
AATCGATCCATTAGTTTAGGAGCTACAGACAGATTCTACAAACACATAAAACCCTACTTTCGTCGAAGGTTAAAAACTTGTCTCGATTGGATAACACGTAAAAATTAACATTGTTTGAATTCTTGATGAACATTATTTTCTTACACATCCAAAATACGCTTCAAAGCCATCACCCTAGTCAAAAAGTAAAAGAAATTGAAAAAAAAACCAAACATTTCTCATTACAGTTATTTGTGTCTATTCATGTACGGAAGCGACAATTGATTCAGTACAATAATAAAAGGCACCAATTTCGCCGTCACATTAAAAGTACATTCAGTGAGGACGCTGCTATTATTAAACAGTAAAATGATATGTAACAAATGTATTTTAAAGCGTGAAATATGTATGTATTCTATATGTATGTATGAAGTCCTGTGTCCCCTTGTGGGATATGGGGCAGATGCAATTCACTTTTCACTGATCTATTTTTCTGTAGGGGCAAGTAGGTATGCCCTGCCATACCGATTTTTTTTATCTCCACCGGGAATCGAACCCAGTACTACCCGGTTGTAACGCTTATGCGCTTACCACTAGACCAAGGAGGTTGTCGGTGAGATTTTATACTTAACATCATAAAAATTAGTTTATTTGCAACGCTAATTCTTTTGCATTGTATAGTCCATACATCGAAGAAGGCTATACTAACATCACGCTACAAGCAATAGGAAAACATTAATGAAAATTGTTGCGAAAACGTGAAAATTTATTTCTTTTGGGAACGGATGAAAGCGGTAGGCCCAACTAGTATAAAATAAAATAAGTGTTGTTTGACTGACGTCTCTCAATTTCTATTTGTTTAAAACAGATGAGTGTTGGATGAGAGAACGTAGCCTTTTCTTGAGACTGATACGCACTTAATCCCTCGGCATGTGGTCTCTGATTAACTGGCCTTTGCAAATAAAAATCAACGTTTAATTAATAACTAGCGACTGACCCATGCTTCATTTAGCAACCGTTGGCATAATTTTTTGTATTTGACAAATCACAATAGAAAAATCATTTGCAACATATGAAATTGAAAACAGTTTAAAAAGCTCCCTGACGCGACAAATAAGAATAACTTACAACACACTTTCAGTTTTTACGTGTTGCGCGTACATACAAAGAAGTGAATAGATAAAAATTTAAATTATTAATACTTAAACCCGTCATATGTTGCTTAAATATCTTCTACCTACAAGTGTCAATTACAATTTTACTATATACATATAAATATATGTACATTCATTGCTGTTTATGGCTTATAGTTATCGTATCAATAAGCTGTCAATGTAAAGAATTCAAGATCGCATTATAAATTCAAATTGTAAGAATTATTTATAAGTGGTTATAATAATATCTAAGACTTTATTTCTTCAATATTAATAACATTTACGTCCATTTATTTGGTTCTACTACGACACATTTAATGTGTTAATAGCAACATTCTAAAATTCAAATATCATATTCACACGCAATAATGACTATATACATAATAAAATTAGAATTGAGTGAAAATAAGTTATATTTTACTTCATTCAAACTTTTTGCCTTTATATTTTTGAGTACGTACATGCACGTCCCGAGATCTTTTTGGCTTGCTTCCTTTGTTTTATTTTCCAAGGAATTTATAAAAATGGAATCTCGTAATCCTAATGGAGCAATTGATAAATATCGGCATCGGCTTCAGTAATCATTGTATTATTATTAAAAACTAAACGTGGTTATTGCGGCCTGATGCACGTTTGCTCAATAAGTGTCGCTTCTTAAACAGATCCATCATTTTCTTTATAAGTGATCAGGTTTGTGTTTCTACCAAACCTGATCACTAATCTACTTATTAGTTTTTCAGGGATTCAAAGACCGGTATGCATTTATCTGAAGTATAAAAAAAAAGGTTCATATATGGAGATAAATGTGGCGCCTCGCCAGAACTTGCAATCAATGTGAGGAGCACATCTTTGTTGGTGAATTAATTTAGCGAACGCGAGATCGAGTAACGGTGTCGGCGTGCCATTGACATTTGTCAGAAGCCGTCGCTCACCGGCCACTGCGCAGCTATACCGATCCAATTTCCACTCTAATACTTTTTATCAATAACATGTTCTCTTTTTGTTTTGTCTTACACCGTATTAATATCTCGTGATGGCGCTCGGAAGATGGCGAAGTACGCCAGTAAGCCAGTATTGAGCGCCAGTAATTGTCGACAAATAGTGTACACACACTGCTACAGTTCCACTCAATACGACTCTACTCAACAAAAATGAAACACAAATGAAATCTTTGAAAACAAAAGATTAAACTCACTATAACTTATATTTGTTACTTACTGCTTATATACCTGAATATAAAATGAAATCACAATTAATATTAATTGAATATCAAAACATATAAATCTGCAAAAGAATTACTTTTAGCTTTAAAGTTAAAAGGTGTAAAGGACTCGTATTTGCCACGAGAAATGATATGCAAATAATACAGTGCATGTGCGTATATCAACAATATATAAATAACAATTTATCTCAATCATGACGCAGAGTAGACTCGAAAATTTAACTCCTTTACTTATAAACATTGCTTAAATCTCAATGTGTTTTGTCTCGTTTTTGCAACAGCGTTTGCACGTCTGAGAGAAAGTGATCGCATTTAAGGTAGTTTTAAATTGAGCAGCATTTATAAGGGGATCAAATATTTCTATGAGAAAATACGGCGCCTCTATCGCTTAACACGATTTGTTTAGAAAAAAAAGGTCGAATATATCGAGCCCAAACATTGTACGCACAAAATGAATGTTCTTAATATGGTTTTAGTGTAACCTTTCATTAATAACGGCCTTTCCAATTATAACGAATGAGTTGATCTTACACTACAAAAGTTAGCGGATTTTTTGCGCATCGCTCTCCTTATATATTTCTATTATAATCTAGGCGAGAGCACTGACAATTGATTGTAATTAGTACCCGCAGGCCCGACAGTGGCCTGGGTTAAATCATATACGGACAGACAATTAAAGAAGTAAAAAAAAACCTGAAACGAATGGGAGCAATTAGAGTAAAAAGTGACCCACTTAAGTATATTGAGGCAATTCAGTGTTTACTTCGCTACCACGCGAAGGATTTTATACTGGTATTTGACTTCACATGAAAAAAAATCAATTATGTAATATGTAAATAATTCTTAACTTTTCAAGTCCGACGAAAAAAGGGATTATAGTTTTGACGTATCTGTGTGTCTGTTTTGTGGTCTCGAAGCTTTTAAACCAATAGACACATTTCGAAATGCTTTTTGTTGATGAGAGCTGACGAGATCAAGATGAATTTTGGTTACAAATTAAAAGTCAAAGTTTATCGATATCTTATTCATTGAAATCATATTTGATCATTTTGAATCGTCAATTTTTTTAATATTATGTATTTTATAAAAATAATTATTCTAAAAGTTATAATACATATTTGGTTTTATTAAGACAGAGTTAGAGCAGGTTCATTCCCAAGCTTTTTTATCATCTAAGTAATCCGTTATTTTATAGTAAGCTTTTTTATTAAGTTTTCTTTTAATTGTCTTTTTAAATTTATTCATTGATAGTTTAAGCATATCACTTGGGAGTTTATTATAAAAGCGTATACATTGGCCCTTTAAACGATTTATTAACTTTATGGAGCCTACTAGTGGCAACAGCGAGTTTATATTTATTCCTAGTATTAAATTGTTATATTGACACGTGACTGTCATTATATTTATCTCTTTAAATTTTTAACGGAGTGATTCTTTGGGGCCCATATTGTAAATTATATGAACAGCCCTAAAAAGAATCTAAGATCTGTTCGTCCATTTATGAGATATTCTTAATTGTAATCATCATGTCAGTGGTGTTTTAAATTGCCTTCAATTTGACTAGTACACACCTTGTTACTCTTAATAGTCTGGGCAATGCCATACAAAAGTGTCTATACTCGGGCCGTCTTAATAACTGTCTGTACATTGTACTAGAGTTAAGTATACACCAATTACAAAAAATAAATTATGTGACCTAATAATATTGTGATTAATACCAAAAGATGACGCTTTTATACAAACACAAATTCATAGATTTCAGAAGTTTGTAATTTATAATGTGTGTAATTCATCAATTTACCAAAAAGAAAATAATATAAATCACTCTAAATATAAATAGACATTGTCCAACGAGTTCCCTATTTACTCAAAATACCATGAGATAGAGTTTCCTTTTCTAAAAGATATTATTGAATATTCCCATTCCCCGTTCTATGGATTGTAGGATATTGCCGGCCCGCAACCAAGCCCGCCGTTTATATTAGCTGTCAGTTAATCCTTGCTACTGATACAGAGTAGCACGGCTTCGAGCCAAGCAGGCCAGCGCCCACACCTGTTAACGACAAGTTTGAACACTAGACCCCACCAGAGCACTGAAGACATCAGCCGACGCAATTAGCTTGTAACAGTACAGGCATCATACACGATACATTAAGTTTTATATGTAGGTACATACATAGTAATATGGATAAAGTTCGTAGGGATAAAGTATTAAATCCGTCGATTCACACGTTTTTTGAACATTTTTAAATGAACGAGCGATACTTAGAATTTTTTTCTCTTTCAACACTTCTCGCATACAGGACAACATTCTACCGATTTTATTTACAAAAAGTTATTGCAATACTTTTTGTACGATTTTAAAACTGCATTAATGCGTTTGGATCGTTCCAAAGTTCCTTTAATGTTAAGATTATTTACAAATACCTCAATAGTTTGTTTACCAGCAACATAATACAAAATGAACAAAACAAAAATATATAAAACATTAAAATATGGAAAAAATACACAAAACCAATTGTATTGGGCTGTGTTACGGCAAAATAACTCATCGTAATGTTATAAAAGAGTCTAGTAACGTTGGTCATACTGCCAGATTTCCTTTTGGGATTAAGGAATTATGGAATTTATTAAGATTTCATATCTGAACCTCCATTTTCAACTTGCAAAGACAGTTGTCAATACAGGTCGATACAAATCTCCGGAATTTATGTTAGATCGTTATTTATACTATACACTTGGTACATCGCTAAAACAGTTTTGACGTATTTCACAAAAGAAAAGGTATTAAATAAATGGATAGTAAAAACTTTTCAATAAGCGAAATGAGCAGGTAAAAATATATTTTAACACAATTCTATTTCTAGACTTTATGGTTTGAAATAAAATTAAACTCGTCCGTATCGTTAACGTTTTGTAATTCTGATAATTAACCAGATATATCTTTTGTAATTAAATTGCTCATTATACAGAGATCAGTCGCTTCTCAAAAAGAAAAAATACATTTATGACGACTTTACGTCCTGTACCATTTTTTAACGAGGGATATCAAATAACATTTTTTTAACTAGTTTGTATGATTGATTTTTTTTTTGAAATTAGCACGAAAGCCTATGCTATAATAAAACTGACTTGATTAATGATCACTATAATAAAATTAAACAAAACGAGTCTAAGATACAAGAACTAAAACACACAGGTTAATACATACATGCATTTTCACATTCTAATACATAGAGAAAAGATTAATAAGAATTGCGATTTAACTCCTTCATTGGTGAGCAGATAGTCTCTGTGTTACACAGACTGTATAACAATGGCATGTATAATGTATGCCACATGGACGGATTCATGATTAAAAGTTAATTTGTAATACTTAATAGTCAACATTTTAAGTACTTATTTGGTTAATTAGTACAAACTGCGGAATAGCTTCTTAGAGATTTGACAAATGTGATTATTTAAATACGACATCCATTAAACAGTGATTGTTTCAGAAGTTCTTCATATTACCATAAATGTAAAGTTATCTCCGCCGGAGATTTGCAAATATAGACATAATAAAATGTCCTCGATTAATAAGTAGGCGAGTGAGATCACACGACTCTTTATGTAGGCCTGTAGGATTATGAATACAAATAGTATTTTTTTTTGTATTTTAGTGCTTAGTTTATATCTATGGTAATACGTGCTGTGAGAGTTTTATCTACGTCCGAGTTCAATTTAAAGGTAAATAATGTCTGTGATCCCTTATTGGAATAACGGGTAAATTTACTACGCTCACTTAAATTAATGGAGCTATAGACTATTTCCATAGCTTATGCGAGAGTTGAAATTAGAAAATGTTCATAAATCAGTTAAATTCTTATATTTATGAGTACAGTAATCGGTTATTGTTTTAAATTGTGTTCGTTTGAAATTTCAATCAATCCATCTCGACTGGGGAACGGCTTTTGACAAGTCATGTGTCGATCTATTTAGCGGCGAATCGAGGTTATGGGTGCTGTCTCCCTTACGTAAAAAAAATAACTAGAAACAATGCTTGTAAATAAAACTGTAAATGGATGAAAAAACTCCATAAACTGTAACTAAGATTTGTTTCGGAGCTACGATACACACACTCGTATATCCTAAAACACCCACCTTAATAAACCTATTAAGGTTTATTTAGAAAAGGAATATACATAGTATATAATATTTACAAGTTAAAAATAGAACGTGATTTTTTATATTTTAGCTTTCAAAAAAACCAAAAGGAGCTTATCAATTCGATGATTCTTTTTTTGAAATAACATTCTGAAGGTTGATTTTACTGATAGGGCCCAAGTTTTACCATATGCGGCACTTGCCTTGATGTAACGTCACGCTTTCTTTTATTTTAGTGTCACACTCGACTGTCTGTGGATTAGTGTCAACTACTGCCATTGTCAGGAGAATAATGTTTCTTCTCACCGACGTGCCTACAACATTATATATTATTAGCCAGTCCATATTATTTTATTTATAGGTTTCAAAACATTGTAGATGCTACATACATATGTATATAACATTATTTTATACAGAAACAAAACAATTATAATAATTCATAAGAGAAAAAAAATATTTAGAATAATACATAGAAAAACAGGATAACAGGAGAAAATCAACACAAATAAAACAATATCGAGACACAAAATCCCCAAAATCATCCCATTATCTACTTTGCGTTACTAGACTGCGTGTAATATGAAGCTACAAACCCCATAACACATTTACTAAGAAAATAAATCATCTGTGTAATTTACAAGCCAGATAATTGAAAAAAAAATAAAAAATTGTTTATTAATTATAGTTGTTAACTTTCCGTCTATTTAATACAAGAAATCTGTGATAATATTGCAGATCAGAAACAGAAACTGTTCAAAAGTGAAATGAACAAGTTGCATACGTAATCTCATTCCGATGCAGATATCATTAATAAGCCGCGTCGCATTTCCTATATCTATTTAATAGATAGATGACAGTCAATTCGATATCGCTAGGGGACGCATTTACATACATTTTTTATCTAATAATCATAAGTTGCTCGCCTCTCAGCGTTCAACCGATTACGCTTTTATTATTTTATTTATAAATTCAATACAAGACAATATAAAGACATAGTATTATCGAAATGGGTTGCCTTATTGCTACTAAGCAACCATTCCTCTGGCTACAAAAGCGCTTTTGATAATATTCTCAAGAATTAAAAATTTAATTTTTACAGTCTCATTAAGAAACTACATATCCAGGAGCACGGTGGAGTTTATCACGCCATCTGAATCTGCCAAAATGGAATTTAAAAATTGGGACCTACGCGATGGTACAAACACCGGTTGAATGGAACTATACCATATCCACGAATACATGGAATGGATGTATAAAAACGTATTGATGCGACGACCCGATATAATTTATAGTACATCAAGAAGTAGGCTATCGACACAGACTTGTGCTCTCCATTCCGTTCCGCGAATCACCTGCACTTAAGACGTCGTCTGTTCAAGAAAATGGCCTGTGAAAAATGGAAAGTGGAGTGAATTTGTCTGGTCCAGTGTGCTACTCCTAACGGTTGTAATAATTTTACAGAATATGAATTACGAAAAAAAAAATTGGCATTACAATTAAAATCCCGGTTCAATTTAAGAAAACACTAACGTGCTTTTGGAACTTATGTAACTATATTTTTTATATATGCGAGTTAATTTTTCTATGAAAAAGAAGTTTATATTTAAAGAAAATATAACGGGAATAATAATTAAATTTCTTTGTTCAATAATTTATGATATTGTATCAACTAAAATAAATTGATGTAGGTAGCATCGTTTGAGTTCTTGTAGTTATCGAATCTCCACCAAGCAAATGGTTGAAACATAGGACTTAACTTGTGTCGTTGAATAATAGCAAAGCGTGAGAACAGCACCTATCAGCTCTGATAAAATCTCGTTACAATCGTGATAAATCATTTTGCCGCGCAGTTGGCTCCAACACTATTATTACAGCACCTAGTATGCTGTAATTAAGATACTTTTCTCCATTAAAATATGATATGACTTATGTAATCCTAATGCAAACAAAGTAATCTCGTAAGGATGGATGGATATTTGTATTAGGTACTACTCTACTAATTCTAGACAAGGTTTTAGTACGTTTTGGTAAAGTTTTGTTTTATTTCTTGTAAAATAATATTAAATAGACACCGAGACCTTCATACTTGAAGATATTTATTAATTTTGTATCTTCAGTCGAAATCACATTCTTAGCTTATACTTATTTGCTTAAGAAGCTTATCTCAATAAAATTGCAACTTTCGAACGATCAAAATGTGTGCCACGCAATTATATTAAGTACTTACAATATAAGCCCAGATAAGCATTTGTGACGCCTCGACTTACCTGAAAAATTAAAATAAATGTTAATTCGAAGAAATTGAGTTCAATCAATTTACGGACATTTAGTTAAACCGCCTCCGTGACTAAGTGGTTTATGAATCTGTGTGTTGCGACGGAGGTCCTGGTTCGAATTCCGGATAAACAAATATATATTTCTGTTGGGTAGGAACAGAAGGCTGATCACCTGCTTGCTTGTAAAGGAAATGTGTCTGCCCTGGTATTTAAAAGCTGTAGACACACATTGAAAACTCTTTCCCATATTATTTTCACATTAAGAAAATGTTTCATAATAATTATAGTTCAGCATTCATGTAATACATATAGTTTACGTAAGCACGTATGCAGTTAAAGGCGACCTATTTACTAGTAAACAAGTGCATTCCGTACGTGTTTATATAATTTTAAACATTTTAAGACACGTTGCGATAAAGAAACTGGGCCAAGCGGTTCAATAATAACTAATCTATAGAGATAAACAAAAATATTACTTTTGTAAGAATTGAAGTTAATAAGATTGTGAATTTTCAATAATTAATTAATGGAACTCTGTACATAAATAAAACATAAAATTCATGCATACATTGCATGCATGCATTGTTAGAGTCCAAACTTAAGCGAGCTTTTTTACAATTTTTGATTGAATAAAAAATAAAATTTAATCGGTAAAATTTAATAACAAGTGAAATAATTGTAAAGATAAGTACTTAAATCCAGTTAAACTGTTTTATTTTAAATATACTAAGAGATTAAGAGAAAGTGCTGTTAAAACTGTGAATATAAGTTTCATATGAATACTCGGTTGTCCTTAATCTTGAATAGAGAAGGAAATATCAAAGCTTAAGCTTCACAAATTCTGATGTAACTGTAATTGTATTGTCTGTGCGGATCAGCCCACGGATATCACATCAAACATGGAGATAATCGTAATTTAGGCTCAGATGAATGTCAACTGGACATGAGCTTCTACTATTTTGAGCTGCTGTATTTTCCATATATTCACAATAAATCCTCCTGTTTGCTGAAGTTCTGAGTTATAAATGTCAACGAACGAGAACAGCTTAGTAGTCGAATTTGTAAAATGTAATCATAAGATATGAAAAATATATAAAAGCTTAAAGTAAAATATATAATTACGACAATTATTGTCATAATTGTATATAAAGATTGTAATTTCGCAGTTTTTCTGTTTAATAAATAAATTTAATGCAAAGCCTTAGTAAGACAATTGACACTAAATTACATTAAACATTCATAGGTTTTAGGATGATTTGCAAATAATTTTAATAGAATGAATCGAAATAATGAGGTTACTGAGGTATCTCCTACGCTGAGTTATCCTAGTAGAGCCTACTGGAGCCGAGGAAACTATTCAGAATTATAAAAACAGTCCTTTCACTTTATTGGAAAAAATACAATTGACATTGTTTCATAGATTATTGCGTTGCTAAGAAGGCTTAGTACCTACAAATGATACGACAAATAAACAGCGACGTATTTACCATCTCGGCGTTATTAAAGCATCCTTTGACAATTCAGAATTTGAAAACCCCACATTTCTGAGTTACAATTGCAAGAAATTCTCGGCAAAGGCACGCGTGTTAAAATTAACGAGAATTATTCTGTGTACGGTGCTCCTAATTAATACTGTTGGTTTGTTTTATTTACATCTGAACAGAAATTAAAATACCTTAACTACCAATTGGACATTAGCTCGTAAAGAATATCCCGTCTTCCTGTCGTTTATAGCAATGCATCTTTTATTATTTATATTTATAAATTCACTAGCCGTGCCCGCAACTCCGTTTGGTTAACGAAATCCATTACTTGGCATGGAAATACCTACATCGGAAAATGAGTAAGTTTGTTCGAATCATCTTTGATGCAAAGTGATTCGCGCATTTGGTGCGCCTAAGATCGATTCAAATCAAACAAAATATTTCGGTATTTCATTGAAGAGTATAACATTGAAGAGGACGTTTAAGAAATAACCTAAAAATTGCTCCGATTTAATCATTACAGCTTACTTTCGATCCATTCATGAATGCTAAACGAAAAACTGTTTAGCAATTTCGAAGATTATCCCGATCATAAAGAGGCCACCGGCTTGTTTACATGTGACAAAAATCTAATATTTATAATCCCGATGTTAAGAGATATAAATTCCACAAATCTAATAAATCATTTAAATAATTATTCATTTACATAATTAAAATTCCCGTTAGATGGCTCGAACGTCTTGTTAACGAGAGTTATATAATTATTGTAGGGTGTTCAAAGTTTATTCTCAGTTATCATTAAGTGATTAGTATTTATTGACGAATAAGGAAATTGTAACTTCAGGAAGCTGTTGCTGGTGCATTTCTTCGGGATGATTATATGAAGAATCATGAGGATCGTTAAAAGGCTATATTAATTAAGGTTGTATAAATATATGTTTAAGATATATCTAGGTTATAAACTAATTTTATTTAAATATATAATATAATATATGTATGCTTTTAGTTGCTTTTTCGAAATAAATTTCTAGCCGTTCTTATGTTTTAATTTTTAAGTCGGGTATAAATTAAATATACAAAAGCCATTTTATGCATAAAACATTTAAGACCACTACATAAATCTTAGTTAAACCGTTTTAGACTATGTTTTATTAAATTTAACGCTACTACAGTTAAGTGGGAAAACAGATGTGAAGTTTTGAGCAAGTGTCATGTCAACACGCGCGGCCCGGATCGTGAGGGGAATGATTCGAGCGCGGAAAAGTAAAACTGACATGTGCGTCTCACATACACGGTGACTAACAACACTTTCAACAGGATTTTGTTTAGTATTTTACGCTAGATACGTGAAAAATGCAATTTCTAACGGATTTATTTCCACTTCTTTCCAGCTGATAGCAATGGGTTAGAACTTAGACCCTTTAAAAAACACTTTATTACATTAGGTATACATATTATAGATATTTATATGACGGTATTTTTTTAAACTGACGGGCTTGAGATAAATCTTAGCTACAATTAAGGAAGATATGGTTATCTATTAATGAAATATCGTCGAGGTTAAAATAATATTTTTTAATATCTAATCACCATTATCTAATGTTACAAGATCACAAGACTTGTATTTTTCTCTCTTAAAACAGTAGGTACTCTTTCCTCGATAGATGATTAGAGTGCGGCGTCTTACGTCTTTAAATGTATAAAATGTCGGGTAATTTTTTAAATTGTCTTCAATTTCGCTTATGAAGTAAAGTAATTATTCCGTAATAAGACAGAAATATAATGTAATATTAAGCTCACGTAGAATTAGACCAGCTGTAACTCTGTTAACGCTGAAATGTATTCAAAATGCGACTTGCAAAGTATGTCAAATATTCAAAGTAAAAACTGTTTTCGAGTACGAACATATTGCCGGTATTTGTGTACATTAGTCTGTCTGTTTAATGAGAATGCCTAAGAAAGACCGTGAAAATTGACTCCAAAACGGGTATTGTATGCACAAAATAAATTTACATATAAACGAGATACTACTTTTAAGCATAAAGGCTTGTCTGGACGGAGATAATAGCTGGTTGTAATATATGATCTTTATTACCTTGCTATTACTTAGCATTTCTTTCATATTTCAATTTACTGCTTTCATAAAAACACTAGAAGCCCACCCGGCTTTGCATCGTTCTGTATTCTGTATATCACGATAAATTTAGTTGTTGGTTTCTGTGTTGGTTGTAAATTTTTAGGTTAAATCTTAAAACTAAATACTTTTAGTAGTTTTCCAATGATATTCGAAGAACTTAATCTTTAACTTCATTATTGATGTGAAATATTAGATTCAGTCCTATTAAGTTTTATTTATACCTATAAACAAAAAATACTGCCCCGTAATGATACTAAATATATGTAATAGTAAGATATAGAAGCGACCCATTGGTGCAAACCGACTTTTAATAGCGTAGCATCGCTCTGCAAAACCTACCAAGTGTTCTTTAGAAGAATTTCTATTGAAAAGTAATAAAGTCGATTAAAAACGATTTTAAACACAATAAACGGTGTGTGGTGAATCTTTTGTGTTACTTATATAGTCAATGAGGGTGCCTTTCTACTTTTTAATACTTTATGGTATGAGAAATAGTCAAATTAGCTTCTCCAGTCTACAATACAAATAACATAAAAATTTACTCCTAATATAGGATAACTTTCTTCTAGCGGTGAGTGTATCGATTCAATTAAACGCCGTATGGCTATCGCGAGGTCGTCGATGGACAGACTGAGAAGAAAATGGAAGAGTTGAAACATTATGAAGGTTACTTAAGTCAGACTGGTTAGAACATTGGTGTTTCTCATCTTCCTTTACGCGGCTGAGACATGGACGGTCAGAGAAATTGAGAAAAATAAGATAGACGCTTTCGAAATGTAGTGCTGGAGACGGATGCTCGGAAAATCCTGGACCCAATTTAGAATCAACTAAATGGAAATAAATAAAACTGGGATAACCAATAAATAAAAATCATTCAGAGCCTGGGATAGCAATATATTAGTATTTTAATGATCATTAGTGTAGTACTTGTACTTACACAGGGGTAAGTATTGGCTAGTTACGTCACCAGCAGCTAGGGTCGACACGTCCGCTCTCGCCAACGGCTCACACGCGACTGTCCTCCCCACTACCCGTGCACCCGAGACAAGTATACAAATCCTACACTCCTCGTACTGGCTACGAGCATACTACCGCACGAGATAACCAATATGAGGCAATACACTACAATTAGGTTTAATTTAAAGAAACCAATGTTTTTCTGCACATAGAACCTTCCACGCTAACCGCATTTCTTACTTAAAGCGTGACTAACTGAGCTACAAAGACGGTTAAACTTCAAAACTATAAATAAAAACAAAATATTTTACTGCATTTCTAAACTGACGCTTAGACTTGGCTACTTAAGTAAAGAAAACATATTAAAAGTTAAAGTTTTTATACTTGGAAAAACAATTAACGTGTCAGTTTCAAGAGCTAAGTTAAATTATTACACCTCGTGCTTTCTGTTCGTTATGTGGCCATCATTGTAGGAACGCTTTTTACAATGATTGAACGACTCTAATAATTGCTATATTTATTTATTACAATGATTTGTCATTATAATAAACCATATAGTTGCGAGCCCACAACGGATTTTCACTACAATATTCCCTGTTAATACAATAGTATATTAATTAGGAAGTGGGAATAGGCAGGCGAGGGAATTATGACACATATGTTTCCCTGCCCTGAATACGCAGTTGGATCAATCACCAAATTTTAACAAAATCTGTTCATTAGTATAACGAAGCGTAACAAAAACAAACTTACTTTTAGATTTATCTATTTTTCAATTTAATTTATTCATTATAATTTATATCCTCGTAAATTTGTAATCAATTAACCAAATCTTAAACATAAATTATGGACCGATAACAATAATTAATTAAATTTGATTTATTTGTTTAACGGTATTCTTGCTTAGAAATTTTAAGTTTACCATAAAGATCCACGTTCAGTTTTAGAAGCGTACGAAATTTATATACAACCGTAAGTTAAGCATGTCTATAAAATATAAATTTTCAATAAGTACTAATTGTATAGTATCTAAAATTACTCACTGCTTCTGATACAGAGGCACTATAATGCATGCTGTGATATTTTAGTCATAAATTGTAGCAAATTACATTGTCTGAGGTACAGCTTTCAATTAGACGATCTAACGGCGAAAGGATATTATTAAATTGGTAATGTAATATAGAGGTAAATACTATTGAAAGAGGTTTATTAAAGTAGAAACAATAATGCCCCTTATCTTTGTATATATAGGCAAGTTAAAAAACATGTTAATTAGAAATTAGCATGTCTCATAAATGGATGAACCGAGCTTTATAAATCATAGCTAGTTATGATTAATTTAACTAGTTTTAACTTTAACTCCCGACACAAAAATAGGTATGTCATAAGTTTGACGTGTTTGTCCCTACAGGTGCGGGGTTCGAATTCCGGGTGGGTGCATTTATTTGTGTGATGAGCACGAATTTTTGTTTCCGAGTCTTGGTTGTTTATAAACTTATGTATGTATTTATTATAAATTTGTATTTATTGTTTTACCCTCGTTGTTTCTGATTACCTTAGCACAAGTACTTCAGCTACTTACTTTGGGATCAGAGCAATGTATGTGAGTTGTCCCAATTATTAAAAAAAATAGTTACAGGCGACCATGCTCAGTTTTACTATAATAACTGTATAATTGTGTTAAATAAACCCGCTTGTTTCGTTTAAACTATTGTGCGATACCGAAGGTTTAAAACATAATATATAGAACGAAGATTTATGTTGTATCTATGAATATTAAAAATCGATATCATGATCTCAATAATCACAAGACCGCTACTCGGTGTAAGCACGATTTTGTGTATTGAAAAATGTAAATTTCCTACATGGAAACGCGATGCCGCCACTGCACACCGCAATAGCCGATAATTACCCAGCAATTAGGTGTAATGGGCGCATATTCTTTGGGTATCATAGTCGTGTTGAAACCTATTTCTAACGTAATTGCACTCTGATCACATGTTTGTGATACACGGAGCATACTTTAAGACGACGCATTAAATACAATTCACTGTTTTGATTCTAACGTAATCTATTGTATACATACAATGTAATCCTAACTTTAATTGATACCTTAAATAAATCAGCAGTTTTACCACAAGTGCGGTAAAAGCTTAAAGGCTTATGTGAGATTGACAGCTTTCCGATCGTAAAAAATGAAAACTTCTCATATAATCTCATAGTTCATTTAGAATTTGAAAGTATACTACATTTTACAATATTCCAATTTTTTTAATCTAATAGAAGGCAAACGGGCAAGAGGCTCACTCACGAGATGCAGCCCTCATTGCCTGTTGGACCACGGGTGCGTAGAGCCGTCTTATAAAGCTTTCTTGAAGAATGCCTACGATTTTTTTTCCTTTTGTAAATTTTTTAGAAAGTTTAAGATAAAAACTGCAAACGTTGCTAACGTTGCTTGAAAATTAGTTTCAGTTTTGGTTGAAAATATTCAGTTAAAGACCGAATATGCCTCTAAGATTTCAAGCTCCAATTAATCAAGGTATAGTTCGAGCTATGAAGCTTTAAGATTATCAAGCTTTATCCCTTTCCTGAAGCCTTAGCTATTATAATAACGGAAACATTGAATTATAATGGTAATAAAATGAATTTAATTACTAGTATCAAGATGGCAGTCACATCGTGTACATATGTATATTATAAATAAAGTTTTATACGCAAAAAGTGAGTGCTTTTAATTCTTTCCAACAAAAAGTGGAGCCCGATTCGCCTATCTCTAGCAAAAACTTGCACAAGTAATACAAGTATATCAATTAATGCTCAACAAACAACTAATTACGACAAGATGGGGTCGAGAAAGATTGATGAGTTCAAGAGTCTTCGGTCTAAAATATTAAAAATTAATATTTATGATTGGTTTGCCTCTGATGTGAATTTATCTACTACATTTAGGATCGTTTACCGGGTTTAAAATATGAACCGGGTTTGAAAATTGTTGAATTGTTTGTAAGCGGTAATCTCTGAATTTACGCCACATTTTATGCACATATAGGAGAAGTCGATATGACTCTTAATCGTAACTTTATTGACAAATTCAGGTTTTTAACAATTTTTTAAATTTATATAAATTGCTAGATTACTTTTGAATCAGATAACATAGACCATGAATTATATAAGGTCTATCTATCTATTCTAACACACATTTATGTAAGTATGTATCCACTACATTTTATAAAACTTTTGTTATGCTTTCACGTATATCTGATATTTACGTTTTATATACGAGTATATGAATGTATGATAACCAACTATACGGTTTAGAAGAGCCACTCAAAAGTATAAAATAATTTTTTAAACAAAAAAAATAAAACCGACCTCAAAACGCACTGAAAAGTAAAAAATAAATTTTGTATTATAATTGAAATTACTATTAATACAAGACGTAAATAGTGTTGATAAATAAAATTCATGTAAAATTTAACAATGGCATAAAACTGTCATGTTGCTTTTTGAAAGGCGGTGCTAAATATATTAATAAAAAACTGAATGAATATTCCTGGACTATAATAAAAAAATGATAGGAGAAAACAGATATTTTTCTTAACTCTATATATGCAATGATGCCGACGTTGTATAGTTATAAAGACAAAGGAAGTGCTTTTCTTGTATATATAACGATACTATTTCATCGGAAATAAAGTCCATTTCATAAAATAGGTTTTATATTTCTTCGTTCGTAGGACATTAAAAATCATCGATATAAGTTGTAGAGCATGTGAATAGCCTTCATCAAGGAAGTAGATGTTGTGTAACGAACTAGCACAGATATATTGATGGTTGGGTATATCAGGAATATATTAATACTAGCAGAATGTACTGACTACGCGTCGTCGTTTATACAATGACTTCAGTCGAAAGCTTATATTCTTAAAAGAGGGGTGTTATAAGTTTCACGTGTCTGTATGCCTGACTCTGGCATCATAATTTTAGTTTTCAAAGCTGTATTATCTGTTAATGTACCTATTCATGAGATTTCAGTTTTTTAAAATTTGTATATGTGTAATACTTTTTAGTGGAAATTGAACTTTTTTTTTGTAATAAATTGTATAGTTATTAAGTATCATTAATACTAAAACTTTTATTCGATACCAACGATATTATATAAGAACTAAATTGTCATAAACTATTCAGGCGTTTAAACACAAATAAAAACACCATAATATATTTTGGATAAAGGATTACGATCAGTTAGGCGTTAGTAATAATTACGTAAGTTCTATGAAATTCCTTTCGGCCTATAAAATCGCTTTAATCGCGAAGAGACGGAAGACATAAAACCAGTGAAGGAACTTCTAACGCCCGGCTACTATTAAAACATTTCGTTACGACGCAATCGCAAATACCAAAGCGCTGATATCAAATTACAGCTCTAATTTGTAATATCTTAGATCCTTTGATCGTGCTGATCGATTTCTATCAAGAAACTTAGTATGAGTTACACAGAATCAACTATCGTTTATAGAAAGCTTCAGTAAAGATTCGCTTAAAGCTCAAAATCAATTTTCTTTCGATATGTTTTCGATATCGTGGCGATGTTAACCGACACTAAAGGTCCTTCGAAAGTCATTAGAAATTTCTCTTATCCTGGAGTAGTAATAGGCCTAGCATTTAGACGTTTACGTGAAGGTTGAATTACAAGTTCACCGCTTCCGTTTTTTTTAATGCACTTTTTGCAGGATCGAGTACGTTCTGGTTTCTCGCAACTTGTCTGAAAAATCTGTCATATTTTTGTGTTCATGTATTCATTTTGGTGACGATATTTTTCTTTTATTTATATGCCTCACTACTACTGTAACAGTAACACATCTCTTAAAGTAAAATACAGTCTCTATAAGTAACTTTTTTTTAACAGTGCCTAAATTTATTTACTAATTATATATATACGTAAAAATATATTGATGTGAAAATTTTTTAAAATTTCTCATTTAAAAAAATTATTTCTCATGTAATTTCAAATTATTTCTCATGTAATTTGAGATTATTAATGAAATCTTATTTCATATATAGCCCATTAAGTACTTTAATAGTTAATAATTTCAATGGAGTTAACAAAAACTTAACACGAATCCACAATCAGATATGCAAAAATAATTCATAGTAACGTCATGTTCAACTTTCCACAAGACCTATGATAGTATTGAAATATTCGCAATAAGTACATTCAAAGCTAGTCCAGCGTCTAGTAAATCTTGAATAGAATGTACGGATCGAATATTACGTATGGAAATACGGGTTCGATTGATTGAGCCGACTGATAGAAACACTAACGGGCCCAATAAAGGTTAGCAGTGCGGACGAATTGAACTAAGTAAGTAGCGGTGCAGATCCGTGCCGAGCCCATACTTAGAGTTCACGAATTTATAACCAACATAATTGGCACTGAAGCTTCTGTCAAGCAGTTTCAATTATACATTTAACCAAATTTGCCTCAACTTTAGCCATTTTAATAAAAACTTATAGTTGAAAGTGGCTCTACGAACGATTTAACTATTGTTATTGGACATACTTCTTATACTCTAAAGAGACGAGTTTATATTAGAAAATTACTAGGTTTTGTTTGGGAGTGGGCTTCAAAACGCAAATTATATAAATATGCAACCGCTTGCTATGAAAGCAAAAATGGATAAAAAGTGAAAATGAAAGAACAAAATGCAATAAAAATAAATTCGAAAGCAATTTGTTACTTAAAAGCTTTACGATACTTCAACCGATAAAATACAAATGTAATATTGTGCTTTTGCGAGCTTCGCTCGTAAAACTAGTAGTTCTAATAGCTATATCTCGGGTTCACTATATCATCGCCGCTTTCGATATCTCGAACAATAGTTTACACTTTAATCTGTGGCTGTAATGTACGCTGGCACTATGTATGCAATTATTTCGTGAGAAAATATGACGCGTCTTCTTATCATTCTATTTCCATTTATATTATCTACCTATAACTTTACTTTTTTTAAAGAATTCGCTAACATAGTTGCATTTTGTGATAATCGCGACTTATAAAGCTACAAGCTGTGCTTCGCGGTTTTCTACGCGTTTTCTACGTTTTCTTAACATTTTCATAGATGCTCCGCTCCTCCTCGAGTTGTAGCGTGATGTTATATAACCTTCCCTGATAAAAGACTATCCAATATAAAAATAATTTCTTAACTGGATCTATTTCTTCTTGAGATATACGAGTTGAACCAAACAAACACTCCAGTTCATTTATAATATTATAGAATTGATTCCCATTTAGACTATCGTAATATATAATTTCTAACCTTTTTTAAAGTTTCGCTTACAAAGTTGCATTTTGTGATAATTGCGACTTATGAATGTCATTTATTTTCTTCAATTAGTCTTTTTTACATAGTAACCAAGGCGCACGTATCTCGGAGGGAAAAACAATTGAATTTATTTAATTAGCGTTAGTTTTGCACCTTGATGTTATAGATTGTTCCATTGTTTCAACACACCATTGAAATAAAAAACAAAAAATTACCGTTTTCAAATACGTTCAAAAATAAAGGGTATCTACATACTAGCCTCGTACGATATGATATAGAATAACAATTGCCTTTTTGAGATTGGCAAAAAATTATCAAAATCAGTATTCAGGTATAAATTTTTATAAAAACATTAATAGAATATTAAGTTAAATACGTATAAGTGCTTGTTTAAAGTTATGAGATGAACATTAAAATGTAATTATTAATTTCCCATCTCTATTCGTAACACGGGAAGCTTTGCGCATTAATTATATCTCGGGATAATCTTGAGAATATGCCAGAATCAATTATCGATCAAGTAAGACGAAACGTTGGTAAAGAAAGGCTAAATTATATAGGAAGACTAAGAGTAAGTGAAAGCAATATTTGCGACATGCATTTAGCTTGTGGGGTTTTGAGATAAACCAGTGAATAATCAACCGTGTCCTTGTGACCCATAGAAAGCGGGGGTCGTCTGCATAAACGATTCTTTAGCGTTAACAAGCCGATAGGTTGTATCGGCGCGACCTACTTGCGCGATTGCATTTCTATTTCTGTTCTATTAGTTCATTAAAATTCTAGAACCATAGCAACCCACGAAGGCATCGCAAAAAGAACAAATTAATTAATGGCTTTAATTAATTTTATCTCATAAAATTCTTGTGAGAGTGTACAGCTACAAGTTTACTCTGCGAAAGAGTGACCGCGGCGCGAAACTATCTCTCCCTTTCTTCGGGTTATCGCTCTCTCTCTCCGTCCTTCGGCGGCTCGTTCCTCTTCTTCTTGCAAGGTTAAGGTTACGTCAGACGTGTTATGTTATAACCGATGGGGCGCACTCCAGCAAGTTCAGTGTCTCGTGGAGAGTGGCCGCGACACGACTCGCGACCAACAACTGCGCGTCATCCCCGAGGACTGTGCGCCCGGCTGTGATTAACGAACAGTGAACAGTTCATAAACTGGGTGTTGAATTTGTTTGAACTTGAAGGTGAACTTCTACACTATTTATTTAACGACCCCAATTCAAGGTAGGTTTAAGTTAAGAACTTTACAAAATACGTAATTTTTACGTGAAAAATTTAGGGGTTAAAAAAACGATATAAAAAAAGTTTGGTCCTGTATACTATATGCCGGTATATCCTGTTCGATAACTGGTCTATAAATATTTTTAGTTTGGTTCCAGTGGCTGCGTAAGGACGCCACAATTTCTGCTTTGGTATGAGATAATTAAGCTTATCTGCTGTTTGTATGTTGTTTTAATTAAACGTTCTGTAGAAGCAAAAAAAGACCCCACAGGGTAACTAACCCATTAAAGGTTCATCGATATTTTACGAAACAACATTAATATTAAGAGTCACGAACTTTTAAAATGCAACGAACAAGCAGACGACCAATTGTATAAATAACGAAGATTTATCACGCAACCGCATCAAATTTGTGCCGATGTTTAAGAGACGTAGGGCTATAAAATAAATATAAAAGATCAATGCATTTCATCTTTTTTAATTAATATTAATAATACATGTGCAAAAAGAAAAACGGTTAGAAAAACGATTCTATAAATTCACTATACATTTAATAAATCTCTCAATTATGACGAGATGTTATTTTGTCCCGTTAAGGTTGCTGCCCATAGGTTTTTGCAATCTGAGCACTTGTCTTCAGTGTGAGCGATAAGCTTCGATGCGTTTGCGCAATACAAACGATGCTCTATATTATGATGCGCTTCGCTTGCCTCTGAGACGATTAATTTTGATAAAACCGATTTTTTAAGTTTCGCTTCCGTAAAGCACAAAAACTAGTAAAGAGCAAAAAACCATTACAACGGAAATATTAAAATAAAGATGTATAACAATTCCTTAGAAATAAAGTTAATTATTGTCGCAATTAAGCCATTTAAAGAAGATTGAATTTACGGCAGACAGTGTTTCAAATAAAAGATTTCAACGCGCTTGACGATACTGCACGTAATATGGATTAAAGAAATAAAAACAATGAAGGAGCATTATTATCTAGATCGACCATTCTGAGCGTCGTAAAACTTTTATGTATTATTTGCACGCCTATAAAAATAGAATTATTCGGCCGCTAATGAATATAAACGAAGAAATTGTCGTAATTTATATTTAGCTTTTACTCGCGAATTTGTTGGCGTGGGCATATACAATATGTCCTATATCATTTAGTAACTTCTTCGTAGGAATTTTTAAAATGGGTCCAGTGCTTTTTGAGTTTATAACAAAAATAATAATACAATTTTTCTCATAAGCGTAGACAATTCTTTGAAAAAAGTTATTTATTTTTGAAATATTAATCCAAAAATATTAGAATCATTAAAAATTCTAAATCCACACCCTACGTTATTTACTTAATAAATATTGTATATTGACACGATACTTAAGTTTATACACAAAAACGGTCATAATATAATAAGCAATTTAATATTCATACCATTTGCCATAAAAATAAGAATAGAAATGATCTACTCAATATTTTGACTTATCATAAACATTTTAATAACTTGTAAGACAGTTGTCACAACAAAAATAATTGATTTATTAATATCGACCTTTTTTAAGTTTCACAAGATTTCCGAAAAACACGAAAAGTAATAACCGAAATATGTATGGGAAAAATAAAATTATTTTTCATAAGTTTTTACGTTAACACATTTGGTTTCGAGGTCAACGACGTATTCTTAGTTTAATGTACACTTTTTTAAAATTTGTAACTTTTGCATGTGGTCCGTTCGTGCCATTGAGGCTGCATTTATTTTTTGATTTTTTTATGTTGTGTCTTATTAAGTTGTGATATGTGTTGCATGTTGAAACGACTTTAAATAAATCACAAAGTATATTTAACGTCGCGCGTACGAAGTCCCAAATAAAAGACATCAACGCGCTACAGAAAAGTTATTTCATATTTATGAGGCGAAATTAAAACAATAAAAAGTGCTATTATCTAGATCGGACACATACCGGGGATCGTAAAGTGTTACTATTAAACGCATTATTCGCATGTCTATAAAATAATAATTTACTTTATTTCTGGAATGAGTTTAAAAATATATTTTATCTTTATGACTTGTAAAAAGAGGTGTACCCTTCGGCTAAAATTTATCAATGTAAACAAAAATATATAATTAGCAGTAGAAGGAATACTATTAATTATAATTATAATATGTAAGAGTTTGTTTGTCTTTTTCATATTTAGATCAGGGCTTCGTTTGACTACAATCATTATAAAATATAGGACAATATCATACTGAAGCTGCTAAGATTTAATATTTTAAATAAGAAATGTAAGAATATCTAAGTCTTTATACGTAATGTAAGACCACGGTTACCGTATAAGCAGATCTCTAATATCTCTTGCAACATTTTACAATGCTTATCTATAACAAATCGATTTCTGAACATTAACCTTGTTTTGATAATCTGAATGGGTGAACTTGGGCGTCGTAACACGTAGTTAAGGCAATTGTACATAAGTGAAATGGAAGACAACTTAAACCTTTGCGGCATGATAAGATTATATCATAAATGAATTTACACATTTTTATAAATTGTAGCTAATAACATTGGGTTGCCTGGAAGAGATCGCTGATTAGAGATAAGGCCAAAATAAGAATGTTAATAAATTATAAATAAATAAACACACTAAACATCAAACTAATAACACTCCCCTTTTTCGTCAGGGGTTAGTCAGTAGAAGGTCAAGATCACTTTGATCGTTGTAAATTGAGACATACGAACGTAATGTAGTCTATCTTTGGACGTTGATCGCATTTCTCTGTAATATACGATATTTTATTAATAGCTATTTCGTGCGGAAGATATAGACTATTACTCGTACCTGGTAATTTATAAAATACTTAAAACAAAGAACCTAGTTAGTGTTATGTACAGTACATTACACTAACTGGGTTCCAGCAACTTTGTATATTTTAAGCCCCGACGCAAAAAGAGGGCTGTTATAGATTTGATCTGCATGTGTATCTGTATGTCTGTCCATGTATGGGATGTTCTTATTTGTATTAACATGTGGCTCTTTAAATTATCTTTAATTTCACAAGTATTTTATGTCATAGGAAAGCCATGATAATTGGCTTAACGATTTAAAATAACAAACTAACTTTCGTATTAAAATAAGTATTTAGAAACTTATCTCAATAGTGAGAGAAAGAAACTGTGTGAAAGTAACATAAACACTAAGTTTAGATAATTCGAAACGCAGTTATTAGGAACCCGACAATTATTTGTTTCTCGTTGACACACGCAAAAACAATATGAAATTTCACGGCCTGCAGTCATATATTGGCCAGTAGGGCTTTTCTATTCAGCCAGCCTGACCTCCTTGCGATGCACAGATAATTAGGGGTCACGTGAGAATCGCTCGTTCGTGACCGCGGGCTTTGGTGACACGCTACTCTTTATCGAGTACAAGGCGAGATTGCGTTCCCATTTCTCGATATGAGATGGAAAATTTGATAGGACCTTAAGAGACATCACAATGAGTCAAAAACAAAAAAAACGATGCGATGAGATTTTGAATAATTAATTGACCAAATTAAATTTAGATAAATAAATTTCTGTCGGCTTCGATTCGAATTTGTTATTAGCTCTCACGTATGAGGCCCGTTTACTGTCATAGCTTACGCGTTAATTATAGTAAAAAGTCTATACAGATGCAGTAAATGTATTAGCCTCATCACTGAGTGTTGCGGGACATTACTTATACAATATTTCAAATCAAATATAGTTATTTTGTAGGAACAATACAATAAAAAAAAAGTTATATAAAGAACAAAGAAAAGGTACAATATTTTCAGAAAAAAAATATAAGACATAATTTAAAGATAACACATAATTTTTCAGCAATTCGTGTAGTTTCTTAGAAATATGAGACCTTGCTGGTTTTGTACGACAGATATTATTCGAGCCAATTATACAAACTAATTTCACGGTTGCTCTTCTACCAGATTAAGTTATTTTTTTTAAACTTTGTTAACTATCTTATCTTTTATTTAATTTTATTGTTGCATGCTATTTTTGATTTTAAGTGCCTACTAACCGCAATAATTAAATGTAGCCAAGCGTTGGAAACCTTTATTTAAATAAATGTTCAGTTCAGTATTATAAAGATACGACGAAACAATTAATTAGCCTATGAGTTTTATATTTTATAATCACTATGCCTTACTATGGAGTTCCTATTAAATATTCATAATCGAGAGGAAGTAGCATCAACGTTTTTTAAAACCGGAACGAGGTATCGCATTGATTGACGTCGCATTAAAATTCATCGATTCTTGTTATTAGCAACTTTACTGTTATATCAGCTTACGTTATAATTTAAATAAATTTTGCAGTCATTTTTGCGTGCCGTAAATATTCCTGATCAATAATGATTTTATTGCCAACAATTTAAAACAATTTGAAAACCCTCTGACATACTAATTACAAATAATAATGCCTCTTATATTAATGAACTAATTTTCATTTGTCAACAATTGTAGCTAAGAGCCATCTCGATAACGCCTTTAAGCAAGAAAACCACATAATAATAGGACCATTAGTTTAGGCGCTATGATTCCACAGACAGACACACAGTTTACAATATTATATTTTAATTATTTCTAGATTAACAAACAAAAGCGTTTTATACTAACGTAGCGAACGATGTGGTAACCAGAAAAACAAAATGAAAACGTCATGTATGTATTAAATTCAAATATATCATTGGTTTAACAATGAAAACACACTGACCGGCCTCAACAAGTTCGAGTACGCTGTGTGTTTTTTACGAAACTTTCTAATGAAATTCGATGAATAAGCACTATCCTTTTTTATGCGTGCGATGGTTTTCTATAGAAATTTTCTATTGATTTCTTAAATCGAATGGACGCACGACGGTAAAGGTCATTCACCTTGGTGTAATTAAAATCCTTGATAGAAAGTGCACTTGATGGAATCCGTTTTGACCTCGACCGCGAGCGAACTGGCCTTTACTATGCTTTAAAAAGGGAGCAATATACGATCCATATAGACTACTATACATACACTATTTATACCCAATTGATCTCTACATTTGTAATTATTAATCCTCGACGCTATAAGAGGTGTCATATACGTTTGATGAGTCTATGGTATCGTTATTTCTAAACGAATGGATCTGTCGTTTTTTTTATTTGAAAGCTTCAAGATCGAGATCTTAGCTATAATATATATAGATCTGTAAATCTGTATTTTTGAGGTATTTTTATTTATAATATATATGCTTATAAAAGATTATCTATAAGGTTCTCTGAATATTCCTTATCGAATTAATTTATACAGAGTTAAACCATTGCATCCGGAGAGTTATTCCGATATTCCACAGTCGACAAGAGCCACATTGCTAGCAAGTATTCGCTTTGAACAGACGACAGGTGCGCCCACAATGGAGCCAACGAATAAACAAAGTATAAATCATGTATGTTTGTGTCACTGCTCAAATGAATTACACCAAAGTATTCTTTTGATATGGAACAGTTGATCCCACTTCGCGTCCGTTAGAAAATGTTCAACGTACGTATTATTGATTCAGCGTTTTTTCACATAATACAACTGCAAACGTTTGAATAGAAATATATTTATTACTCTTTTAAACAAATACAGTAAACTCTTGGTTGACGTATCGAGAAAGAGTTTACTGTCGACAATTTCGATAGGTTTTTAAGTGTTGACAACCTGTTAATATTGGCCATGTATAATAAATTTGTGAGTAACCCCTAGGGCCTAGGGTCTGCCATGTTTTGCATTAAAATATTTTACGGAGAAGAGGCTCTCAAGAAATTATTTACTTAAGTTGTGATAGAGATACTAAACTGATGATACTGATGAAAATTGTTATACGAATGTAAGGAATATCAAAGCTTGAATCTCAAACAAATTTAAAATTTTATTTATATCTTCTTCTATAGTTTGTGATTGCTATGACAATATATATGAACTACCTTAATTCTTCCATATACAGATAAAATGTGTAATCTATAATTCGCATAAACTAATAATAAAATAAAAAAATATCTTTAACAACCATAAAAAGTATTTTATAGTATTTTTCGTGGGCGTTAGCTAGAACTAGAAATCAAGAAAGTGTCTTCTCATACGATAGCACACGACACGATTTCCGATTCGTGACACTCAAAAACGTATTCATGACTTACAAGAATCTGCATAAAAACTTAGCGAAACGAGGCCCCGATCTCCCAACGTTAACGTAGACCCGTTAATTGTTCCACATTTTTTCAAAGTTGGCGAAAAATTAAGTTTGTTTAGTCACGACACCAAATAAAGACGCATGAGGATGCTTTAGAAAAATGTTAACAGCCTCGCGTGGGTGACGGTGACTCACTCGTTTTGTTACCATGTTCAAAACTTTTGCAAAAATAAAAATTTTATAATCCTAACTTACTATAAATGTGAAAGTTTGTTCGCCCGCGTCACTGAACAATGGAAATTAATAAAATTATCCTTTAGGTATTATATGCAAAAGTATATAGTAAAACATAAAGTGGAAACCGCATATCAATCCGTTGCATTGTGAGATAAGATCAAACGCACCGGATATTATTTTTGGTATAAATTGCATATTGAATTAAATATACCATCGTAAAAACTAAATTTTGGTATCCAAGTCTTAAGAATCGTCGTGATTGTATTATTTTTAATAACTCAATAACTAGTAGACTATTTAAAACATTATTTTAATGTTAGAAAACTACTCTCTTTGACTCAGACAACTTCGTCAGTAGAAGCCTGCTCTGTACTTCCGCCATAAACAATTCAACTGGCTTAGGAAGTCGTGTTGCAGTAAACTTACAAAATCTATTTCGATATTTAAATACATGGTTAAATACAACATTGATAATAAAATCAGTGATATAACGCGGAAAAGCTTAGAATTACGCGTTAAGACGGAGAGGCGAAGTAGAGGCCTTTGGGTTTTATGCTCTCTAATTCACGGCGAATGTACCACCAAGATCGCACTTAAATTGATTACAAGCGATACACGGATCGTCTAATAAAATCACTAATGGAATGGTACAGGTGCGTCGCATAACGGCAGTGGTTGGCTCCCACGGCAGGCGTTATGCCACTAGCGTATACATCACAATGCGTAGTGTTGATCGCGATCGACTTCTCGGCAGAAACCCGATTCAAACCTATCTCTCGAATACAATATTCAATGTCAATCCAATTCGAATTTGATGTAGTAACTAATATCAAAATATATTTATAGCAAACCCTTGAACTTCAACATGTTACGATTAACGATAAAATGAAATATACATTGATTGTCACAGCAGTAAAATTACATAAGGCTGTTGGTTACGTTGGTAAGCTCATTACATCATATTGAACATGGAAAGATAGTTGTTTATTTACCCTTTAAAACTAAATAACAAATGTTCATTGTTACTCACACATAAAAGCCAAAAATGCTTCCAGCTTTTGATAAATTTAGCAAATCATTAAATGTGAAGTCCATAAGTCACACATACAATGATAGAAACGTACATTTCATTCAATCGAACAGTTTACCTTTCATTAGCGCATAATGGTTCATTAAACGTTCATAAACACCTCCAACCTTTGTACATACGATAAATGTGAAGAAGAAACTTAATTAGATAGTACGATTTAATTCAATAGGCAATTTAACTATGTAATCCTAATGTTTATTATGTACTTTTTAGTACATATGAAATAGGTACGCGCTTAGAGAATTGCTTTCATTTACATAAAATTACGCATTAATAGTGCTGTTACACTATTTATGTTTTCTCACGTTAATACGACGGAAGACTGTCGATTACATCCATATTTGCATATTATAAGAAACGAGTAAATTCGCTTTTAATCTCCTTTTAGCGTATATTTGAAGTTTAGGATATAAAATTATTAACTTAGGTGTGTGAACAATGACCTCTATCGATTTTGTGCATTCAAGGCCCATATAATATCCTGTGTCATCCACCCCGAGGCCTTAACGTATGAACACAGGACGAACGACCAATAAATTATTTAGCAGCCAACCGTGCTCTTTGGATGTGTCGCATCGGAGCTGTGCAGCTTTAAATTTCACACTTTATTACTTAGCATGTGACCCAAATATGCGCGACGTCTATTTGGCGTGCTATGAATGTGGAATGTCATTTAGCCGCAAGCGTTGCTATTTTACACCGCAATGCTTATCTCTACCTTCGGCACCACTATTGTACGATATGTTCTTTGCTTTTGCATTCTAACTGTCCCCGCAAATGATCTGTGAATGTGTAGACAATGAATGTATACACTTGCATCTATGATAACTTTTTGTAGCTCAAGTAGGCAAGTTTATTGAGCCTGACGATTCCGCGAACAGCGTGCCGGTTTAACAACAACCTTATTTAACCTTAGGGTCAAAAAGGGGCTTCTTATAAATCTATCATGTATTAAGTGGAATTATGTAATCTTCCTCCATTTCTGAAATATTCTTTTTTGGTGGTTTTTAAATTGTGTTCAATTTCATTTATTAATAGTATAGAATAGATGCAATTAAAGCTTCGTTACTCTCGCGAAGCGTATATCTGATTAATTAATGAATACGGAGGTGTTAGAAGTAGATTCATCACGAAATAAGGGATTTAATAGACTCCTCGTTACATAGTGGCTTAATGAAGTTTGTGTTCATTGTTGAAAACAGTTAGCGATAACATTTGGTCGTGACGATTGGTGGCGTGTGTTGCGGTAACGAGTAGCCAGAAGCTTTACACAGATGCAATGCAAATTGACTAGCGATTTGCGCGCATAAATCAGCCTCTACAAACAAAATACTAACCGCATTTCGTCAATTAACGTCAGCATCGCGTGAGATAGAGAAAATGTTATTCATAGTGAGTCCACTGATTCTGCAGTCAAGATACGTAATGTAGTAGCGATTTTGTTCAAAAATACCACCCAGGCGTTGCGTCGCCGCCCTAAGGGTATTTCATTGGCAGTACCTATAACTAACTAGAGAGTGAATTATAACCTTAGAATAATTGTCTAGAGCGGTTTGTAGTCGCGCGAACTAAATTATAGGGCAGTCATATAAAAGGACACAAACTTTTTCTTTTATTAAAATAACTTACAACTACATTACATATCTATACTAATATACTAAAACTGAAGAATTTGGTTAAACGTGATCTTGGAAACTGCTTGTTCGAATTGAACAATTCTTTTTGTGTTGAATAGTACATTTATTGAAGAATGTTAAAACATCACACTACGACCAACAGGAGAGAAGCATCAATGAAAAATGTAGCAAAAACGGAAAAATTATTCATTTTGAGAGCTTTAGTTGCGTTCGCTACGTATACAAAGTTACGGAAAATCATGTATGACGGCAGTGTTCTCAGTCTTAAATGACATAGGCTTTTTTTTGCTTGCTGGCGCAGGCGAAGTCGCGAGTAAAACCTAGTACCTGTTGTGATAAATTGGTATTATTGTAGTTATTTAATAAAAGATTAGACCCGATGCGATAATATTATTTTATGACTGTCATTTTATTCGACGGCGAATTAGCAATTACAAATCGGAATTTGAATGCCACTGAAGTGGAACGCTGAGAGTAAAAATAAAATTATATAATTGTTGTAATTCTTTGAATCGTAATGTAATGAGTGGACAGACTTATATTTATTAAAGAAGTTCTACGTCCTATCCCAAACATATACCTTAAAATTGCAATCCAAACATATATTAACGTGTAACAATCTATTACTGTTCGCAATTTCGTCAAAATCTATGCAGCATATTTGGCGCGATACTTGAACATACACATACGTAATCATACACCGTCTTCAGTGACTTATTTTTCAGGAGAGATAAGCCGAATAGAAAAAATAGGGGTATACCACAACTTCAAAAATGTATATATGCAGATTTAGCTGGATTAGTGTTTTATTAAATTATCTATCAAGATGAAATATCTTGCCGACAATTAATGACTACAGAGCGACCAATTACCACGTTACATAAATATTAATATTTTGAGTGAAATATAAATAGCTTATCTAATTAATTAGATATACTCCCGTTTTAATTACTTACGGTACTCATATAGTATAGTAAATTATGAGACAGCATGTTCTCCGTAAGGTGGTGTATGGTAACAATGTGCTATTAACCGAACGAGAGAGGTCTCGTCATCTATAACAAGTTCTAGTTATCTTTAATGAGATTTATGATCCTGATAGCTTATAAAATTGTCAGTGATCTGAAGTTTATATAAACTTTTTTGTAATAATCAACATGACCACAGTGTAGAGTTCCCAACCCTCCCGGATTGCCCGAGAGACTCCGGTAATAACAGTTCACCTCCCAGGGTGCAATAATTTCTCCGGTTTTTCGAAAATTAAGAATACCGAGTGGACTGACTTTTACGCTGCGTTGACGCTTGTCACGTTTGTTCTTTCCATTCCTGTGTCTAATTCTTCTTGCAAGCGTGTATTCAGCATGTTGGAACAAGTATGGAGGAAGAAAATAAATTTAAAAACTATAAATGATTGAGACTTTCTTCAACTCCACTCTACTCAATCCCCAGGCCCTCGATTTTTTAAATCTCCCGGGTTGGTTCTTGCGAGAGTTGGCAACCCTACCATGGTGTTAGAATTTGAATAATAGTAAGATTGTAGTTGTTAAGCAACAAGTACCTAATTGCAATTTTAAGCTGTCAATCGATTCACACGCTGTGCTGAACTAATCTTATCATGCGCAAACGTCAGTGGGCGTTGTTATCCTGACACCTTACGCCTTCACTCAGATTACAAAAGAAGCAACGATCTTTTCACAATACAAGTTATGGGATAAAAAAAAATCATACTATGTACTAAAATGAAACGGAAGAATAATTTTAAAATTGATATTAATAATGCTCTTACACCACTTATTAGGAATAGATGGAATAATAGCGTGAGTAAAAATAAAAAATAAATGTGGTTAAATATGAATAAAAATTACCTAGTAGATACGCCAAAAAGTTTTATATACATTTTTGAAGCCAACAAATACCTCTTAATCGAACGGTACATAGGTAACACACAGACAGAACATTTATCAGATGAGCTGTAAAAGATTTCCCGTTCAGCACAATCACGGAAGCACAAATAATTTTCACAACTGTCAATTATAAAAACCGATAAGCTCTCCCATTGTCTTTCCTCACAATATCCTAAGACGTTTTAGGGTACATACTACAATTGTACAAAAATTCAATACTTTACAGTAATGATACTATACATCAAGTGAAATTAAAAAGAATTAAAAAAGTTCCACATGTGAATTATAAATAATAATATATCTTGAACTAATTAAAATATAAATAATAGAAATAATAGAGCACAGGAAACCCGAAAGCTGGCTCATATTTCGGCCAACGCGTTAGTATAGCGATACATTATTGTGTAGCCAGTATTGTGGGTACGCACCTCAACGGTGAGCCTTTAGTATTTTTGTAAATATACCTACTATAAATAAATATTCTATTTAATAGATTTTCATAAACTCCATCAAGATTACGTCAGCTTCTATACAAAAAACCTCATCAAAATCGACTCCTGGCAGCTGCAACGACTCAGACAAAAACACAGATTTATAACAGATAAAACTCCTCTTGCTGCGTTAAGAAAATCTTAAGTGAGCATTACGCTATTTCATTCAAAAACTTTCCACGATAATCAACTTTTTCTCTGAATGCAAACACTCCACCTAATGTGTCATCAATCAAGAGTTCTCAGGAATATAATCGAGAGCAAGAGGCGTCCAGATCATGCAGTGCGCACATTTCTCATCGATAATGACGCATTGAAGGGACGTAATTACAATAAATATCGTTCACGTGCCTAGCAATGGCTGACATGACGCGCGGACGCCACTATCCTTCTACTTGAAATTATGCAACAAAACAAAAATCTTGTAGCTCTAAGCAGTTTCGAGTAACTCATTCACTGTCCTATATAAAAAATGTGTAACAAAATTTTTCAATAAATATTCTATAACATTCTTAATATATGTACTATGTGTGAAAATAATATTTTAAATATTAGATACTTAAAGATTTGTATTTTTGTTTGTAATGAATAAACTCAAAAGCTATATTGGTCAGATTTTTAAAATTCTTTCACTGATGAAATGCAAGTCTTTTAAAGAAGTTTCTAGAAAAAGTAAGTGTAATAATATAGTATGTAGTTTTAGTTAAGAAAAACTTTTGCAAGGACATTAATAAGTATCTTGTTGTTTACCCCGTGCATAGTTAATTCTAAGTATAAATATAATCCTACGCACTTAATTAAGGTACTCGATCTGCATATTTTTACATACAGTATTTAAATATGCAGTTTCTTGTTATCAATTACATCAGCTGTAGTCAGAAACAGCGTGTCATTAGCGATGTTAATCGAGAAAGAATTGCATTTGGCCCACAGAGGTCAATCACCGCGAGTCTTAGACGCGCCGTAAATGACAAATTGTTTGCAAAAAGATGCAAAAAATAAAAAAAGAGAACACAAGAAAGCACGAGAATAATAACAGTCGTGGTGGCTCTGTTATTACTGTAATGTCAGGTTGCTTCGTCCTGATTCCCGGACGTCGCGAGGCAACGCGGGCGAAACTGTGAATCATAGAATATAGCAACGAGTAAAATTGAACACCGTTTAAAAAAAACCCCGACATACAAAACGTCACGTCAATCTTATAACACCCCTCTTTATTCGTCAGGGGTTAAAAATTTCTACGACATCGCGACAGCTCTATTAGGTTCTCTAGTCTCTGCTACACTTTTTGTGAGGCCTCGATCGACATTTGCAAGGCCAAAAAAAGATCCGCTCGATTATTTCGAAATGAAATAAAAGGTAGCACCGCAGATGATGAAGCGCCTTTTAAATTGAAAATTAGCAAAAAGCTCCATTGTTTGCCAAGCTAACCTCGTTTAAATATTTATACTGTTTTGTTCCGATTTCTTATTTACTTTTTAAAAATAATAATTTATGCGGTATTATTTAAACTACGTGCCAAATAGCTAAGTATTTTATAAAAGCATTGTTGTTGAATTTAATTAATTTTATTAAGTAAAAGCGATTTTGAAAGGAAGAGTGCATGTCACAGCGCAGAGCCACAACGGAGAAAGCACCTGACATATCGCGAAAGGGAACAACTGTGAATAAGGTGCAATGACATTGCGCGAACTAGCTCCAATCGAAACAAGATTAGTCGTCAGAAGTACTCTCCTCATATCAAGATACAAGTTTTTCTCTAAGATAGTATGGAATCAAAGAACAAGATCCTGAATTAAGTACTTCCTGACTGCGTTTATTTAAATAGGCGTTCTTTTAACCATGAGCGAATGCATT
The DNA here is from genome assembly GCA_912999735.1 of Aporia crataegi. NCBI lineage: Eukaryota > Metazoa > Arthropoda > Insecta > Lepidoptera > Pieridae > Aporia > Aporia crataegi. The sequence goes on from OU538736.1 coordinate 9,126,026, forward strand.
TTGTATTTGCTCACTAGCAACCACTGACCGCTCGCGGCTGAATCGGATTTCCCGCGATTAATATTGCTTTTATTTTACAAAGCCGTTTGTCTGATATAAACGTAACGGTAGAGTACGGATACGGGGTTTTGCATGGTGCACCCATTACGTAAACCGCTGCCGGTGGAAGTTATTAAAATACCTTTAAGATCAGTACCGTTTTCGACGGAGGCGATAAAGAGAAGAGTCCCGAGTCGTGAGCATGCCGCGAGCAATAATCCTTTTGGGATGCAATCGAGCTCCCGAGCAAGTACCGCAAACAAAATGGATTGAAGTGTTTCGTGAGCTAGTATTGATAAATGCGACTTTATCGGACACGAATAGCGTAAGCTCGCTGCCGAGGATAATTCACAGATGAATAATTTAAGGCGCACTAGTGCAACGGTAACTCGGCACAGGATGTGTCTCGACCTGAGTCTGCATGCACTTTTACTAATGTTAGAAAGTGGGGCCAAGAAAGTCGTCAGATAGCGTAGTGACAAGTGAGCTGCGTGGACATTATCATTCCACGTACAACGCTAAACCACTTATTCGGCTCGCGGTGACCGTTATCCGGCGCACGCACACCGCTTGCATCAATGGCATATTTTTCCTCGGCGAAACTCCACGCACATTTGCCATTCAAGGTTAACCCGGTCAGCGCTGCTCTTTTGTTTACGAGAGAGTCAAAGACGAGACGGGAATGCCAGCATTTAGAAATGGAATAATATTTAAATGAAAGTAATAATAAGCACATTTTACTAAATGTTTGTTCTTAGACAAACTGACACACGTATAGGCAATACAATAACTTCTTTATCTTACCCAAGGTAAATCGTTACAAATGTTTAGCATTCTAACTGTGCCGCAAACGACTGCTGCACATTTCACACAATTTTATTACGATGAATAAACAGTCACGTTACATATATCGTCTGTGTCGTAGTAATAAAGATCGGACATTACTTGCATTTCTCGTATACAATAGAGATTTATGTATATTTTATGTATTGAAATAGACCATTTAGAAAATTGAATCATCGACATTGAGGCGTTGATATAAACATCAGCTGTCTGGGACGTCGGCATCCATTACGATAACGGTGTGCGTGTCTAAGCCCTATAAGCTAGCCCTTGAGCTTAATGGCTAAATCAAATCTGAATCTCTGAATAGAATGTGTCATTTAGTAGAATGGAAGCCAATGAAGCTTAATGGTATCATGTTTGAGCAGCACTCAAAAGACAGACACTAAATTATAAGGAAACGCTTTGGAGACTGACTAGTATCTATTTATAATATAAATTTATTATAAACTTTTATACATTTTTAAAACATTATAAGGCTAGTTCTCACTACTAAACTATCTTCAACTTACTAAAAGTAACTCACTGTAACTTAGTGTCATGACGATATTAGCTTGATTAGATATATTCTTTGAAAATACACACATCAAAACTGTGAATCAAGTACGAGGTCATGCGAGATCGTCCTCTATGTCGCTCGGCCACGCTATATGTGATACGATTCCGTGTCCAGAGACAGCTTATGACACCCTATGAATTGCCAAGAGCGACAGCCACAGTAGGTACGTTGCCTGGAACCAGCTTGCTACATTCCGACGGCTCTCGCCATTAGTTCTCGTGTCAAATGATGTCGTCGCTTCATATCAATGCAGTTTTTTTTTTCAGATGCAGAAATTGAAATGTTTTTGTAAAAAATGGCTATTACACACTTTTATAGGAATCCTGATTGACAGTTGATTTTCTATTTTTAATCAAAATTAAAGAAAATTATTTATTCAAATAGTTAAAAATCACTAAAAAGAATCAATAACGATCTCAAAATAGTAAAAAAAAATCCTCAATTGCGGCGATACTAACGTACATGTTCCTTAGACACTATTGATGTATAGTTAGGTATATTACTTTAGTTGATCCAAATAACTGTACCATACTTGTAGAACAATTTCTGCTTGAAATTGGGCTATATAATATCCGCAAGTACCTCACATGTGGGGTTTCTTACAAACTGGTTAAACTGCACGCTGAGAATAATAAGACCTCCTGTTTCGTTAATTAACTATGTATCTAAACAAGAAAGTACCATTTGAATGTTAGATTATATGCAAAGAACTATGGAGATCACCAACTATTTACATATAACTAATAATTAAGTTTGTGGAAACCTACGCATTTGTTGCATTTCATAGTAATTTTATCATTGACTGTGAAATGCAATCAACCCTACATTATTGTGGAACATAAAGGCAAAGAGAGAAAAAGCGCAGCTGTAACAAATGGGCTTTACAGCGGTTTCAAGTGCAGTAATAGGCTTAGTCACGTGCCTGCTCCAGCCAAATACGATCTGTCGTCATGCCATCTGTACATTTTAACGAGAGCGCGATTCTGCGCGCCGATATCGACAACCTAATGAAAACCCTTGAATAATGCATTAATACCAGCGTTTAACGTCATCACCTACAATAGACATAACGATTTAAGAATACTAGATGTAAATTCAAATCAACGTTAGATTCTCTTCCAGATCCAATTGAAGAAATATCTACATGGACTGCAAAATAGAAATCTATACGGATTAAAACTGTTAGATTTATTGCTCGATCGTAGAATAAGTCACCGCAACATGAAGAGTACAGGTGTCTTCGGAAGCGTCGCGGAAACTTTCCTAGCATTGTGACCAAATGTTATTACATATGTATGCAGTATAGCACATCGTGCCTCGTCTCACGGCGCGACCCATGCTCACCTTCTCTATTGAAATGTCAGTGCTCGGACTGGTGACGAGACAATCGTAAAATACAATGTTAAGGTCACATCATGACTTCAATAAACCATTCTTAACATGGGAAACGTGACAGTCACCGAGGACCCTTCGCAAGAATCCCTGAAAGTGTGTCAACGCTGTAACGTACCGGCAAACAAGACGGTACATGATACTCGGCTCAGCTCCATTGCTCATGAAGTATTTAAGAGACACAGAAATACCGTTACACAATAATTACTTGCACTTTATACTTTTAATCATCACCGAGACATCGGTTACATAATTCTATGCAGGCGTGTAAGGTCATTGGTAAGATGGAAATAGTACAAGAGCAGAGGGCAGACTCGAGCAGCGTGATAACAAGCGGCTACAACCATACTTACCATTCCCGCGTTCCAGATCCGGCGAAACTTAGTATTGAGGTCGTTATGTCGTCGTTCTCATCGAGCAAATGCTATCTGTTTTTCCGCAGTAAATTCTACTACCTTAAAGGCCATTTGATCTTTGCAAAGACCCCATTAGGACAACATGAAATTGCATTCCGAACGTGCTTATCCAACAGATATGTCCCTTGTTCAATTGCACTTCGGTACCTTTCTCTAAAATTGATGGTATGCAAGTTATTAAATTGCACGTTCACAATGTGCACATAATTCAAACATGCGACAATAAAATTGAGGATAGAAATAAAGGCACCGGGTTGATATTCCAGAATAATTTATCATAGCAATTTGTGTGTCAACAGGACACGGGCGAGTCATCGAGCGCCAACATAGCGGGGTTTTACTTTCTTATAGTGGCCTCAAGAAACTAGTTAAGAGAAAGTAGGATCACTATCCAACACTATCGTTATATAACTTTTATCAGATTACTTCATAAGGAGCTTACGGTTCACCGCTAAAATGGCGCCATGAGCATTAATTAAAACATTTTTATTCTTCTCAGACTGGAACAAATAAGCACCTAAGATATCCAATTAGAGTAACAATAGAATGCGTATCCACCCAAGAGCCGTGTATGCGGCACATAGGTATTCACATAAATATTTATGACGAACACAAAGATGCTTTACGGACTTTCCACATATAAACAAAATTATACTGGCTGTCAAAGAAGGATTTTGAACAATGGCCGAAACGGTTTCCATTACGTGTATAAAAGAACTTCTCTTAGCAACCGCCACGCCAAATATCACCGATGTTATAGATGACACAGATGTTACAATTTATTTTAATAATAGAGAAACAAGGAACTCGTTCGAAGCCTGGCCGCTCGTCCACGAAGTGGGTGCTGAGGAAATTTCTGCTTTCATATACTCGTAAGTTGGTCAATTTGTTTTTGTTCAGTGCGGTTTTGGTGAGTGGAGTGCGGTTACAACAGGAAATTGTGGCGTAGAGACAGTGAAGGTGGGTGAACAACTATTTTTGAAGCTTCAGAATTTACGGGCCAACACTCTGTATCAGTTTAACAGTTATCTTGAACAGTAACAGTAATTTATAACTTGCACACAGGCACTAACAAATGTTTTTTAAAGCACTTACTGCCATCTATAGTATAAAACATTTTATAAAGATCTCAAAATATGTTCGCTTAATGGCCTTCAAATATTTCGTACAGTAGCTTCATTATTTTTCTCAACAAAAAGCAAAGCACAAAATCATCACGATAGATTTTCTACTTTTTCGTCTGTTTCGCAGCTAAACCATAGTTAATTTGCTATAGTAGGCATCCTGAATCGGATTTCACGCTTTACGGTAATGAAATCTAGCTGTACCTGCTATTTTTACTATTTTTTTATACTTGAAGCCTACACAAAAACCAATAAAGCACCACAAACTAAATACCATTATAATTTAAAATATTATAACGTAATACGGCCATAACGTGATTACGTTTTTAGAGATGTCTTTACATCCATTTCTTTGGGTAATAATCGTAAAAGATGAATGAAATCACGTACATGGCAGTAGATCGAAAATTTTGTAATTCAGAGCCTTAGCGTGGGTCGTTGTCCGACTGAAAAAATTAATCGAATTACACCCAAATACCAAACAAATCATCGTCCGAATAAACAGATTTTATTGAGTTCGTTCACCCTTTAGTGGTAAAATATTCGATATTAAAAAAACATGTTCCTACCGCGGTTGCACCCGCTAGTTATTGTTGATCACACATTACAACTACAAGTACCTACAAGTATTTAGGTTAGGTATGTGTTATAACGTTTTATCGAATAGCCTATTTAAAATTCCAATATTAATAAAACATTAAAAAACTAATTAAACACGTACAGTAGTTTTGCGTAGAAAAGAAACTTTCATCCATCACAATTCTACAGTTGCACCTTGCATTCCAAAGTACGAAAATATAAGCCTATTCACACTAGAGTTAACTTGCGACTTTGTATGCGTAAGTCACTCAGTAAAAGTTCTTTTTATCTGTGAAAGATTGTATACATCGAAGCCGTTTATCATCAATCAAGCGTATACAATTCTATATAATATTGGTGGGACAGTAAGGCGGTGTACCTTTCGAACAAAGCAGAAGTGGAAATATAACATGTTTTATATCACTATTGTTCTATTCTATCTGTTATTCGCATGGAAATGGTGAAATTCAGCGCGCAAATCTGTAAACGCTACTGACACGCTTCTAAGTTATTCAAAGTTAAGCCAACACTTGGATGTTCGACGTCGATCGTTTCTCGATAGCGTTAAACCGCGTGGGAGACTGTATTTCTAAGGTGTCGATACTCGATTCCAATAGTGGATTACAGGTGCTGATTTAGGAGCTAAGCTCTTATCGAAAAATCAAATAATTTCTAGACACTTACAGCTTATCGTAAATATAAAACAGGAACGATTTACATATAAATAAATAACAAAGACAAAGCATTACTTTGCCTTAGTTATACGTTCAGACGCATATTGAAAATATATATTATTATTTCATGTTTTATAATTAATTAGACTGACATCGGATTTACATTTACAACAACTACAACAAATAAAAAGCTTATTAAAAATCTTTTTATTTGTTTATTTAATAAACAAAAGAGATATATCACAAAATATAATACGATTTTAAATATCATAAATATTCATAATATTAATCTTACTTAATACTAAATTCTTTTTTATTGTGTTGTTCTTTAAACGTATGAGTTTATATCTAAAAATACATTATATATACATATATTATATACCTAAAAAAGCTGAACGAAGCCGAGACATACCACTACATTGCTAGCGAAACATATAAGCAACTAGGAAGGTAACCATGTATGTACACAACGTGTAGATGAGTCAATATTTGTTCTCGACGGTTGTCGACCCTATATAGTTTCTTTAAAAGGATGTCGGTACAAATACGCTTTCGTTATGCATACCCCGAACACCTTGCATTCTACATTAAGCGCCAATAAGATACTACATTGAAATAACATCAGATTAACGAGATTAAACGCACGAATCATGTGTGAGCGCATGTTCGGATTCAGGCGTTATCTAGGTGCGAATTTACAACCGACATTAAACTACTAAACCAGCGTACTTCTTCCTGAGAGTCGTCGCGGGAAGCCCGGTAATGGCTTCTTTACGTTATTCCGATAGAAACATTTCCTGGTTTCACTCAGGTGGATGCAGTGAACATTTTGTAGCAATAATGTATGCGTACGCAGTATAGTGGAGTCCCGTGTCCCCTAGTGGGGTATGGGGCAAATGCATTTCACATCTGTTTCACTGATCGATTTTTTCTTTAGGGGCAAGTAGGTGATCAGCCTTCTATGTCCTGCCAGACCGAGTTTTTTTTATCTCCGCCGGGAATCGAACCCAGGACCTCTTGGTTGTAATGCTTACGCGCTTACCACTAGACCAAGGAGGCGGTCATGCGTACGCAGTACACTTACAAAAAAGGTATCGAGAAAAGGATAGGATCGAATATCTCTCGGTGTGTACCTGTCAACTTGTAAAATTATTTGAGCAGGAAAACATGCACTCAAAATTAAAAAATGCATGAGAATTTTTGGAGAAGAAACTAATTTCAAAACATGACAAATGTTTTATAATATTTTTTTCTAAGGCTAAATTAATTTAAAATTATGACGAAATTAACGCGGGTAAATACGCGGCAAAAGCTAGGATACATTTATTTGAATACAATGTGAATCATATTACGATTGTTTTGTAATGGATTACAGTAACGTTACGGTTCAAATCGCTTGTTTGTGGAGTTCAATTTTAAAGTTGTATTTTTTACTACACAAATTATTAACATATCGTAAAGAAAATTAACTTTTTTATATTTCTTCAGCTGACTTCAGCTGACCGAAGTAGCGTAGCTTGTTAAAAAAATATGAAAAATGCAAATCAATACATAGTATAAAAGAAAGTCGCTTTTTCTTTCCCTATATCCCTTTGTATGCTTAAATCTTTAAAACTACGCAACGGATTTTGATGCGGTTTTTTTTAATAGATAGGGTATTTTAAATTATAATATTAGGGTTGATACCCGTGCAAAGCCGGAGCGGGTCGCTAGTTCGATTATAAGAACACATGAATTATCATAATTGTCAAAAAAACTAATATATAATTTACAAAACTCAGGATGTAAAAAGCTATATGATGTCGTTATTACAATACCTACAGTCTATTTCTTAATTTTGGAAATAAGTATCTGAATAATTCAGTCGGTTTGATTTTAATCACATATGAGTTAAGAATTTAAATGAACTATGTATGTGTATCTTAAATTCAGAAACCGTACCGTACAGTTAAATACTTTATACAGTTAAATGCAAATTGAAACCTATTTAAAAAAAAAAACTTTACGGTTTAAAGATTATTTAAAAATCCTAAATCATCGCCAGTTAAAAAATCAAGAAATTTAAAATTATTTTCTTATTTAAATAAGTTTATTAGAGATATTAGCTTAAGATAATATTGCAATCAGATACGTTTAATAAAGCTCTTATTTGAAGATTAGACATTATGTAAGGCATTTTGATTTTTTAATTAAAATCAACGGTTGCTGAGAAAGCAAGATTTTGATCGAAATCTTCGCTTGCTTTCTGAGACGCAGACGTTTAAATCTAATAAAAATACATATATTATCCCGTCTCTCAAAACTAAATCAAATAACACTCCATAAAATATTTAATATATGTTAAGCATTTTATTTTATTATTTTTCTATGAATAGACGATATTATGGCTATATATTACCTATTACAATATGTAATATATCTTTGCATAGGAGCCATAGATAGCTAGACCCCTTACTTCGCATTCAATTTTACCAATATCCAATCCATTGGTAAGTCGAAAGTACCATTTGTTAGTATTATTGTTATAAGTACGTACGAACGTAAAGTAAGAACTAAGTTATTTTACTTTAGTTTATTTATTAATATTGTTATATTTGCATTGTAATTCATGTAGTGTATAAATTAATAAGAAAAAACTAAATATCAATATTGCCTAGAACAAAGTACAAACAAACTCAAACTACGTAACTAGTGCATAAATTGCTACCCAACTAAACTAATTCAGAATTGTTCCTACATTCGTACATTCGAGTAATTCTGAAACTTCTTACATAATAGCGAATCGTGTTTATCTTCCATAACAATCATTGTAACGTAAACGTGGTCCGGCCCGTTCAACGGTTAACCTTTAGATAATAATGCTGTCTGAATTTGTATCCTTTACGCTGGATAACGATTCGTTGTATGATTAGGCGAGACTTGATCTATATATTCTCTGATATCTATACTTTAATATAAAGCTGAATAATTTAGTTGAAGGTGCTTATCTCAGGAACTACACAATCGAATTTAAAAAATAAATTTGTGTATGATAGTCCATTTATGGAGGAAGGATATAATATTATATAATCGCGTTGCAAAATTTTTGCAAAAACGGGAAGAACTATACGGGGGTAATGTATAGCAATCCTCTAAGCACTACAGGCTAGTTGCATTAACCCAAACACAGATAAGGCAACGTAAATGTGACTTAAAATATCCTAAATTTTACTATCATGAATAAAAATCATAACATGTCACTTAAAAAGTTTCTAAACTAATATAAGTTTAGCAAATGTCCATAACTGGCGGTCAATTGTGCCAGTTAGATCTAAGATACAGTTTATGAAGATCTGTCTAATTAATAAGTTAATCTTAAAGTTACAATTCGGAGTTTTCTTTTAATAGTCTTCAATTTCACTTGTACTAATGTTACGTGTAATTAACGATAGATATTTCTTTGTTGCAGACATCGGGATTTGCTGGTAGCGGTTGAAGTGTTCTCAGGTCAGTAACCCCGCACCTTACTCGCCCAGATCGAAATTCGTGAATCTTCACAAATAACGCATCATTATGTCTTATTAGCCGTAGAGGAGGCACTTAAAGCAGATGTTCGGAAAATAATACGTTGCCCTCTAGCCAACATATACTCAAAATTAGTCTGGCTAGAATAATAATAATCTATGTAGTGCCTTATTATATAACAAAATTAATTTTTATTTAATTATTAACCATATTTTGTACAAACGCATTTTATCGGCAAAAAAATACAAGCGCATGGTCTTGAGTAACTATTGGAATGCAAAAAGAACCAACGTGATAACACGATAATGACAATTTAATGGAAAACATTGTAATTAATAGAATTCTTACGCGGTCGAAGTAATAAATAAAGCTAGTGTTAAATAATTGTAAATGTCTGAAAAAAACGTTCGAATACGAGACGTATTTCATTTCAATACTTGGAACTGCTGCTCATACTGAAGCTATCGTCCGTCATACGGTAAAAAATTGTATAATGTTACTGTAGTGTCAAATTATGTCGAAATGATTCATAAAATGAGAGCCATTAAGTCAACGAAGTGAAAAACGGATTGAGATACAGTTACATATTTCGTAGCGCGTGTGTTTTAAAAGCATTTGGCGTGATACCGTTTTAAAATCAGCATGTTTGTTTTAATGATTGTTATTTATGTTTCTGCGTATCTCTTATACGAATCGCTTTCAAATTAGAATAAAGATAGTGTTTCTCCCCGTTTTTCGAGTTGGGTTTGATCATTCTACATTTCTTAAATTATTGTTTTATTTTAATTACCTATATTTTATTTACTCATGACTTCGTTCATGTATGCAAATACAATATAGGCTATGTCACTTAGAAAGAGTAAAGCTGAAGAAGCTTTTTTTATAATCGGTATAGTTTTGGAGTTTATACAAACAGACGAGAATTTTCATCTGTTTAAGTTTTAGATGTTGTTTGCTTGAATCCCACTTGACAGTAAATAGCTTATTTACTTTGAAGCAGTTCAGTGCCCCGTGTCTCAATTCATTATGGCGTCATTTTGGCCGATTTTGACGGATTCGGTAGTCTTCTATTACTAAAACCAGCACGATAAGATCACTGCTTTGTCATTAACTACCGATTGTTGCAGACTTGAGCCACAGTTTGTAGTTCACCAGAAAAACACGCAGAAAGCACACAACAAAGAATATATATAGAAAAACCGCGACATTTAATTACACATTAGAATATTTCATGAATGGTTGAACGAAAATTCATAAGTTGTAGCTAAGATCATAAGTGAGTAGGGATTAAATAATGTTATATAAACATTTACTTTGTTCATAGAAAATGTAGCTACTTCGTAATTATTCAAATTTGAAGACGATAACAAACGATCCTTAGCCGTTTAATTAATATTAATAACATGCGTGATGTTGTGTACGGTTCACGTTTGTGGGTCAGGTTCGGTAAAACGGTAAAAGTAAGAGAATGTTTATAAAACAGGTTTCGTAATTTCGGTGCCAGTCAGGACGAATATACGAAAAAGTCCATCACGAAAGTGTTTCTGGGAAGTGCAACTTTGGCAGGTTCTCACTAAACTTAACTTTGACATCTTTATCGCTTGTTTTAACTATTTTTAACCAAAAAAGAGAGATGTATGTTTGACGTGTCTGTCTATATCTATTGCAATGTAGCTTCTAAACAAATGCACCGATAAAGATGCGATTTTTTTTCTTAGAAAAAAATCGCATCGTGATCGAGATGGTTCAATTTATGAAGATCTATTTATGTTGTATTTATTTTAACTAACATGTCGACGGCTTTTGTTATGTCTTAGATATCCTATTGTTGACAATAGGATATCTAAGACATTTGTAAGCCGGTTAGATGTTTTAAACTGAACATTTTCAAAAAATGCATTTAAATCCGATAAAACCCATTTAAAATTCCATTCAGGTGTCAGTATGATAGTATCAATATCAGTTACCGGAGAGAGATTTTTTCTTCTTTACATTTTAAATGTCTGACGGCAGACACGCGAAACAATGTATGCGAACGATAAAGTATAACGCAATATCCGTAATTGAGCGGAAAAGTATCAATTAAAAAAACGTATATTCTTTTTGAAAAGTACATTGCCACGTAGAACAATGGACTGGAGTATTTTTATGTTTAATGAGACACTGCTAGAGAGTCTACAAGAACAATATAAAACGACTGTCAAGCGATTCAATTTATATATAGTTCGTGACAGATCAATAAAAAATAATAAATGTGTGAATCAAAAGCATAAGTGATTGTTATTTATAGTTGTTTATAAAAACGCGTTCTATTTTAGAACATATATATTAATAACCATTGTCTTACTAAGATGTAGGTAATTTAATGGCTTGTGCTTCATAGAGACAAAAAGATATTGCCTACCAAACTAATTGTTAATTAAGTAGTGAATCACTGATTATTACATACTTACAACGCTATTTTTTGGTTTAAAAATACTCTGTGCATACCACTGGTGTATGCAATACGAAAACTATCAAATCTTGTGGATAGTTGAAATCCGTAAACCTTCAGCAGGGAATGGTGAAAAGATATATTTGTTGCGTCACTGATACGCATAATACAAACGCCGGTCCACAAGACATTTATCGTCAAATGTAATAAATTTCGTAATCGGATTCTTAGCAATCTGCCAAAGTGGGCGAAAATGCACAAAGATTGTTGACTCCGAGATAGATTTCAATAAGGCAACGATCATTGCACAAACACTGGGATGACCGAGAGCGATTTAGATTCCGTACATAGATTCAATCATTCATAATATTATTGTTTCCGGATTGTTCTGATCGAGTTACGATTCGAATCTAGATTTCATGTTAATTTAGCGACCGCCAACAATGTTGGCCGGTTTCGAGCCGGATACTAGCCACCCTCGGGCAGCGAGAGGGAACAATTCTGGGATAGCAGAGGCAAAAGGCGATCGGTCGCAATCTGGTCTTTTAATTGACAATGGGAAGCGACTCCTCGAAGATTCTCTGCTAGATAAGTTACCTTTAACCCTCTCATTATGGTAGCGAGTTCCTTCAGGTATGTTCTTATCTCATTTAGCCATTATAGTGCAGATTTATCCTTTATTCTTTAGTTGCGCATCAGAATGAGTATTAGCTTTGGACTTGACTCGCGGCCCGCCCCCGGCTTCACTTAACTTAGATATAGCGCATTAAGATTAAACATACTTTAGATACATCTTACTCAATGTAATTTTCTTTTTTTCTGAATGATGTGAGACGCAACGACACCTCAACACACAGATTAACGAATTTTCTTTAAATAATAAGTAATTGATATTAATAAATTTTTAATATAACTAGTCTTTCCCTTTTTGTATTTTAGTTTATCGTAAATAATATATACCGACGATAACATTTTCGCGAATTGAGAAGTAGGAACCAAGATAGCGTCTTTAAAATATTAAAAACTAAACTTAAAAAACTTAACCTTTAAAACTAACTTAAACTTTAAAATCCTTCGCAGTTTCATTTAAATTATTAAGATGTACAGACACAGCTTTCGATATTTCTATACGTTAAGATATGCCTCATTCAGCCGATGGTAAGAAATAAATGTACAGTCATTATGAACATCTGTGCAATTCCACGACTAATCAACGTGGCGAACCGACGGAAAAGCCATAGCTTGCGGTGTCCAATCGTTATGTTGCTATTTGTTTGTGAGGCGGCATCACTGAGAGATAAACGCTTTGAAGATTTAGGAGTCAATGGTTGTAGTTTATAAAACTCCTTAGCTTGCAGAGAAAGGTCGAGAAACAATGAAATACAATGAAACAACGAATGAATGAAGAGTTGAATGTGGAATGTTAATTGTATAATAATTTCTAAAACACAAGTATTTGTACAAAAATCTTAGTCTAAACTTAGCACTAGGGTTAACAAGCATGAAGCGCAGGCGCAGCCAATCACGTCCATGTACTTTAGAGCGAAGGGCTGTGCGCGTGTGCGTACATGGCGGCTACAGTACTCCCCTCTGAGAAAAACGTACTCTAGGTTTCACCGTGCGTCCTGATCTTGTTACGTAATTTCTGGCTGGCGCTTCTTTTGTTGTATATTTATCTGCCGAGTCTGACTTATCCTTAATCTCCTTGTAGTCGATTGATGTGTCTTGCTCGTGGTTGTATATGAAGGCTGGTTTAAGTCTGTCGATTGATATTACAGAAGTTCGCGTAGGCAATTGGATTGTGAAGTGTTTTTCATTCCTTTCTAGTACTTTAAAGGGTCCGTTGTAAGGTGGTATCAATGCCGTGCGTACTGTATCATTTCGCACGAAAATATGTGAACATGTTGCTAAGTCACCATGGATGAAAGTTTTATTTGTGTGGCGCAGTCGTGGTTTTGGTGATAAAGTAGCCATTGTTTCAGATAGGCGACTGATAAACTCCGAGTCTTCAATGTTGGATTTTGCAGGTACGAAAAAATCTGCCGGTACTCTGAGTGTTGTCCCGTACGTCATTTGTGCGGGGCTATATTGTTGGCTTTCGCGTAGTGCTGTACGTAATCCCAATAAGATTGTTGTGATTTCTTCGCTCCAGTGTGTATTATTTTCTCTTGCCATTAGTGCACTCTTTAGCGTTCGATGCCAACGTTCGACCTGTCCGTTCGCCTTAGGGTTGAATGCCGTTGTTCTTATGCGTTGTACGCCCATCTTTTTACATAAGGCGGTAAAGAGTGCTGACTCGAATTGCCTTCCTTGGTCGGTAGTTATTCTTAAAGGAGTGCCAAATCTTGAAATCCAACCGTCGTATATAGCCTTAGACACGGTTTCTGCGGTGATGTCGCGTGTAGGGATCGCTTCTGGCCACTTTGTACATCTGTCTATTATGGTGACGATGTATCTGTAGTCGTTTGACGGAGGAAAAGGACCGACGATGTCGCAGTGTATGTGCTCGAAACGCGCAGATTCTTCGAACTCTCCAGGAGGGCTTTTTGTATGTCGTTGCACTTTAGCACGCTGACATCCGATGCAAGCTCTAGTCCATGTGTTTACATCTTTGTTTATTGACGGCCAGAAGTATTTTTTTGTCATGATCTTTCTTGTGGTTCGAATGCCGGGATGACATAATTCATGTTGCGCTTGAAATGCATTAAAACGATATGCGGCTGGTAGATACGGTCTAATATATGATGTCGACACCTCGCATGTGATTGGCTGATTGCATTCGGGCACTTTTATGTCTTTAAATATTAATTTCGGGTTTTTCTTGCATTCCTTTAGTTCCTCATCTGCTTGTTGATCGATTGATAATTTATTGTAGTTGATAAAAGTGTGGTGAGGTATAATAATTTCTTCCACGCGAGATAATGCATCGGCGGCTTCGTTGTTGTTTCCTTCGATGTGTTTAATCTTTGAACAAAACTGGCTAATGAAATGAAGTTGTCGCTCTCGTCTCGGCGTATCGCTGCTGCTTGATGTTCTCGTAAGTGCAAAGGTTAACGGTTTATGATCCGTGTAGATAAAGAGTTCGCTTCCTTCAATTAATCTTCGTAGGTTTTTTACAGCTGTGTACATAGCTAGTAATTCGCGATCGTACACGCTATATCTACGTTGTGTTTCACTCATAGACTTCGAATAAAATGCTAGAGGCTTCCATATATTATTTTCTTGCTGATGAAGAACAGCGCCGATGCTTTTGTCAGATGCGTCAGTGTATAGCCGAAGTGGTGAGTTAGGAATAGGATGTGAGAGTATCGTGGCGTTAAGTATGCTTTGGCGGCATTGCTCAAACGCATTTTCCGATTCCGGTGTCCATTTGATCTGTGTTTTATCATTTTTCTTGCTGTTGTGTAGGTATTTGTTCAATATATATTGGTTTTCCGCTTGCTTAGGAAGACAACTGCGATAAAAGTTAATCATTCCTAAGAATCTTCTCAACTCTTGAACTGTGGTCGGCTTAGGGTAGTTAATAATTGCTTTTGTTCTCTCTTGGGTTGGTTTGATGCCTTCTGAAGAGACTTCGTATCCGAGAAATTCAATTTTTTCTTTCCCGAATTCGCATTTTTCTAAGTTTAGTGACACGCCGTATTTGTCGAGGCGTTCGAGTACAGTTTCTATATGTTTTCTATGTTCTTCTTCCGAGTTTGAAAATATTAATATATCGTCGATGTAGGAAAATACTATTTCGTCGAGACCTCGAAGAACTTCGTGCATGAATCGTTGAAATGTTTGACCTGAGTTCCGTAAGCCAAAGGTCATGCATTTGAATTCGAAGAGTCCAAAAGGTGTTATAATGGCGGTCTTGGCGGCGTCTTGTTCGTTATTAGGTATCCAGTAATATGCCATTTTGATATCCAATTTGGAGTATATTTTCTTTCCGTGCAGCTGGTATGTGAAGTCTTGAAGCCTCGGTATAGGGTAGCGATCGGGTATCGTAACTGCATTTAATCTTCGGTAATCTCCACAAACGCGAAGTGATCCATTTTTCTTTTTGACGACGTGTAAAGGACTAGCCCATGGGCTATTTGAGGGCTTGCATATACCCATCTCGATCATCCTTTCAAATTCAAGTTTAGCGGCCTTGTACTTGTCTGGGGGAAGAGGGCGTGGTCTTGCGAATATTGGAGGTCCCGTAGTTTCGATATGATGCGTTGTATTATGTTTAGCAGGTGTCTTCATTGATATTGGTCGTAGTATGTCGGGAAATTTCTTTAGTATGTCGTGGTAGATATGATTGTGGTTGACGGTCTGTATTGAGGCTTCGGTTGCTTGAATGCGGAGGGCGTTGACGCTTAGTTGAGTGACGCAGTCTATTAATTTTCTTTTATGAAGATCGACGAGTAGCTTGTAGTTTGCGAGGAAATCTGCTCCGAGAATAGATGTATTAACATCGGCGATAACAAATTTCCATTTGAAACTTCTTCGTAAGCCTAAGTTTAGCTCGATTGTTCGTTCTCCATATGTTTTAATTTTTGTACCATTTGCGGCGAACAATGTGTAGTCACCCCGTTGTTTTTGGTAGAATTTGCTCCTTTTTGCTGCGAGGACCGATATGTCAGCTCCAGTGTCCACAAGAAATTTTTCTTTACTTATGGAATCCGTTACACATAAGCGGTATGTAGTTTTATGGCCGTCGACGCCCGCTAACGACGACGTGCTTTTTAGTTTTCCTGTTTGAAGCTGCATGGGGATTCGCATTTTTTTGCTTCTTGTTTGAAACGCCGATGGTAATAACAAACGCCTGGTTTATAATCATCGTGCTCCTGGAATGCAGGTGAACGCGTTCTTGATCTGTATCGTGACTTATAACGTTGGTGTTGAAAACGTGATCGGCTTCTACGTCTTTGATATTCCTGTTGTTCATTCCTCAGGCTGGCAACTTCCAATGCTAGTTTCGCGATTTGGCTTGATATCATATTTATTTGTAGACTCGTGGCGTCGTGAATTGTGGATGATGTTGGAGACGAGACTGCGGCGATCGTTGCAGGCTCGATGTGCTCCATCATTGTATCTGCCATTGTAGCTAATTTATCCAAGCTCAACTCTGCGCTAATTGAAAGGACGGCGCGAACGTGTGGCGGCAGCTGTTTTAGCCATAATATTTGTAGGGCACTGTCGGTAATTATTTTTCCACCTAGCTCTTTCATTTTGCGAAGTAGGTGGCTTGGTTTTAGGTCTCCAAGCTCCAATCCACTCAATAATTTTTGAATCTGGTTATGCTCCGACTCTTGGTATGTGGCTAACAATCTTTCTTTCAGCGCTCGGTATTTTTCGCTTGTGGGCGGGTTTAATATTAGATCTGCAATCTGCTCCAGGTCACTGTGGCCAAGAAGTGGTATGGCGAGATTAAATTTTTGTTCGTCGCTTGGCTTGCTTGCAGCGATGGCGGCTTCAAATTGGGCGAACCATAAAAGTGGCTTTTCCCTCCAGAAAGGTGGCAGACGGGCAGGGAGTGATACGGCTGAGAGCTGCGTTCCGTACTGCTGTTGATTTTCCATTTTACGTGTTTCTTCTTCGGGGTCACCAATTTAGGAGTCAATGGTTGTAGTTTATAAAACTCCTTAGCTTGCAGAGAAAGGTCGAGAAACAATGAAATACAATGAAACAACGAATGAATGAAGAGTTGAATGTGGAATGTTAATTGTATAATAACGATAGTATGTGGTCACAGGCCCCGCGGGGCCCGTGCTCTATTTTGATCGGCCCTGAGGCCCTTCAAAAAGACTGTGGTCCGCGCCCTGTTGATACAGGGCGGTTATTTGGGCGGGCCTAATATAGCCCTGGGTAGGGGGCCGAGGAGATCACTCACTCGGCCCGAGATGTAAGTCCAAGAGTGTGAGGGGCGGGCACGCAGCTCGCGGTCAAGCCCCGCCAGGTGAGACTCCCGGGTAATCCGGGAGAGGCCCAGTGAGGCGACCAGCGGACGCAGCTGAGGTGTCCGCCCTAGTCAAAATGGGGAGGGGCCGAGGAGTAATCTCACTCGACCCTGGTGCCAAATCCGGGGTGTCAAGTCCGGGGGGGGGCCGGCGGTTGCTCGGCCCCGGTGTCAAATCCAAAGTACCCGCGCTCAAGAGCTCACGCGGGTACGGTCGTCTCTGGTCAGGTGGCCTGGAGTGCCACGGCGCGATGCGATGGAGGTGGGGGAATCGAGAGGCGTCCGCCCTCTCAAACATCCGTTTCGCGAGCCGTGTGACGAACTCGTCGATACACTCCATCCGCAGGTCCCTCGCAATTGTGGCGTTCCTCACGTAGCGCGGCGCACCGACAATGCGCCGGAGCGTCTGGCTCTGCACAGCGCGCAGTCGTCGGCGGTGGGTTTCTGCAGCAAGAGCGAACCACGCTGGCGCCGCATAAGTGAGGTGGGGGCGCACGTACGTCTTATACAGTGCGAGTTTCGTGCGGAGCGGAAGGCGCGACTTGAAGAGCGGGCGAAGAGC
Source organism: Aporia crataegi (assembly GCA_912999735.1). Lineage (NCBI taxonomy): Eukaryota > Metazoa > Arthropoda > Insecta > Lepidoptera > Pieridae > Aporia > Aporia crataegi. Next base: position 9,144,081 of record OU538736.1, read on the forward strand.
ACCCGCAACATACTTAGCTCTCCCCGTGATCCGACCGACGTGCTGCCGCATGGTGAGGCCCGAGTCAATGGTCACCCCCAAGTAGGTGACGGCACTCAACCACGGCAGGTCTCGGTCCAGAAAGCGGAGAGGAGCGGTCGGCAGCCTTCTGCGGCCAAAGGCTATCGCCTGGGTCTTATCAGGGTTAGCTGCGAGTCTCCAGTTCTGCAACCAGGCTGGCAGGAGGTCCAGGCAGCGCTGAAGTTTGACACCCGCGTGTCGCGCCGAGAGCGATGTGGCGACATACGCCGTGTCGTCGGCGTAAAGAGCCACAGAGCAGCCCTCGGCGCATGGAACATCGTCAGTGTAGAGAGTGTACAAGGCGGGTGACAAAACGCTGCCTTGCGGGACACCCGCCGTGATGGGTCGCAGGCTTGACGCTTCCTTACCGACAGAGACAAAGAACTGTCGGTTCTCCAGGAAGGAGCGCAGCACCGCGACGATCCGGCGGGGGAGTGGAGACTCGGCGAGCTTCAGCACGAGGCCGGCATGCCAGACACGGTCGAAGGCCTTAGCCATGTCCAACAGCACGGCCGCCGCGCCCTCCTTCTTATTGAGGGCCGCGGTCACTGTGTGCAGCACGTGCGTTAGCTGCAGTGTCGTGCTGTGTTCCGCCCTGAAGCCAAACTGCTCTCGCCTGGGCTGTACGTACGCGACAAAGTGTCGCAGCAGCAGGGTCTCGAACAGCTTGGACTGGGTCGACAGCAAGGTGATGGGCCGGTAGCTCTCGGGCTTCAAAGGGTCCTTGCCGGGCTTTGGTAATACGATCACCTTGCCGGTCTTCCATGAAGTCGGGAAGTGGCCGAACCGGAGTACCGCCGTGAAGAGGCGCGTCAACGCCACAATCCAACGCATAGGGAGGTGGCGGAGCGCTCTGTTGGGGATTCCATCTGGTCCGGGCGCCTTCTTCAGTTTCAGGGCGGATATATTCTTCCGCACTTGGGATGGCGAGAAGAATATCGGGTCGAGGTCGGGAGGTATCGGGCCGGAGGGCTGCGCAGCAAGCGCGTTTTCAACCTCTACCACGCGGCTAGGGGACGCCGCGGGGTTTGGTGTGAACTGCTGCTCCAGGTGCGCAGCGAATAGTTCAGCCCGATCCTTGTCGTCGTAAATAAGGGTGCCATGCTGGTCACGAAGAGGCCGCGTTGGCTCCCGGGTCTTATAGAGGCTCCTGCAAATGCGGTGAAGGCGAACCGGGTCCGTGGTGGCATCGCCTAGAGTGTACTCCCATGTCCGCTTCTCGTGGTTCGCGAGCTCGTCCTTTACACGGGAAGCGAGGCGATTCAGCTGAGCTTTGAGCACCGGGCAGCGATTGTGCTGCCAGCGCCTCCTGAGGCTCCGCTTCAGCTGGATCATCCTCTTGACATGGGGTGGGAGGTCAGAGATAACTACCTCCGGTGGACGCTCTGTGGTGGCCTCGGACAAGGCCCGTTGGAGCTCTGCCGTGATGTGCGCGGCCGTGGAGTCAATGGCACTCGGTGATGCAGGTGCGGGAGGTGGAGGGGCGTCCGCGAGGAGACGCGAAAACGCCGTCCAGTCGGTCATCCGAGCGGAGCGCGTCGGCGCGGAGGGACGGTCATCCGCTATGACGCAGAGCACCGGTAGATGATCCGAAAGGAACTCATCCACAACTACCTCCTGCAGAATGGGGAGGTCGATCCCGCGGTGCACCACTAGGTCGAGGATATCAGGTAGGTGATTTGCATGTGCTGGATAGTGCGTGGGGGAGTCGGGACCCTCGACTGAGTACCCCAGCATCTCGGCGTGGTGGAGAAGTAAGCGGCCACGTGGATTGGTGGAAGCGGAGTGCCATGCAGTATGCTTGGCGTTCCAATCACCTGCGGCTATCGTCGGCTGGCCCGAGCAGACGATCGCTTCCACCTCGGAAAAACTGAGTCGTTCATTGGGAGGGGCGTAGATGGCATAGAGATTTGTGGGCCGCCCTCCAACAGTAATCTCTACCCCGAGAGAGTGGAGGCCAATGGAGTCACGGGCTGCGATGGTCCTGTGCGGGATGGAGCGGCGTATGAGAACCGCTAACCCCCGGTAGGCGCGCCCTTGAGGCGAGATGTGGTCCACCCGGTAGACACAGTAGCCCGCAGCGCTGAGGCGGAAGTCGGGGCGGAGTTGTGTTTCCGAGAGCAGGGCGACATCGATGTTCTGCGCTCGGAGGAGGCGACGTAAATAGGCGGCCTTCCCCTTGAGGCCGTTGACGTTCCAGTGGATGAGGCGTAGAATCATTGTGAGAATTTTACGCCTCGACTGCGCGACCTACGTCCACCCTCCCCAGGGGGACCGGCCGGGTAGAGAGCTCCCAAAAGCTCTCGGACTGCTCTATCGACAGCTGCGCCGATCGCCACATCTGACAGGAGGGTATTCCTGGCAGGGCCCCCCCGGCTAGAGGGGCGACTGGCATCGCGACGAACAACTGGTGTTGGTTTTGGTTTTGCTGCTGCTTTGGCTGCAGCAGAGGGCGCCTTGCGGCGGCCGCCGCGTTTACCGCGTCGCACCGTTGTGGTGGGCGCAGCTTGCGCGGTGTCAGCGGCAGAGTTAGCAGCGACAGCGGCAGATGGTGCGGATGGTGCGGAGGAGGCAGCAGGAGCAGCAGGAGCAGCAGGTCGCGGAGCCGGAGTCGACCTGGCAATGGTCCCGGCGCGTTTATTCCGCGCCTCGTCGCGAAACACCGGACACGAGGTGTTGTTCGCGGAGTGCGCCCCCTGGCAGTTGACGCAGTGGGGGGTGCCCTCCTTGGGCATGGTGCAGTCAGCTGCGCGGTGTCCTTGGCCACAGCGTACACAGGCAACAGGACGATGGCACAGGTGAGAGGAGTGCCTGAACCCCTGGCACCTGTGACATTGGGCGGGGCCCCTCTTGCCCCGCCAGGCCTCGATCTTGACACCTGGCATACAGAGCAACTCCGTAATATTATAGATGGCAGGTGTCAAATCAGGAGTGCGGCGAAGGATAGCCAGGAAAAGGCAACCTGGTTTGCCCTTCCTGGCGCGGATGGGCTGGGCATGCTCCGGTTCAAAGCCCAGCTCACGCAGCTCGGCGACAATCAATTCCGGGTCGGTGTCGACCGGAATGCCGCGGATAGCGACCTTCAGCTGACGCTCGGCGGGCAGGGAATACGAGAACCAGGTAACCTGGACTCCTGACCGCTCGAGTTCAGAGAGGTACCGCTGGACCACACGGTACTCCTCCTCGTCAGTGGGTGTAATCTTGAGACCCTGTCCAAAGGCCCTGGCGTTGATTGTGCGCCCAAGGCGCGCCCGCATCTCCCGCACGTGGTTGAGCCAGTTAGGCAAAGACTCAATCACGAAGGGCGGGTACTTGGGCTTGGGCGGCTCGGAGGGCGGATTTGGCAGAGGCGCCAGACGAGGGCGACAAGGTACCGTCGGGGCGGCAGCCATCTGCGCGAAGGTAGGCGGCGGAGAGATGGGGTGAGCAGGCGGTGGTGGCGCAGGTTGCTGCGCGGGCTGCGAAAGTTCTGCAGGAAACGATTGTTGCTGCGCGTGAGGCGCAGGAGAAATGTGAGACGGCTGCGCGGCCGCACGATCAGGCAGCGGAGACTGCTCGGAGGGCTGAAGCGGCGCAGCTGAAGAAAGCGCAACGCTTGGGGCAAGGTTGCGCGGCGAAGGCGTAGGCGCTGCGGAGCGCAGCACGAGCGACGAAGCAGTGGAGATTGGAGCTGTGGCAGAGGCGGCAGCGGCCAGCGCGCGAGTGCGGCGTGGGTCACGTTGCGCCAGAGGGCGCTGCTGAAGCAGTGGAGGTGTAGGCAGTGGCGGCGCTGGCGGTGGCGGCGAGGCCGCAGTGCACGGCCGCTTGGTTGCACGGGCGTTGTCAGCGGAGTCATCGGCTGGGCGGCGAACAGCCAAACGTCGGGTGTGCTGCTCGACAAAGCTGTGTTCAGCCAGTGACAGCGGGGATGTCAAGGCGCCATCACGGTGGAGGCGGCCTCTGACCGAACTTAAGTAATCGATCATGGCCCGCGCGAGGCCAGCAGACGCGAATCGGTTGATGAGCGTCTGCGCTACAAAGAGCGCATCCGCCTCATACTCCGACCGCGGAGAAACCGGCTCAAGCGGGCGCAAGTCCCCCTCGAGGAACGTCAGCAACTCATTGGGGTCTTTGGAGAGATCACCAGGTGCGACGGTACGAATGAAAAAAGATGGCTCTCCCGCGCTAAAAGCGAAACTCGCGGTGTCCGCTGGTACTTTAGTCGCGGGAAAGGGCGGAGGGGTAGCGCGCAGGGAAGATGCGCGGTGCGGTGTGGAGGAGGCGAAGTGAGGGTAGCCCCCGCCCCCTGGCGTAGTAGTGGTAACCGCGGTGCGGGGGGTTGGGGGGTGCATCTCTTCGCGGCTAGAATGCCTCGGCGAAGAATGCGCCCTTGCGCGGCTTTTCGCATCACTGACACTAACACTAGGACGCGGCGAAGAAGAGCGCGGATGGGATCGCGACGAGCCAGCTCGGGCCAGCATGCCTCGACCGCTAGGGCGGGAGGCACCAGCGCGCGGGCTGGTTTCGCGAGAGCGTTGCTTCATTTCGAAGCAGGGAGTCTGCCAGGCACAGCCGAGACGTGTTCAGCGTCCTCCGCACATGAGCATCACCCGGTGAGACCCGCTGGTGGGAGGCCGGGGTAGGCACAGCACGGAATCAGCCTAGCACGTCGGCGATAAATAGACACAGGCGGCTCCCGCTAACGGCGATCTTGCACAACTTTACGATTAAAGTAGTAAAAGACTCGGAACGTAGGACGGCTCGTGTGCACACTAGGTAGCAGACGGCGATACAATTGTATAATAATTTCTAAAACACAAGTATTTGTACAAAAATCTTAGTCTAAACTTAGCACTAGGGTTAACAAGCATGAAGCGCAGGCGCAGCCAATCACGTCCATGTACTTTAGAGCGAAGGGCTGTGCGCGTGTGCGTACATGGCGGCTACAAAGATAAATAACAATTACTGTCCGGCTAATTAAAAAGTACTAAGACTTTAAAATACAACTTCATACATACCTACCTATTTTTGTTAGTTTCTTTACGTTTAAGCCGCCTTAAGTATCTGAAGATACTTTGCGTATTTATAACCGCTGTCACATTTTCCTAAAAAATTTACAAAAGCGTTAATAGTTAGGACCATACATAATGTTAAAGAACAAAACGTTAACAAATTATTAAAGCATTATGGGAATAACTGTAGAGCAGGTATTTTATATTTGGACCTGTAGTCCGAAAAGCGGTAAGTTATAAATATGGCAGTTATAATTTTAGCGCGTAAAATGGTTTTCCGTTAAATATTTGCAATTACTTGATTTTACCGTAGTTAAACCCAATTAAAAATGATACACTCTTAAGTGTTAAGGCACGTCAAGTGTGTAAATTACTTAACGGACAAGAAATGTGTGTCAGCAGACAGAATTATTGTTATTTATATGTTCACGTAGTTAAATTGTGACCGGCCGGCGTTTGTGCAAATATTTTTAAGGAAAATTGACGATTACTAGGATACTTTAAATTATTCATAAATTAGAGCTAAGATAAATATCGATCATGTCAGTTGTCAAAACAAAACAAAACTGCATTAAAATCGCTTCATTCGTTTAGGAGCTACGATTCCACAGATACGTTTAAGTTTGGTTTAGTACAAAGGGTTCTTTTAACAATTATTTTCGGTTTTTTCGGTTTACAGTTCAAGAAATTTGTTGCGACATTTAGAATTTTGAACTTTTATAAGAATATAATGTCCACCGTCTAGAAGCTAAGTAATCATTGTCGTATGAACCTTGTAAGGAAGTCTGTGTCTGTCTCGTGTAACGTCTGTTGTTTGTTGTACGGCAAATGCGTCATTAAAAATGCACATAGCGTCGACCTCCGGCTTTACAACATCGCGATTCGCTATTTATTCTTGTTTTATGAATGTTTGTCCTGCGTACTTCAAATGCAAATTTGCGAATCAAACAGCTGTCGCGGTGTCTTTTGACGGCAACATTGAACACTAGACACACCCTGGCGCTTCACCTGCTCTCAAAAGGAATAATTTTTCTCATTTGTGCAACATTTTTCATTGATACTCCGCTCCAATAGTTTGTAACGTAATGTAATATAGGATAAATAAGGCAACATTTACGCTGGTGAAACCGCAGGTGCTGTTGGTGTAATAAATAGCTGACAAATTAAGGTTACTTGTCATAAAGTGTCGATAAAAACTCGGTTTACCGGAACAAGCACGAGGTGTTTAAGTGGATCAATGTATTGCGGCCACGATGAGACACAAAACGATGCCGGCGAATCCCGTTGCGATGGACGCTATTAACGCCCACAATTCCGCGCACGCGCAGAAAAACCGACCCCGAGATGTCGCGAGATGATAACGTCTACCTTCTCCGTACGTCATCTACATTCAAAATAGCAGGCCTACTATCTTAAGGTCATCATCTTTAGGTTACAAATTGGATGGTAATTTCATTTTGAATGAAGTTAAATAATGATTCAATTATGGCATACAGACTAGGCTTTGATTTAAAACAAGTATCAGTTTTTACGTAAGTATAAACAAAAAAATTGAAAAGAAAAACCGACCTCAAAACTCACTGAAAAGTTTAAAATGTTTAATTTAAATGCTATTATATAACAAAAATTAAATTATTATAATGAAAATAGCTGACCCGGCAAACGTTGTTTTGCCATATTAATTTTTGGAGTGGGCTACTCTCATCACTTAGGGGTATGAAAAATAGATAGTAGCCGATTCTCAGACCTACTGAATATGCATATAAAATTTTGGAAAAATCAGTAAAACCGTTTCAGAGGAGTAAGGTAACTAACATTCTGACACGAGAATTTTATATATAAGACATAAAAAATATAAGTAAACTTAGAGAAAAAATCAGTTACCCAGTTTGTGCGGTCTGCATTAGTGCATCATGATGAATTGCGATTAAGTGTACTCAAACAAACGCCGTAAACGCTCGATCAATTGCTGATAACGGTAGGTGCGAGATGAAGCTATGATAATTAATGTGTTTTGACTTTTACGACTGTTTTGCTATGCAACCTTAATATAAGGGGAAAACTTTATTCCGTGTAATTAAATAAGTTTGATTTAATTAACGAAATAGGCTTTGTATCGTTGATTGTGATAGTGATTAAGATACATATCTGTACTTTATCGTGATATTAATAACGAAAATAAGAAAAATGGACAAAAATCGTATACGCAACAATAAAAATAAATTTCTTATATATTATAGATTTAATATTAACGTTACACGTATTTCACCTGTTATCCATATATCGTAGTTACAACTTGAATAAATAATTTGCTAAAAAGTTGTATAAAAAAACACATGTAGGTACATACCTATCACTAAGTCGAACATTTTAATCAAAGTGTATTTTTTCTTTAAAGTTACACGTCTCTAGTTTCCGTAGCATCGATATCTCTTAGAAAAATCGGAATATTTTGAACCTAGGTTACTAATATACGTTTAATTAGAATACGCCTTTGTTCCCAACGCGTATGTCAAAAAAACGGTAGCGGTAATTTTTTTCTAGCCAATTATTTCATCAAAATGATTGACAGTATATATGAGAGATAAGTACGCGTGTGATAGACTTTAATTAAGTCTAGTAGTGGATCAATAAACAGTTTAATAGACCATTATTATATCGAACGAGATGACGACTGCGACGTCCTCATAGAATTTGGATAAAAACTCATTTGAAATAGCCATAGTGTAGTGTTTTATTTCTATCAACTATGTAGACATCGTCATAATTAGATTATTTATAAATAACGTAATATTTGTAATACGTAAACATCAATTAATTAATCCAATTAGTATTGCAACATATTCTTTCTCATTTATGTTTTTATAATTATTGTTTATTTTGTTTATAATTAACGTTACGTTAAATTATTATGTTGTATTAAATATTTTAATTAAAGTAAAACATAATGCATACTTAATTATATTCTGATGCATTTTAAAACAGATATATTAGTAGTATTAAAATATTTTATCAAAATAGAATCAATGTGAATACTTTCATAATAACTATATTCCATTCACTGATTCTTTAAAATGTGTATTTCTTTCATGACAAATAACTTATGAAATAGTTGAACATATGTTGAGGAAAACACGTCGTATGATATGCCGGAACAGCTCTCACCGTTATAGCTTTATAACATTAGTGTTTTTGTATCCGCCATCAGTGGGACAGGAGACCGGGAAACCAATCAATTACATATTAGCTTAATGTGACGGAGACTTCGCTTACCATTTGCATGGTGCGTGCAAAACCGTTGAGGACCCGACTAACGGCTCTGAGGACAATCAACTTGTGATTGTTCCGGGAATTTGTGGCTATAACTGGCTACCTTGTACGGATTAAAATTAAAATAAATAATGTTCTTTAGCACTGAGAGGAGCCTGAAGTTTGTGAGTGTTCCAATGATCTCTTTACAGGCATTAAATAAACAGCATTTTTCTATCTCCTGGTAATGAAACATTAACTCTTAATAGGTATTGATACCTAAAAAATTGATTTTTTGCCTGAAAACGATCGCTTGGATAACCAATATGATTAATATTTTAACTATTTATATTTGCGCATCACAATACAATATAAAATACCTTTGCTAGGCGCGTTAATACTAATTATTAACTGAAACAACTTTATACACCATAAGCAAGCTTTATGTTCTTAATACTGACAATAGTTTAAACATGCAACAAACAAGTTACACGGCAAAATTGTTAAGTCGCTTAACAATCGGATTACAAAGTAGGTACTAGCTTAGAACCGTACTTGATAGTTTATTAGAGATATTATGTGGATCATAAAGTAGATTTTAATTGGAATTGCTGGGGTATCGTATCCGGGGGCTACACTGGCGGGAACAATGGCGGCGTGCAGGAGGCGGAGGTTGTTCGTGCCCGCCCGCCCTATTGGATTAAACACTACAATGCTCGTTCATTAATATACTTTTAATAACTCGCTATATAGCTTGCAATCACCGGTTCTATTTGTATAAATGCAATATTTAAGTACAGGTGCATCCTAAGGAAATATCACAGCAAATATTTAGTTCAATTATGGGAATTACTTAAATAAATAAAGTTGTACATAATTTAATAAAAATTGCGCAATATATGTATATTACAAACATATTTTTTACTTTACAAACAGTTTTACTTACATATGGACTTAAAAGTCAAATAAATAGAAAGATAATGTAACATATGGACATACAAGTCGAATAAATAGAGAGATAGTGTAAGTAGAGTAATTTAATCAGCATAATAGAGCTCTTCCCGATGCAATCACTATAAATTGGTGCAAACGCCGTTCCTTTCTCATAACATCACTAACTAAGTAAACAGGCGCCTATTCACTTGATTCATTCATAAGATTAAATAAGTAATATAGCATTGGTGTCGAGCGTGAGGTTCATGGGTACTTTGGATGATTACTTGTTCGATAATGAGTTTAGAGGTCCGTTATAGACCGGTCGAACGTACCGTACACACGGGCTCTTCACTCTTACCAATTAGTTACCATTAACTTTACGGGGTTACATAATTTCAAAATGTAGAGTAGCGAAAATAAACATCCTTTGAGTGGAATGAGTCATTTCATATTTACGGCCTAGAATCAACTGTTCGTTTATGGTCAAGACGATCGGTTTTGGGTGTGGTCTAGGTGTTGTTGCTAAGACAGTATTTATTTAGAAATTATATCTAAACACATGCTGTTTGAAGACTTAGTTGAAGGAGAAGGCTAGCTTAAAGTATGTGTAATTACATAGTACTTTGTGGGGCATGGGAAATACACATCTCTGCAATTATTACACTGATAATTTACAGATAAATAGGTGATCAGCTTTTTATGCATACGTTTCAGAAACATTTGGTTTCTTCGGAATTTAAACCAGAGACTTACACCGCAACTCGCAGACGTGAAACCACTCGTCGCTAAATGGTTTTCTATGTGAGAATTAAACTAGCTGAGAGTTGGAAAAATTTCGTTGTTTGATTTGAAAAACGTTAGAAAAACAAAAGAGATCTTTACAGGTGATCATATAGGTAACATCTCAATTTCTAGAGTTTGAAATTACTGTCATAAGTTCATATCTTCAAATTAATGTCTAAGTTGACAAACGCAGGGCAATATTGTTAGTAACATCCTTATAAACTTGTAAGCAACTTAATGTTACTAGCAACAGTTGCCTATTATCAGCATATGCCTTAGTAAAGAAGCCTCCTCCGAACGGCGCGGTCCCAATTTTTACGTCCACATTCTAATCGATAGCTAACGGTTTTTTAAATAGCGATAAAATTGATTCTGACGCGGAGTATTTATAAATGATAAATGCACTCACCGACAATCTAAGAATGTTGCGTAATGATCAGTAAATAAAGATTTAAATCTTCATAATTCATGCAATGACTGCGTAGAGTTTTATTCACCGCATGGTATGATGAATACGTATTATTTAAATATTGAATTAACAGAACTGTTACGCAGTTCTTAACTATGGAGTTTAAATATGTAGCGGAAGTCATAATCCGTTATGTAGAGATGGGCAGTTGAATTGAAATTGAAGATAATTTGGAAAAATTTCCAACATTATGATTACAAATAAGAATATCTTATGAATGGATGAATAAAATTTCCTAAATTTTAGTTAAAGTCCATCTCGACTATGTCAGCTCTAGAAAAAAAAAAACTACATCGAAATCGACATTCATTTAGAAACGCCACGGACAGTCGCACAGACAAGTCTAACTTATGACAGCACCCTTTTCGTCGAGGTCGAAAACATAAGTTTTGAATGTCAATGTAACAGGTATCGGTTGGTCACATTTGCGGACACCGGTAAAGCCGCAACGCAATTTCCCGTAGGCCCCAGCGGCATCGGAAGATTGAAATGAACCTGTAAATCGAATTTATCACGTACTGCCTGTCATTACAGCAGCCATTGGATTCCTTGCGGTCGACACTCCCTACGCAAGGTGGAATATTACCGCACACGAGGACACCTGTGCATATACATACGAATGAATAACCTTTCATGGAATCTTACAGATATTATCTACAATTTTTTGTTATGATCTGTGGCCATAATTCACGTCAGTAAGTTCCCCATTCAAGTATCGCATTCTTGCAGTTTTGCTATCTTTAGTAAATAAAGAAAATTGTTATTACTAAATTAAATAAATACATGAACATATATATCCTAAGATTTTTGGGTTCTCAGAAACGGATCAACCGATTGAAAAGCAATTCTAACTAATCTGTTATGACAAGTCGCATATAAGAAACCTATATAGGCTGTGTTTCATTTCACAAACAGAAAAATCACGGTCTTAGCTGGTTTGTGTAAATAAGTTTTATATATCGACCCCGATAGCTATGTACCTAATGAAAAACATAAATTTAATGAAGTATGCTTTTACAAAGCACTTTTGAATCGTCAATATTTTTATTAGATCTATTTATAGTAATATTAACCGCCGGTTAGGGAAATAGATTCTATCAGAAACTCTTTTTAAAGTCACCTTTCTCGAAAGTGCCTAGAACGTTATTGGCAACGATTTATTTTTAAAATTTTTACTTTCACTTTAAATTTCGAAAAAAAAAACTGTTAAGAAATTCGTAATAAATCGTAGATTTTCGCGGTGAATTTGCGTCGCGTGTCAATCAAAAAAGGAAACACTGTAAGAGATTTCGAATTTGTTTCGTTTTTTCGATTTGTTGTCGCGAAGAAGTAGAGCACTACCTGACAAAAATCATAAATATCTAAGGTTTTTGCACCATTTCTACAGTTACTTTAATTATTATAACATAACAGTTAATAAAAGACATATTTTGCAGAATCAAACACCTCACTTTTAACGGTGTCCTACGATAGTATAATAGTTTGTATCTGTCTTAAGTTGTATAACAACTTATAAGTTACAATAATTTGCAAAAACAAATCAGTGATTTAAAATTGCATCACAGTTAAGGCAAACTCATCAAAGTTAATAGGCAAAAATGTATTACACTGGTAAAAACATACATGACAAAGATAAAAAATATAATAATAAATTTAAGGTCGATAAATGAAACAGTTAAATATATTTTGTTTAATTTAGTTAAAGTGAAGTCTTGTCTCAAAGGCGACAAACGTTCCATAAATAAAGTAGGCTTAATGAGGCGTTTTAGGCTTTCGTTAAAACACTGTAATTGTACGACTAATCATAGTATGACGCTCGTCTGGATACACGCGTCGACGTCACCCGCGGCGGTCGTGACTGTTGCGCGTGCTGTGTCATGCGCCACTTGTGATTATTGAGCTGCAAAGCGCCTCTGTCTATCATGTTCTTTATATTAACCATTGGCGTTTTAACAGCTACTTGTGTTTCTAATTGATGGCTATTTCAAAGAAGTTGCTTTGGTTTTGTTTACCTTAAATTTGATCAGTGTTTAAAATATTTTATATCCCTCTTAAGGCAAAAATTTCACGTGAGTGTTAGGGTATTTGAAAACAAGGGAGAAGTTCATAAGTAAGGAGCTTAAAAACCACAGCGCTTATAAGGCTGGTCAATTGGGTATTTAACGTAATAAATATCCAAAAATACGTAAATAATAAAATAATAAGTAATAAATATTTTTTAACCATTGTCATTATCGGTCGTATTAACAGATTTAAAAAATTCACACATCCTGCGTTTTGATGTAAAATTTTCTTAAACTAATTTTATAAATGATCTTTATATTATTCTTAACGGCGTAAAAATACTAGATTTCCAATATCAAAATCAGAAAACTTCTAAGTTCAAAGTCGAAAACTATAATGAAATTATACTGACCTATAATTTAGATGACTTTGTTTACTAATAGACAAAAACGTTACAAAGCCACAGACAAGAGTCACGGCGGTTAACAGTAATACAATTAGCACTCCATTGAGACCAGTTCTGCACGATTGAATCGCGCTCACTTCGAATGGATTTCGTGACAGTTGTCACGTGACGTACGCAGTCTTTTCCGGGAATCCGTTACCGTTCGCAGCTTTATTAGATATCGGGGTCGCTATCGCTCGTGATGGGCCATGACTAAACTATAATAAACTCGTCGTTGTCTGTGAATCCGCCTGATAAGGGTAAAATCTTTTTCAAGGACAGACGGGCAATCAAAATACTTACAATTCGTAAAAAATACAATCATACCAAAGACTACATATAATGGTCTATACCTAAGAAAATTTTCTCGAGCATGTAGATTCTTGTAATTGTTCCAATATGTATGGCGTAAATGTACATGTATGTAATGTATGTTTTGTTGCATGCTGTGTTGGAATATGAATATGTTCAGAAAATTAGTATATGTGGGTAAACCTATAAATAAATAGAGGAAAGTATATTATAATCTACCGTAAATAACCCTATACTCATTACAAGGAAATTATAGCCTCATTGGTCATTTCTATCAAGGTCCATGCTTATTAATTAGAAAGCTATCAGAATCAGCTTGCTTTGTAATGTACTCTGTAAGTAGCTTGTGAATTAGGTAGGTACGGATCTCCATATTCGAGAATCCGTAATGGACGCTGTGTTTCGACCTCTGCAGACGCAATAATTGAGCATAGCAATCAAATTACCGATGATTGATGTTTCCGTTATAACACGGAGTGTAGCCGCAAGTATCCCACCGGCCAAGCAGACCGTATCATAGGTAAAAACGCTGAAGAATTTCGACAACACGTCCCAAATCGATAATCTAATTATAGCCACGGAGATATTTTTCATTAGGGAAAATTGGAATTCTGTTACTAATGATCAGCGTACTAAACTTTGCCAACTTGCATTTTGCGTTATAACTAGGATGAGGAAGAATGTCAAGTAATTGTTCTCCTATTCCTTTGAAATAATATTACTTTTACATTATTTAAATACCAAAATCTCTTTTTAATAAAAGCACAAACCTCGAACAATCGACAAATGTACACGTCGCTCAATATAAAAATACCTATATATAAATATTTATAATATAAATAGATTTTTTTTAAATATTTAGGATACATGTCAGCACTATACAGATGTAACTTTTAGTTGTATGAAGATTTATCATGAAAAATGGGATTGTTATTATTATATGTGTGCAGAAAGTCTCGCATTAATATAATCAAAGTAGAACATTCATAAATCAATCTCGCCGCCAACAGGCAGACGGCAAGGCAACATCCGCAATTTTACGAGATAAGCAATATAAAACCATTAGGGGTAATAAATGCCCGCTCGGCTTGCGTATGTGACGTTTTACAACACTCTTTGAAATATCACTCAGTGTTAGAGAACGACTCGCTTCATAAGCAATTGAAATGCCTGCGGCTGCCTCTCCGTTGTTCCCGTCTAAAGGCGACGTTTGTTAATGCTCATTCTTATTTATATACGTCGTAATTTTGAAAGATACACCGCTTCTATGAAACACTGAATATTATTTAAACTCATCAGAAAATTTCTCTTCATATTAACTTTATAGCATAAAGTGAATTCCCGTAACCCCTCAGTGGGGCATGGGGAAGACACATTTCTGTATCTGTTTCACTGATCATTTTCTTTACAGGCAATAGGCATTCTGTGCCAATCCAACCGAAACAAATGTTCCCCGGGATTCGAACTCAGGACTTTCGGTGCATCACGAAGACGCGTAAACCGCTTAGCCACGAAGACGGTCATAGTTTAAAAAAACTTTATAGCATAATAGCACTCAAAAGAGCAACTGGAAATATAAATAAAAAGATATGAATAGATATATAAAAATAGATCATATTGAATAAACAGACAATAATTTATTTTCATCGGTTACAGTGAAATTCTTGATTTCCTATTGCATTACATAAATAAAATGTGTACTAGCTAAGCGAACGTGCCGCCTCGGGCACGTAACCGCTTCCATTATAAACGTTTATTGCTTTATTTCATCTAAAGTGAAAATCGTCGCTGCACTACTGCGAGTTAAAAATCATTCATATTCATACAAAGCCTAATGCCGCGGCGAGCGACGTCAATCAAATCAGCGTTTACCGTCGTATCTGAGCGTAGTTTTAGTAATGAATAAATCAAGGGTGTGAAAGTCTTACTCTACGTTCAGATGGCACTATATGCTTACACAAGATTTTATTGCATTCCGTGCATATAGCAGAAAATGTATGAAAACTGTCAAGTTCACACGTAGTCCGCGCGTGAGAAAATATAACGTATGAAATTGTCACCGAAAGACCGCGTTTTTGGATTTTATGAAACGTCGTACGCAGTAGTAAGTGGTTTTTAGGTTAAAAGTGACATTGAAGACAGAAACCCCGACCTGATGATTATAAATGAGATAAATGAACACACAACAAACATCTCCATCTCGATCAAGTCAGTTTTCAACCAAAAAACTGCATCAAAATCAGTCCATTCGTGAAGGAGTTACGACGCCACCCCACATTAATCTAATAACACCCCTCTTTTTATCGAGGATTAAATATAACATCGAATGTTCGCTATCTGCAAGTAGCTTTACCTTAGACACACGATGAGATTTATATTACACTAGCAATACAAGATAATGTTTTTGATTGCAGATAAATTATAGAACAACAATAGAGTGTGATTAAGCTGTGTAAGAGTTAATTGTTGTGTCATCATTATAACTGAAGATTACTTCCTACTTTACTTTTAAATAAAAATATAATGCTAAACAGAACCTACTTTTCAAAAATAAAACTGTTCTCAATTCTCAATACAAGTGCTTTTAAAAACCACTTTACCTACTAAGTTTTCTGTCATAAATTTATGACTCTGAACTTATAGACAACCTATTATTAAATTTTTTGAAGGACTATAAACTGTTTCATTTATTACTTTTGTGTATTAAGTCGGTTTATATATTTATAGCTGTTTTAATCAAATTTTATTATCATCTAGTTAGTTAAAAAGTGAAACAAGCGTGGTCTAGCGAAGCAAGAAAGAGACCGAACAGGTCAACAGCGTACAATTCAAAGAAAGCGACAGAAGACGGATGCACTGTGCACCGAAAACCTAGTTTCTATTAAAGCCGCCATGAACAATACGAAATTATAGCGTTTAGAATCTTCTACTTGAATGAGTTAGCGAGATTAATCGCGGAGAAAACGAAACAGGCTCTTACGACGGTCATTTGTGATTGTAGGCTTTGTATACCTGACGTTAATGGTTATTTTTAGAGCTTTTACAGCGATATTTCTACTCTACAATAAAAAACGTATACATACATATAATATATTATATAAAATCACATTAATAAATCATAGATACTAATTTAGACTATAATTTAATAATATTTTTATTTTTATATTAAAGGACTTTTGTCCTTGACAAAATTTTACTTCGCCTTTGCGTGGTCTCGTGCTTACAGTTTTCAGTTCCAGTTCATCAATTACAAGATTAATGACAGTGTGGATGCAATTACGTAAAAGAGATGTTTAACCGTTTACAAGTGATGTTGGCATGTTAGTTGTTTAAGCTTATCTTTATCTCGGGACAACGTAGGCGGTAACTTTGATACATTGATCAGGAAAGAAGAAATTCAGCCTTTAACGCTCAACTCACAATGGCGCAGTCGAATCTGTTTTTCCAGAGACCTAATGACTTTTATCTTTTATACTTTTGCCAAGGTTCGACACACGATTCCACATTTAGGTACATAAGACTAATTTATACTGATAAAGGGATTGTTAAGTGTTAGGGATCATTCACAGCAGGGCTTAGGGATCTAAGGCTTTATTCCCTCTATTTAGTCTCTGTACAATATTGTATCAATTTAATTTGAATATAATACTGGAAAGTAACAGGCTCCTTCAATACAGTTTATACTACAAAAAGAGCCCGGGATGTTGTATTTATGTAATGTTTATTTACGAATTGTGGTACCCCATCCATGTGGGACTTGTACAGACACGAATATACTAAAGTCGAAAAACGTACGCATCGCGTAGCTTTTCTCTGCGGCAGTGTGAGTTTGGCCTTAGTGAAGCCTTGCCACAACCTCCGTACGATCAACCCACTGACCTGTGTTTATCGAGGGTAAATTGAACATGTTTAGAGACGTTTCTTATGATCATTAAATTACCGATCGTTTATGGGATACACGTAAGCCCCGTAAACAGGAAATGAGTACGCATATTGGATGAGGTGAAAAGCAATATCATGTGTCAATGGACGCGGTGAACTAAAATATCTTATTCATTTTTAACATCTGACAAGAAAAGAGGGGTGTTATAAGATTGATGTGTCAGTTTGCCTGTCTTTGGCGGTGTAGCTTATTAAAAACTCTTTTCATTATTTATTTTAATTTTGTTTTAAGTTGGCATATTTATATGAATTCTTTGTTCTAATTATTTTTTGCCTAAATTTCAGATTTATTTATTTGATAAAAGAATACGAATTAATCAATAATTTATTAATAAAATTGTATAAAGCAGGCGTAATTGAGATAGATGTTAACTGATTTATGAAATTCTGTTCATCTATTAATGAGATATATATTTATAATCACCATGTCGGAGGGTTTTTCAAATTGTCTTCAATTTCACTTGTGATTAAATGACTCTCAGGTGGAGAATTGCACGATGTTGTGGTCAGCCACAATTGCGCGCTATGTACTGGCCTTTTTTATACCCATCTTTCATAATTAGTTCCTTTTTTAATAGGAAAATAACATAAAAAACCCCTGGAAATTAGCTTTAATTAATTTCGTTCGAGCGAATTATAACAGTTCTATTCGTTGTATAGTCGAATTCAATTTTCTAAAATTATGTTTCTTACTTTAGCACCTTTCAAAACCCTTACGTCTTTTGTCTTGGTCAAAATATATTTACAAGTGTAATTGAAGACAGTTTAAAAACGCTTAATTTATAATAATAAAATAGCTTCCTAAATTATAGTTTAGAACCATAACGTCAGCTTTCAAACAAAACAAAAGCTAAATATGTATCATAAACGGTTCATTCCGATTCATTCAAGAACTACAATTCCACAGACAGACCGACGCACAAACACACAACACGTAAAACTCTCACAACAACAACTCTCACTAAAAACTCTCTTTCTCTCTCTCGTAACATCTCTTATTCCACGTCGGAATATAAAAACTATCAATTGATACAAATGTATAACCATAAATTCAGTCTATCAAGCTAATACAAAGTAATAAACATTCACACGGTTTATCAAACTCCGAGTGACTCATAAATAATAAATATCAACACTTGTCTTCGCCTGTACATTAATAAGGCGGAATCACAATTCCATCACGTCAATGTATCGCGGGCTTATTAAGAGCAACAAATAAATGCTCATTCAATGTAAATGAGTACGCTACTGGATGTGAATGGTTTTTAGACGCAGATCTCGTATTGTTGACAGCTCTATACTTTACGGATCATATTACAGTACTAACACCAAAATGATACTTTAGCTAACAATACAGACAGCAATAATTGTGCGAGTTTAAAATGAATAATCGTGATGCTATTTCTGACGATATATGTATTTAATTCAACTATTGGCTATTTTAGAGAAGAATTATTAAAATTTATAAAATTACTAGTGGACCTCGCGAACTTCGTATCGCTTCAGAGTGCCGAATAATGTGTCACCTAAAACGTCATTCCATAGAAAATGTATGAGGAAACTAATTAGCAATAAATTAAAATTGCGACTATAATTTGAGATTTAAACTATCCTATCTCTCAAGTTGGATCGAACTGCACATGGTGTGCGAATTTTATTATAATCGGTTAAGTGGTTTAGGAGTCCATTGAGGACAAACATTGTGACACGAGATTTATATATATTAAGATTTAAATAATTAGGTATTACTAAAATTGCTTTTAAATGTTTAAAAAAGACAAATCATTTCGAATCGGTCAAGCCGGTCTGGAGTTTAAATGGGGTAACTAACCTGCCTCTGTTTTTTAACCGACCTTCAAAAAAAACCAAAAAGGAGGTTATCAATTCGACGCGTATTTTTTATATCGCCCGGAGTCTTTGTTAGAATTCTTAAATATTGTATAAGAGTTAACAATAAATATTTGCGTTACAAAAAGTAGCTAATTTAAAACATAAAAGCTCACAAATTTAGTAATATCTACGAAAGTTGCAAAATAGCAGAAAGATGTAAACTAGATTAGCGAAAGGGCACAACAGATTGAGGTCTCTAAAGGTCTACTAGCAAGAAATCAGTCGATATCCATAGTGTGCCAACCAGTACAAGTATGGTGAAACGTAAATAGCAGGTTGGAGGCATCCGCCTCATTCAATGCGCCTGACCCCATCTGATCACGGCTCGGGGCTAGCACACATTCACAACTGATATCCAACACAATGGCCCTACTAAAAACCCTTTAAGGGTCTCTCTAATAGACGTTAGATAGCGACCCATACTATAATTTCTGCTATTGAATACAAATACGTATAAATTACACGTTTCGCTTACAGCGGACACGATTAAGATTTGCGTGGGGCTTCGATATCCTTCAATTATAGATCATCAAATGACATCTCTCGGCTTAAGGATACGTGTGTCATCGTGTAGTTCTTAAGATTGGCGCGTTCAAACAAATTCTTCAGCTTTATAATATTAAAAGTATAGATTTAGATCCATTCCGGTCCTCTATAATCTTATAAGAATTTGATTCTAGTCCTGTCCAATATGAGATACATTAAACATTGGACCATAAATCGTAATTTACATGACAGTACAAATAGAAAATCATATACAAATGTTTAACGTGATTGTTGGATCCCTGACCATATCTAAATCGTATAACATCTCCTCGTAATCATCAAGCAGTCGGGTCTTATGAAGTAGAGCGAATAATCATGTTTTTGCTATCACATATTATGTTATGTTATGGTAATACCAATGCTATAATGCCACCCACTTCTATCGTCAATTAGATATCAAATGAATGTAAATGAGCCTGTTCGAGACAGTTTTAAGGTTTTTATAGCATTAACACATTATCATATTTTTATGTAATGTGTTTACGATTTTGAACACTTGTTAAAAGAAGGCTTTGATAATTAATTAACGGAATTAGTTCAATTATTAATTTTAATTGCTTTTTTAATTTAATTGGCGTCTGGCTATATAAACATTTGATCTATTCTATTTTAGAATGGGCTTAGGAACGATTTTTCACCGTTTTTAAACTTTTAAACATCCAGAAATTAATCTTGTTTCGTGTTCAGAAGTCAATCACATGAATGATTCATTAATAATCTAGAACACAGTGAAATAAAAACAAAACAAATAAACAATAAATTTTTAAGTCATACTTTTCCTTCAAAAAAATAAATCATTATTCTTCAATACATAATACCGCTATGTATAGTTAAATAGAAGCTCGTTATTGAGGTCCAACAATAGCTTCAATAGAATCGATTCGCGGAGCACGCTACAAAAAATCTCCTTTGTGTCGCGAGAGATGGTTTCAGACCTCCCCATAATTCAATTTTGGACAAATCGTGTTCTACAAATTACGTGCTACCATGCAGTTGTGGAATCGTATTAGTTAGCTGTGCCCAGCGGTTTCATTCGCACTAATTTCGTCCATGTTTAGCCCATAGCCATAGTCAATAAATGGAACTATGCAACACAAAAATATCTTTTCAATTCGAACCAATAATTTTTGAAATTTTAGTATAGATTAAAACTTTGTTACTAACAGATAACCACTTAATTGACAACACTATAGTTATCTCATCAGGTCTCTTAAATAACTCTGCTTTGATGACAAGATGAAGCTTATGATTTAGTACCTAATTATATTACGACAATACAGATGTGTTCAAATTGTCTGTAAAATTTGCAATTCACGTAGGTTTTACCTATATGTAAAAACTATGTAACGATTAGCTTTAGAAAAACTACCGAGTTTCTGGCCGGTTCTTCTCGGTAGAACCTACTTTACGAACCGGTGGTAACTGTAACTTTTAATAGATAAAAAAAAAACGATTCAAAAGTGTTTTGTAAAAGCTTATTTGAATAAAGTTTATTTTGACTTTGAGTATTCAAAACCGTTGAGTAACTTTTTGTGATGCGCAACATATGAACAGTCAAAAAGCTATAACAATTTTTTGCCGTTATAATTTTTAAATCTCTCACAATAAGTTTTATTAAATAAGTCTATATTCAGACAGTTTAAGTTATATCATTTGTATTCAATAAAAATCTATTTTAGACACAGCGCTTCTTAATTGGCATTTGTCTGTGACAGAAATGATTGCTTTGCGCATTTTTATGTTCATTAAACTATGGTATTTAACATTAATTTTCAATCAAAATGTGCGATCGTCGATGGTTTTTATATGATATGATGCCGTAAACTACATTTGTGGACTGCACCTAGACAACCGTTACGCAGAAGTATAACAAACCCCGTACAAAAAACTTGCTCTAATAAGCGCTTTACAATTCTCACACAAATAGGTTATTGTTTTCAATTAAGAAGCGTTTAGACCACCCGTGTACATATATTTTTATAGAGCCTTTAGTTTCTTAGTCCTATTTAATTTAAAAGAATGTTCCTAAATAATTTATCTCGTTACAAACATAAGGTAAGGTTGATTTGTTACATCCTATAAAATCCATTTTTGCTATCTGGATTATAAGTTTTCAAATTCGAATATTAGAAAGTTTCGTTTGTGTTCAAATATAAAAAAAATATGTAAGAACATTATAATTTCTTTTTTATCAGAGGTAATAACTTGTATTCATAATCGACGCTCAATTATAACCATTCGGTAAAAATCAATTACCGCTTAAAATCTACACGATAATTAAGTAATCGTTCAAACAAACAATCTAGGTCACACAATACATTCTAATTAAATATCGAGTGTGAAAGCTTGTGACCGATTTTTCTGAACGAATACAGTTACTTTTTGTTTTAACAAAATCACGCTTGAGCTGTCATGACTGATATTTAATGAATTACGCCATATTAAACTTTAATTGCTTTAAAGACGATTAAAAAGTTAACGCCCCCAGATTGAGATCGTAATTGTTTTAAGTTCATTCTCACAGTTAAGACCAGGTTACAGAATAATCATCGTACAGTGTCTTAATTATATGAAATAACAATACTGAGAAAATAGTCCCGGCAAAAAGTTCATCGGTGTCCGCAAATTTAAATGAGGCACGTATTATTATATAGAATAAGTAACACACAATGAGAGCAGGTCATTAAAATTTGAGAAGAATTCCCGAATGATGTTCTTATGTTTTTGTTACAGATATTGCCACGGTGTCTATCAAGAGGAACAATGCGGCTTTTAATTAGTTTAGCGATATTAGTGTGCGCTGTGGACGCCGCGAAGAAATTCGAGGGTACGTTGAGATCGGCAGCCGATGCCCCACCTCAAGACAACCTAGCCATCGAATCTGAATCTCCTGAACCTTCTGTGGTCGAAGCCCCACAAGACTATAAGAATCCGGGCGCTCCACCACCTGAAAAAGTTGAAGATGACCCCATAGACGAAGAAGAAGAAGAACAACCGGCACCTGTACCAGAGACGGCAGCTGGTGTTCCACCATCTGCACCCAGTGGGATATCCGCTCCATCGGCCCCTGCAAACTCCCTTGAAGAATGTGATCCCGAAATGATTGGATTTGAACTTGTCACTGGGTAAGCAGCATTCACTAACTTATTATAACACAAGAACATTTTTATAAACACAGTAAATAGTTATTTAGGGTATCATTTTACTTTGCATTTAAATGCGTAAAATATTAACAAATAGCCGTTACATTTTGTTATAAAAATATAAGCAAAATGTAAAATCTTATCTTTCTTGAAACAGGTACGTTTTCTCAGCCCCATCACACATTCTGGACGACATCCCTGGAACTTTAATGTTGACAGATTGTTTAGAACAATGCCAAGCGAATGACACTTGCCGCGCTGTGAACTACGAAACAGGCTTATGCGTGCTATTCAGCTCTGATGCGGACCAATTACCCGGTAATTATTTGTCTTATTTTTTTGCAATCAAGTGTTTAAGGAAAAATATTTAAATACATATTCTTTGTTCTTTTTTC
This sequence comes from Aporia crataegi, assembly GCA_912999735.1. Classification (NCBI taxonomy): domain Eukaryota; kingdom Metazoa; phylum Arthropoda; class Insecta; order Lepidoptera; family Pieridae; genus Aporia; species Aporia crataegi. The sequence continues at coordinate 9,167,246 of OU538736.1, forward strand.
GAAGTCGTCGATATATTTAAATAAAATGTAGACATAGCAGACAAGTTTTACAGATTCTAATGAGTTTTATTTTCAGGGGCACTCACGAAATCGCAATTCCCCGTTTTTACAATCTATGCACAAAAGTCTTGCCTTGGTGTGAAACCATGCGAGCGGGCGTGGTGCTTCGACCGTGTGCGCGGCTACCACCTCAAAGGGCGCGGCAAGAAGACACACACGGTCAGCTCTAGACAAATGTGCCTCGATCTCTGTCTGGGAGAAAATGAATTTGTTTGCAGGTACGTAATTTACATATCGACTCGAATACGAACGCTGGTATTTTTGACAATAATTTACAAGATCGTAAGGGAAGCGAGAAATTTGTGAACGCCTGCCACGACAAATGTAATATTGAATGTTAATAATTCACAGCCGGTATTCTTGGCATCGCATTGCATAGAAAAGGTCATAACATCTTCATTGAATACTGTTACTTATTTGTATTCCCTTCGACGAGGAAGTGAAAATGCCTAGATTCCGCGAATATGTAAGATTTATATCGTGTAGTTTCTGAAACGTATTCAATTGAATAGGCCAGTAAGAGTTCCCATATTGTGGAATAATAATTAATATTGTCTAATAGCATTGATCATTTCTATGTTGATTTGGATCAAGTTTAGAACTGCGAAAATAGTAAAAAAAATAATACGTTTCTTGTTAAGGTAATAAACCGAGTTCAACTATCGTAAATGTAGTGCTAATTAAAAGGATATTTTTAATGAACTAGTCACTGTCTAGATATGGTAGTCAGATCAAGATATTTTACTCGTTTGAAAACATTTCCAATCATTCTTATTGCGCGGTACTTTAATTAAATCCACTGTAATATTGATAGAAATTACATAGGATAGAAGGAAATGAGTGCATTCATTAGATACACAAGCAATACACATGATTACGATCCAGTGGAGTCGATAAATCTATTTTACGATCATGCACCATGTTCGACTTCAAAAGTTCCACGACCATCTAAAACCTTATTACGCGATTTAACTGCTTGATGAATGAAATACGCTCATACGAGTCTTATAAGGAGAATCTTACATACTCTACATGAGACATTTAAGACTATAAAGCATATCTGATAAACGGAAGCTATGAAATGGCAAATAAACTGTAATTATTATAATTGAACAGCAACTCATCCTGTGTCATAAAAACAATTGTTTTTAATACTTAGTAATTACCATAAATGTACAAAAGAAACTGAGGACAATTTAAAAACCATCGACGTGATAATAAATAAGAATATCTAATAAAAGGATAAACACATCATAAAATACAGCTCTCCATCTCTATAACGCCAAATTTCAAACTAAAATCCGCTTCGAAATCGTTTTGAAACTACGATGCCACATAAATACAAACATACACTCACAGAGACACAGACATGTTAAATTTATAACACCCTCTTTTTTCGACAGGGTTTGAAAGCACTAATTTTATTAGAACGAATCTCTTAGGTGTAAATGAATAATGTAGTCGGTCGAGCCGTAGCAGCTCATCGCGATTCGACAGTCACGACAAGTATTCGTTTTCGCGAGAGGATGTTTTAGTTTCCAGTGTGGGAGAGGATTGCCCTATCACTTCCTACTTTCACAATACAATAAGCGATAAACTGAATACTCCCTGCCTTATTGAAAGACCTACATCTCGTGCCAAGTGGAATTTATGCGATGAATCCATAAATGTCATCTTCGTTTACTATCACGCGCGTTCACTATGAACTTTTAAAAGGTCGTTTGACAGGGTTATCAACGTTACATATAGCGGTCTTTACTCATTGAATCTGATACATAAGTAGGAAAGTAAAGTTTACGTAAATAAAATTAAAATCTCTATAGATACTCTTCGCTGATAAACAAGGTGCAATCACAGAGAATTTACAAGGCGTGTGTTCAATCGATGTAGCTTAGTTTAAAAGGATGTATCGGCACAGGTTAGAGCGAGGGTCATATGATTAGGATCGATTGTAAATCAAGAGAAAATATTGATACAGATGAACATGCGATAATATTGTCCTTGCGCGGGTGGTCACTGTAAAGCAATAAAGGCCGTGGAGGTCACAGTTACATAAGTAACGCCGTGAAGCCTGCAATAAAGTCAGTCCAGACATATGCATCTAAGCAAACCCTAACATTATGGACTGCCACTAACATGATTTAATGACTTTTGTTAGAAACTATAACAATGCTCATAATGGCTTAGAGATATTCATGAGTTTCTAGCTCGTAAGTAAAAGGTATTCTGCGCTTCGCTTATTAACTTGACATTCTTTTTGTTATGACTATAATTATTGAGTTATAGTACATAAACCACGCGTAGGTCGTAAAAGCATGAGCGAATAAAAGATGTCACTGGATGAGGTTAAGTCTGAGAAAGTTCACACGGATATACAAAAAGAATAAAACGCCTTTTAAAGCACGCTACTTTGTTACAGATCGGCGAACTACAACAACAAAACAGGCGAATGTGTTCTATCAAACATGGATCGTATTACTTTGGGCGCTACCAACTTGTTTAAGCCGAATGAAGGTAAACAAATAATTTAACAAGATGTTTCAAATAACAATCGAAGAAAATAAGTTGCAATAAATTCTTTCATATTCATTTTCTAGCTTGATACGTAAATCATCTGCGTAAAAGTAAGAAAAAAATTCACCTTTGTTCTTTTCGATGATCTCAATTACTCTGTGGTTTGGTTAGTGGTTTAATGTAACAAACTAGTTTTAGTAAAAATACTAGTTAATAAAGATACGTAACTTGACTCATTGCGATAATTTTAATCGGTTCAAACTGGAAAGTAACAACAAATACATTAAAAAAAATAGATATCGGAATAACTTTTACAATGTTCCCTACATAATATTATTATTTTTTACAGACACTGATTATTTAGAAAATAACTGTGTGGAAGAACCAACAAAGTTGTGCGAGTTCAAAAAAATGAGTGGAAGAATTCTTAAAACGGTTGATTCCGTGTACCAAGACGTACAGACAGTGGAGGAGTGTCGGGAACTGTGCTTAAACTCACCATTCCGTTGTCACTCCTATGATCATGGTGATACTGGTGATCACGTGTGCCGACTCTCGCACCACTCTAAGGCAACTCTGGTGGATATCCAGGTTTGTTCTAATTTATTTCTAAGGTAGCCAACAATAAAATACGTGATATAAACATGGATAAATGAACTTTAAAACTATGGCATGCACAACTTAGAAACATTTTACAAAAAAAATCGAGAATAGAAATATACAAGTTTATTACGGGAACTAGCATCTTAGAAAGTTAGATTCGCATTATGATGATAATTGTACACTATACACATGGATTGTTAAAGTACTATGAACACTATTATTATGTAAGTGTAGAGGCCATAAATAATTTTATTCTAGGCTTATTCAAATACCCTTGCATTGAGACTTTCCTAGGACGTTCTTATATTACATTGTAAGGATGCTGTTTTGCGAATACCGCATCCTTACCTTCCGGTATACTTTTTATTAGTACACAGACGAGATGAACGCTGTTGATATAAAAATATATTCTATGTCCATCGAACATTTCCAAAGTAAACTCATAGTTAATTAAACTAAATACATATTTAAATACCCTGTCATTTTAGGATCCCTACCTTGAAGTACCAGAGTCAGCCACATACGAGCTGTCCTCTTGCTATAACGTATCCATCGATTGCCGAGCTGGAGACATGGTTGCCAAAATCCAAACATCAAAACTATTCGACGGCAAAATTTACGCTAAAGGAAGTCCCAACTCTTGCGTTGTTGATGTTAAACAAAGTTTGGAGTTCGAGTTGCATATGGGTTACAACAACATTGAGTGCAATGTTAAACAGAATGGACTTGGCAGGTAATTAACTTTTTAACGCAATAATTTAGTTTGATTTTGAACTTTGTAGTAAGTATGTAAGTATAAACAATAGATTGTTTATTGATCACTTTAAACATCAGATTTAATCGAAACTTTATCAAAGACAATGCAATAATATAAAAATATTGTTTTTAGTTAATAATCATAATTTTGTAAAGAACACATGAGCAGTCTACTCATGTGTACTTTGATGTAATATTTCAAGTAAGCATATTTATAAATCAAAGACAAAAGAAATGCACGATTTGGCGTGGTTGTTTTCAATTTTCAGACGACAATTGATTTTCTGATAAATTTTCTATAGGAGATAAAAATCAGGTTAATAATAAAGTGCTCATTATCGATTATTTACTACAGATATCTGAATGATGTAGTAATCCAGCATCACGACACGATCGTCACCTCTTCTGATCTCGGATTAGCCGTGACTTGTCAGTATGATTTAACAAATAAGACCGTTGCAAATGAAGTGGATCTTGGCATTCACGGTGATATTCAGACTGGTCTGTCCGAGGAGGTCATTGTCGACTCACCGAACGTAGCAATGAAGATTACCGATAGGAGTGGAGACGACACCATCGCTTCAGCTGAAGTTGGAGATCCATTGGTAAATATTTTGTACTCTTTTAAAGTGATCTATTTTATACGCATTTATTTGTATGAAATTAAACTTTATCAATGATATTTTTATTGCGTTCAGGCCCTCAAATTCGAGATTATGGATCCCAACTCACCCTTCGAAATATTCGTACGAGAGCTGGTTGCTATGGATGGCGTGGATTCGAGTGAAATCACCCTCATCGACAGCGACGGTTGCCCCACTGACCACTTCATCATGGGTCCGCTATTCAAGTCTACATCAACTGGAAAGGTACATTTTGTTGCTTTAAATTTTGTTTTTCTTTACTTGCAACTAAATAACTTGATCATCAAATTTTACATTTATATTTTTTATTTTCAGATTCTTCTGTCCAACTTCGACGCCTTCAAGTTCCCGTCATCTGAAGTTGTTCAATTCCGCGCGCTGGTTACACCGTGTATGCCTACCTGTGAACCTGTTCAATGTGACGGCGGACCAAATGAACTGCGATCAGTCATGTCTTACGGACGTAGGAAGAGGCGTTCGACCTCGGCCGCACCCACTGACGATATGCTTCTAGTTCAAACTATTCAAATTACTGACAAGTTCGGCTTCGACAAACAGCGTGCTAAGAATGTTACAGAAGATTCAGTGTACGTCAGAGAAACCGATTTTACTTGCGTAAACGCGTCTGGAGCTTTGTTAGCAGCTGCCGCATTCATTGCAGCACAACTAGTCGTACTGGCCGCATGGACCTGCAGTTGGCAGAGAAGACGCGCGGCCGCCAAAGCTGCAGAACTGCTCCCAGGCCCCAACGCCCCTTCATCCCTTTGCAAGGTGTACGATGCTAGTTTTTCCCGAGCGCACCAGAGGCACTTCTGAGTTATTTTAAGAATGTCGACGTAACAACGTTTGCAATAGTAGTAATATCTGTAGCTTAAATACCCCCGTCGAGTCTTGGCTCTGAGGCACCTTCGAGTGAAGGGCTGCGACAGCGGTCATTAATGATAGAAGCGAATCTAAATAACGCAGGATTTGCGTGACGTCGAGACGGGGACGATCACTAAAGCGTTTGTGATAGGCGATGAATGTTAAAGAAGCCAGAGTGTTAGTAGTGTGATTGTTGTATGCCGGCGCTTGCTTGTCCCCGTCTCGTGAGTCGATAGCGGGACAATGGTCGTATTCGTGTGCGAGGCGACGTCGCTCATTTGTTCACTTTACGTGCGACAGTCCGCACTGTACCATATTTTTTGACGTAGCGTAAGAGTGCTCTAACGATAGTTTTAAGTGAAAGCAACATTTCTGTATCTTTTAAGTAGATAATGGAGCGACCGCGTCAAGAAACGATACGCAGACTTAATGTTCCGGTACAAGTAATTTATTCAAACTAGGATAGTTTCTTTTTTACTTAATTTATGGTCATCTACGAATTATAACTATAATTTAAACAAAATGTTGCTTACCTATAACAAAATGAGCTATTTTCTATATTTAGTAAACCGATAGTATTGTTTATGGATATAGTGCCTTATTAAGAATTTATTAAAAATATCTAAATTAAGTTCCAGTTTCAACCGTCCAAATTGTCGAAACCTACAGTGAAATAAATTTATAAAAAAATAATATTGTATTTTATTTATTCTTCTTACTGGCAAGAAAATTTAACTCCCTATTCATAAAGTGAAATGAGTTTGTATGTATACATTTTTTTATTGGGTACCATATCCAAAATAACAAGAGAATCTAAAACATCAATACAATGGGTCTGTAGTAGGCAATGCTACGAAGCGACATAGCGCTACGTTTCCGCTTCTTAACACTTTATACAAATTTATTACCAAGAATCGCTGTGTTATACACAAAATATAATAATAATAAATGAAATCCCTTAACGCCTAGTGTTGGTGAAGTTTACCTTTTTAAATTCTTAAGAACGTACTGCATTTGTTTAACTTGCTTCTTTCAAGGAAAGTAGGTGTTCAGTTTTCTGTGTCTACTCAATCTAAAAATGTATTTTGGTTTATTCTTATTTGTAGTCATCGTGTCGAGGATTTTATAAACTGTCTTCAATTTCACTTGTTAATAATATTTAAACATTTAATCAGAGATCTCAACATCGCTCAAATGTGAATCAACTTTTTAAAAAGACTATAAAAAATATCTCCAAAATGCGTTACCACAACGTAAGCACTGTTCTTAAAAGAATGTGATAACGAGCTAAAAGGCGGTCAGACGACAAGTTCGCGATAGTCGTTGCAACGAGAGATCAGTTGAAACGATCACGCGTGAAACTGCACACCTCACGTCTGCACTGTTCCCGCGATTAGATCAACGCAAGACGGCACGCGACCACAGTATTGGCACGTGTCGCCAGACGTCCATTAACTACCATAAAACGTAGAATCTGAAGCACAGATAAGTTTATTATAAGTTCTTTTAACAAGAGGCGCTACAAAGCATTTTCTCGCTATTGTATGTATATTCGCCTACAGAGCTAAAGCTCTTGTTTAAATAATTTAAGCGTTCAGGATTTTGAACCATGACGAATAAAGAGGGATGTTATAATTTTGATCAGAGTGTCTGTGAGCTTGTCTGTCTGCCTGTGCATTATAACTCCTATACGAATTGAACATCGACCAATTTCGATGAGATTTTTTATGTTGTTTTAAAATCAATGTTAGCTACAATTTAATAATAATTTAATAATACAATTATTATAATTTTTTAATAATACAATTTAATAATTACTATCCAGTAATAAGAAGAACATAAAATAATTGTACTAGGAACTAGGATACCCAGGTTTCCGGTTTAAAGATAACATGTTTCCACTTTTTGCATAAATAATAATAAAAATAAATAACATATAAAATGACATCGTCAAACTAATAACTACTTTACTAATATGCGATAATAATGAGAATTCCTTCATTTTCATATATTCACAATTATACATGCATAAATAAGCAGCGATTGCATTAGTTCTCTGATGATTATAATATAAAGTCCAAATCTCGCTGACGATCTCTTATCATAATATATTCACGACATTTAAATGCATACACAAAATGGCAATTTAAATACGGTGAATGTGAACTTTATGTTCAAACTTCGCATGCGTTTACAACGATTCTTCTTGCAATATTTATATATGTAATTTATGGGTAAGTTGAGGATAGAGGAACATTTAAAAACATCCGTATTAAATATTATAAATGCGAAAATAACTCTGTCTATTACACTTTGAAGCCAAAATCGACGAAATTGACTCAGATGTATTACTTGGGAAACTATCGTGGCGTTATTGAAACTATTGGGCCTTGGCCTGGTCGAGCAAGGACCTCCAATCGGTCCTATATTGTGCCTCTTGCTTTCAATTTGTGAATGCTAGGGAAGGGAGATAAATTTATTATAAAAAAAATAAATAAAAAATAATGAGTCCTATAGGGCACAAAAAAATGTTTAAATGATTGCAATGAGATATAGATAAATATTTTAAATTTAGCCATTCAAGTCTAGTAGCACTGAATTTAATTCGAAACTGTCTACTTTATACATGATAAATTAACCTGGAGTAAGTTAGTATCTTTTGCAAAATATCTAGTACTTTATCGATAACTATGAGAAACCCTTCCGGTTTCATTCAATAAATTAGATTACATCTGCCGCCCGACATATCGCATAAGATTATGTGGCATAAACCTGGTACTAACAAAACGAGAAACCAGAACACGGGTTATTGAAATGAAATGTGCGCAACAACATATTAATAGTGTCTGAAAATATATCCCTAATAATAATATTTAAAGGCTATATAAATATTATCATTACATTATGTTTATAGGCTATACGACATCACTCTACGACCAATATGAGCGGAGCATTGATGAAAAATGTTGCAAGTGCATTTATATTTGCATTTATTTATTTGCGCATGATTTCGTCCGGTTAATCCTCTCTGAAAAATATATTGTGTCATAAACAAATCGATTCTGGTATTTCCAAAACGAATTTTGTTTGACAGCTGACTTTGAGTTGGATATTTGCAACAATATATCATGTATTTATGATATTCTAATTAGTAATTAAAATGTTATTTTTTAAATTGTCTTCAATTGTTAGAACTACTATTAGAAAGCTCATTATATAACTACTTTTTACAACAAAACTCATCCATTATGTACTACTCAAATGCCTAATATAACTTTAATTTTAAATTTACCGCGAATCCGTAGAAAAGAAATCAATGTTTAATTCATTCCGATACAATAATAAAATCCTATATTTACTAAACTACAATAATGAAGAGCTAAATGGAATTTTGAAATATAAAGGACACAGATGTGCGAGGAAGATTTGCGATACGAGAATGCGTACCAAAGCTGTAAAACGGCGTGAAACTTTTGACACCTTTATACATCTCTAGTAGATACATATTCAAAAACCAAGCGGCCTTTAAAATTAAGGAAGTTTCATATAATCTTTACAATGGATGCAAGCCACGGTCATACATTTGCTCACACAAAATTTTCTGCCAAAGGCGGATTCATATAATTATTATAGCAGTTATTGTTATTTTAATTCGTATGTTATCCCAGGAACTATACAGTAACAAAATACAGAACTATAGTTTTAAATTCAGCTCTTTGATTTGATTACAAGTGTGAGAACTAAAAAGTGAAAAGAATTTTACGTCAAATTTGATATTGAAAGAGAGAGCAAAGTACACAATGAGAACAGTGAAATGATGATTTGGTACAAACATGGTCGATCATGTTTATCGAAGCCATTTTATTGTTTAAGCGCATGACTTTGCAATCTATACATTAGAAAAATGTTACCCATTCAGCGTGCAGGTAAGCAAATCATGCAGTATTTGGTGGTACTTTTGGTTTCAAAACGATTCTATTGTTGTGTAAATATCTTTTAACTTTTCAATGCAAACTAGCACAAACTTTCTCCGGGATGAAAATGAGGTCACTTATAATGGACGTGGACAATACCCTTCGTGGCCATCTCAGTTAACGACACTCAATGAGGGGACTCATTCTTTGAGATACGATCTTATCGGCACCGCGACATCAGCACTAAATCGGCCAAAGCTCTTTGAGCAATAATTTCTTTCTTCCGTCAACACTTTACACTCACATTCTCTTTTCAAATCTAGACTTAGCTAATAATTAGCGACCTCACTTCGCGTCAATGCACATTTTTGACCTGCTTTCTGTATATGTAAATAACAAGTATTGAAGTTAACTAAGTTAAAACCTTCCACATTACAAATGCATAAAATTAACGCACTTTACCCGCGTACGATTATACGAATGACATCCAACGAATTATAAATATGTTTGTTTTAAAATTTATTGCTGGTATCGAGTCTTATTCTAGTTTTTCTTATACCATGTAAAAACATAACTCTCTTAAATTTAACAAGATCGAATTTAAATAATACAAAAAAGATTAATTTATTATATACTACGCCACAAATAGCGAAGCGCCGATGTATATTGCCTCCCAGACTTTCAACTTTTAGAATATCAGTATGTAGCGCAGAGAGTTACTAATTAGAAAAGACAAACAAATAAAAGGAAAAGAGGTAGACCGAGAGAAAAATGGGTTAATGAGATAATGGGAAATGAGAAAAACTGGTAAAATTGGATCACAAAAGCTGACAGTCGTGGACAAAAATGGAGGAGGCCTTTACTCGATGAGGGTTATTAAAAATTCTATGACATATTGTTTATAAGTAATTCATTATGGAAATAAAGAGTTTATAATATAATATACATATATGTAATTTTACAGTATACATCAATATATCTCACTTATTCAATCGGTTAGAGCAGTGTTCAATGAAATTAGCAGGGTCTGATTTTACTGCTTGATAACCCGCTATCGTTCGTGATGAGAGAAATTCTCGTAAATTAACCCTCCAACATACAATGTACGAGTCACTGGATCGAGTATAACAGCCGGTAGCGAGGTAATGACAAAAATTGATAGCGTCAGTGCCGAGGGCAAATCAACAAATCTGTTAGCAGATTGTAAATCACTGTGGAATGTCTGTGCGTTCACGATGCCCGATCGATTTCGGGATTATTATGGCGATTACCCGCTCACGGCTGCGGGAATTTGCGTAATTTGTGTTTGCATCATCCTGAGCGATCGTGGTCACGCAGACTCCAATGCGAAATCAAACACGGAAACCATAATTCTATAACCTGGAACGGTATTAGATCTATTTGCTCAACTCAATCTACCCTTACGCGATTGAGACGTGGTTATGTGTGTAAGTGGTCCTAAACAAGGCGGAGTGAGATTCTGATCGACGAGCTTTTATTGACCTCGTATATAGCAATCTAATGACTGCAATTCCTTACAAAGTATAAACAGCTGGCGCTTACAATTTATACAACTTCCTGTTAATTCTAACGAATGGGTTGAACGTCCAATTTGATATGAGACTGAGACGCAAAAGAAAACCATTATCTAGTGGCAAGATATGGTTCCCTTTTATTTTATTTCTTCATTGAATTTGATTCTAGCAACAACATAATTGTATCCTATAAATTGTCCTTTTTAAATAAAATCATGGTTTAAAATATATTGAATGCAACAATTAAAGAAAAAAAGAATTGTACCGTATAATAAAAAGTACAAACATCTGCGACAATAAATTATTTTACTTGACAATAAATTACTTTCATTAAAAAAATTATTTGGAATAACAAAAACTGGATTTCAAAACGTAGGAGGTAATCTATTTAAACTAATACTAATAAAGACAAAATGTTAGAACTAAGATTATAGGATGATAGATTATTTTCGAGCGACCATGCAGTTGAAGTCACGAATATCAGCTAGAGTATGTACAGACTGCCCGGTATAAATTCTAGAATAAAGTTAGTAAGGAAAAGCTAATATAAAAACGAAGTATTCAATCGAAATTCTCAATGCTTAACAATCGATAGTAGGTAAGCCAGTGTCCACTCAGTGGGTGGGACCAAGTTCATTTGTCACGGTTATTGAACCGCATTATCATTTACTAGTTGACTGACAGTTCCTTATTTGCAAAACGGGATTAGGCGGGTAAGGCACGGGCGGGACATCCCGATCAATCACCCCAATACATTGTAAACGTTGATACAAACGATTTGTTACTGAATCCAATTTGAATATTGTTTACAATCGGACACTGGATTTGAATTTCATTAATAAGATATATTAATGTTCGCGCATATTTCCTGTTACATATACAACGGTTATAATGCTTTGTGCTCCTGTGTTATTAATAATTTTATATGTAGGCTGCAAATATAATTCGTTCGAGTTGGTCCGCGTGGGCATGTACAATATATATGCCTAACCATGTCAATTAAGACACTATAGTTTCATCGGCGTAAGATTAATAATTTAATTAATTAATTAAATTAATAACCTTTTATTCACTTTAAATAGTAGATTACATAATGACATATTTGATTTGTTAGTATTTTCTAATTAAATATTTGGGTTAGTAATTCATTATTATTACAACATTAATTTAAGTAATTTCTTTCAGTTGTGTGATTTTAATGTTGCATTGAATTGAAAACAATATTAATGTTTGCTATCTTCTTCTAACGGTCTGTTTTTTGCCTTTATTGGCAAAGTTCCAATTGTCTCCAGCTCTCTCTATCCATAGCTATCCTAGACCATGATTTTTAAATTTATTATAAATAAAAACTAATAGGCTGTCTTATATCACTGTCGCCTCTAAATGCGGCTAACAGGAAATTGACAAACTGCGTAAGAATTTTTACAAAATGCACGCAACCATACCGTAACAGGTTCCAAAATGGTTAAAAATTCCAGTTAAACAAATTGAAATGATCGTTCAATGAGCAAAAAACTAGTGTGGTTAATATTTGTTAGTAAACATAAATTGAGGTTGAATATTCGCGTAAGCTGTCGGAAGTGATCGGTCGGGATCACGACGTGGCCTGCCGACGCGCCTAACAATGCGCTAATAGGTACTTGCGCTGCCACGCCCCTTGCAACAATAACATCTACTTCAGAGGTGCCCAACGCGTCAATCGCGACTAGACAGAACTGAAAGTTCTGTCCCCATTTTATCCAAACATACTTTAGTCATAATCAAATTTTGGGCATGTCTAAATTTCTTCATGAATCTTTCTTTAACTGACTTTTTTTAGTGCTTGTTACCTCAGAACTTTCGACTGGTTGAACCAATTTTGATGATTTTTTTTTGAAAGCTGGTGCTTCCCGTGTGGTCCCACTTAAATTTCATCAAAATATGGTAGTTTTAGAGTTACAATTTGAAGTCGATTTTTTTGTTAAAATTATTGTCATGCCCTCTTTACATCGCTTGCGCTAGAAATAACTATGGTTTTAACTCACCCATGCAGTCAATCATTAGATGAAAAGATTTAAGAAAGCCCTAAAAATATTATTTAAACAGTATAATATAAAATTAAAATAAATATAATAACTTTAGGTTAGGGACAAATCAAAAATGATTAATAGATTCTTGTTTAATATTTTACTTGAATCTGTAGGTATGTGTGCTCAGTTGGTAAGTCTTAAATAAATAAATTTGACATAAATTGATCTTAGAGTTCTAGAATACGAGCAGGAGGTTTTATCTACAGCTTTCCCGCCTGCTTAATCTCGAGAACAATATTAATCCAATCCGAAACCCAATATTAAGAGATTTGATTCAACATTTCCTATGATATGTCTGTCTACTGAATTCAACAAGGACGTTGGCAATTTCAATATGTTTTTATGAATATTATTAGAATCTTTTTAAATTGCACAGTTTTGGGCCTAATAAAGTGGACCATCCCTGACCTTGGTATTACACAATCATTTTTCTCGTCGCAATTTTGATGATTGTATCAAACTACGAAAGCGTTTTCGCATCGAATCATAACATTATAGAGCCATTTTATAAATCATAGGTTTGCGTTCCTTTGAAATAACATGATGGTACTTACAAAAGAATCGTTAAAAAAATTAGCGTTGTCAGTACAATAAGTTAGACTGGTCATATTTAGCATGGCCAAGCTAAACTCATGCCTGAAGGAGAATGTTAAAACTGAAGATATTAAAAAAACCCACTGACACGATGAATACAAATAAGTTTATCTGATGCATGGATGAATAGATTATAAATTATTGATAAGATCCATTTCAAACACGTCAGCTTACAATCAAAAAACCGCAACCGATTCGTTCGTTTAGCAGTTACAATGTCACAGACACACAAATCAAACTGTATATATTGCCTATACATTTTTTAATCGCAGTGTTTTATACTCATTGTCTAAGAAAAGCTATAAGTGGCTTAAGAGCCTTATTAAGAAATCGCGTTAACACATATTACAAAACTGACTGTTATTTCGTTTATTAAATAATTTATAATTAAAACTTCAGACTTAATTGTCCAACAAAACACAGTATTAGAATGCAATAGGCTTCTGAAGTAATCTTTCTTTATATTTTTATGATCTCGAAAAGTACATTGAACCATTCATCCGTCAAAGCTTTGCACAAAAACGATAATACAGAATCCATGCCATAATTATAAATTATTGATAAACCTTACCATTTACGTCAATACAATAATATACAGTTCAAGAGAAATCTTGTATTTTTATATCACCAAACAATGACGATGATGGATTATTTAAACTATAAATGGAACTTATACGGCACTTTTAAAAGAAATAACAGTTTATAAATAACATTTATACACCAATAACACCTTTAAAATAGTTATTACCTTTTCATTGATCTACATTCTGCAGATCGATTTTTAATTGTGTAAGGAAAGCTTGGACGTCAGTTGCTACAGAAAAATACTAAACTATTATAATGAGGAGTTTGTTTGAAAGCGCTAATCTCTGGAACTACTGGTTCAAATTGAAAACATCAATTTATTGAGGAAAGCTATATAGACAAAGCTATGACCAATAGGAGTGGAAAATCAATGAAAAATGTTGCAGAGACGGGAAAAAACATTTAAGAGCTGATGAAACGGCGGAAGCCAGCTAGTAGCCTAATAATGTATTAGATTAAAATTTTCATCACAATTTACAGATTTTTACATCACTATTTACAAATTTTTTCATCACCATTTACATATTTTTCAAAAATACAGTTATGATGTTAAACCTCAGTTTGTCATCAGTATAAGGAAAGAATTCGATTGACATCTTACATTTGTATCCAAAAAATCCTAACCAATTGATCCGTTTTTTTTTAAAGCTGATATGATCGAGATGGATTTTAGCAACAAATTATGAATATTTGGTCATCCATTTATAGTATAATCTTATTTATGATCATCTTCAATTTCACTTGTTTTATTGTGAACTTAATTAGACGACTGTATTAATGAATTTCTTCACCTCAGCCTAAACATTAGGAAACATTGGCGAGCGTTTTTGGGATGCTGTCAAAAAATGTTGACTTAATGCCGAAAACGGTCTGTTTTGAAAAATTATTATCGCGGCACAATTTTTGATAATTTTTCTACTTTAAATAATTATTGTTTGCTTATATATAAATACTACTTTTTTGTTTTGTGTGTTGCCTTATGTAATTGGAATTACATAATTAAATTTATTTTCCGTGTATGCAATTAGTTGTAAATATTTTTTTTTTTAAAGAACAGGATGAGCAGACTTAGGATGAGCGGTCCACTGCCCATGGACACACTTAAAGCCATTTGAGCCACGGGTGCGTCGCCGGCCTATAAATATCACTCACCCTTAACCGCTGATCACCAACTGTCCACACGCGACTCGCGAAGTCATTAGAAGCTCCAACAATGAAGGCTCCCGTCGAGTCAAAGTCCACTGACATCACACCAGCGTTTGATCCGACGAGGGTGCCTTTGTTCTCCGCTGTGCCTACTACAAAACCAAATACCTGAATATAAAAACTTCTTTCTTGGATATGGTTTACGCATTTGCGAAAAGCAACTGAAATCCTGGGTTCGAATTTCGAAAGAACAAAAAAATATTTCGGTTGTGTACAATATGCAAAGAAGAAGTGGTCAATGAAACTCAGAAACTCTGTTTGGTCAGTGTCTACCGGCTTACCGGATTTCACTTTAATATAAAAGACAAAATTCCCCATCCTTTTCTATTGGATTTTCAGATATCAATCGACGGACAGTCTTATAAACTTTTATAACTATTATATTTTTATAACTATTATTATATTTATTTTTCGTTTTGATGGTATGATAACCAACTATACGGCTTAGAAGAGCCACTCAAAAGTATAAAATAAATTAATTTTATACTTTTTTATAATTTTTTATTTGGTTTTATTTTTTTGTTTAAAATTAATTTATTTGCAATTGTTCTGTAAACACAATAATTAATCAAAACTGCGAGTTTGAACTGTGTATACGAATGACACTGCCAGCGCGGAGCAAATGGTTGGTGTGCGTTTTCATATAATCTACCTACTTTATTTTGTACACTTACCCGCATATTTTTATTTTTGCTATTGTTTTATTGCTGGCTTAATATTAAGCTTTCATTGTAAGCGAATTGTATTCTTTAATGAGAATAAATAATTCTTTAACCATAATTAACTGAACTGTATCAGTTATCTTACATTTCGATACGTCCCATAATTTAACTTTTCTATCAGCGCCGCCCGTCGCCACTATCCTGTCAGTTGGACTCCACTTGACTGCATTCACTTCGCCGTCATGAGCATCCTGAAGTCAACAAAAACAACACATAAATAACCATAATAATTTTCTTAGGGTTTCATTTCCAAGTTCGCTTTTACGTATACCTTTACCAATTTTGGTAAAAATTAATTATAATATGCAAAGGCAGAAAATAACTGAATTTTGGTAAAAAAAAAATAGTGAGACGGACGTTGAAAAAACGCATACAAGACTACCAACGACGCAAAGAGAGGTGTATAAGTTGAATTGAGATCCTCTTTTTTACCAACTTCAAAAAAAGGAGGAGGTATTCAATTCGACACTATGTTTTCGATGATTATTTTTTTGTTTGAAAGCTTGTGCTTCCCAATGTGGTCTCATTGCAATTTCATCAAAACCTTCAGTAGTTTCAGAGTTTTAACATTATATATTTGTAATTAATTGAAAAGATGACAAAATAATACTGACAAATCTCAGGGCAACTTTGGTCGGTAGAGATGTTACATAATACGGTAGAGACTCCACAATTTTGTCGTCACTTCCTCCGGAACTACTCCTGCTGCCACCCTCTCGTGCTGCCTCTTCCAACTCTTTTTTCACTTTATCACTCTTTTTTCTGAAAAGAGAAAATCCTTTTATTTTACTGCTTAACCGATTAATATCTCCATTTTTCATTGCATCCCAAAACCAAGTTTAAGAAACCAAGTATCTAGAAAACCAAGTGTCGCTCGTCATTTGAAGGTTAAATGTCTTCATTCCACATGCGGTACATGCAAAAGGCATAACTGCCTTTAAACAACACCCATCACACACTTCTGTAGTGTTGCTAACGCAAAGCAAATTTGTATGAAAATGACGTTTGGTGTAGTATTATCGCGTGACTGGAATGACTTCATTTCAAACAAGTTTGCGTTTCAACAGGCGACACCCAACACACACTTTTGCCGATTGTCTAGAGGCCCATATATGTACAATTGTTTCCTTAATCTAATCAAATTAACAATTCTTTAATTATGAACACTATACGGTCATTTACAATAGTTCTAAAATATTCCAATCGGTAAGGATAATTTGCGGTATAAGTTCTCAATAGTAGAGTAAACAGATTTTTATTCACGCAATCACATTTGGAAATAATTAACTAATAATTAAATATATTGTAATAAAAAATATATTTAAAATAAAAGAAAGTACTAACACCTCAATTATCCTTCACGAATTTTGTTTATAAATAGATGATAAGACAAAATCATTGCATCATCGGGCATCGGATAATTTTTACAACGTTATAAAAACATATATATTTAATTATAATAAATATAATAAATAATAATAAAGCGTAAAAATTATATTTAAGTACAAGCGGCGTATTTTAAAAATTTGTCTCCCTGGGCATAGACACATGCAGCCTTTTAATTTTAAATAAAAATTATATTACTAAAGAAACTGAGCCCATTCATTTACTCACGCCGATACCGCTTCTCTTAGTCCTAAGTCGGGACATGGGATCTTAAAAGTGCTTAACCAAAGAAAATACATCTCTGGGATCTTGAGGCAAATACGATACTATTAATAATATTTACAATTATGAATATCAACGCCGTGTTTATAAAAAGTGGAAAAATCGTAGTCTCGAACGCCAGTTTAGCAAAATAAACTATTTACAAAGCGCGTTTGCTATACAATTCAAGCCATATGCAAGATTTAACTTTGGCGCAGGAGACTTCGACAAAACAATAAAAAAAAAACAACAAATCGAAGTAAGTACCAAATGGATTTTAATTAGTATCACGCAGTCAGTTTCAAAACAGGCCTTTTACATATTTAAAAAGTATTCGCTCTTTCTTAAATAATATTTTGGCTTAAGATGTTTAAGTAGTATGTCAAATATTAGTACTTACTGATTTAAATGAAGATGTCTGTAGTCTATGATTTGTTGGAATTCAGTCATTAAATGTTGGCAACCCCAAGAAAACAATTGGAAGAGTACACAGATTATATATTTAACACAGGAACATTGAAAAACAAACAAACCAATAAGCAACCAAAGTAGTACGTAATAGACCTGTTAAGATAGAATGTTATGTTAAATGGCTGGCATCGGCTAAAGGCGTAAGTGCAAACTATAATAATTTTGATTGTACAGCC
Source organism: Aporia crataegi (assembly GCA_912999735.1). NCBI lineage: Eukaryota > Metazoa > Arthropoda > Insecta > Lepidoptera > Pieridae > Aporia > Aporia crataegi. The sequence goes on from OU538736.1 coordinate 9,185,606, forward strand.
AATTCACAAATAATATAACATAATCGGTAGAAAAAATTTACAAACATCTTATAAATGAAAAAACAATTTTGATAAAGAAGATAGAATCAGACATTTGAAATGTGATGGAATAGTCAAACAAAACAACAAAACCAATGCAAAAACCAAAAGATTCCGTAATACAAATTGAGAAATCGAAATCCGAGTCGGTTTCAGAGTGCAGTTAGGATATATGAATAAGCCAGCCGCATGTATCGAATTCGTATTAGTTTTTCAAACCCATTTTCCGATCTATAGAAGTTCGGAAATTTCGGAACGGAAAATTTACGAACGTCACGCCTGTAAAATGAAATGCTGTTAATAAGTCGGAAAAGGAATTAAAAAATCAAATGTGTGCGGGTAGGCCGATCGCAATGGAGAATGTACGCCACACAGCCGTCATACCACCATATCCTCATTCACAATATGTCAAACTCACCCGAAACTAACTCTACCAAATGTGCTGATCAAAAACGCAGTAGGGTTGCTTGACCTGTTGAAAAATTAAGAAAAGAAACAAACACATAAATCGTTAACAATGCAAGCGTTCTACCGCGTGACACGCATAGTCCCTTACTACACCAGCGGTGCGCTAAGATGACAATTGACATTTGGAGCTTCACATGTCAAAACTGATATGCTATAGTTAATAAAAAATCATATACATACACAAACATTCCTGAAAATTACTGATTTAATTGAAGACTATATTATAAGGAGTGCTTTTTTTGTAGTACCCATATAGTATTATGTTAAAACTCTTTTGATAAAATGATAGCTTTAGGCTGATGTAGCCACTTAGCGATCCGTTGGTACTAAAGCACATACAATTCTAAAACATCATTTAGTGCACTCTTATTTACAAGGTGTACTAGTGACAATAGAATCTGTAAGCGAATAATAAACCTACGTTCTACGTGCAAAACTTCACAAGAAACTATGTGCTTTAATTTTTCTAAAAATTCTCAGCACGGTATTGCCAGACTATAAAGCAAGTTCGAGATCTATAATTTAAAACGAGAACCTTAAATCTCATTCATAAAAAAACATGCAAACAAAATACATATAAGTTAGCACTATAACTGACTCAACATAAAGTGGCTTACTTGAGAAAATGCTCATTTTCTTCGTTCATTTTATCCGCATCTTTTGCCTTGTACTTTATCAATCTTTCGACTAGCGACCGGTTCTCATCCTGGAAATACAAAAGAAGTAGTTTATTAATATATATACCTACATATATATATATATATATATATCGGAGTGATCATAGCAATCGTGGGCGTCATGACGGAGACTCACATCAAGTTACTATTTGTAATATAATGCAAAACTACATGTCGGTGGGTTTGTCAATTTACCATTTAAAACATAATGTAAACCCACACTAAACACAGAACATAATATACCTACACATCATCCATATATATTAGGTGACAAAAAAAATACACATACAGAATTTCAAAAAAATAGTCCACACCACAATAGTACTCACAAATAATTTTGTAAATTGTACTTAAGGAATACAAATTGATGAAATACTCTAAACATATCGCCTAAAATATACAAATCTTACATAAATATCCTAAATTAATAGTAAAAAACTCTAATTTATCAAATATAGTTAAATTGAATGCCCGTTACGATTTCCAGAGGACTAAACCCCAAAAATTGGTTAATGCCAATATTTACACAAGAAAAGAAGAAGGAATACATATTAGTCAATTTCAACAAGTGAAATTAAAGACACTTTAAAAATCCCCGACATGATGACTAAAAATAAGTATATCTCATAAACGAATAAACAAATTTTCATAAATCGTAGCTAAGATGTACTTCGATCACGTCAGCTTTTAATCAAAGAAACTGCATCGAAATCAGTGCGTTTAGGAGCTACGAGACCACAGACAACAGACGCACATACTAATACAACCTTTTTTTTCGTCAAGTGTTAATAATTATGAAGTATACATTCTAAATTGCACTAACCCTTCGAAACATTTTGTAGCACATACGTAATTATAAACAACATAAAACGTCTAACAAGCTATATAATATCATTCTAACGCGTAACGCGACATTCTTAAAGATATAAACGCTCGTGCCTACACTATGCTAAATTTTCGACTGAGAGCTGTGAGCGTTTGAAGGATATAAGCGTCATTATTTTATGTTATAGTGAAATATCGGCGTTACTATGTTCGTTAATTCTCAAATTCGCAATTTTGTCGAATCAGCGAAAAGGACGCGAAAATGTTTGAACTCCAAAAATTAAAGCAGGCGAATCAGATACACTTTAAGTTTTAGTTTTAATTGTTAGTTTCTGTCCTTTTTATTAATCTTGATCAGAAGGACTCTAATATAGATTTTACTATTTTGCTTGGTCAACCGTCTCCATGGCTAGTTGTCCTGGCTGTAAATCCCAGGGAAACAAATGTATATATTTGATGTGTAGCCACAAGGGACCGATCTACTTGCTTTTGAAACTCACGCGAAAATCTCCGCAAAGGGGTCAATAGATTTTCTACCAGACAAATATAAAAGCACCTAAGTTTCCGTTTGACTACAGCATATTTTCAAATCACATGAGTCTCATAAAAGCCACAGGGTGTTATTCTATGACTTTGTTAATGCAATAATTTTATTACAGTCGTAAATAGCCGAGCCTAAACAATAAACACGGAAGACATTAAGAGATTGAAGAATTTTTAGCAAAAATATATATTAGTAAGTATATTTATGTATAAATAGCTTTACTCCGCGGTTTCACCCGCGTTAATTTCGTCGTAACGTGATGTTATAAAGCCTATAAACAGAGTAAAATAGCGAACAGCAAAATAATAATAGATATGTATTATGTACTTTTACTCCGCGCCAAATAATTTTTTTTTATTACTTATTTATATTAATTTCTAAAATAAAAGTAGCCTAAGTTACCTCTTATTACATCAGCTATCTGAGAGTCTTGTCAAAATCGGTCAGACAGACAGATAAAAATTGTAAAAAAATATTATTTTGGTATATGTACCGTGTATAAGTATATATATATTTAGTAAAAAGCAGTTATTTTAATATTACAAACAGACACTCAAATTGTATTTATCTGTATAAATTAATTATATATATATGTTTTCGTAAAATGGTGATTTTATTAGGTGTCTTTAAAATTTATAAATTTAAACAATAGTTATTTAACAATTAGGTAAATATTGAGATATTATTTTAATTTGAAATTAAAATGTCGGGAGTTCTTTAAATTGTATCAAATTTTACTTGTTCAGTGTACACCGCCGTGTCTGGAGGTGCTGGGTTCGAATCTTAAGAATAAAAAAATATTTCAGTTGAGTAGGCCAATAAGGCTTTGAACCTACTGCTCTGTCCGTCTTCTTCACTTTTTAAAACAAATGTATTATTATTTTTGACAATAGGTACTTACTAAAGAAATAATTATTTTGTAATCTAATAATTGAAGCGACGAGCACCCTAGATATAAACGGAAAAATCTTCAGATTGATTTGGCAGATCGCCATCGTTCCAATGATGTAATAAAAATATGAAGCTTCAGCAAGATAGTTGCTAAGATTTAGTCCATAGTAAAGTTAGGTAGAATTTGAAACGCGTGCGCATCATATGGAGGTAATGTCTTTAAATATATTTAACACTATAAAGTTTATAGGTTTATGGTGCATTAATATCTCAATAACATGTAAGTGTCGTTGCTCAAACTGTACACAAGTAAACATGTATGCCAAAAATATTCGCCGTAATGTAAACATCCCGCCTATTGTAAGATTTAATAGTTAAATCTATTTTCAGTCGATTATTTCTTTTTTGTAGTGTGTTGTATAAACGTATTGATTTCTACAGTTCTTGGTAATATTAAAAGTGTGAAAGTAAATTTGTTTGTTTTGCTTTTAAGCTAGACGCGCTGTTTAGATTAATATATTATAATGAAAAATAATCAGTAGAGATTATAGAACTAAGTCCATCGGATTGTCTGTCTATCTGTTCCAATCTCGAAACCACTAAACGAATTTTCAAGCGGTTTTCACTAACAGATATAGGATGCCGGGGGACGGTTGATTTCTATGATTTGTCACGTTTTTTTTATAAATTAGATGAAATATGGCTTGATTATAATTATTAATGCCGTCGAAAAAACGAGGCACATAGGAGTTTTCTTCGAAAATGCTGGCTTTTGAGAGACAAGAAAACAATAATTTGTCTCTCTGAATTCAGAAAGCCCAGAATTCTATTTATTATTTTTCAGATTATGAATTTCTCAGACCGATCTTTAAGAATGACTCTGACGAGCGCTCTGAATTACCAATCAGAATATTTAAGGTTCTGATTTAAGAACGCACGTATACCCAGACATTTATTATAGAGCGGACACATGCTGATTATGAATTATTTCAGTTGTCACTCCAAGAGCAGTGCGATTAGTATTAATTCCTCTTCCATAAAGACGTTTACATGTGCCGGGGTTCACGAGGGCACTGATCAATCTGAATTTTTATGATATGTGTGAGGCAAAGTGCCTGAGTAGAGAATCTGAACTCAAAGAGGCAATTACGACTCTGTGAGGACAGCCTTATTGTTAATTTTCTATAAGCCTATAAAAACGTCGCTGTCATGTTCGAAGCTTGGCCAATATTCAAAGATTACAATGTACAGCACATTGCAATTATATTCACGATGAAAGACAATAGAACGAGCATATTTTTAGAACGTTTGTAATGTGACTGGAATGAATTTACCAGCTAAATTAGCACAGCATAAATTATGTACTACTGTTTACGTTTGAACCGCTACCTCTTCGCATAAAGCCAAAAATGTTTTAAGTGTTTATCAAAAACTGTACCCTGGGCATCGAGAATTACTTACGTATGAATAATTGCGGTATAAGACGTTTGAAACAGACAGAATTCTAACGAATTTATTTTCATAGACTTAATTTTCAGAAAATTTTCTTTTCTTTCAACATTTTTCATTGATTCTCCGCTTCTATTCGTTGCGTGCCTTCCTTGATAAATGGACTATCCAACATAAAAATAATTTTTCAATTCAATTCGAACCCGTTGTTCGTGAGATTAACGCGTTCAATCAACTAACTCTTCAGTTTTCAGTAAAGGAAAAAAAATGTAGATGAAGTACGTTTATAAAGTCGCATCACAAAACATTTGGCTTGTCTACCTAAAATACTGCCTAGAAATAGCTGATGTACATAATATAATCTAATCAAGGTCAAGTATCTTAAGAATTCTCATTTCACTTTATACCTTCTGCCTTAATTTTTCTGGAATTGGAATACATGTTTGGATAGGTGCAGTAGGGTGATTAATTGGTCGTAAAGTAAATAAACAGGCGCAGAAAGGGAATATGGAGTTTCACTATTTAATGACGTCGTGACTACCATCTTGGAATAAAAATAATAATAAAATATATTAGGATAGAGATTAAAATTCCGTGACCCCTAGTGGAGCATATGGAAGACATTTCTGTGTCTCTCACTGATTTTTTTTTTAAATTTCCTTAAAACGCAAGGAGATCAGCCTTCTCTGCATATCAATCCGATTTGTTTTTGTTTCTCCAAGATTAGACTCCATAGCGTTAATTATATTATTAGATGTGGCAAATACATTACCTGAGCTTTCCTTAACTTCTCTTCAATAGCAGCAAAAGCTATCTGTAGAGCTTGATGTTCATCTCTCAAAACCTGATTGAGTCCTTGTAATTCTGTCATATTGTTTTCATACATTTGAATTTCCGCCCTCAACGACGCTATTATTGCCGTGTTTTCTGAAATTCTAAAATTTTTATTCATTAGATATAGGCATATATATTTTTAAACTAAAATAAAAACTTGAGAAGCTTGAAAAGCTTTAAGGAGATTGAAAAGCTTTTGGAAGCTAATAATGGGTAAATCGAAAGTCCAGAGGATTCGCTGGAGATAATGGATGACGATCGTAGTGTAAAGAAGCCGTATCTGAGAACTTCGAACGGCCGCCGACGAAGCGGTCCCAGATACCGCTGGACAAACGTGGTGAGGCCGATTGGCAAGTAGCAGTGCAAGATCGACGAAAGTGACATTCTCTCATCTTGGAGGTCAAGGATTACTTTGGGTCACTGCGCCAGCGGACTAAGTAAGTGCATAAAAATATATTTAACATAACTCTACACAGTATGACAGAAGCTCGGACTCAAATGAATTATTCTACATAAAATATTCCTTTTTCATGTGTCAACACCATATTTCAAGCTAAACTAACTCAAATATAGATATGTGTAAGTTTATATATTAGTCTTAAATAGTTATAATCTGTGGTTTCATAAAATAAAAAAATAGTTTCTTTACAGTTGAGTAATTTAGGCATTAAATGCTTTCAATATAACCATACAATATAAAAAATTTATACAACTTGTTTATGTAAATGAGCATGAATAACATATTAATTTGTTTAGTTAAAGCCAATATGGAGTGTTAATTTTAGAGCAAACATGAAACACTCATTAAGTAATAATGTTTCAATAATAAAAATAAATAATATTAAAGCTATGCTTTTTAAATATGTATATAGTTAATTTGTTATCATCATAATTTAAATTGTTTACCTAAGAATATACATTTGCATTTGAATATGTAAATTTTAGTTTCAAAACATGTTGCCAAAAAAGTTAATTTTTCATACTGAACAAAATGTGATATGTCAGATTACGTTATCTAGATTTTTCTAGCAAGAATCTAATTTCGTAAATTTTAATGTTTTTAAAATTTTTGGCAGGCTAATATGTTTTATTCTGAATTCTCACTAAACTACTTAATATCCACAAAGAAGGAATCATTCACAGTAAATTAGTAATTAATTATAAATTATATAATCAATAGTTTATTAATATAATTTTAATTATAATTTTAGATTCATAAATATTAAGTTAATTATTTTTGATAATATATAATCTAATGAAATTATATATCAGATATTAGATAAAAATCTGTGGCTATCATGAACTTCCATATACTTTGTCTTTATTTTTCAATAGAAGTTAGCCTATGTCATTTCAACACTTACATGATATCTTTAGCTTGCAAACTTTTCTCTAAGTCATGGACTTTAGCGTTGAGGTTTATAATCTGTTGAGCACTTTCTCCTCGTCTTCTGTGCAATGATGTTAACTCTTCTTGTTGACTTAATATTTTTTGTTCCAGTGCTTGAATCTTCTCATTTATAGCACCTGTAATGTAATAAAATACAATGAGACTAATCAAGAATATGAATGATGCACATAGAACATTTAATTCTGGCTTATGCAGTGTAAAATACTGAATTTTTTTAGAAATTAGTACAAGTAAGATTGAATTTAAGAATCTACAACAATATATTCAAATAGTATATTAAATATAGTTTAACATTAGTTTATAAAACAAACAGTCACCCCACTGATTTAAAATATTTTGCTCAATTTTTTAAAATATTAATAGGACTAACCTCCTCCAGTAGAAACACTCTCTGTATTGGAATACCGTATTCTCTCATTGAGTAAAGTGAGCTGCAAGTTTTCATTTCTTAGTGTGTTGACATTATCAAATAGTCTACTCTCTGAAAAGATAATAAGACTTTATTGGTCAATTAGTTATTCATATTCTTATCAGAGTACCATTATAAATATGGAAGTAGGAATCTGCCAAAGTAAATTTCATGGATAAAGCCATAAATCAATTTAAACAATGTATATTGACTTAATTTTTTGTCATAATATATGTAAGATTTATTTAATTATGATAAACAAGAGAAGGTAAACAAGGACTTTTTATAAAAAAGGTTATGTTTGTTCCTTACGAAATGTAAAAATATCCTGAAAAGCAGATGTTTCTCTTCTGTTTCGAGCTCGGAGCTGATTTATTATTTTATTTCTCCATTCACCACCTTCCATTTTAATAAACTTTAAAACTATAGCACTTTAAAAAACTTCGCACTATCATTTAGAATCTACTGCTTAAATATTATTTATGCAATCATGAGTATATAAATTTATAAGTTTGATCAAGGACATTCTAAATAGACGAAAGAACAATAATTAATATGCATATAATTGAAAATGATACAAAAATTCATCAGTTGCTCCATGTAAGTGTAGGTACGTAAATAAAGTTTTAAATCGGCTTGACAGCTATTGTTCCTTTCGTTAAATGTTTTGACATTTTAAACTAGTCATAATGTCAATAGTAATAGTTGACGGAACGGACTATTGTCAATCGAGATGTATTTTTATAAATATACTACTTACTAATCTGTAATTTAAGCAGACTACTTACAAATAAATTTCCCAATTATTTTTTATATTGCACATTAATTGCACTTATAATAGGAAGGTATTTAAAATAAACCGATTTCAAATCAGTATTATTCGAACAAAGTAAACAGCTGTTTCATAAAAGGTTATAGCGAAACTTAGTGCAAATTCAAAAATACCGTATACAAGGTTCTTTAACCACCACAGGTAAATAAATAAAAGAATAATTTGAAATACTAAAATATTTTATTTTTATATTTGCAGATCTTCATAATAATATTATATGCTCGTCCTTTTACCGCTCTTCTGAAATAATTTTTTTAAGTACGTACTTTAAACTGTCAAAGTTATTTAATGTCACATTATTATATTTTTACTTGAATTATAATTATATTTTATTTCATACTCCTTTAATAATTATTGTAAAACTGTCATTCAGTACCTATTTAGTTACAGGTACCAATGACAGAGGCAATGAAACAAAATATAGCTACCTGTTTCGGTATCGAACTGCTTTCCTCGATTATGAAGTTTAGCGTGTGCTGAAACATTAAAAATTGTTATACTTTTAATTTTAATTCAAAATATTTAATAAATACTTATTTATCTTTAAAAATAAGTAAAATGATAATGTCTGTTAGTAATATTAAACTAACCGCTTTTTACTAAATGCATATGGATGTACCTATACACGGTACATAATGTATCAAAATAACATTTTTCTACAATTTTTGTCTGTCTGTCTGTTCCGGCTAATCTCTGAAACGGCTAGACCTATTTTGGAGGCTCTTTCACTGGCTGATAGCTGAAGTAATAAGGAGTAGGTAAGTTAGGCTATTTTTATTTTAGAAATTGATATAAATAGATTTAAAAAAAAATCTATTCCGCGCCGAAAAAGTACCTACATACCTAATACATATCTATTATTATTTTTCTGTTCACTATTTTACTCTGTTTATGGGCTATATTATAACGTCACGTTACCACGAAATTAACGCGGGTGAAACTGCGGGGCACAGCTAGCATTATATTATAATTCTTATTTATTAATTTATTTAATTCTTATAATTCTTTATATTATATTAGATTCTTACTTTCAGGTTCAAATTCATCAGGATGGATGCCCTTAGTGCTTCTAAGCGCTTTCTCGTCAGAATCTGCAATGTTTTGAACACTGTTAAAAATAGTTATCACATATTTTAAGTAAACTACAAATACTTCGTTGATATTAACATATTTTATATGCGAATATACAACATATCAAATCGAAATAAATTCTCATAACACAATTGCTAAGTTTTTTTTAGCAGGAACTTAAAATTTTATACTTCCATCAATAGTACGTATATTATTTTAATCATGACATTACTATGTACGTCAAGGCTTTTAAAACATATTAAGTTATAATTTTAGTTATCATTAGAGGTTGGAAGAAACCACGTAAGTAATGACTCCAACTATGTTCCCAATTTACTTAGATCATTCGGAAGGTTTCTAAGTTGGAAAAAAATTAGAGATGAAATGTATCTAACACTGTGGTAAGCTAAGGAATACTTAGACCAGTATAATATAATCTTGCTATGATAGTTTGGAGTTTTTGCTTCTTTTCAAATACGCGATATGAAGTAACAGACTACTGCTGCACATATCTACACAACTGTTATCAGTTTTACCTGTCTTTGTATCTGTGACATCGTTGCTCGCGATTGAAGCGATTTAGATGCGATTTTTTGTTTAAAATCTGACTAATCGAGATGGATCTGAGCTATTCGAGTAATTTATGAAAATCGGTTCACTTGTTTATGATACGTTCTTATTTGTAGTCATCATGTCGGGAGTTTTAAATTGTTTTCAATTTCACTTGTTTCATACCTGAGCTTTCAACGGCCACAGCATCAGAGTCTTTATCCTCCTTTTCGTCGTCTTTATTTTCGTCACTTTCCGGAGATGAATCCTCACCTCTTGCTGACATTTCCTCAGCTTTCCTTCCCATTTTTCTTAAGTTAAAATCTGTTTGTTTACAAAAAAATTAGTTACGTAAATTCTTTAATAAAATAAGGTATAAAATTATATAAATTAATACCTTCAAAATCACGAACTCGTACTGAGGGATTTCCATCAGCGCTCGGAATAAGGTCAAATCCTAATTTAAGATTGACTAGAAATTAAGTAAAAATTTTAAAGTTTGAATTCTGCATCTACCCAGAGCCAAAAATAAAAAATTTAAATCTAAATTCATTTTCCTCCATACTTAATAAATTTTTACTTAAACTATAATACTACAAATAAATAATAGCGATAATATTATTAAAAGTTAATGACAACAACGCACTGAGATACTAAAAATGTCTTCGATAGCAGTAAGCTGTGACGTCGTCAGGTCAGAAGAAATCTTTCTTATTCTGTACCAAAATTAATCAAAAACCATAGTGTAGTATTTTCGCAAGAGTAATTATTTACATATAAACATTCACTCATTATAAACATCACCTTACATCGGTAGACAAAAGTAGATAGTGTAGCGTATAGAAACATCATATAAATTTTTTGTTAGTCTAATAATTAAGGAGTCACATCTATTTTTTAAACAGCCATTTTGTATTTGGTATCCTAATTCATAATGATCAGTCTTACTAGATACGGTTGCGTTCATAATAAACGCACGCACATAACACGTCTTTCATTCCCAGCTCTTAACTTATTTGGTCAAGTATAAGCTCGCCATAACAAAGCGAAAGAGTTATAAAATATACAAACTTTTGTGATCTTCCATTCCTTCAATAAATTCCCAGCTAAACTAAAAATATTCATTTATTAAAACCGTTTTAAATATTATACTTAAATTACAAATAACGCTTAACATTTAAGTACTCAATACTTACCGTTAAAATTATTGTACATAATTTAAAAATATTTTTATACCTTCCGAAAAACATATTAATTCTTAAACGATAATTTTCAAAAAGAATTTAATGTGAATGCGTAGGTAGGTACTAGGTACCTACATAATAATTATCTTTGCGCTATGATTTTAATTTTAAAGCGATTAATTTTTTATCGTTCCACGTCACACTCACAGTGGAGATTTTCTCCTAACATAGACATATTTAAATTTTTAACTTCCTATAGGTAGATAGCCGAGGAAACGAGATGTTATAAGTTCGACGTCTTTATCTGTGACAGTTTAGCTACTAAATCATTCCTAAACAAGTAAACCCATTATTTCTTTAAAATTTTCAACCTGTTCATCCATTTATGACTTACTTTACTTAACTAAGTACCCTGGATGGAGTAGATAGCGTCCACAGTACGTCGCCATCGCGCACGGTCTTGAATTAGGTACGCGCTTCGCTTCACTCCGACCGCCTCCTTGGTCTAGTAGTAAGCGCGTTAGCGTTACAACCGAGAGGTCCTGGGTTCGATTCCCGGCGGATATAAAAAAAAAACTCGGTCTGGCAGGACATAGACGGCTGATCACCTACTTGCCCCTAAAATAAAAAATCGATCAGTGAAACAGATGTGAAATGTATCTGCCCCATACCCCACTAGGGGACACGGGACTTCACACTTCGCTTCACTCCACGTCATACCAACTACCCTCGCTTCTGCCGTGATCAGCCGCCACCAGAATTGCTTAGGGCGGCGGCCATGTTTCCGCTTTCCTTGAGAATTCCAGTCTAGATTCATCCTTCCATCTATTTATTATACCTACATCACGGGGAGTTTTTAAATTGTCCTCTATTTCACTGGTTATGAGAATAAGTTTAATAAACATTGAAATGGATGGACCAATTTTAATTCTTATATCACACCTCTTTTTTTGGTCGGGGTTCATTAATTAAAAATAGAAGTGGATTTAATACTTGATTAAAATCAACGACTATTCCTTACAAAGTATCCTACTTATTTACGTTACAAAAATACCGACTAATCGTTTCTTCGATTTACAAAAATCCATGTTCAGAGCTGGGAGATAAAGCCGAGATTCTGAAATTGCGGTTTAACGACTGAGTTGCAAGTGGTTCCGCAAGGTAGGTACGGGCCTCAGAGGGATTTACGTCGAGTTCTCTGAAAAATAAATGTTTAAACCGTATCTTATATATTTCTAGCATTTCACCGCGCTATAAGCGTTTGAATGTTTTATGTTTAGCAACATATGTTTGATGCTACATACTTACGATGTAAATACTTTTTATTTAAAGTACCTTAACTATGATATTGTTGCACACGAATCGATTTTCATAAAACGTAATTAAACATCTCCGTCAGGTTAGCTTTCAAACAAAACGCCACTTACAACATCCCTCTTTTTTCGTCACAGGTTAATAATTGGAGCTTGTAATTGTACCTGCTCAGATGTTTATCAAAAAGCCTATATAGGTACCTACTACAGGCAATTTGTTATACTTGGCTGTTTAGCCAAGCATAAGATTTTAAATTATTCAATTTTTAAAAATATAAACAGTTTTTGATTAAATTTTTATCAGTGATTGACATACAGCTGATGATATGAATAAAAAATGTCAACTAGTTATTAGAATTTTAACCCCTGTTCAAAAAAGAGGGATACTTGTGTCTGTCTATTACAGCTTCCTAAATGAATGGACTCATTTTGAAGCAATTTGTTTGAAACCTGAAATATGGATCTTAACTATGAAGCATCAAATCTTCATAAATAATTCATGAAGATTTGTTCATCAATATACGAGGTTTTCTTATTAATTTGTAACTAACATATTGGGAAGAGAAGTGTTCTTAAATTATCTTAAATTTATTATTTTTATTGTTTAATTCCATTTTTATTTTGGCCAAAATACTTCTGTATCATAAACAAACAGGTACCTAGGTTTATTTAATAAAAATATAGAAAAGTATGTATGTGAGTAACAAAAATTATAAATTCAATCACTGAGTACATTATAATCATTACAGTCACAGTCTGTTCCTTTTCTACCAGCTCAAACTTTGTCTCTAAAATATTTTCTATTTCCATATCCATTTGGTGTATTTCTTGCTCAAGCTAAACAATACTGTTCTCTGCTCCTTGCAGGATACTTGGACTTATTGTTGGTGCAACTGCCATGATCCAATATTTTACAACTGGTATGTTAGATTTTCCTTTCTGTTTCAAGAACATTATGAACTTACTTGCTAATGAAAAATTTAGCACAGAAGAGGGTAAGGGTAATGCATCATGACCACAAGCTTGAATAAAGAGATATGTATCTGTATAACATTTTCCACCTGAATATTTGGTTATAAGATCATATAATTCTGCTTTCATCATACTGGTGTGGTATGGTATATGTTGTTCATCTAACCACTTCATCATATGCTTTTTAGAATTTTATCTTGTAATTGTTCTTTCGAAAGTCTGAATAAAGCAATGTTTATCCATTACTATAACACTATTAGGTTTCATTTTGGGTACAGCTAATTCCATTAGCCATTTATTGAAAGTAAGACTTTAACATTGATTGGAATACCATATTATATAAAAAACCATTTTGTGCACCCAGTTTTATTGGTTTTGATGATAATGAGCGAATTTTCATTCATCATTCAGAAAAGTTCAATGTTGTCTCAGCTTCTCTTACGTCAATATAATAAAATTGCCTTTTGTCTTGCCTATATGCTAGAGCTTTTGATAAGTAAAGATTCCTTTCAAAAATATACTTTGGATTTTCTAAGAGATATTTGGCAATTACAGATTTCTTGAAACTGTAGCCCATGACATCTAATAAAGACTTGAACAATTGCTGATTTGCAACACCAAAATGTTCTTTAGCACACTGATTTTGATATTCTGTATAGGAGTTGTCATAGTTTGGGTAGGTATATGCTATTTGTTAATAAGGCATGCATTGATTTTATTACTAAAGCTCCATGACATTCTAAGAATGCTGTATCTTTTCTTAATGTTTGCAAATTTTCATCTATCTGTTTGAAAGCCTCCTGAGAGATAGCTGTGTAATAAGAAGCTCTTGTTAAATAATCACTAACAGGAACGAGAAGACCCTTAATACTTTCATTTTTGCATCTTTCAACAACTGTGTTGATAAGTAAAGATACTTTTTCATCAGTGTTTCTCTCGTTTGGAACATCAATATAATTTAAAAAAGACGTCATTTAGCAAGACTTGTAATTTAGTCATGTTTCAGATAAAAAAAACCGATTCGAAATACCTTTTATAATAACAATGTTACATTATGTAGCTATATTATATTCAATTAATGAAGAATTTCTAATTATGTATAGTTATATTATTAGGAATAAAACTGTAGTACGATTATGGGCAGTTTGCACGAAATATAAATATTGTAGTGCAGTAGTGTTTACTATTTACAAAAATATGTTGTCAATTGTCATTTTTCATACAGACTATAATGGTTTGACGGCTTGAGGCTTGCGTCATCTATACTCTACAGAAACTAACGAGTAGTAGGGAGTTTAGTTTTTGCAACAACTAACGAGTCCTGTTTTATATTATTTTCTAAAAGTTGTATATTTTCGAGATTTTATGTATAAAGTTAGTGGAGTTATAACGTGTGATAAAATATAGTAAAATGGTATAGTAAAATGGTCAAAATTCCTTATATGCCTAAAATAAAATTTCCGCCATTTTATTAAATAAAAGCGTTATTAATTTTATTTATTGTTGCATACAATATTCCTCTAAATAAAAATAGATATAAACTAGAAAGTCAAAGTGCATTGAGATACATATTAGTACATAGATGCTACAGTTTCATTTTATTTAAAGTCTTAAGTCCCCTGGATGGGGCAGAGGGCGTCCACAGTACGTCGTCATTCCTCAAGGTCTTGAGTTACGCGCTTCATTTCGCTCCATGTCATACTAACTGCCCTCGCTTCTGCAGTGATCGTCCACCGCCAGGATTGCTTAGGACGGCCTCGTTTCTGCTTTCCTGGAGGATTCCAATCTACGGCTTGCCTTGGTATATGTTGGGAATCCCTTCGGAGCGTGTGGGAGGTGCTACAGTACATAATATTATTATGTATGTTTAGTAGAATTTTTTAAATCGTTATTATAATGCGTGCAAAAATCTTAAAGTCTGGCTTACAAATTTGAATCTCACAAAACGCGGCCAATTTAAATGACAAGAAAAAACGAGGAAGTACCATGTACTTACATATTTTAATTTCAGTGATTAGTGTGTTTTCTTTAACGAAATGCGACTCACTTGACAGTTCAATTTTATTTTACCGCAGATTTAAATGCGCTTTTACTTGCTTAAATCTCCTTATCTTAATTACGTAAATTACACAGTTTCTAGTATATCTAAATTAAATTAGTACTTATAATGTTATGTACACTGTTCGCGCCAATTCTGACAGTTAAAAAAAAGATGACAATTGACTTGCTACATTCGAGGAAAGGGGGTTAACCTCGGATAAAGCTTCCTGATCTCCAGGCCCAGAAAAACGATATAACTGATAAATTTATCAATTACGGTATTGGTTCGGTACATAACGGTAAAAAAACAATAACACAGCGCGTTTAACACAATTTTACAATTTTTTAATATCACTTTTTATTATTATTTTAGATTGAGTTTCTTGTTAATTTTATGGCGTCGTAGCATCTAAACGAATGGACTGATTACGATGCGTGTTTGTTTGAAAGCAGACGTCATACAATCGGATCTTAGCTTAGCTAGTCCATTCATTAAATATTCTTATTAGTCTAAAATTTAAATTATTATCGTACTATTAAAATTAAGTTTATCTTTTCTAATGCTTATTTTTGTCTTTAAATAAATTTAAGGCAATGTCAAAAGGATAACAACAAAATTCCCCAGTTCTTAAGGGCAGCGAGGTTTTACAAAATAAATATTTGTGGTGTTAAGTTCGCCGCACCTTAAGTATAATTAATTAAGATTACCTCATGAAAGTCATTTTTAGGAGACTACAGAGGCTTCAACCTTTTATATTTTGGTAAAAAATTGTTTTACGTTTTTTATACGCATTTTTAAACAGGTTGTAATAATTTAAGTCTGCGCAAAACTATAGCAATATTAATAATTAGGGCGCCGTAGAAAAGTTGAATGTATTGTTAATGTATCTTCTTTAATGTTTAATAATAATCATCTAATTATTATTAAACGTCCCTAATTGTTTAGAGAATAAATGTAATCTGTATAAAAGGAGCGATATTACCAACGTCTAAGCGAGTTCGTCACAATAAAGCCTCGCTAATTAATTAAGGCTTGTCGTCTTTCCCTGTGTGGGTGTGGTCATTCTTTGCTTTGAAAGGAAAAAGAAAAGTTAGATTAAACGTCCATTGTCCCACGATTGTACGTAGCATCAGCACGGTATTAGATATGAACTAACGAGTACCTGGGACGGCAATTTCATTACTTAGTCGGAAGAAAGGACATTTATTTTCGGTAACGAAAATCTGAAGAAAAAACTTTATAAATAGGTATCTACATGTTTCCTATTTTCGGTATTCCAAGTTTCGTTATTCATAAGATGTATCCTCTACTTAGTACATTACGCGGGATTGTACTTATCCATGCTGTGATCGGTGAACCAAATATTAGTAATTCACGCCTCAATTTTCTTATTCTTACTTCGATAGGACTGCTGTCAAGATGGCGTCGATAGAAAGTGAGTATAATTTCAATACATAAAGTTGGAATTAGTTTAGAGCTAAGAACGCTTAACTTCCTCCCTTGTTAAGTAACACAACTGCGTGTTGCGCAGCATGTACTGGTTTCGGATCCCGTGGAAACAAGTTGTACGGTTAGATAGGTGCAGAAGGTTGATCACCTACTTACCTGTTAAAAAACAGATTCAGAAAAAACAGGTATTGGTGATCTATTTTCTCTTTTACGATTTGAAGTATACTTATATAAATTATATTGATCGGATACAAACACTAAAAAACCAATTTGAGATAATTCGATGAATTCAGAGCGTGTCTCGTTGAGAAACGGGCCTCTCTATTAAAATTTGAAACTTCGCTTTGCGAAATAAATTGCTTCTTGACATCGCAATCTGGACCCGCAAATAACAGTAACTTAAAAAAGTTGTTTGACTAACAGGAATTACAAATTACCTGCGCCATCCAAAATATAAATTTTAATGCTTATCAAAAAGTAAGTTAATAATAATGTAGTAAGTCTTACGTTAAGTGTAAATTAATTGCTAAGACCTATAATAAAACAATTGATTATTTGAATGAAACCTGTGCTTGGGAAGATAAACTACTGAGTTTCTTGGCGGTTCTCAGATTTGGGCGCGTTCTTGAATAGCTTGTATGATGTTTTTAAGCGATCATGTATTTGATTCAATATGAATAACAATATTTTAGACTGTGAAATTGAAGACAATTTACAAAATTGCCTCATACACATCCGTTTATCCAAACAGATATCTGTCTCCATTACGTCAGTTTTCAAAATACCGCATCAAAATCGGTGTATTCGCTTAGAACTACGATTCCACACACAGACACTACAATTCCTTTTTTGTAAGGGGTTAAATGACACTAGCATGGTTCTACAAATAGCAATAAATAGCAGGAGTTTGGTGATAAGAAATATTGGAGCCAATTTAGATGACACAAATGAATCTAAAATAGACTAAATTTAATTAATTTAAAACTGAATTTTAGCCCTGTATTTAAAATTTTATTTTTCTAAGCGTTTTTGACAAGTCAAGATTAGAGTTTTCCCTCCATAGAGTGCTGTGCGGTTTCTGTGCAGAGCACGTGAATATCTATCTATGCTTGCGAGAGGAAGGTATTGTTTGCAACAGTTTTGCTTGTTATCTTGGTACGGATAGAAACGTTGCTTATACAAAATGTAATTAACCAGTCTCTATATTCTGTAAACTAGCTCTGGCCGATTTTACCCTCGTTAATTTCGTAGAAAGCTATATAGCCTTATAGTCTCACAATAAATGGATTATTCAACAGAAAAATAATTTCTTGTTCGAACCAGTAGTTTATGAGATTAGCATTCAACCAAATAAATAAACTCTTTATAATATTAGTAAATATTGTGATATTTATTCTGAAATTATTACAAGCTACCCACAATGATTGGTGGATTATGAGTCATCGATCAATCACTGCGTGAGGTTACCTCAGTCATGAGTTATTATCGAGTTTTGATTTTTAACCCGAAATGCAAAAAGAGGAGTATTTTTAGTTTGACGTGTGTGTTTGAAAGTAAGTGGATCTGTCTGTGCATCGTAGCTTTCAAATAAGTTGAAAAAGTTAAATTCAAGACATTTTAAAAGACCCCCAATGTATACAAATAAGAATACTTAGTTAAGATCTATCACATAAGCTTTCAAACCAAAAATCGCATCATAATCGACCCTTTTGTTTAGGGGCTATGACGCCACAGATACACAGATATGTCAAACTTGTAGGTAATGCATGAACTTGAAAACTTTTCGTCGTGGGTTAAACATGTAAAATTGATTATTTCATTGATCTCCTGTCTCTTTCATACTCTTACATACTATACCCATGAACAACATCTATCTTCAAAGAAACAATTGTTAGGGTGAAGGAGCTAGAAGTGAAGTAGTTGTGGGTTTACTTGTTTAAGATGTACTTGAATATGTTTAAGCGAAACTTAAATCGCTACTAAGCCTACTTGAGACTATTGGAAGAGGCCCTTAATCTTTCAATCATGCTTTTCTCTTTGGATAAGCGTTAATTCACGAGTTACTATAATATCTTCACGTATGTGATTTATTTAAATGTACTTACATCCGCTTGGTAGTTTGAACTTCAAGGAAAAATTCGATTTAAATTTGATTTTTTAATACTTATTCTATGTAGACGAATAATGGAAAACAATAGCTGTTTTTGCAATGTTCATTCGCAATTAATTCACAATTAAAATACAACCGCGATAACAGCAGAAACAGTTCCTGCAATAACAATTCGGATTTGTATCAGCCGATGAATAAATTATAAACACATTTTGGAGCGTACCGTTTCGAACCATTTCTCTTCTTACTCGGCTTGCCCATTTGCAGATCTCCAAACGGTGCCATTACTCAGCAATAAATTGGCATTTGCGCCGTCATACATAAATTACATGAAAGCACCGAAAAC
Organism: Aporia crataegi; assembly: GCA_912999735.1. Lineage (NCBI taxonomy): Eukaryota > Metazoa > Arthropoda > Insecta > Lepidoptera > Pieridae > Aporia > Aporia crataegi. The sequence continues at coordinate 9,205,020 of OU538736.1, forward strand.
CAAGTTCCTTCCACTCACTTTTTGCGTATACTTTGTTCATAAGTAGATTTACGACAGTTCAAAGTATCCAGCTTTGCGTGATACAATGAAAAATGCAATGTAAATTAGCTCCTTATATATCTATCGTGGCAATTACTTTGAACCCTTTGATTGAATATTTAATAGTTTCTAGTTAGGTTTATGTTATCATGTAAAATGTTTGGGTAGGTACATAGTAAATAAATAAATTAAAATAACGACTATTACCAATACGGCTTAATCTATTTTATGAAACAGATTCATTTAATTCATGTGATTATAAGATTTTAAGCCGGTTTGCCAATTCGGTTTATCGGTTCTCTGATTTTACGTCTCTAAACGGTATTCTCGTTCAAATTAGACACCGTTCAAACATGTACACAAAAGAAATAAAATTTAGGAGATATTTTTGCCAACTTATTATTAAATAAGTAGGTTATATTTATAAGCTGCTTTTATAATTAAGTGACTTGTAGAATATATTTTAAATGCTTTAATATTGCGGTAACATATTTTAGGTACAAGTATTACTATGCTCGGATTATCAGACTAAGTACTGCACCTAACCAAGACTAAGATTAACAATGAAGAAAGATTGAAATCGTTATCTAAGTAGAGAATTTTTATTTTTGTTGAATTTTTAAAATTAATTTAAATACAATTCAATATTTATAATTGCCCCGCCTCTGCAAAATAATTAAAATGGTTTCTATTGGCCTCATAACTGCGTTAAAGGATATAATCAACTTGAGTTCTTTTGTGAAGTTGTTTCATTAATTGGATACTTATTAGACAAACAGATTAAAGGGTCTATACGTTGTAACTTAATTTATAACACTATAGTGCCCAACGTCGCCAATCTAATTGTTGGGTGTAAAAAAGGTCCCCTCCGACCCTCCTTACGTCATTAAACTTCACACACAAATTAACAGAATACCGATTAATTATCTTGTATCGGAACAAATCGTTGTTCCCGAAACACGAGCGAACAAGATTTCTCTTGGCTCTTGTTAATCGATCCAAATATTGAATTTCAATTATTGTCCGTCTTCATTACTAAAGTTCAGTAATAGCATAGATATATACCTACTCTATTTCAGTGTGTAAATTACATGAGTGATTTAGTATTGTTTTGATAGTTCTTTCAGTAAATAATAATTATATTGTGTCAAAAGGTTCCTGGGCAAATAAAAAAGAGTTGATATTGAATTTTTATAACAAAGGTGATCGCCTGTATATAATTTTTAGTTTGTTCCGTGACAGTTGTTAGTACATAAAGAGGTATGTTATTTATTGACAATTAATTACGGTAATTTAATAAAGATTTTAAAATTTTAGGATTTTTTGTTAAAACTGACCTAAATAAAGATTTTTTTGGGTCAGTTTGAACAAAGATATTGTTCTCTGAATAAGTTTCCTTATCAATGAACAGATCAGTAAAATAGATGAAAACCTGTGATTTTCCTATCCTTAGCTAAGTCTTATTTGACTTTATGTTGACAAGCGATAATGACCATCAGGTCAATAATATTTATACTACCCACATATGAATACAAAGCGAATATCACTATAAATTAAAACATAATAATATACGCAGTAGATATGAATATTGAGATCTAAGCGATCTCTTCCTGGCAATTCAGACAAAAGAACAGACACTATGAAGTTAGAAAGGGAATTGGATAGGAAATATCATGATTATTTAATGCAAAATATGTATTTTTATAGCAAATAAATAATGTTAAATGTGGATACGATTTATAATGTGGGTCGGTACCTTTAAACTGTCCATCCCAATTACCTTCACAAACCCCAAAGGGATAAGTCCCGACTCCCGAACTTCACTGTAATAATATTTCTTTTTACAAATGTTCCTACTTAATCTTATGAATTGTAAAATTATGTATTTATATTATCTCATTTGTTCTAAAATACCACTAATAAATGTCAGTTCTTTAAGCCAAAGCTTGCCCAACTAACACCTTATAAAATGGTCAAAATCGATAAAGTATTCGCTTTTACTGATGGTTAGGAATACAATAAATCACAAAACGGAGCCTTTAAACACAAATTAAGTATATGTCACTACAGATGACTAAAAATTTTAATTTTGAATACGATTTGATTTATAGTTTTTTAATAAATTTTATTTCACGCTTTTGAGTGGAATATTCCCAAATATAAACATGAGACAGATTTTTGAGCTTTTGTTAAATTTTCAATATCAACTTCCATACAGAGATCATAAAATTAAACAATTAATACAAAAATAATATACAGTTGAATTGAGCGACTCTTCCTTTTCGAAGTCGGTTCGAAAACTAAGTTTAATATGATGTATACACAATTTACAAATTTCATACGGTCTTGTTATTTTATGAAATTCACGAATACTTAAGCAAATCTAAGAGACGTCTCCAGGTTCCAAAGCTTGCTTAATACTTTAAACTGGTAATGAAGGCATTAGAGCGACGCTGAATGCATAAGAAATGAGTTGCCGCCACAAGCTGCTTTATCATTTTTAGTAAAACATAACGCTTAAAAGCTATTTAAGATAAGTTATTAGAAACATAATATGAAAGGAATTAAGTGTCTGCTATTTATAGCAGATATATATAACATAGAATATACTTTAGTATATTCTATGTTGAAATAAAAGCAAAAACTTAGCAAATAAATTAGAAAGTCATGCCACGAACGACTTACCACGTTTATTCAGTACGTCATAAGAATATCTCATAAAAACATAGAAATTCAAGAATTTTAAAAAATCTCATAAAATATTCTAATAACAAAAAAAGCAACTACAAATTTAGATGGAATAGAAGAAATGAACTAGTAAGATATAAATGAACGATTTTTTTATTTAAAAAGAAATACTAAATATAAAAATATAAAAGAAATATAATAATACTTTGTGAAAATAAAATTAGGAAATAATATTTAAATTTAATACTAGTAAGAGACTAAAATATATGAAACGAAGAACGTAGTAATGGCAGGCGTCCTGATGGTATGACACTGGTTGCTTGGAATCGTTATAAGGCGCTTGTGTGGGACGCTACTTGCGTCGACACACTGGCGTCTTTGCATCTCCATGCTACTTCCGAAGCTGATGGTGGCGCGGCATCGATTGCAGAAAGCAACAAAAGGCCAAAATATAAAAGTTCTTATATTTTCGTTCCTTTTGGAGTGGAGACTTTGGGTCCATGGGGGCCAGAAGCGCGTCGATTGTTTAAAGAGATATCGACGCGCTTAGTTGAGACCACAGGAAACCCGAAAGTTATTATAGCAATAGTATAGCACCCGCGTTAGTATAGCAATACAACGCGGTAATGTAGCCAGTATTTTGGGTACGCACCCTAACGGCTTTGATGAGCCTTTTGTATTTTTGTTAATATATTTAAGTACATTATTGTAAATATTTAATAAATGTCAAAAAAACGAAGAAACATTTTATCTTTATGCCAAGGGAAATCCAGATGAAATCGATGGGCTAAACTAGTAAGATATAAAATTTACGTAGGGTTGTTTCTTGATAGAGGCAGTATCGTAACCGCTATATCTCGGAACTAATTTGAAAAGTAATCGACTTTGTTGGTCTGTTTCCGTATCATCTTGTTTAATCTCGATTCAATGCTTCCTTTGTGAAACAGTTTTGATGTGTTAACAACAAAACTTTATTTACAAAGGAAACCATAATTTGATCAAATTTTCTCCGTTGCTTTGTTTTTTAATAGTGCAATTTGATAATTAATGGAGCCTCCCATTGTATTAGACTTAAATACAAAACATCTTGATATTAAGATAGTGTGTTTCATGGTTCTACATGTACCGCTGAACTAGTATTAATATTTAAATGCATTTTAGATATTTGTAAGCCTATAAGAAGATATTTAAATTTTTCTAATAGTTTTTAATCTTAAAAGTTCTATCAAAAGATTAAAAGTTATATATATTAACTTCATGGCTACATTTGAAACATATCGACTGCTACGCCAATTGCGTAACGGGTGCTACGAGCCGCTACGAAATTAAATGACTAAATTCAATACGATCCACTTTTATTCAGGAATGAATTGAATGAACTTTAGGCATGTTTTTAACTGATTTCAAAAAAATAGAAGGTTCTTGATTCAATGGTATTTTTTTTACACGGATATGCCGCCAATTATGAACCCTATTACACACAACTCTATAGAACGTACGTAACCTTTAAATAAATTCTGAAAATTGTGCACCAGTTATTTGGATGTAAACGGTACGGTCGAAATATGAAGAGATCCTTAATTAAGGCTTGGATTGAACGTGATTCATTATCTGAAAACAAATTTATTCAAGGTACTATCGTTACGCAATAATGGATATCCATTATTATTCAATGACTGTGCAGTTTGTACAATGTTTAAAATTTGTTTTGAAGCGTGGATTAATAATGAGATGGAAGTAAAAGAATATACATTATTCATTACTATTTTCGCAATTCAAATTCATTTTAACCACCTTCGTAGCTAATTGGTTTACGCGCCTGTGTGATGCGGCGTAGGTCCTGGGTTCGAATCTTGGAGAGACAAATTAATGTTTCGGTTGAGTTGGCACAGAAGATTGATGACCTACTTGCCTGTAAAGAAAATGATTAGTGAAACAGATACAGAACTATGTCTGCCCCATGCCCCACTGAGGGAGTACGAGAATTCACTTTCTTCGTTACTGGCTGATTTTATTTTAGGAAAAGAAGTCTGAAAAACGACAATGTATTTATATTAGTGAATATATTCTTAAGTATTTAACAATATCTTGACATTTAGTCGCAACATTCCTAGTTAATACTGTCACTTTATCTATTATAATTTTTATCCCAAGATAAAAAATCAAAAACAAACAGATAAAATTCAAATAATGACAACTAAATTAATCACAATTTCAATGAGTTAACATGAAATGGGTGACGCGCAGCTATTTTAAATACGATTGGACAGTTAATCGATAAAATAAATGACATTTGGGATTACCGCCTAAACTGACAGATGTTTCCAGACAGAAATCCGTCGGTGGAATGATACAGATCAACTGGGAACATTGTCACAAGATCCCAGTCGTTAGGCTGCGTTAATAGGATCAATGCGGGCATTATTTGCGACGCGTCCACGCGATTTCACCTAACTTATCGAATTTGCAAAGCCGCTTATACTTCGTTAACCAAATTGTGTATTACTTTATTAGGTGATATGATTGATGGGCGACTCTATCGATCCCTTGTCAATTTGACAAGATTATATGGCGGGTGTTACGAATATATGTATTTAGTATAGTTTTTAAACATAGCCTGTTTTTATCAACCGACGTAACGAAGGAGGTGCTGGTTTATTGTTTTTTTTTGTACATGATATTGATTGATAAATTATTCAAGAAGTTTTCAATTAATTTAGGGTATAATAGGGGAATATTATTGTATGAAACTACCTTTAAAGTATGACTTTTGAATCAATAAAATTAAAATGGGTTCTTTATAATTTTTATTGGAGTCAAAATTTCGTAACAACCATACAAAGATACGATAAGACCTAAGGTCGAATTGTTTTAGAAAACTCAAAAACTACTGGACTGATTTTAAAAATTATTTCACAACATGAACCTAGACTCTTTTTGAGTTACATAGGCTTTGGCAAAAAAGCTAGTACATAAAAGTTGTTCAAGTCATTTAAATAAGAAACCAAGAAGATAAAATGTCTTACATAAAGAAACATCCCAATTTGAGACAAAACAGAAACCTTCCCGCTTAGCCTCTTAAATTATTAACCCTGTACGGTTCCGTCTTGTTTAGGCGTTAAAGGAGGGAGTTAATACCCTATATCACTGTCGGGGTGATACAAACTAGCGGGGTCGCAACCTTTTCCACTAAATTACGTATCGGCACATGGGATAATCCGAACTTAGTTTAACATTGAAACGCCGAACTAATTCCATAATAAGTACTGAATTAATAATATTGGGTAACAATATGTGTGAGTGTGTTTGTTATGTAAATACGACAGTAATGCCCTTACGCAAATATAGGTAATTACATAACAAATATCTAGCTTCTATACTGAGCCAATATTTGGATGTAATGACGTAATTTTGTTTAAGTATACACTCAAGGGATTAACGTGAAATGTCATACAAAAACAAAATCTCCAGCGAAGTACAATAATTATTGTTCCAAAATAAATTTAAAATCTCCTTTATTATTATATTTTATTTTATATTTATTATTATATTTTATATTTATTATTTGAATAGGTAATACTACCGATTCGAAATTTGTACTAGTTCAAAAATAAATTTTTGTTAACATGAAAAAAAAGTACCTAACACCCAAAAATTTGGTTCCATTATTTTCCGAGTGGCTTACGCATCTGATATTCAATGAGTTTTGCGCCGGAGTTCCTGTATTCAAAACCCAGGGAAAGAATAAACGTTTTGTTTCGGTAGATATCAGCTACTTGTATAAAGAAAATGATCAGAGAAACGGACGTTCGAACGTATAGACTACTCCATTCACCACTAGGGGTTACGGGATCTGGGATAGTAATCATAGTAACCATGAGATTATTATCAAACTTTTCGATAGATTTTTACTATAGGAAAGCTGACAATTACATAATGGCTAAATAAGTTTGCGTGTAGCCACTAAGGGCGCTGTTAAAGTTTCTATACAATTAATTAACGCAGATGCTATCGAAAAATACTTTACCTAAGTTCAGGTAAAGCTACAGATACAAATTTCTCACTGACTACATAATGAGATGGTTTTTTTATCTTCAAGAACCATGACAAACGTTTAACTAATGAGAAAACCACTCATTAATGAGAAACATAAAATGTGTATAATACTAAAATATTCAGTACCGTGTTGATGGAGGGTGAGAGGTCCCCCTTGAACTCAAATAACGTTACGGTTACTGCGATACAAAATGAAAATTTAATCAAATCTCAACAGTAATGAAATAAAAGACGTCACGTGTAAATATTAATGCATAAACATTCCTGAACCGGTGTAAGCTCCACGGGCTCTCTGGGCGGCCATTACGCGCGAGTGCCACTTACACCTTACAACTTATTGAATTATTTATAAAACTATCCTTATTGGATTTAGATATAAGGGAATCCTAACTAATTTTATAAATGCAAGTGTGTTTGTTACTGTTAAACTGCTGACCGGATTTTGACAAACTTTTGAAAGATGGTGGGATTTTTTAAGAGATCAAACGGCAATTTTAGCCCCTGACAAAAGTTTGACGTGTCTCTGTTTCTGTGGATATGTGTGTCTGTCGTAGCATTGCAGCTCCTAATTTTATGGACCGATTTCGGTGTGTTTTTTTTTTGCTGATTAGATCATGATGGATCATGGAACAACTTATGAAGTTATTTGTAATCGTAATTTTGGTGGGTTTTTAAAATTTCCTTCAATTTCACTTGATGAACTTACAAAAAGATTGATCGTGGGACCTTCGAAAATATGAGGAGGTGTTATTTATCTGAATGTTCTTGTAAAATTCTTAAGTAATCATCATCTTAAGAAAATCTTTTTTATAGAACTTCACGAATTTCAAATTATGTTGATTTTCGGAAACAATAAGGAATCAAGTTGCTCAGTGATTTCAATGAATGTTAATGTTTTTATAAATGAATAGAATATCTAAAAGAACAAAAGATTTATCCCAATTTCAGGCAAACAACATCGCAGGTCCTAACTAGTACTTTTATATAGTTCAATCCAAGGGACATAAAGTATAAGTTATGTCCGAGTCGTCCGTTTATTATGACACTAATAAATGTCACTGGTCCCAGATTCTCACTTTTATTTGCTTATACACTTATCAGAGAAAGCTTTATATCTTTACAAATTATATATATAAAGAAATTACTGAAGCATTTCTTTAACTTTGAATGTTGCCGCGCTTGGCGCTGTCAGTAATAGGTTTACGAATGAACTGTCATAGATAACAGATAGGTCGGTGGAGTTTTTGTCTTTGGATGTTAAAAATGTTTTATGTGAATAGATTATAAATAAAACTACATATTTTAGTAACAATAATTTAAAATTATGAAGGAAATAACACGTGGAATAATAAACATTATATAAATGTCGTTTCTTTGTTTACAGGTGAACTTTGTTATTTCGGATTATATAGTATAAATTGCAATACAAGTTTATTCATTTTCATACCTTCACGATTTAACTCAAAAATAAAAATCAAAATAAATTTTATAATAAAAAACAGAAATAATAATATTTGTACTTAATAAAAAGTTAAACATAAAAAAATAATATTTTATTTACAAACTTTTACAATAAAAAAGGCCTATCAAAATCTTTGGAGTATCTTTTTACTCAAAATATTGCCTGTATGCCGCATTTATATATCATTATAATTCATCAACATTATTTATTTTTATTAATTACTGCCTGTGCTCTGCCATTTCACTCATGAGAATTTCGTCGTAGCGTTATATAGCCTTCCTCGACAAAAGTACTATCCAACCTAAAAATAATTTTTCAATTCGAACCAGTAGTTCCTGAGACAAACAGACTTTCAAAAGTTTTGAAAACTTTTAAAGCTGTCGCCCGCGACTCTATAGACAATTCCAATCCTTTCAAGCTTTTTTTCGCAATAAAAAGAAATATAAATAAAGGTTACTTTCAAGCTCTAGTCTATCTCTGTATCAAATTTCATCAATTCAATTCAGTAGCAAATGCGTGAAGGCGTATAAGAATCTTTAAAATCGATCTAGTAATTAAGGAGTTTATTCAATAAATTTTTGTGTATAATACTGGTGTACGACGACATTTCGAATGTAAATCCAGCCAGGTTTGTTTGAATTGCAATTATTATTATTTCAGTTCGGTTATGTTCAATAAATTTAATCATTGAATCTTTATTTGGCTCACAGTTAAATTAATTGGTATTTCATACAATTGACATCAGACGAGCGTGGCGGTTGATGTAGGTTTTCGACAACGGATTTTTATCGGTTAATGCAAGTTGTTTATATTTGAAACTGCAGCTATTAAGGTGATATTAAGTTCTATAATATTATTAAATTTCCCAGGAAAATTATGGAAAATTGACAATTATGTTTGAAGGTATACAGTTGTTCATCCTAAGAGAACTCAATGTATTCACCTCTCTCAAGAAATTCAAAAATAGTTTGAGGTCAGTTTTGCTGGAGGAGCTGCCGAGGGAATAAAATAAGGGACAAATCATTTAAATTTAGTTTAGTATGTTTTGAAATGTATTTTGTATGAATTATACATATTTAAGTAAAAAATAACTTTAAACCTATGATATGACCTATGTTATATTCATATGTTTTACTTATAGAAAAAACAAAAACGTTTATGATTGTAAATTGTTTATGTCATTGTTTGTCATCAATATCTTATATATTCAATATATTTTAAACCCAATGCATGATACATGCGATGCTGGATTGGTTCGCTAGTCTTCCATATTATGTAGTAATAGTCACTCACGTTTATTGCATTTGGCCAGTCATCTTCGTGGCTATTAAATTCTCCGGAATGTCAAATAAAACGTTCGAATCGATTTCGCATAAACGATAGACGTGATCCGTTGGGTCAACGTCGGGTCTAATTTAGCACTATATTTGAATTAATAACATTTATTGCTTTGACTAATTCAACAGTTATGTCTTTTATTAACGCGAGTATCATTTAAAGAAAAAAGTTTCCATTGATTAAGCTCCTTAACACAATTAATAAAATCCTAAAGAAACTGTGCGTTAATTTATGAAACAGCTCAACTGATTGCAGTGCGATTTATACTTACATGTTACAACAAGTGTCCATCAGCATTTGTCACACAAAATAAGTAACTGCCCATAACTGATCACTAAAATAATTTTTTAAATCTGTTCAGTAGTTATTGAGTTTATTCATTCCAAACGAAAATATTAATCATCCAAGTTGCGCGTCCAAATTTGTAGTTAATTATAAAATTTTAATAGAAACACCCAAATATTCATTTCTGAGATTTCTATGAATAACAGTTACCATTTTATATTGATAAATGTAAATAGATTTTTATAAATGAAGTCCCGTGTCGCCTAGTGGGATATGGGGTAGAGGCATTTCACATCTGTTCCACTTTTTTCGGTTTTTTTCTTTTAGGAGCAAGTAGGTGATCAGCCTTCTATGTCCTGCCAGACCGAGATTTTTTATTATCTCCACCGGGAATCGAACCCAGGACCTCTCGCTTGTAACGCTTACGCGCTTACCACTAGACCAAGGAGGCGCTCATTTTTTAAGATTTTCATAATAGACCCATATAAAATATTATCTAATTAACCTGCTACGTATATTTTATTCATTAGTTTTGCACTATCATTACACATTAGCAGCGCTCGACTATTAAGTCCCTTAATGTTGTCTAGATACAAGCTCTTAGGCACATTTACTGTCGCACTTATGTCCATCGTTGCATCGATACAAGATTTTTTAGAATCGGTGACAATTCTATTTGTGAATATGGTTTTGAAAAAGTATAGCACTGATCATTTATTTCTCGCCTGTGTCTGTTTCCTCCCCTCTGAGGTTCCCCGTCATACTAATAATAACTATATCCTACAAATATGTTCTCAGAAGACCAGAAACCGGCAGATTGAGATGTACTACGGCTCGAGAGGATCGATTTATTGTTACGTCCGTGCTCCGACATCGACACCTCATGGCAGTTGAAGTAACAAATTAAGGTCGAGAGACCCGAAGAGACGACGTAAGCGACCAGACTGTAAGGCGGCGGCTCCGAGAAGCTAATTTGACCCCACATAGACCCGCAAATGGCCCAAAACTTGCAAGGGAACATCGAGTAGCAAGATTACGTTACGCCCTCGAACATATACAATGGAGTAATGTTTTCTGACGAATCTTTATTGTATGGTATTTGTGGTATGTGAGGTAGTCTTTTAATTTTTCAACGCGAAAATTGTTGATATTTTATTTCTTCTGTAATTTTTTTAAATAAACGAATAACGTTTCGTTTCGAATAACAGTTGTGTCGTTTTATTAACTATCAAATTATCTGCAACATACAGTTTCATTCATACCGCTAGCATTATTATTTTAGGAGATTAAGAACATTTTTTCTTGAATATTTTGATTGAAATACTTTATATAACTGGATGTTTTGGTAGTCTTTCGTTCTATCTTTTCAAATAAGAGTTTAAGTAACAATATTAAAATAATCCTTTGAGTTACTTGTTAATATTGTAATGTAAGTCGGGTTGAATATTCCAAAACTGAAATTCAATTACAAGTTTTGGGCGTGAGTGACCATCAGATTAGGGCAGACCCAAGATCTAAATTAATTGGCTCATCCAGATATTGTTGTTCAAGGACCCTCGTCTCCAAGGATTTATGTTTCATTGAGTGCTTCTGGAATTGCTAAAAGGATTTGTTTATGATTATGAATGCTCTAAGCGTCATTGGATTCTGCCCATATTAAAAACGTACAACATAACTATTATACAAAAGTTAATTGTCTCTTTCACGTAGTTATAGGCTTATAGTTAAATCGTGTAGAAATAAGAACTGACTTATTGTTATCATTATGTTTGTTTGTATAAATGTATATATTATGTATAAATTACGAGAGTAATCTGGGCATGTAAAGTTTGACCTATATTTACAAGGGAAATTGAGCACAATTTAAAAACCCACATTATTATTACAAATGATTACCAATATTTTCAAAATTGACAGGTTTATAAATAATTGTAGCTAAGAACCATCTCAATCATGTTAGCTATTGAGCTATTATAGCACGTAAACCATTCGTTTAGGAGCTAAGACACACCGTCTGAGTATACAGACATATCAAATTTACAACACCCTTCTTTTTTCGTCAGGGTAAAAATTCAGCTTACTTAAGTATATCCCGACTGTGTCAGTAGAACTATTTCTGGTTTGAAGGTGCATGCAATAACTATAATTTATATTAATATTATACAAAACGTTTTAATTTCGATCATAGGAATCTCTACTTTGTACCGTGTAAATTAGGGTCAATTTTGTCTGCTTCATTTTAAAGCTATAAAAGTCGGTGGTTTATAAAAGGATCGCGTGCATTGAGGAACATCCGACGTGTGACTAAATGCCGAGGTTTTTGCATAGGTCCCTACTACGTGCGTGCATCAGGGCGATAACATTTTATATGGCGAAACTTGTTTCACCAACTTTTTGCTGTGTCGCGTCATTTTAGTAGGTCAAAAACAACATAAAATCAAACGAATCCTTCCTATAAATAGAATATAGGAAAATAGTTGAAGTTAGTCAATATAGTTTCTTTTACCAGTAAAAATTACAAAACAGTACCTACCTCGTCTGTTTGTCTTAACAGAGATATTATTAACATTAAATAAGTTTGTTAGGTACTTTAACCATTTCATGCACATTATTAAAGCTAACCACTAAAATTCTAAAAACATCTTAGGAGTCATTGAAAACTTAATAACGCACTCTAGTTATAAAAAAAATTCAAGCGGGCTTTTAACGACAAGAGTTTAAGGTACTTATATCATCCCGTGCAAAGCTTGGATAGACCGCTAATACAAAAAGTTGCTTTTGAGAGTAAGTATAAGTTATGAAGATCGTAATTTATCTACTACGGAAACATAAAATTAACATAAAAAAGCCAAACCTATAATTAGATTTAGTCTGTAAAGCTTTCACAAACAATTAGTGTAGATTGTATCGGGATACAGCCATTACTCAGCCAGCTCCACAATGGCTGGCGATTTGTTACCTAGAAACATTCTGGGTTGTTGAACCGACATAAAGGGTGAAAATTAAGAAAAATAGCGACCGCGATAAGACGTTCACTAATCTTAAGCCAAACAATCTTTTTGCGATACTATTTTAAATCTTTCGATGCATTTTTGTACAAATTTGCTTCATCCCTACTACTAACAACAAAAGTTGCGCCTGACAAAATCACTACATAGTATAAAACAAAGTCGCTTTTTCTTTCCCTATATCCCTTTGTTTGCTTAAATCTTTAAAACTACGCAAAGGATTTTGATGCGGTTTTTTAATAGATAGAGTGATTGAAGAGGAAGGTTTTTATATATGTTTTATACCCGTGCAAAGCCGGGGCGGGTCGCTAGTAATTTTTATACGCCGAACTGCAAATGTGATGATCCGATGTAAGTTTCACTCATCCAATAGAGTTGCGTTATAGAATTTAAAAATCAAACGTAATTGATTAAACATTATAATAAAATAGATGCATTGTTTTATTTCTTATAGAGTAAAATATATTACAAATACTATTTTTGTCTATTTTGGAGTCACATGGAACTTCCCTATTTTTCTAAGAATCATATTGTGAATCTTACCGTTTACCTACTGTCTTATAAAAACATCAAAGTAATGAGATTTATTAAATAATTGTTCGATATATTTTAGGGACATTGTATTGCCCAATAACTCTATGTTAACAACATATGCCTGAATTCGTGCCCGTTGTGACCTCTCAATGCCACCGCAAATTGATGGCCTAAGATCTTCAGGGCAGTTCCAGCATTTACGAATGGATCTAGGGCAAAGATAAATGTTTTTTTTTCATTAAAAGTTTCTTTCTTAGTGCAACTAGTCAGCGGGGTGACACATGGATTTAAATTAGAAATTATATTTTAGTCATGCTTCAAGTTCAAGTGGTAGGTACAATATAAAATATTATGGAAAGATATATTTGTTCGGTTGGTTCAGTCGTGAACGTTTGGGTTGGGTTTCGTGTTCAAACTAGTCGGTAACAGGTGCACGCGCTGGACTATTTAGCTCGAAGCTTTGCCAGTCTGTATCAGGAGCGGGGATTGACCCGTAGCCAATACAATGGATGAACTGTATTAATGTTTAGTGTAGTTTTAATTTTTGAATGGTAAATTGTTAAATTGTAATAGTTGTAACGAATACCTATTAATTTATTTTTAGCAATTGTGACCACCAAGAGCTCACTTGGTAGTAATATATAACATCAGTTATTAAAGATACTGATTAAACTATGATAGTGGGTTATGTTTCATAAATATATTGATTTGTTTCCTCAGATTAGATTCCTCATCAAAGAACAAGCAGTCTATTTTATATAAAAGTCGTTTCACATGAACGGCTCTGAATCTTACCTTAAAACTATGAGTGTTAATAGTATATATAAGAATAGTTGAATCCATCATTTTATATGAAAACTTTATATTCTATCTTTCAAGTTCACTATCAATCCAATGTGAAACTCAACATTAAGGAATTCAGAATTAATTTCATTAATGCCGCAGCAGCATTAGCAAAACCTGACTGGTTTTTGGCAGTACCATTTTAACACAATTATTGGATTCAAATTCATAATATTGTTAGAAAACCTCGACTATAAATACCAAGCATTACTTAATACAAGTTGCATTTAAAAAAAGTATTTTATAATAAATAAAAAATAAAAATAATTTGAATAAAATTCTTCTAAATCATATCCTTTGTACTGTGTATTGTTGTTACATAAACGAAGATTGTATACTTCTTCAGACTTTCATAAACCTCAAGTAGACAGAGTTGAAAATAATTTAATCGCGAAACAAAGCGAATACAAAAGAAATTATATTTGATGTTGTAAAATTCGTTGAAGTTTATAAAGATGTTAGATTCACGAGTCAAGTGGCACATCTGTTACCGGTTTTCTTCGCTCTTCTGACTTGTAATAATGGGATTAACGAGCTGGTTATGAACGAAGTCTTCATTTTCAGTTGCCCTGCGCCCTATTTCACTGCCACTCCATTTCACCGAATGAAATAATAGACTCATTTGGAAGGACTCCTCATCGTCTGGGGACCATAACGGTGTTATGATGAGGGTATTTAGGAAATGCTGTGTTTAAATATCTAACTAAAACGATTTCTCGCTGCGTGAATATGATTGAGTGTGTATGTTAAATTGGATAGCTAATATTAAAATTTATGATGGATACTGGAATATTTAGTTCTAGTTATATTACATACCTATTAGCTACCGACTTTATATATATATAAGTTACCAAATTTGTTTTTTTATCTGGATATTGAGTTCTGAGCACTGAACCATAATACGAAGTGACAATTCTATTAAAAAATCCATCCAAAAAAGAAAAATTAACCGTTCAGTATCTATTTGTTCTTATTTTGTTCATAATTAAAAAAATTATCCCCATAATAACCATCAATTTTTCACTCGCGCAATTATCGTCAGAGTTCGAATCAATTTATGTTTATTAAATAATATATTTATTAATTGGCGTTGTCACGCGTATAAAATCCATTTGCACATCATCTAGATTCTATACTTATGTATATTATTATAAAACTAAAGAATTTGTTTATTTGGTTAAACGCGCTAATGTCAATAATTACTAGATTGAATTAGAAAATTCTCTGTTTGACATAGTCCATTTAACGAAGAAGGCTATACCCATAACATCACGCTACTATCAATTGGAGTGGAGTATCAATGAAAAATGTTGTAAAAACGGAAGAATTATTTCATAAATAAATACACACGTTATGTAAATTTCATTTATGATGGAATTTGTTCCTCTTTAAAAGTTCTACAAAATGTTTTAAATAGCAAAGGCGTTGCATGCCCACGCAGATGAAATCGCGTGTAAAAGGTCGTTTCACATAATTGGAAAGGGTTTGTAATACAATTAACTACTTGAGATGAAACTACATAAGTGGATTCGCGTAACCCCAGTGGGGCATGGGGCAGAGAAATTTCTGTGTCTGTTTCACTGATCATTTTCTTTACAGGCAAGTAGGTGATCAGCCTTCTGTGCCTACTCAACCATTACATCTATTTGTTTCCCTAGGATTCTAACCCAGGACCTCCAGAGAATACGCAGACGCATTAACCACTTACCCACGGAGGTAGTGAATTTATATGCTGAATGCATATTATTGAACCATTTTTATATGTATTTAACTTGTATGTATTTATTGTGGTACTTTCTTATTGCGGTAGCTATTTACTTGGTATGAGATTAATTTATGTGAGTTATCCCAATTATTATTATTTTCAGTCTCAACCTTGAACACTTTTTCTGTCACCTGAAAAGTACTTATTTGGAATAGAACTTATTTATTATGACGTCATCGTAAGACAGATGAACCGCAAGCGTTTGTTTGTTGTCAATGGTCTCCTATAAATCACAGACCCTCGTCCAAGAATACACAATGGGCACCTACCGAGCCAAAGCGATAGCTCCCCAGACAACTGACAGTCAGATATTTTTAGCTTTAATTTAACCATGCCATCAGGTTTCTTCGTTTTTTTGTATACTGCTACTTTAGTACTTGTATTATCATTGATTGGTTATTTCTCATAACTTTAAATTATAATTATTTTTAAGCCAAAAGGAGATGTGCTATAGTAAATCTATGTGGCTGTCCGTGGTATCGTGTTTCCTAAATGAGAACTAACTTCCATGCTGTTATTTAGACTATCTTTGATGCGGTTTTCTCTGAAAGCTGACGTGGTCGCGTTGCAACTTAGCTAAAATTGACAAGAATCGGTTTATTCGTTTATAATTCTATTCTCATTTATAATTAATATGTCAGAAGGTTTTTAAACTCCTGTGTTTAGATACGAAATGTTTAATGGAACAATTAATGTGCTTGTTGGCGAATTATTTGATGGATGACTTCGGGCGGTCGCGGGACTTTCCTAGTTTTACTTAACGGTTCCAAGTTAGCGGACCAACTTCTCTGCACTTAGAGTTCTCAAGTGTTAATCGATCACCTCTAGCCAACGATCTGTAGGAACTTGCTGTTGCTATAATAAATTTCGCCATCTCTTTATTAGCTAAAATACATAAAAGTAATAATAATAGAAGTGAAATTCAAGACAATTTTTAAAACCTTCCGATATGGTGATAAATAAGAGTAATATGAATGAATAGATCTTTATAGTGTCGCTAAGATACATTTTAACCTTGACAGCTTTGAATATTCAAAACATGAAAATCGGTTCATTTGTTTTGTAGCCACAATACCAACTAAACATACAAATTTATTACACACTTCTCTTTGTATCTTGCGATAGAAATACTTAATATTTCCATCAAAATATTTGCTAAACTATTGCAGACATGTTATATTTGGTATTTGAGAATTTAAGGTATAGATTTTCCCGGCTTCGATCACGGTTCATTAAACACAACATAGGTTATGTGCAGGGGCAGCGCCACAGAATATATAATAGTTGAGGCTGCGCTCCGTTTTGAATACAACTACATAGCCTCATTAATATTAATAACAGTAGCCAACAATTCAGAGTTAGTGGTACTTTTATCTAAGCATTTCCGGGAAAATGTTGTGCTCAGAAGTATAAAGTATTCTTTTCATATGTACAAAGTCAAGATGTGCGGGTTCAGTCTGTGGGAACTATTGCCAAAATGACCCAACGATTTATTTTTGACTGTATTTTTTTGAATGTAGGTATGTGTATTATTTGCAATGTAAGCTGTGTTGTAGACGAAAGATTTTTGTTATCATTTTTATTATTAACTGTATCTCTGATCAAAATAAAGTCGTCGGTCCAAAAAATAAGAAATATTGATATATTCTAAGACTCGTAGTAATT
The DNA here is from genome assembly GCA_912999735.1 of Aporia crataegi. Classification (NCBI taxonomy): domain Eukaryota; kingdom Metazoa; phylum Arthropoda; class Insecta; order Lepidoptera; family Pieridae; genus Aporia; species Aporia crataegi. The sequence goes on from OU538736.1 coordinate 9,222,703, forward strand.
ATAACTTGTTGGATACAGAACTCTTTACACTTTTATATACATTCAGTAGAAACCGATTATTTTCATATTAGAATTAGACACTTCAATTTTGTTTATTTGTGCTTATACATCTGCACCGCGCATATTATCCCTCATATCATTAATCATTTACGTCGCATTATTTTCCTTTTCTCTGTTTTCTACAAATGTCAGATTTCATTCTTATGTCAGAAAGAAATGGGACCGTAACAATTGCCGAAGGACTTATATTTCTGACATTTCTCTATTTCATTATATCATAATTATCTTTATGTATATTTAAGTATATAGTATTGACATAAATATTTTAATAAATCAACTGTTCATTGATATCTTGAGCATAGTGTAAAGTGGCTGTGACAGTTTTCATTTTTGTGATATCATCTATGCAAAAAGATACAGAATGCACTTGTACTAATATTATAAATTTAAGTAATTTTTGGGTTGGTTGAACGTATTATTCTTAAGAACTACTGTTTCGATAAAAAAATTTTGTGTTAAATTATAAATAGTCAATCGAGGAAGGCTATTTTGGAATAACATCAGGTTATGATAAAATTATATAGGGACGAAAGCTCGGGGCACGTCACCTATGAGGTGGACCGATCAAATCAAACATGCTCTGAACTATCCACTCCATGAGTGCACCAGAAGAGCAGCAGCCCAGGATGATTTTTGTAGGGTTGTAAAGAGAAAAACTACTCCAATTTGTTAGCTACAACCGCTCTGTCAAGAGTGACAAAATTAACGCGGATGAAACCACTTGGCAAAACTAGTTACTTAAACGCAATCTGTAAATAGATACAGAATTGTTTCTGCCCTGGGTATTAATGAGACAAACAGAACTTTTTTTTACTATCATGCTAATTTGTTAAGCATCTTCATTTGTCTCTATAATCTATGAAAAAAATACCAACGATTGAAACACAAGAAACAAACACTTTTTCGATTATTATTAAAATTTCTTTAATCTTTGCTTAATTATAATTAAAAACGGTTTGCAAGAATGATTTCTTCACCGAAATTTAAATATTAAAAGAGCTTTCTTTATACGACAGAATATTCAACTTTGTGACAATTTGGCAAAACGCCCAATTAGACTGAAAGTTAAACAATAACTCGGTAGTTTAACGTCGATATTGTATGCTCTTGAAGCGAGGCCTTACATTCAAAACTTGAGCATACTAAGTGATCCACAGCCATTTCTATGCAATAACATTCCTGAGTTACATATTAATAGCATTATAATTTTTTAATAATGTTTGTATTAGTACACATACTAAAACAAAGTTCCTCGCCGCGTCTGTCTGTCTTTTTACGTTAATGTCATTATTATTATTTGTCAGAGTTATTCCCGCTTTTATAAGCTATTTCATAGGAGATAATATTAATTTTGATTTGTGATAGGTCTACATATATTTTTTTAAATATAAACTATATATAATATTTTCTAGTAGGTTTCTCTAGAGATCTGAATCTTGCATCTTCAATAAGCCTATTGTAAATCTAAGCTAAAAAAAATTAGACAAGTACGTCACCGGCCTTCTAATACAACAATAGAAATCACTGTTTGTTTTTTCTTTCAAAATGTTGTCAACAACATTAGGGTCGTTAGACTCACAGTTTTAACCCTCTCGTTTATTTTAGTCACTTAACACAATATGCTTTTGCTATTACACGATACTATATTTTCATTTACACTATATTTTAATTAACATATTTATTCTTATATTGCTGCTGGTGGCATATATTATGGCATATAATAAATGAATCTAAGAGATTCATTTATTTTCCTTCCCTTTGAGGTTGAGATTTGAGTTTATAGAGGGCCCGTCGATTATTTAAAGAGATATCGAACCATTGTTCCACAGGGAACCCGAAACGGGTCTGATGATTCGGCCATCGCGTATAGCGATACAACTCGCTAGGTGCAGCCAGTATTTTCGGTGTGCATGCAAATAAGTAAATATTAAATAAAAATAAATAAAAAAGGTTTAACTATCTATAACTATATACTATATACATGACATTTATATTTACAATTAAATTAACTATTAGCAATAGTCGCCTCTGCGGCGTAGGCCTCCACAAAACCTTTCTAATTGTCCCTTTCGCTTAACGTTCTCATCCAATCTTGACCACATAAATGAGTTAGTTTAAGTGGAATCCATAGTAAATATTATTTTATTAGATACATTAATATAAGCATTAGTAGATGAAAAATATCGGTCGATTATAGAGCATATATGAAATGATATGCGACACTCAGTGGCTAAGAAATAGAAAATTTTATTGTTCAAATACATAGTTATACAAAACTCACAACATAAAAAATTACACTAAAACAAACAAAAGACATTGACAGCGTCGTTAGTCTATAAGACTGTGTTACAGAAGTTAGACGTGTATTCCACGCCTGCAGTAAAAATTTAGTTACAAATAACAACGAACTCTTATAGACACAATACCAGTAGCGAATTAAAACTGCCAATGGTTTTTCGCTCCACACGACTTCGATTAAGCGATTCAATTTTCGATGTGCTAGCTATTAATGAACTTGTTGGCGTTTTTCCGCAAGAATTAAACGAAATGCCACTGTGAAATCGAAAAATATTACGTAACTTAGACAGTGAAATTGAATCCAATTAAAAGACTCTTCGATATGTAATTAAAAATAAGAATATCTCATTAATTAATGGACAGAACTTTATAATTGTAATTAGAATCACGTCAGCTTTGAATAAAATCTGCTTTAATAATCATTTAAGAGCTAGGTACTATGCTACGATCTTACAGAAACGCCAAATGCGAAACCAAAATTTCTTTATGCATATGGAAACATATCATATGATTATTTATAATAGTCATTTAAATCCAAGTTCATATGTTGTTCAAGAATGCGCTTAAATCTGAGAGCAGCAGCAAAGAAAGTCGGGATCCAATTTTTTTACGAGCATTTCCGTAAAACTCATACGTTTTCTACCCCTCTTTTTCGTCGAGCTTATCAAGTTTAATCGAGTGTTTCGACCCCAATTTCTTTAATCTCAGCAATAAAGATCATTGCAATTAAGTCAATCACGCCTGTTTAACTCGATTTCCTTTAAGAAACCTCTTCGAGGCCGCAGGGAGGAACGCTACGAACTAAATTGCCTGGAGGTAGAACCAGTCAATTTAAATGTTAAATACGTTTTTAAAATTGACAATGCAAATTTTATTACGGTTTAGAAATCTAGCGTTGAGAAGTTAAAGTTTTTTTTTAGTTTCACGGGATCGCATCTTCGTCAGTATAGATTAAAAGATATTGAATTTAAAATTAAGTGACCCTCTGAAGGCTCCACGTCGGTAGGTTGTACGTACTGATATTATCAATAAACTGACTTATAAAAACAAAATCAGTACTGCCAATCTTTAACGAACTAATGTATTAAAATTGCAGATAATATTGTAGTTTAGTGTATCAAATTTGATAAAACTTAATCCGCAATAACAGTTGAAACAAATTAGGCCGCGAATACGTTGCGAATGAACACCCTACTTTATAATATTACTAATTAATGCCTGTTAGGTAATATTTATAAAATAGGTTCTTTGAGACTACTTACTCAAATACTAAAATGTTATATATTGCATATAATAATGAAAAAATTAAATAATAATATTAATATAATAGAGTGAAACTATTATATTAATATTATTATTTATTTTATTTAATTGCGCTAATATAAGAAACCGCTACTTCGAATTTAAAATTCTTTGAGTTGGATAGTCCATTTATCGGGGAAGACAGTTGCCAGCATCACGCTATGATGGACTATAGGCTATATAACAGCTAGTTTATATATAATAACAACACTACTAGGCAGCTAAGTAGCATCAAGAGGTGTTTCTCCCGCTAATTCAAAAGTTCTCTTTTCTTAAACAAAATTACCATGTCTACTCTTAACAAAAACCTTTGTTCCTTTATATATAGTTCGACTAACTCTGTATTAAAATTTATTGAATGTTGTAGTGGTTTAAGCGTAATAAACTCCAATTTATATTTAAAATACTAGTAAGAAAGTTAGGGTAACGAGCGCAAAGTTTTGTTTACGAAAATGAGTATTCGGTGTAAGTCTGCGTGGTGCTGAGGTCAACAAAGAAAATACCCCTGATTTATCTATTTTCCTCGCTGTGGCTGAGTTCAGTGGAAACTTTGTAAGTGTCTGCTTTTCTCTGTTCGGTCCGCTGTTACAGTTATTCTATAGTTTGCACTTAGTTGAAAATTTTAACAAAATTTTTATATTCACTTATAGGGAAGCTGTATGGAGCAAAAACTTTGTTAAAAAGACCAAACAGCGATTTCTTGGGATGTTTTAAGCTGTTATAATATTATATCTAATTTAATAATGTTATTAAACAGATAATGTATTTTTATTTTATATTTGAAAAAACTTTTGTAAAAAATTAATCCTTTGTTGTTTAAATTGTACTTATAGTTGTAGTAAATGAATGTGTTCTGGATTAAATTTATTCTTGTTGTTTAATGTCAGAATACAAGTGAAATTAAAGAGTATTTAAATAACCCCTCAATATATTCATTACAAATATGAATACTTCATTACACGCATCGAAATCGGTTAATTCGTTTAGAAGCTAGAATGCCATGGATCTATACGCGGTAGCTGCTCCCGCATGTATGCCAAAGTGATCACATTGTATCTAATTCACACTGTAAGAATAAACCTTACAATACAGTAATGCGTCAGTATGAGAACTTCTTAAATAAAATTGTTTGTGTGGTTGTTGAAAAAGGCATCGTTTCTTTAATAAAAACTCACATTTTTATCACTTTGCTTCGCTGTGATGATATCATTTTATAATAATAAAAAAAAACAATAATAACGTTCTCCAAATACAATATCGTGAATATTATAATGCTTATACGTAGGTATTTGCTATTGTTGTTACTTGGCTCCTCTTCAAAATCCGTTCATTACTTATCTAGATAGGTCGTTGAACCTTTACATAATCGGATTCTTTACCGAAACGACTACAATTTGCGTAAAATATGTAAAACTTATGAAGTTTTGCTGTAAATTTTTTGTAAAATTTTATGTTAACACCATTGTCAAAACTAGATCACGTATAACAAGTGAAATTGAATACAAATAAGAATAGGTACTTCATGAGTGGATGCACAGATCTGTATTAATTGTAGCTAAGATCATCGAGATTTTCGAGCGGGCAACAGGTGCTGCCCTTACCCCTGATTATGGTAAGGGATGACTGCCACCCATGGACAACCGCATCTTTGTTGCATTGTCAGTCTTTAAGGTACGCTCGCCGCTTAAAACTCTCGAGATCGTATACTTGCGGAATGTACTTTAGGGAAGTTGATTCATGCATGTCATAGGCATGTAGAATCAATATACTATAATGATAGAATAGTTTGGTCAGCTGATGTCGTGTGTAGCGGTTATGTATTTCTAGTAAATAGGAAAGCCCTTGGGTGAAGTATATTTATGTTTACTGAGGATTCTATAATTTTTTTTATGGTAAATTGCTAAATTGCTTAAACAGTATTAATTTGTAAGTTGTTATCGCGCTCCTGATATTAGATGGAATAATACATGAGTGTATCGATCAAAATATGAATGCGCTATTCATTATATCCGGTTCCGGAAGCGACTGGCTGTTGGCCAAACATAGAGAGGAGCCTTCGTTAAGAGGTCACGGTCCTAATTTAAAAAAGGCCATTTTTAGCTCTCAGATATGAAAATTCCACCATCTGATTGAAAATGATATCACCTAATAGATATTTATCCCCCACGCAAAAAGAAGGTTGTTATATGTTGACGTGTTATGTGTTGTGTATCTGTGGATCTGATCTTTTTAAGAATAAAATAGTGCGCTCCTAGTGTGACATGGGGAAAAAGGTATCTGCTTCATGCCCCATTAAGGATTATGAAAGCAATATTATATGCAGACCACCTCCGTAGCTAAATGGTTTACGCGTCTGCGTGTTGCACCGGAGGTCCTGGCTTCGAATCCCAGGAAAACATATGAATGTTTCGATTGGGTAGGCACAGAAGGCTAATCAACTAATCGCATGTAAAGAAAAATTATAAGTGATACAGATACAGAAATGAGTCTGCCCTATGCCCTTATGCACTAGGAATTACAGGAATTCACTTTTTTTATTGTATGCAAACGATGTGATTAGCATAAATTGTAACTGAAACAGTTACTTTCTATGACAAACGTATGTAACGTATTTAATAAAATACAAAAACACCAATAAAAATGAATAATAGACTTACGTTCAATATTTTCTTAATTTGCGACGCAAAATGTTCGCCCGGGGATTTCTTGGCAGTTCTGTGATGAATTTCACGCCACCCGCCAGTTGCATGTACGGCGGAACCTAAAAGAAATACGTTTCACTTATTTGCTCATTTGTAACGATTTATTTCAAATGAACGACTATATTTTCGCCTCGCTCAGAATGTAGGAATCTACCTACTAATATTAAAAACCTGAATCGTGTTGGTTTGGGCTAATCTCGAGTAGTAAAACTATTTTTGTGTTGGATAGTGTATTTAGACTCTATAGTCTACGGCTACAAAATAACGCGCGAAACAATGAAGGACAGCTAGTTTAACATAATTTCTGCCCTTTTTGAACTCCATCGGTTAAGTGCTTAATACAATAACCTTATACCTTACTTATAATTTTTTTAAATTTAAGAATGTCATTTAGAGGTTGCTCAACGATTTTTGTACTCATAAAATCAGTTTGACGCTAAGAGAGATTTAAGAAACTCATTAGTAATTTAAACCAGTTAAAAAAAATAAAGTAAATAAAGTGTCTTTTAGTTGAGAGGCTCATGATATGTTTTTATTAGTAGAATTGAAATTGATCCCTCTTAGCGGTTGAGAGATGTATAATTAAGAGGTTGCGTAACAGCGATTTTTGAAGTTTTTATAAGTAAAGGGGTAAATGTTTAGTAACTTTTGATCCAGGCTTAAGAACAACAAACGTGTTAAGTATCTAATCATGCAATTCATACTTCATCTGATCACATCCGAGGCTAGAGCTCTTTTTGCGTTACGGCCTGAAAAATATCTTACAAATTACGTTATTATTCTAAAGCTTTTTTTTATATAATAGCGGACAACAGGGCAAGTGGTGATGGTAAGATATATTCACCGCTGCCCATGAAAAAAAAAATGAACTGGAATTGGTTTCATTATAACATAACGTGAAAGTAACATTTTGTTCTGTTAATTATTGTAATTTGGGATTTTTAAAACTAAGGTGATTAGTAGGCAGATCTAAAAGAAAATTACGCCTACGTATTTAAAAGAAAGTAAAGAAAATAATACCTACGTACGTAGGCACAACTCATATCAAATTGATTATTAATTTTCTGGAATAATAAATATTAATCTTAAACTTATATCATTTGGAACTCCCGACGTAATAAGAGGGATGTTATTACAACATATATGTGTGTCTGTGGTATAGTAGCTCCGAAATGAATGGATTATGATACCGTGTTTTTGGTTGGAAGCTCTTTGCTTGATGTGATAGTTCTAAGTTCTGTCTTAACTAAGTCCCTGCCTCTTAAATAAATTCATTACAATCCTTTAAGTACATTTGTGTGTTAAAGAAACGAACTAACACGCTTTCACATTTATTATATTTAGCATTCCTACTCTTCCCACATTCTAACTCGAACAATGTAAGTGGCTCCCTTCAATAAAATACCAAGTATAGTAGTCCCGAGTTCGTTACGCTTCTCACGACTACAATATCTCCTCTGCTAGCATCAAGCTTCATGCATTTGATGGTCACAGTGTTCTGAGTACAATCTTTGTATAATACGAAACTCAACCAGCAGGTCTACCATAAGTGTAACAAAGTATTTTTGGATAGCGTTTGCCTTAAGTATTTGTATTTAAAATCGTACACCGCCATACTTTGCCCATATGAAATTGACAGCTTTCCACTAGTAACAAGTATTGGCAATTTTGATGGTAATCTCATGGTTGACATGCTGCACCCACAACAAACAAGACGACGGCAAATGTTTCTAGCGATTATATCAATTTATAGCGAAAGTCTAAGTAAATACTTCTTTGAAATTTATAATTAAGATGTTGGGCGCTTGAAGTTAGTTTTTGCATACCAATTATTTTATAGTAGAGAAATGAATTTGAAAATTATATAGGATTATCTTAACCTATGTGGATCAAGTTAACATTCAAATAAAAAAAGAACGCATCGAAATCGGTTCATTTGCTTAAGAGCTATGATTCCACACACCTATAGACACACCGACGCACCGACACGTTAAACTTATAACACCCCTCTTTTTCGTCAAGGATTCAACTTTTTTATTTAAATATAGAATGAATTGATTTCTTTTATTTCTTAATTTTCTGAGATCGTTGTGTAAAATATTCCCACAAGAATTCCTTGGTAGTTTTGAAATAAATTTAACATCAGCCGCTAATTTTATGAACGGTGCTACCTGAAAAAGTTAGTTTTATGTTAAAACTTATCGCACTTTTAACTGAATTTATTTAACTAGTATTTTTATTTAACGGAAAATTCTAATAATAATAACAATAACATTTATTTCAGGATTATTCCTATAGTTTTTTAGTAGTATTTTTCTTAAAAACTAGTGTTAGTCCTTCTAATTATTTACTTTATTTAATTATTTAATTATTTACTAAAATAAAATAAATAAATGAATAATAATTAAAATAATAATACCTAATAATTTAAACTCAACTAATATAGATGTAATTTAAATAAATTAGATAACTACATTTAATTTGTGAACTCCAAGTTTAATAAGTTTCGAATAACGGATGGATACAATTTATGAAAATCCGTTCATCTGCTTATGAGATATTCACATTTGTTAATATCATGTGGACGGGTTTTTAAAATTCTCTTCAATTTCACTTGTTGACTTTGAACCATTGTGAATTGAAATTGATTCTGGAATCCGGGGAGATTAACTTCTGATTTCACACCTGAACACCCTCGAAACCTAATATTCCTTTGATTCTATCAACTATATAAAAATAATTATCCGTATCAAAATATCCTCAATCGCCAGTTTTGAGAAAGCCGGCTTCGTCTAATACGACGAGGGATCGATGCCAATATAACCATTCATGAGGATCGGACCCTTGCCACGTATTCACCTCTTTGATTGGGACCAAGGGTTTTGCCCGTGTTTGGATGTGAAATCTGAAAATTGTTTAAATATTTATTCGAGAAGTCACTACACTTTCATATGGCGGTATTTTTTATGTCACTTATGTTTCTTTAAGTAAGGATGATTTTAAGTAAGCAAACGAGTTTTATTTTTGTTTTCTTTGTCTGGGATGTATTCTCAGGATCTCTAATAGAATATGTAATTCTGAATGTGAATTTTACCGGCAAAAAACTGATATTAAAAAGTGTTACTGTATTTTATTAACTAGCTATCTTCGTAAGCACTCGAATGACTTTAACTCGTTACTCTTTAGAATTTGGATTTAGATAATTCTACTTTTTACGTCTCTAAGAACAGACTTAAGTGCCTTTAAGATAATTCCGGGAGTGGGCATCCCAAACCTCTTCGAAATGCCCCATATTTCAGAAGTGAGCTCACCGCATTCCATCAAATCGTAGCCTTGAACATTTTCTTTCACATTCTGAAATCTTTAATCTTGAATTAATTGTTAAGCTTTGAAGAGCTTTTGTTAAGCTTATCTTCAGAATGAGTGCTTTTCGAGAAGGGTTTTTATAAAGCTTAAGTATAATTAGGTAATGTGGTAATATTATAATATTTTATAAATAATAAATTAATTTTAAACAAAAAAATAAAACCGACCTCAAAACGCACTGAAAAGTAAAAAATAAATTTTGTATTATAAATGAACTTACTATAAATAAAAGACGTAAATAGTGTTGATAAATAAAATTCATCTAAAATTCTACAAGGGCATAAAACTTTCATGTTGTTCTTTGAAACGCGGCGCCAAGCCATTCAATTAATTTTTTTTATTAAAGTCCAGGAATATTCGATAAGTCTTTATTTATATATTTGGCACCGCCTTTCAAAAAACAACATGAAAGTTTTATGCCCTTGTAGAATTTTAGATGAATTTTATTTATCAACACTATTTATGTCTTTTATTTATAGTAAGTTCATTTATAATACAAAATTTATTTTTTACGTTTCAGTGCGTTTTGAGGTCGGTTTTATTTTTTTGTTTAAAATTAATTTATTTTATACTTTTGAGTGGCTCTTCTAAACCGTATAGGTAGTTGGTTATCATACCATCAAAACGAAACCAACATGGACGCTCTGACTTTACGCTTACTTTATACACTAAAAACTAATTTAATTAATTTAATTTAATATTTTCAAATTAATGAAAATAAGAAAACGCAAAACTGAATCGTTTAATACTAAAAATTTAAGTAATATCGTTCATATAAATTAAGTTTTCATGGTGTTTTATAGTAAGCAAGTGAACGCACATTGTGATTTCCCGTAGGAACTCAGTTACTATATTCTCTCTATCTCTAGAAGTATTTCTTCTACCTCATTGATTTTACTATCATATATGACCCTTTTAATTTTTTATAAAATGGTATATAAGTCATCGATATAAACTGATATTACATCGGGCTATAGAGATCTAAACTGGACGCGTAAACAATAACGTATGACATGTTTTTCTCTGTTGACAAGTTTTGCTCCATAACATCAAATATATGGCTTAGATTTTCATAAAATTCCGTCAAAAGCTTGACAATATGAGTTTTAATTAAATTAATTTATTATAATTAGTATATATTTAATATAACATGGACATCTCTATTGCTAAAGCGAACTAATTGAAAATTTTTCAATTTTTTATTTTATAACCTCAATATCTCTAAAACTATAAATCAAATTATTTTGATTCTTATTTTCTCTTGTTGAAAATTTAATATTAAATCGAATAACATCTAATTCATCGATAAGGATTCATAAATCATAGAGTTATAAGCAAATAAGCACGACATGGTCGCGCGGAATTCAGCGATTTCTCGTCCGATTGTGAAACTATTCTTTCAATATGCTGAAAACTATTAATCGTAAAAATTCTAAAAAAAAATGGGACTACTTCGACGAGTTACCCTATCGTTTGACACCTCACTCATTCAAATTGGTTTACAAATGGTGACGTACGAGCGGAACATCGCCAAAAAAAAAAAAAAAAATACACGTCGAATTGATAACCTCCTTTTTGGTTTTTTTGAAGGTCGGTTAAAAACAGACATCAATATTTTCGTCTCACGAAAGCCTTCTGTGACTATCCATTTACGGATTCCTAAGATTCAAATCAAACGCATTCAACTATAAGCAGAAATAAGGCTTCTCTAAGAAAAAAAGATTTACCTTTGTTTTACATTTTCGATTGTTTTTATATGAAGAAGTTGATCGGTTGTAAATTGAAAGTGAGTCCATATTATACGCATTATCGAGTTTTTTTGCCTAATAAAGTAAGGCGGGGTACCAATATTGCTACTTGCTTATTTCTAGCGTAATTCAAACTAGCATTTAAGGTTTCTTTCAATTGAACCGTGTAGTAAGTTTGTATTAACAGAGCTATAATACATATAAAAAAATTCGTAGTTACAATAACTTCCTTACTTCCGGCATTAGACACAAATTATGGCAATCCTTCTTTTTATTTTTGTATAACACGCATATCACGTCAGATTTTGAGTCAATCAAAATCAACTTTGACAGTGACAATTGACATTTAGTATTAAATTTAAAAAGTATGAATTTGTTACCTAGCCTGTAAAGTAGCTACATTGTTCTATGGTACGTAGCTAACAATCATTTTCTTTTACTGTTTTGAGGTTTACTTTTTTTGATTTTTTTTTAACAAATAATAAAATGGGTCAATAAAATTTAAAGAAAATATACTAGTTTCTATAAAGAATTATATGAAAAATCACTTGCACAGACACAATCACACTACAGTGTACAGGCTCCAATCTAAAACATTTACATTATTCTTGATATAGATTCACTTAAATAATAAAGAAAGTAAGAAGAATATTAAATTTAAATTAGTTTTAATCGTTTATTGTAAAATTAAATTGTGATATTATTTTGTACCTAAATATAGCGTTATTTGTTGTTTAAAATTGCATTCATACTTAAATGAAATCAAACAAGGCATTCCTATTTACATATACATTAACATATACATTGCGCTTGAGTCAAACAAATGAGAATTTGGTGGTAATAAATACGTACTCTATACTTATCAATCTACTCTACTATTTTTTCTGGTTTCACAGCAGAAAGATAAATGATTGTACTTCCAGCACTTATATACTTGTACTTTGTAAATATATCATAGATATGGAACCACTCTTCACACGTAAATACTGTTTTCGTCTATGGTTTTCGTAATATTTCGTTCTAGACTGAGGTAAAATATTATTCTCTCTTATTATTATTTTCTGTACGTAACTAGTATGTATTATTATACGTTACCTGCATCGTTTACTGTGTGTTACAACTATATACAAGTGTTAAATAATAAGTTATAAACAATATACAAGACGAAAATATGAAAGTCTCAGATATTTTCGTTCCTTTTGGAGTAGAGACTTTGGGTCCATGGGGCCAGAAGTGCGTCGATTGTTTAAAGAGATATCAACGCGCTTAGTTGAGACCACAGGAAAGCCGAAAGCTGGTTCATGTTTCGGCGAAAGCGACATAATGTGGTAACGCAAACAGTATTATGGTACGCACCTCAACGGCTTTGATGAGCCTTTCGTATTTTTGTAAATATATTTAAGTACATTATTGTAAATAAATAATATTATTATATTAAAAGTATTAAAATGAAATGATGTTACTAACAAGTACTTTAATGAACTTTGAATCGGGCTTCTTGATACTTACTTGTAAGGTAAACTATTAAAAATGCAGTTCAAATGCGTTAAAAGAACCCTCTTCGGCGGCCAGTGGCGCCTGATGAATAAAGAATTAACGAAATATATGTTTATCTGACAACTTCGCCTGGTTCGAAACTTTTTATGTTAACATCCTTATTTTTATTTAGTTTTATCAATAGAATATCAGTTGATTCATCATCCTTTGTCATTAGGGTTGTGGTTCTAGGTAATAAGCCATTAAAAATGCATTAAAAATTTGCCAATTTTATTTGAAAAAATATAAAATACTTTGGTATGACGTTTTGTGTTGGAGAGAAACTGCAATGAAAACATTAAAAAAAAATTAATTTTAAATAATAGAATATAAGTAGTAGCAGCGAATTTGGAGATAATTAAAAACCTCTCGACATATCAGTTAGAAACATGAATACCTCAGAAATAGATGAATCGATTTGCATAAATTGTAGCTAAGAACCACCTCGATCATGTCAGCTTTCATACAAAAAACCGCATTGAGCCATTCGTTTAAATATTTACTATAAAACGTATAACACCCATTTTTATCGAGGGTTAATTTACATTCAACATAATTTGTTATGGACTTTATGATTTTTCAAAATTTATTGATGTATCTGAACCAGTACGGAGTCATCAAGTAAGTAAATATATTTTTTTAATACGTAATATACTTAATCCTCTGTTAGGTTTGTAGTTTTGGTTAGTCGTTGCTCACAGCAAGACATGTGACATTATATTATTTGGCTCTGTAAAGTTTTAATTTAAATAAATTGTAAATTTACAAAAAAAGCAGACAAAAACCTTATTTAAATTCATATTATGTAATGAAAAAATGATATCATATTATTATCGTGGAATTTTTGAAAAATATTTAATATACTGACACCACGATTGTTTGAATATTATTATGTAATAATTTATAATATTCATAGACCTAATACAAGAAATATATTAAATTTATATTAAACTGGTGTTATCGATACGTAATATTAGATCTACATACCTGTGAAGATTAATAACACTATAGATCCGAGGTGGGAGGTATGCTTCGAATAAGCCTCAATTATCGTGCAATTACATGTAAATTTGTGTTAATTCAGTTACCAATAATTGACAATAACGGTTAGGTAATGACCGTGTTATAGAGTAAGAGGTATTGATTTGATCGGGACTATAAAGGGCGCTGCACCAAGATTGTCTTCGTTACATATTAATGGAATGGCGGTCGGTACTCGGTGCCTGCTCCAAACCGATGGTATCCGAAAGGTGTTAAAATTTATATAAATCTTACTGTAAAGAGGATGTGAAAGGAGACCTAACCGCATACTGGACTATCGGCAATGGCTGCCAATCTATACAAATGTACCTTAGATTAATTATTGGTCTCGCTTGCGCTCTACTAGTTACCGCCCGTGTACTTGTAAAATGCGGCAACAAATACTACGCCAAAATCGGCGTAACTGAGCCAGTAACACTGGAAGCTCTGTGTGACGTGTACCTCCCGAATATTTTATTAAAGTTTGGGCATAATCCAAACTAAAAATGCCAGTTTGCGTAGTGAAACTGTGTAAAAATAATACTATGAGAAATAAGAAGGGATCACATACCATCATTAAGGTTGAGTCAAATTGATAACTGCCATTGTTATTGAAATCAGCTGAAATGATTAATTAACAGCCTAATTATGTGAGAGCCGTTAGCGAATCTTAAAAATAATAATTTACTATACTATACATTTAATCAAATACAATCACAATTAAGATTTGAAACTAAATAGCGAGGATCGCTTCTATGTGAGGGAATCGATCACAAAGCCTCGTGTCGTGGCATCATCCGCTTTCGATTTCCGATTTCCATTATCGATGGCCAGAATTGCATCATCGAAATACGTTTTGAGCAGATCGTGTAATCAGAAATGAATGTACCTACTATGCCTTTGCGATTTTCGCATTAGTGTAACGTTTTCTTAAAATGTAGTTGTTTTAAGTTTTACAAGGGGACAGCAAATAAAAAATACTAACAAAATAATGATCTAGATGATTATTTATATTATTTTATGATTTTTACACGTGTTATAATATAAAAATAGCACTACCGCTATTAAGCGATCTCTTCTACAATTATTAGATTATTTCACTGTATACTCCTAACGAATATTTTAAAGGCTTTTTAGGTGTAAATAATTATTTAATTTTTCATTGATTAATTCAATGGTTAAGCATTTCCCTTAATTCGCGGCGTTGGATTTTCCCTCGGGAAATACTTGATAATTTTGTAATGAATTTCACGCCGCCCCTTACTTGCAGGCATGGTGGAAATTGAAAATATATGACTGATTATAAAATCGCTTGAAAATATTAATTTTATAAAACCAAATATTTATATAATGGCCGTAGAAGAAGACGTTGTAATAGCTTGGAATTAAAGCTATTAATATTATGAGTGTGAAAGTTTGTGAGGGTGGATGTTTGTCACTCGTTCACCTACAAATAACTGAATGGATTTTAATGAAATTTTACTATAATATAGTCCATATTGTATAAAACAATAAAATAGTATAAGTATTAAAAAAACTATCTGCAAGCTATTTCGGCGTGCGGTGTGGACATTATAAGAGTTAAGGAACTAGCATTTCTTGTGATTAGTGCATACAAACAAACTTATATAGAATATTAGTGACCCACTCCGGCTTTGCACGGGTATAAAACATATATAAAAACCTGCCTCTTCAATCACTATATCTTTAAAAAAACCGCATCAAAATCCGTTGCTTAGTTTTAAAGATTTAAACATACAAAGGGATATAGGGAAAGAAAAAACGACTTTGTTTTATACTATCTAGTGAAAATATAATTAGTATGGATATATAGATTGTCGCTTTTAAAACAACGAAATGAATAAAGTGAACTGTTTTGTCACATCGCCATTGAAATGTGCCCTTGCCTCAACCGCGTGGCTTATGTTTTGTTAGCCTAAGCTTTCAGATTCTTTAAGTTCTCTGCTTCTTAGATTAGTCGAAACAAACAAACGAACAGACAAAATGTGAAAAATCTTTGTGTATTTAAGTATCAGCATTTAGTATGTTATTAATATTACAAACAGACAATAAATTTGGTCTATTTATTTTATACAGATTTTTTTTTGTTTTAGAATCTAATAAGAGTTTATGTCATAAATAAAAAATAATTTTTTTTATGAAAGCATGATTTTATTGAAACATCATTTTATGGTTTTGCTTTTTTAACAGCTGATTGATAAAATAATCTATTACTTACATACAATTATTTCAGTTATATTGGGGTATGTTCTACTTCATAATATAAATTAATATGAAAAAATATTTAATAAATTAATTTTATACAGTTTAAGTTTCTAAACAACATTAACAATCTACATTCTAGGTAGGCAGTTTTAAAACTAAAGAATTGTGCGTTAACTACGAAATAATCACTGTGAACAATGCATGAGTTTATTTTAAATCGATATATCATATCAAATAGTCGATACGGTACATAAATATTACGCTAGGCTCACAGTTTTAAAAATAAAATACTCGTAAAACTACACGTATAAGGGTGTGTACCGATTGAAGTTTCGAGATATAACCTAACACGTTATAAATTAAACATTCAGTCAGTCAAAACATGTATTTCGAGGATTCCGTATCTACTCTTATGACCCTCAATTTTGATAAAAAACACCAACAATTTACAAATACAAAATTAAAAAGTTGTCAGCTTGCGTGTACTAAAGTATGCCACTGTACCAGCTTGTCAAACTATATTTTTCTTCGTCTTGTTTAAAAAACCATCCATAATCTATCTCGCTTCTTCATTTGTGCTCTACTTTTATTTTTACATTCTAACTGCATTCGACCAGTTCCTATATTCTATAGTCTATGGCTCGTGTTTTAAGCAAGTATCAACTAGTTCACTTGCTGGTGCATAAACTACTTCTTTCTTTTCTATAGAGGGTTCAGTTTAAATACTTTTATTAGAATGCATGAATGTTTTGTAACGTGTTACGTTTTATTCCCTTCACTTAAACCCATCCTACGACTACTACACTTATCCAAAATTTACAAAATCGATGTAGAAAATTCGACCTAGTTTACAATCTATTTATACACGAATCATTACATCTATTGTAAAACAAAGCTTTTCAGTATTGTGAACGAGTTTTTCGAGATCAGACCGAAATAAAGTCTAATAAATTTTATTTATTTTTCATTACTTTTATAAGCTTTTCAACGGGGTTTTATGGATTGAAATGGCAGTTTCAAGGAACCGTCATCAATACGTAATAATCACGATAACTATGCGTTGTATCTCACACCACCAGCCAGCCCTTAGTTTTTATTAAATGAGTTACTAATTGACGTACTCTGTTAGTTGTTCCATTTAAACAATCCCAAAAACCGTCGCCAAACTTAATGGCTGTGTTGATATTATTTCCAGAACCAGAAAAAATTCCTTCGCATGCTATACCTGGTTCTTAATAAAAAATCAATACAAAATTCACTTAAAAATAAGCACGTTTCTGTCCGCCCAAGCTCTTAAATAATACAAAATGTTCAGTAATCGGTCGCAGACTTCAAATAAGGTTATTGTCTGTTCAGCATGACAAAAAGGAACTTGTATGAGTTACAAAATAAATATTATATATATCAGGAGAACAAAGTTATAATGTTCCTGATGTAATGTAAACAAAGCGATATTAACAAAGTTATATTAAAATTAAGTGACGGAGCCGAATTCTCGTAGAAATCTGAAATAGAACGTTGATGTTAGTATAAGAAAAGATGCAAATTAATCCCTGCTAATCTTTTGTATTATATTACATGTATTATAAATGTGAAAGTAACTCTGTCTTTCTATCTATCTTTCTGTCTGTTACGGTATCACGCATAAACAACTGAACTGATTTTAATAAATTGAGAAATATTTTCCTTACCAGTTTCTAGTTACTTGACTTTTGTGATTAAGTTAACATAAGTGTAATAATTTTTGTTATTGTTATTTTTTTAGTTATTTTTATGCATGTGCTTAGTTTATAGTAAATGAATAAATATAAGTTTTCTATCTATCTGTCTGTAACGCTATCACTCCTTAACCAGTGAACCGATTTTGATAATACAGCGAGAAAACCCTTATTTAGAGACCTTGGGAAAGGTTAAGTAGTTTGGTGGTGTATTTATATTGTTTGAATTTAATATTCGTGACATCCCATATTCTAGCTTGATTTAGGGCAACGTACCAATTCTAAATAGACGATATTTATATATAATATATAATAGTTAAAAAACGCTTGTTGCTAGGCGTAAACACGTACCAAAGTCGCGTATTTGTCCATCATACACCTCACCTTGAAACGTTGAGCTGATAGCTTCATTTGTTTGAACAAGTTGCCCTGTAAATTTACATCCTTATAATACGGCCATGACTGTACCTGTGTAGAATAAGATCGACATTATGCGAATTTGTTCCAAGAAAAAAAGTGAACCAAGTGGCTGCCTCTCGTTACATCTTCTAGTTAGTAGGAAGATCTCTTCAATGTGATTCTGAATTCGGTTCTTTGTTGTTAAAGTTAAATGGGAATTGTACCTATGTATGGGAATTGTACGGTCAACAATAAAATACCTTTTTTTCTTATTGTTTGGTTATCTAGTATCGATTTCTGCGTGGTCGTGAAGGCGGACGGCGGGGCCGGGATTTCTGCAGCAAATAATTTATATAATATGCTTAGTATCTTAGCTCATTATTGGTTGTCAATGAAAGCCCATTTGTTTTACCCAATTGAGTTTTCTTTAGAGGCTTAACTGTCTGCCTTGACTGTATATGTTTATACGAAAATGAATATTTGCTAATGCTTTCACAAAAAAATCTGTAGAGAAAGTTGTGGCACCTTAAAAAAGAAATGTTGAGAAAAATGTAAGCAAAATACAGGCAGTAATATGCCTCTTCTTTGTCTGACATTTGAATCCAGGTCGTACCGCGCAATACGACAATCATACAGCTAAGGAGAGCGACAAGTTACACTTTTTACTTCCAATTAAATAATTTTAAGAATCGAATCGGTAGGTGGACCTAACGAATTAGAATTTATCTCGTATAAATATATCTCAACAATTTCACTTCCAATTATAAAAATACTAATAGAAGAGATACATAATATATACTTACAGTATGTCAACGAAATTTTTTACTATTTATTCAATCCCATATTCTAAACAATTTGGTGTAAAATGCTACTTACAGGGCTCCAAGCGTTTACACACAAAATTGCGTTTAGTACATACAAACATTTAACGCCGACATTATCGAATTACTTTACTGAACTTTTATAGGTAGGTATATATGTAAATATAGCATATTTTGAGCTAAAGAACAGTATGCAACTCTAAGAATCGAGGCTCACCGTCGAGTTTAATAATACCGTCCGTCTCTCCGAGCGAGTTCTTAGCGATGCACTTGTAGAAACCGAAATCTTCTTTCGTTATATTCCGTATTTTGAGCATCATGAACTTGTTGTAGCCGCTGTCGACTGGGATCGCTTCGTATTTCCCACCTGCAATTTCCATTTCTACTTCAATTATAAAATCTGTGCAGTCTGTGAAGAAAATCTATATAATATAATATTTTATCTTATAAAAGATAATACAGTTTTAACTAACTAGCAGTCCTTAATTACATTACGTTAATAATAAATAGAAGAACTGAATCAAAATTTAATATTATAATCTTTTTAAATTACAAAAATTAAAAATAAATAAATAAGAATGCCTCAATTTATTTAGAAGCTATGTTGCCTCAAACAGTCAGTCGATACACAGAACAAAACCACATTTCTGCGTCTAATTCAGTTTTCATTTTATTATAAGCAACGCAGGTGATCCGCCTCTTAAAACGTGTTTTGTTTCCTCAGGGATAGAACCCGTTAGCTAAGTCCGATGGTTATAGGTAGACATACTCGTAGATATATTTCTTATTAATGTTTAAATTACTAGTTAAGGTCTTAATTCTGGTAAAAACAGTTTTCATAATATCTTTTGAAATTTTTTATATCGTCATCATAAAACTTGCCAATTACAAAAATATACTACAAAAATAAAATGTACATCAGTTTATTCATTCATACGATGAAATATCATACAGTTATGATATTCCGACACAGTTCTAGATAAGTTAAATTAGAATCCATACAGTTTTTCCAGTTAACGTTAAATAAGTTTCACGAATTTACAACAAACTTTTGGCAAAAATAACGAATTGTGAAATACGCCCTCGTGGCGGAGAGTGACGTTGCAAAGTAAAAAGTTTAACGTAACACGATGGTTAGCCTTTCCTCAACAACTCAGCCAAATATTCCACCAACTTTATTATCAATAGATAGAATCTATGTGACTCTAACTAGCGGCCTCAGCTACGCAGTTGAGTTAAATTTTATAATAATTTTCCTCGTTTTTTGAAAAAATTTTCATAACGTGAAATTAATGTATTAAGTTATTAAGTCTCCCTCGGTAAATGTACTATACTATGCACAAAAAAAATTGAAACTAGTAGTTCCTGAGATTAGAGTGTTCAACCAAACAAAAAAATTATTGTTATATAGAAACGTTGAATTTATATGAATATAATAAGAGATGTAGGTAAATAAAGGTTGCATATACAAAAAAAAATCTGCAAAAGTTGCCTTCTGTTTAATTTTGAAACATTTTAAAAACTGTGTAAAGATAACAGAGATAGAAATCAAATTATGCTATTTCGTACAAAAGTGTTTAATTCACGTATGACTGCACACAATGTATTAGGAGTGCTTTTTCCTTTACAAGGAAACTATTTTCATTACCAAATAATAAATCATTGGATAGAATCGTACAATGCTACATTTTGAAGGCATTCAGTACAATATGATGTATGGTGGCTTGTCTTTTATTCCCCACTAATAATGATTTCATATTCTCTACGTAATTTGCTTATAGAGAAATTATTGCCTTGTCATTTCTAAGCTTATTTAATGATTATATTTTTCTTTAGAATTTTGATAACTTA
This sequence comes from Aporia crataegi, assembly GCA_912999735.1. Classification (NCBI taxonomy): domain Eukaryota; kingdom Metazoa; phylum Arthropoda; class Insecta; order Lepidoptera; family Pieridae; genus Aporia; species Aporia crataegi. Next base: position 9,243,750 of record OU538736.1, read on the forward strand.
TAACTCTTTTCTAGCTTAATGGAACTCGTGTCGTATATACGATACGTGCGTGAGAGGTCTTAGGTATGATTTTAAGAAAAAAAAATATTTCGGTAGGGTATCTATGAATGAGAATCAGATCACTCTACTTGCCTTTAAGAAACACCTTGCACGACTAGGGGTTACGAGAATTCTGCTTTTCCGACCAACTTCACTATAAAACATATCTTTAATACTATGATAAACTAGGCCGCCCTAGTTTTTCGTAGACGACATTGTGTTCGTCCTTTCTATGTGTTCTGATTGTGAATTAAAGCTAAATATTGTATTACAAAAATAAACAGTATATACTTGAACTATGGTGTAAAATATCATAAAATAATACGATAGTAATGAGGATAGTTTTTAGTAGATAGAGTAGTTAAATATATATAATTCGGTGGTTTGTACTTTCCTTTATTATGTATAGTGATAAATAATCTGAATTTTATTAGTTCCTGGAAGAACGCAAAAGCGAACCCAGATGCCTCTTTGAACGGAAAGGCGGGATATACCGATGTTAGTTTAAGATTCACCCGACTAGAGAGCCGGCAGTAGAAACTGAACCTGGAGTAAGCCGACTCTCACATACCTCCATATCCACAATGATACGAGAATGCATAGGCAGCATTTTCAAATCAGAGATCAAAGAAAAGATTTTTGTTTATATAGTTTTACTAACAATATATATTGTTAGTAAATATATATGTATATATATACGTATATACGTAAACAATACGCAATAATAAAAAGATTCGTATAACAAAATCGCATTTATGAGAGTAAACTCTATAAACAAGCGACCAGGAATCACAGGAAACTGTCCCATGTTACTTTCATTTGATTAACTTTAGTAAGCGAATACTATGTTACACTATGTAGCTTTATTCTTTATAGCGGTAATCTTTAATTTGCTAAAAGGTCTAGTCAATTTGAAAGGTTATAAATCGAAGAGGGCAGTTTGAAGTTGAAACCTCTTCATTACATTCAAATGCATTATTGTTGACTACGGATCCTACTACAATATTGTAATTACATATCTAGTAGCGTTAAAAAGAGATATCCTGGAAAGATGATTATGAAAAGCTTAGTAGCTTTTTGTAATACATATTTGAAAATCTCTCTTGAGACAGCTTTAAATCTCACCGGATATAATCATGTCTCCTCTGTCCGTTGTCCAATAATTGATGGAGGATGGGTAGGCTTCGGTGTGGCACTCCAGCGTCACGTCCTGTCCAAGGTATGCGCCTTCTAGTTGATTCGGGATCGATAACATTGGCGGAACTGAAAAGATATGAATCTATGAAACTTAAAACTTTGTTATTTTATATCTATGAAAAGTTATATCTTCAAGACAAGTGAAATTGAAGATTTTAATAATTTAAAAAACCCCCGACGCTATGATAACAAATAAGAATCTCTTATATTATGTTAGGTACACTAAATTTTGAAAAGTTAATTTTTGTCAATGCTGCCATGTCATCTATTGAGAAAAAAATAAATAAACATGAGGTGTGGTATATATTTCAAGATAATAAATTGTCATCAGTTGAATTTATAAACTTAATGGATTAAAGGTACTCACACTGAACCATAAGCATGATGCGTTTGCTAATCGAGGGAGGCACCCCATTCGATGCAATGCACAAGTAGGCGCCCATGTGCAGACGCGACACCTTCGTTATTGTGAGTGTTTCACCGTCTACCACACTTACTGATGAAGATATAATACAATTATAGTTAAAATAAAGTTTAACCAAGTTTAAAGTCATTATCATACGCTTTGCCTTATAATATCAAAAGAATAATGTTATTCTAAGGCAAAAACTTAAATAAAAACTAAGCCTAAGCTTAAAATTAAAAAAAAATATTAAAATATATAAGAAAAAGAAATATATAAGAACAACAAAATAAAAAAACAATACAAATTTTAATAATAATATGACATCACATGTGCCGGCCTAGTGCCGAGTTGGTTTCAACCAACACCATTATAATATTAATTTAAAGTTCACATTCAAAAAACTGAGATTTCGACTTTTATAAATATTAATAAAATCGTAAACCACGACTTTTTATAATTGACTTTGGTTTATAATATTATTTTGGTCTAAACCTCAAAAGTGTTAAATAAAATTTATAAAACGACTTCACACTTTTTGTTGGTTAGACGCTTAAACTCGTATTTTGTTGTTAAAAACCTGGATTGAGGTATGTGAATGACTGGCATCCCATCAAATATATGGGCCTGAATAAAATACAGATAAAGCTGGACTAGCACAAAGGCTTCCCGATTCCCGTCCGATTCTCGCAACAGCTAGAATTGCTATATTGACATAATATACTACACTATTTGTGTTAAATATATTTTGAAGATATACCTGATTCTCCATTATAATTAAAATCTTGTCCATCCTCCCGTCTCCACATCACATATGGCTCTGGGTACCCTGAAGCTCGGCACACCAGGGTGACATCAGCCCCTTCTCTCACCACCATATCCGTTGACGTCATGTTGTCAATTATAGATGGTGGCACTAACGATAAAATATTTAAATAACGGAAGTGTCAAGATAACAATGTTTTTTAAAGTTTCATATATCCTAAATGTTTTGTGTCATAATTCTATATTCTTTTTTGTATCGTAATTGGTCATGTTCTTATTGTTCCTAATTTGTAATAGAATAAGAAATAATAGTGTTAAAATTTTAACAAAAATAAAAACGACTTCATTTTTTAACTCTAAAACTTCTAAAAAAATTTTGATGAAATTTAAAATAAACTACACGGAAAGCACCAGCTTTCAAACAAATAAAGAATCGTCGAAATCGGTTCACCTAGTCGAAAGTACATAAAAAAACATAGCGTCGAATTGATTACCTCCCCCTTTTTTGAAGTGGATAAAAATACGTCGCACTGTAAAAATATAACGAACAGAGCAGTTCGTAACAATATAGAATTGACCCGAATACGTAGGTATGCGTTATAGGCTGTAGAGCCACAATAATTATAGAAGGTAAGGTAAAACTGTAAATAAAAAACAAAAAGAAGCTAATTGCATAGATATGAGTTCAATGAAATCTATTATAATACAAGAGCTAACATTAGTTTCAACAAACTTAATGATGAATTCCATCAAACAAGGCCTTCATAGTGTTTGTGAGTTAAGATAATTAGGTGGCATGCATGCATTTAGCGATGTAACATTAAATTGCTTAACTAGATGTGAGTGTTGCTGCAACTGTGTTTCATTCCTTCTATTACTTGGGAAACTTTTGTAATTTTAAATGTTTTCGATTTAAAGCCGATTTTAATAATTATACTAAGTTATTCAATTTATTTGTATGAAATTAATGTTCATACTTGTGCTTTAGAATCTAAACAATTTATAATTTAGCATTTTCAAGCGATACATGGGCATATACAATTTTGTCTCATAAATGAAATTATAAAATAGGTTAAGTATTTTTGAGTTATTAATTACATAAAACATTCTCATTTTTTCGCTTTATAATAAAAGTCTGTTATGTTAGCATGTTAAAAATGTAATTTTGTGAAAGATTGTTCCTAAATTTAAGTATCCACACAGTACCTAAACATATTCACTGTACTCAAAAAATCTGCCTTTGTTTTATTAGTTTTTTCTTAAATTTAAACAAATGTATACTAATTATTATTTTTTTAATCTGACAGTGTTAATTGTATTGTGACTGCCAAGAAGCTTTTAAATAACCTTTTTTTTGGTATTTTTGAAGGTCGGTTAAAAATACTCTTGTTTTCTATAAGCTTCTTGGTGACCGCTCAAAAGAATTGACATTGTCAACTTCAATTAAAATACAGATTACTAATAACGTAGTCAAAACACACTTTAGCTTGTCTTTATAATATTAAATATTTATGCCTACAATGTTAATGTTGTTCGTACCTATTAAAGACATTATTTTTGTTAACAAAATATATTTTTATTAGTGTTTATTACCTATTAAAGTAAACTAAATACGACTTACCTACAACTTGCAAGTACCCTTTCCTCGACCGCATAGGATCGGTATTGACTTGGCACATGTACCACCCTCGGTCCACTTCATGAACATCTTTGATGTGAAGATACCAGGAACGATGGTCGTTGTAAGAGAGGCTGATGCGGGGATTCTGAGTGATGATGTTATGGTGAATACTCAGGATTGTCTGCGTATCCATACGGACCCAAGCCACCTGGAGTAGGTCTTTTAATTAATACTTTAAACGTCAACAATGTAAGAATTTGTAGGTACTTCAAGCAGTTAAATGTTGTGTTAGATTAGTGACTTCTGTGTCTCTCCAACTGAAACTACAGATATTTGTTTCAAATTTCTCATTTACCTTAAATCCTCTCAAATTATCGACGACGCATGCCAGTAATGCGTCTCTGCCGACTGTGACAGTGACATTAGGTATTGGTTCAGCAAATCTCGGGTACATTGACTCTGTAAACAAACATTCAATACATATCTGAAGCAAACATGTTTACTTGGAGAAATGGTATACCATAATAGCTACAGTCAAACTTTATTATAATTATATTATAATTGTGTTATGTATTATGTAACAACCTCCTCTGTGACTTAGCGGTATCAGGCATTTGATACTTCATGCGTGTTGCACTAGATGACCCGAATTTGAATCTCAGAGAAAGAGTTAATTTTTCATTTGGACATAACCTTTAGAATATTATTGACGTAAATTTATTTAATTAGATCGCCTGAAACCTCACCAAAAATATAACACCGTTTCCAACCTAGAAGTGCCAAAAATATATATTTCCCGCAGTTGTATGTAAATTACATACCTCGCAAAGCTTTTAAAGGGTATATTGAGAGTTTTTAACGTGATATATTATTCCGAGCAAAAGAGTGATACAACGACAAACCGCTATTTGTTGGGACGTGCATAAATCACGCCCCCGTCTCCGCACAGACACGTTGGCGCCGTAAATGTCCATTTTTGACGGCAAACTCGAGTGATGAAATCGAGGTGTGTGGAAAGTTTCACAATATCGTAAAGCCAATCACTTTGTGTTCTACTATAAACAATATACTAAATAAACTGTAATAAATTGAGGATAATTATAAAATTCCTCCAATATTACGATTGGGTAATAAGACTATCCCAAAAATGGATGACTAGATCTTTGTAAATAGCTAAGATCCATCTAGATCATGTCAGCTCTCAAAAAAATAAAATCGCATCGAAATCTGCTCATTCGAAATAGAAAGACATGTCATACCAATACCCCTCTTTCTTCGTCGAGGGTTGAAAGAGGATGTTCAACAACTATTTTCCAGGTTAACTTTTACAACCGAAATGTTTAACACATAACACATTTCGGTTGTAGAAGTATATAATCATCCATCTCTAATTCACTCCTACCGCTCATTTCATAGTAATTTTGTTAACCGCAAATTTATTATTTCCTATGAACTAGTGTTATTTCCGTGCAACACTTAAGTGCCACTATCATGTGAGTAATCTAAGCGAGTAATCGTCGCCGAACAATCACTCGTTTTTACCCTGAAACGGTTATTTGAATGGCTAATGGCTCGTATTTACACTCGTAACAGGAATTTTATATACAGTTCCCTAAAAGTGATTATAGAATATTTTAGTGGGTTTGTTAACGATCTATTTACGGTTTGATTTTTAAAAATCTTTTATTAAAAGACTAGCTCATAAACGATCGGCTCGTTTTTATAGATTTATGTGAAGCTATAGCTTGGTAATATATAGCTTTATGTTCTTAGAAAAAAATGTATCCTTATTACAGAGCCGTTAACTTTGGCTTTCATATTTCATAATAAAATAATTAAAATATCTTATTTGAATCTAGTTATGTTCTTAATCGTTATTTATACATACATAAGAATATACGTATCAGCGATGCAGCGTAGTGAAGGCGCTAATTAGAGAGAATTACAGCTTAGCTATTGAAATAATTAATGTTGAGAAATAACAGCTGTACACTGTACAAGCTCGTATGATAACCGAAGCGGAGTGACAAATAGTTTCTTTAATTCGCCGCTTCCATTTATAAATCTTAGTTTATTCTGATTTATGAAGCTTTCTGTGGATTAAAATATACAGCGAATGTTTTAGTTATAAGTGAAATAAGTAAAAATTTGATTTAATCCGGTGATTTCCAGTACTTTGAAAAAGAAGTATCTCAATCTCATTCGACTGTATCTTATGTATCTTTTATGTATCTTTTTTACCTGTGACGTGAATTCCGAATCAATTTTATGAATTCCGTTTTAGTTTAAAATTAATGAATGTCACGTAATCTCTAATAGTAGTTAATATCAATATATTTTATTCAATAACAAAATAATTTAAACATAATTGAGTACCTAATAACAAGCTTTGATATATATTAAAAACATAAACGTCCTTGACGATAAAAAACGTCCAGGCATCAATTCAATCGCCATTACACTGATATTTTTCTTTACAGGAAGGTAGGTGATCGGCCTTTTGTGCCTACCCAACCGAAACATTTTTCGTTTTTCCGAGATCGGATCCTCTGGTGTAACACGCATTAAATACGCGTAAATCTTAGGAACGAAGGCGGAAAATATCATAGTATCTTTGAATGAATAAGCCTTTATTTCTGATAATAATAGAATTGTTACATTTTTTTTAATTTGATGAAGTACCTAGCCGTATTAAATACTCAAGTAAGGTTGTTTCTTTAAAAAGGGCATTCTTCTTTTTACTTTAGTTCTCATTATATTCATTAGTACATACCATCCGGTACTTCAATGGGTGCGACTGATACAACATTCTGTCCTGGAATTTCTCGACCTGAAAAAAGACATAAATTTTAGTACTTATTCTTTACATAAAATCTAATTAATGATTATGACTTAAAAATAAAGAAAATATAACCTATTTCTTTCAAAATTTATTTGTTAATTAATTAGTTTTTGTCATTAGTAACGTTTTCCATTAAGTGCACACATAGAATGATATAATGATTCGGCTTTCGGAATCCCAAATGTCTTTACTAAACAAGCGGGCCTCTGGCTCCCGTTAATCCCAATCTTCTTCACAAAGAAAAAAGAACATAATCGGTTTGTTTTCTGCGATATATTCCGCGCAACTAGCAGAATTACCGAGAAGTGCTTTGTACAAGCTTATTTGAATAAAGTTTATTTTGACTTTAAATAAAGTCACTGATAAAGCCAAGTGCGTCATCTAGTTATCTATCAAACTATAATCGTTATTAACATATAACCATATCGAGTAAGTTCAGTACAATAATAACCTTAGTATGAAACTTTAGTGCGTCGTTAAAAGTTTCAAGTTTTAATTGCTGCTAGCAACTAGCTAGTAAATGCTTTATGACGATATGTGGAAACTAAGTTATACCTCATTTCTTTTTATGAGCCGACGTAACATAAAATCGAACGCATTTATGGCTTTTATATTTAATTTTATTTCTATGTTGTAACTTGTAATGAAAATGTTTATATGAATAATACAATCGATTTTTATATTTTTTTAATCCCCGACTGAGAAGGTTGATATTAGTTATACGTTGAATCTGTTGTCGTCTGTGGCATTGTAGCTTCACAATCTGAATCAGGAATCGGTGCATTCGTTTAGGATCCACAGACACGTTAACACAACACCTCTTTGTTTTCGTCAGGGGTTAAAAATTTTCCTTTTCAAACTGACCAGTAGAAAAATGGTAATTTTCCGTTAGCTGAGCTCAAAAGTGGCCTTTTGCTTTCCGCGTTAAACTCACGTTACATTCGCTCATAAAATACTATCGCACACAAAAGTTTTAATTACGAAATGCTTTTACATAGAAACGTTACAAAAATGATTATTTGTAGAGCGTGTGTTTGCAAGTGCCAGAATAAACCCAGAATAAAATATATAAACTAACGGTTACCAAAACTATAGGTTAGGTTGGTGGGTTGTATAGTGTCCACCGCGCAATGTCGAGAGGTTTTCGCGAGTGCCAGAACCGGGGTCGACTTTAACGCCTGGCTAATAGAAAAGTACCAATTTTTATATGTATTCTAAAATTAAAAGCGTTGGAAGCGAGCTTTACAGAGGGTTTCATTGCTTTTAGCCGTGACTGTTGATTGATGGATGAGACCAACAATGATGTCACTGGTATTTACATATAATACTAGTTCATTGTAGTTCTTTTATTAATTGCTACTTTATTTACCTAACAGACAGACAGTGTTGTTATTTACTAGGGAAATTTATTCACGTATATAGTTAAATTATTTATTAACTTCAAAAACACCAAAAAGGAGGTTATCAATTCGACGTGTATTTTTTAATGTATAAGTAGTCCCGTGTTTCCCTTTCAAATGAAATCCGAGAGAGAATGATGCGGATGGAATTTTTACGAGACGGGATTAGTTTGTTACAAAAATTTAAAAGTTTTCTAAAAATTTACTTCCTACTAAATTTAACTTTAAAATGGTTCTTACGGACTTCTATAACTATACTGCCGTGCCTTGAGGTTTCCTTCGCCTTCTCAAGACTCATATTTCCCGTTTTTGAAATATTTTTCATGAATGCCACACTCCTATTAGTCGTAGCATTACTTGATGATTGTCTGAAGTGGGAGTGCACTGCTGTTACCGTCAGGCTTCAGCTGATACCGAAGTGAAGTGGGGCCATTTGATTTGCACTAGGTTCCCGCGTTTCGTTCAGTTAGAGGCAATACGGGAAGCCCATTTTTTTAAAAGAGGCCGGCGATGCACCCGTGGCCTAACTGGCGTCGAGGGTGTCCATGGACGGCAGGCCGCATGTCTCTTCCTATACTATGAACAAAATCGACTATCCAACACAAAATATTTCTCAATTCCAACCAGCAGTTTCTAAGATTAGCTCTTTCAAACAAAAAACTGTTCAAATTTATGTTATTAGAATAGATTGAAATATCTAAGTACAAAATTGTGAAGGAAGCCGTAAAAATGCTTGCTAATTAAATATTTAAATGTAAAAAATCGAGAGAAACCTTCAACGTATTTCCGTTTCGTAACCCTGATACCTAAAAAGGGTTACGTGGAAACCGCAACCCACCGTTGGACTAAATAATGTTGTTATTTTTATTTTTTAATCTATTCTAATATTAATAAAAATATTAGTATTTCTGTTTTCCTCAATCTTGGTGTTAAGTGAAGTCCCGTGTCCCAGTGGGGTATGGGGCAGATGCATTTCACATCTGTTTCACTGATCGATTTTTTCTTTTAGGGGCAAGTAGGTGATCAGCCTTCTATGTCCTGCCAGACCGAGTTTTTTTTTTATCTCCGCCGGGAATCGAACCCAGGACCTCTCGGTTGTAACGCTTACGCGCTTACCATTAGACCAAAGAGGCGGTCAAAATCTTGGTGTTATAAGTTGATTAAAGTACCTCGTGACGTATTTATTGTGCTCCGCGGTTTCATCCGCGTTAACTCTTATCTCCTTGCCAAATCACGACGGTCCGATACTCCAATTAGACGTGAAATAAGAAACGCTTTTTAAATAAAAGAATATTATAAATTATTCCACAGTATCACACTTCCGGTATATAAATTATTGTTGACTACAACAAAGCTCTAGGTTAAAGTTACCTCGATCACGTCAGCTTTTAAAAAAACTGCATCAAATAAAATACATCTTTTTTTTAATAAATAGATCTGAAAAGCAGAAAAATCTATTTCTAACCGACCTTCCAAAAAACCAAAAAGGATACTTCTCTTCATATTCTATTATATTATCTTTTATATTTTCTATTGTGATGTCGTAATCAGTTGTTTTAATGCACATCTTCAAATTATCTTTGTCAAGCAATTTTTGCCTTTTTTTCTATATCACTGAGGCATAAAATTGTATCGATTGTTATGTGAACTTAAAGTAAGCATTAATTAGTTCTGTCGCCTCTTCAGCGCAAATAGGATCGCTTTTTGCATTAAGTATACCATTATGGGTTGCGTTGACAGGTCTTTCCGTGAGCCCGACAGGATTGTTCCATTATCGACGATCAGATGAATAATTGACACACACAAGTGTGTTCGACCGTGTATTCGGCACACTAACGAGCGCTTTTTATACCTCCGTTGAGAGATTTAGTGGTTTTACATGGTGAAGTGTCAAAAAATTATGTCGTTCCATTTTTGGAATATAATATTTTTACTTTGTATAGTTTTGAACTATTGAAAATATTTTTGTTCTGTCGATATTGATTGAAATATTACGTTGAGATTTTCGTGTCAATAAATGGTTCCGTTCCGATTTTGGAATATAATAGAGTTGAGATGTTTTGAATCTATTAAAAACTTTTTGATTACTTGATATTGGAGTGACAAAAATTTATTTCGTCCCCGTTTTGAAATAGAATAGATTTATCAGCTTTTATTGTTGAGTTGAGCGTTATTTTTAGCTGTTTAAATATTTCATATATATCGGTTATTTGTTAATTTGTTTAGTTATAAAGTGATATGTGTATTTGTGATATGATAACTTTGTAACCTTAGAAAAAAGAAGAGTGTCGTGTCTGTGTGTATGTGTTTCTATCTGTGGCGTCGTAGCTAAATGAGTGGATCGATTTTGATGTCGTTATTTATCTTAGCTTAAATTTCTAAAAATCTGCGCGTCTATTTATGAGATATTCTTATTGGTAAACATCATATGGAAGTTTTTTTAAATTGTGTACAATTATGAGTTCAATCACATGGGTTTTTATCATTTGACATTTTATGTATGTTCGTTTATTAGCTTCTCATACGATATTGGCGTTGTTAAGCAGGACGTAAGGGTTAAAGGGGAATTTAATACATAAAATTAGTTATGAAAAATTAAATTAGCACTTAATAACCTTAACTACTAAGGGCTCGTTGACTTGGAGTAAACACCCCACTCGTCCTTAAGTGGATTGGATATCTTCAATTAATATCATTATCATGTTATCTTATTACCTAATGGCCTTATTCATAATAATCCTAATTTAATGGAAATGTTGGAATCCTGAATGTACGAATTTATTACGGGAAGTTTAACTAGTAGATGTTCTATGTAGCGCGGCTTCTTTCACGAGTAAAGTAAAGAACATTTGTATCTTTCTATGTTTGTAAGGAAAAAACTCAAAAAGTACTGGAACGGATGTAAAAATTCTAGCATTGATGGGAAGCTTGATGAAGATCCGTTTATTTGTTTCTGAGGTAGGTACTCTTAATAATAATATTTCTTTTATTAAACCCTCTATTTCCGTCGGGTGACTTATAATATATTTTTGACTTCGTAATACTTTGTCAAGTAAAAATATAAGTGTAACGCGAAATGCGGATACGAAAACTAGCAATATTTTATAAAGGTCTTATCGCTTTCCGTTGTTGCGAAATATTTACAAGGCTCTTTGAGCGGCTTAGGACGAATAACAACGTATAAAACTGAATATCGAAGCATTGAGCCACAACACGTCCTCATATCAATTTACATTATTCTTTATAGTTCATATTTTCCGTGGATTATATCAAACTACATAAAACTGAAGTAAAGTATCTTTGACTCAGACTAAAATTTCCTAAACGACCTTAATTAATGGATCAATTTTAAAAATCGTTTCACTGATCAGATATAATTTCACTAGACTTTATGCGTCAGATACGGTATTCAAAACTAGTATGTTACAAAAAAATATTTATTCCATAATTTTAATTTTTTAAATAATAAACTTCAAACACATATTAGGTATAACAATTGAAAAGATACGTTATCTGGGAGTGATACTTTAAGTAAAGTTGCAAACTGGAGCTAGTGAGCACATGAGATAATATGAAAACTATAAAAAAATTCTTGAGTTTACTGCTTCTTCATTACAATAATAATTCTTTTAAATGAAGTAAATATTATATTGTATGATATAATAAAACGTTCTTTGTACCAAGAAATAAAAAAAGATCTTGTGATTACTTCAGAAACATTCTTAAAAATTCTTTGTTTTTACAATAATGATTTTTAACAGCAACATTTTACAAATTTTTTTGACAGTTGATACCCGTAGCAACTATTGCAATTCGTAGCAATGCTACGCGCGTCTCTAAACTACGCTACGGCGTAGCAATGCCGCTTAACCGCGACCTAAATTGGGGTCACGATAAACATTAATAAATTACCATACAATTATTTCTCGATAAATTTTTAAAAAACCTACGATAAAAGATAAATATTGGCGATGCCGAACAACCGCCTTATTATTGAATTAACTATTCATACAATCCTTGAAACAAACGCTTTACAATTCCACCAAGTTTTACATCCAAGACCCTTTTGTTTGTTTTCTTTGACCCACAAAATTGATTTTTCAAGTATTTTTATTTACTATGTACATCCATAACTGTCTTGGATGCCAGCGGATATCCGTAGATGAGTCACCCGAGCGACCCCTGTCCGTTTGTTTGCGTCTTCCCCTTGTTAAGTGAATTATGTTAAAGAAATACGAGAGCTTCTTATCTTCAACCCTCTGAATAAATTTCGCTTTTGAAGAATCTCGGCGCGGTTAAGTGCGTTCGTCAACTCTGTTATGATTTAATTTAAATTTATTCTTATCATTTCAAAGTTTTCCGGCCTAATTAAATATAGCCGACTTACAATTTCATAGTAATAGCAATCTGACTTTCACGGAGCGTCGAACGAATTTAACTTGGGAACAAGTCTGTCTTGGCGTTAAAAGAGACACGTTTATTATTATGAGTTATTCCATATAATTAACATATATTTTCTGTTTGCTATTTCTTCTTTTTATTAATAACAGACTTGAGATATTTGATTTTATTTCAAATTGAAATAGACTACACTACACTACACTATATATATATATATATATATATATATATATATATATATAAATATAAATATAGTGTAAAACTAAATTATATACTGCCTAATATGTACATATTATTTTAAAACCTAGGGGTTTATTTAACAGATTTTTTAAAATCATCTTATATATTCTTAATTTTGTATACTTTATGTACTTAATTAATAAAAAATTGATGTTAAATGAATGGTGTTTTTTTTAATATAAATATATTATTCTAATTATATCTAAATTAGTATCATAAATATCTGTATGAGCTCCAACAGTTAATTACAATATAAACGTAAATTATATTACATTAAATAAATAAATATTACTTGGACTTTATATTTCTCCTCTAAGATCTAACCTTGTTTTTTCCTCATCAGAATAACAAATTACATAATATTCTGATGAATAAAATCTTATTTTGTCTCCGAGCTGAATAAAAAAGCAAACCACTAACCTGTCGTACTGCAAGCTATCAACGCTATCCACAAAACACCGTAAACATTTAAAAAAAGAGTCATTTTACTACGTAAATAGGTTTATAGTGAAAGTTCACGAATCGCGTACACGCGTGAAAAGTCTATATCAACGGGATGCGAGCGTGCCATCGCGAGGCGGTCGGCAGAAACACTGGCGCGGGGTGCTCTAACAACCCCCAGTCAGATAAACAAGGGTGAGAAAACTGGGTACACGCAGACAAACCGTCTCGCTAGCCTTTATAACCGAATAATGGGATAATAAAAGACAAAAGACGATCTGAGGAACGTTCCGTAACCGCGAGACGGTTCGCTGTCAAATATGCATAATCCGAATATTAATACACTGGGATTAAATGCGTAAGTTATTCTTGATTAATGTGAAAAATGTAATTTTTAAATACGTACTTTAGAATAATTTAATTTAAGATATAAATAAAAACTTCACACCGTCTTTGTGGTCAATTATGTAGGTATATTTTGATTTTGTGAAAAATGTGTTATTATTAGTCAAGTTTTGAAATTTACCACGAAACAATTACCAAGATATATTTTGACATAGTTTTTGTAGATTGTAAATTTTTTTAGCAATTTGGTCTTCTATTTATGAGATATTATTTTTATTTGTTTGCATCATGTCGAGGGGTTTTGTAAGTTATCTTCAATTGCACATGTTTAAAAATAAATTTTATAAAGTCTCCTAGTTTTGAATGTACAAATAGGGTTAAGTTAATTTTTATGTGTAATAGGATAGTTAAACATATGTGTAGTTCGCTTAGGTTTAGATGCAGCTTCATCTAGTCTAATTACAGAGAAATTGAGTTAAAATTACTTACGCCTAGACTTGCTTGCAGCATTACCTCTCTGAAATAAGCTCAGCAACGTTTATGTAATAGAGGTTAGATTCACGAACGATAATATTTTCTTAATGTTCATGAAACGAAAGAAAAATGTTCTATTATATTTTTATTTAAACTAGGTAGATGTAGTATGATGAATGATGTACTGATCATTTAAGTAAGCAAAGAACGTGTAATCAAAATTGGGATAAATTGTAAGAGTACTATGAATAAATGTAAAAATATAGAATCCGTCATATATTATAAATACTAAAGTATTTCTGTCTGTCTGCGCTTTCAAGACCCGCATTAATCTGTTATTTAATGGAGAAATTTCATGACTGTTAATATTATACTCAACATAATGGTATTAAAATATAGAACAAAACTAATCAATCACGGAAAAAAAAAAATTGAAATCCATCAATAAATTACTTAGAAATTATTGAAGTTTACGAATTTCTGATTCGCCTGTGACGTCATTTGACCTATCCGCGTGTAACAAATTATTCTTGCAAACGCAACTTCAAAGTCCCATAACTTTTTCATTACAAGAGATATTAAGATATTATATTGCTTCTTTCACATGTTTGTTTTATTTTACCTTAATTTTTATAATTTATCCATTAAAAAAAGGTAAACTTCTCCATTCAAAACTAACAGAAAAAAATATGTTGAGTGAACGCTGGCAGATGCAACCCGCATGTTTTATTATTTTCCGATGTTAGCAAGAAAATCACCAATGTTTATAAAAAGTTGAAAAATGTAATAAGAATTTATACGATTTAAATACGTGTATGTTGTAACTAGCTATGTTTCACTCACTCTCGTTATTAAAAAAAATTGGGTAGGTGGGTGAAAAATGTGACTTATTTTCATACCAAACAAATACACATTAAAAAATTTATCAAAATATGTCGAATCGTTTTGGATGAGTACAAACATAAATAACGTGGACCTGAGATTTTTATATATTAGAAGATACTAGTACTTTTAGTCAACTTCGTAATAAAACATTATTTTATAATATACTAAAACCTTATCAAGATTTATATTTCAGTTAGTTGTGAGCACGAAGCTTTTCCGACTTTTCCGGCCGGGAAAGCGGTAAAGCATGAAGTGAAAACCTGCATACTGCATAGATACTGCAACGAGACTTTTATAGTCACATAAAGCAAATGATTTCCAAATTCTAGCTTTGATTACCTAATTTATATATTAGTATAACACCTAATAATAATCTCTATGAAACAAAACTGCTGAGATGATTATGATTTAGTTTAAAATAATGCACTTGATTTGAAAAGTATTTTATCTTCTTAATTACCAAAATTTCTTTACAAAAATAATATCAAAATCGGCTCAGAAACAGATACAGATATGTGTGTATGCCCCACTAGAGGTTACGGGAATTCACTTTATGTACGATGTTTGGGTGCAGAAATAAAATAAAAATTAAAAATAATAATAGTCTAAAATATTGTAAAATTATTAAACATCGTAATGTTTTTAAAATAAAAATATATTTTATGCAAAATTGATTATACTTTTGTTGTGAAAAATTCATATTTTTGGAAAACAGTTGTTATGTAAATTTAACTGAATAAATGATACGCTATTCAATTTAAACTAATAATTAACGAAAAACATTATCTTATGTATATTTTATTCATGATATAAGGTTTTTTCATTTTAGCACAAATAATTTAATTTGTGTGTGTTTGCTAGTATGACACCGCATAATTTATTTTGATAAATTAGTGTAGAAATAGTATTATTACACAGATTTTTCCTAAGATATCTTCGGAAAATCTATCCGTTAATCACGACTTCTTCCGTGTGGGATAGTTCAGTATACCCTATGTCACTCAGAAAGAAGAAAATAATTTTAAAATCACTTTAATGGGTTTTACTTGGAATTTCTTCCACGTGGACATTATTGCTAACTCACTAAGAACTAGAAAGAATCTTCCAATCGGTGCAAGTTTTAAATGCGTTCCAGCTTGGATGAGTATTTTCATTTCAAACAATAATAAATACAAAATATCTCTTTTAGTGTAGAAGTATAGATTTAGAACGGCTCGAGCCATTTTAAAATTGTTATCTTAAAAGCATTGCTTATCCCTCAGTGTCGGCCAGACATAATATAAACTGTAACGAGTCTGAGAGTTGAATGTGCACTGTTATTGCTGTATCATGCACATCGCTTGTGTCCGACACCCATATACACTTTAATAGTAACAGTATACACTTTAATGTACCCTATCATAACACTATTCAGTGACGTACATTGCTGCAGTTAAGGCTTTATACAAGACTTTGGATCTATTTGGAATTATTTATTGTAGGATAAAACTTTTTATTTTTATTATTTATTATTTCCGTGGCTTAATTGTTCACCCATCATCCATCATCCGTGTGGCGTCCGGGGAATACAGTAATTGTTTTGATTGGTTAGGTACAGAAGGCTGAACACTTAAAGGAAATGACCAGTGACACAGACATAAAAATGCCGCCCGACAGGTGTCACTGATTTGATTGATCTTCTTTAAGCCTGCGTAAATCGAGCTAATTTCGAAATGTTGTAAAATGATTAAATGAATCCGAATATCAATTCGCTGGGAATCGAATAGTGTTGTTTATAAGAAACAAAACTTGGGCTCATAAGCATTTAGTAGAATTCTGTAAAATCCCGTTTCATTTAAGATATTTCCTGTCTTTCTAATGCTAATTTTATGGCTAAAATTAAGACAAAAGTTTAAGTACTACTTAAGTGACAATACAGACTCCAAACTCGTGTTAGTACCTACTTGTGCAGCTGCCAAGCTGTACAAGCTGTTACGAAAATTAATATTTACATTAAACAAATTAATGATTTAATGCTTTCTTATTAATCATACTATTCGATTACCTACAGCTTTCCATTTGCTAGAAATATTTTAAATTTTGTACCTAATTTTTATAATAATAGTATCGAACATAAGCACGCTAAAATCGGATTGTGTTTTTAATAATGAAATTGTAGAAAACTTATAAATGGATGAATAGGTTTTTATAAATTTTAGCTAAGAACCACATCTTTAAAATAAAACCGCATCACAACCGGTCTATTTGTTTAGGATCTACGATACCAAATTACTTGACTTAGAGATGCGTCGAACTTATTACAAATCCCTTTTTGCGCCGGAAGTTAAATACTGTAAAAAAGTACACAGTTTTAAATATTGTAAAAGGCGATGTGAATGCGATATCCCTGTGTATTTTTATTTATAATTAATGTCGGGTTTTTTAAATAATCTTAAATTTTCCTTGCTCCATTCTTCTTTGTGAATACTCGAAGAAACCTACGTTTAATATGCTACAAATATAAATTCAAAAATTACAAAAATCAGTACAGCCGTTTATCGTAACAGTAACTAACCTTACTTTCTCTCATGTTGAATACTTAACTAAGTAATAAATCTTCAAAGAATATTTCACGCAGCCTCTAAATCGTGTGCCAATTGGAACGGAATTCGTCAAAAAACATGAAAATTCATGGCTCGTTCCGTTTTTTCTGGATGATGTGTGATTTGATCAAGTAATGGAGGCAGCCAGCGGGTCGCCATGTCTCGTCTCTTCAGTTTATCGACCTCGACGTACGATAATGACGTTTCTTACGACAAATCGTCGTAACGTTGTTGCAGTAATGCGCTTAAAGTAATGGCTCCTTTTGTTCTTGAGATTTTATAGCTTCCTTAACCAGTTTGGTTTTTATATGCAGAATTTTATTTTATTAACCGACCATGAAGCCCTCGCTGGCTTCCTATCACAGAGGGGTTGCTTTATATAAGCTTTTTCTAAGACGATAGCAGTTTTAACGTGTGTCTCATATTTTTTATTAAGATCGCCCTTGTAGGCTTCATTCAACATGCATTATAAAGTTACATAAGGCATATACCAGTGCCTCCAGCGCAATTTACATAGACGTATGTAGATACCATAGTTACAGAAGAGAATCATTGTACACTTCAAAATTTAGTGAAATTATTAGAAGAATTCGTTTTCCTTAGTCTGGACTTCTTTTACTGTATCCAGAAATGTTTAGAAACCATTGTAAATACCAAAATAGTGGTTAAAAAATCTTTTAAATTTAGGGCATGTAATCTAAAAATGTCAAATATATAATATTGTAGAAAATAAATAGATTTTTATGTTTGAAAATATATTCATTTGAGTAAAATATATATTTATATCGACGCCACTTATATTACAGTTCGATCCCTTCATTTATTTTTAACCAATATCAAAGGAGGGTATTCTTAATTTATGAGTATTAATTTATTATTATATATTATTTAATATAAACCACAACTAGTAATAAAATATAAAAGATAACTTTTAAATTTATATTTTATATAGAAACATAATTCTGTTCATATGAATACAAAGTGATTGAAAATTTTATCGCGGTCTCTCTAAATCGACACAACGATATGCAATTTAAATATTTCGCCAGCATTTCAACGTATCGCCATATCTGCGACGTTCAATCGTTTGATAACATGATTCTACGTTCTTTAGTGTATGAAGGGAAACATTGTTACTATACTACTACTACTATACTTGTTACTATACTTTCGTGGGATTATATTTATTTATTATATTTAATGTGATATAAGACAGAAAGTTTTTTCAAAAAAACTCACAAATTCAGTGGCTTGTATGGTTTATATTATTAATTTACCATTTAAATACATTAAAGCTTAAGTTTAAATGTGACGCAGATAAGATGTTTTCTCAAAGTCCTTTGTTTCACCTTTATAACTATAATTACACGTCAACAAGTGACGAACATTTTAGGCATAGTTAAACAACGATTATTAGTAAGGTTGTAAGTGATTATTCAAACACACGTACGAAAAATAAAGGGCTATACTAATTTTAGTAAATTTATTCAGGTAAGTTTTAATATTTTAATGTGTCGACTGCGAAGTTATACAAGACATCGCAAAGTTCCGTATGAAAGTTGGTAAATCAGCAAGAAAATGCAGATTGAAGGAAAGCTATTTTCAACAAAACGGTCCGCATCGGCTCAGAAATTGGTTCGTACCGCTCGACTGCCCGACGGAACTTGCTACGGAGAAACCTATTTTTATTATTTCGTACA
This sequence comes from Aporia crataegi, assembly GCA_912999735.1. Taxonomy (NCBI): domain Eukaryota; kingdom Metazoa; phylum Arthropoda; class Insecta; order Lepidoptera; family Pieridae; genus Aporia; species Aporia crataegi. Next base: position 9,263,085 of record OU538736.1, read on the forward strand.
GATTGTTTTGTTATATTTCGTTTTAACCGGAGATTAAAACGAAATATAACGATTCCGTCATGCGACATTGCGGTGCTCTCAACATTTCATTGATATTTGTCATATATTTTGTACTAGAGGACCCCGCGAACTTCGTATCGCGTCAAATAATTTGCAATAACATAATATTGCGACTATAAATTAAAATGTTAGCTATTCTATCTTTCAAGTTGGATCAAACTGCACACGGTGTGCAAATTTGATTAAAATCGGTTAAGTAGTTTAGGAGTCCATCGCAGACAAACAGCGTGAAGCGAAAATATAACTTGTCACTATATTATAATATTGGAAAAATATTGTCAGTATTTTAGTTTTTTTATTTATTTTGAGTAAACTCTAACCGGTTTTAAACATTCTTTTATTTATAGACATTATTTATATAATATTTATATTAATTTTTTAATATAAATCTCAATAATTTCTTAAGCAAAAATATAAAACAAAGGGACTCGTATGCACTAAGTTTCAAAGTAGTTTCAGTTGAGTGTGAGTTGAGTGGAAATTTTTGAAATCTAATAACTTAATACTTCTTCAGGTAAGCCTCCAAGAGCTGTGAAGGGGATTATAAAGCAGTTAACAAAACTTTACATCAGTTTCCACATATTATGTAATTATTTTGTACAAAACAAAAACATATATATATATTTTAAAATGTTGAATACACTCATTTATGAGTAATGATACTGACAGTATTATTTGTTATCTATATATTTCCCTAAAACCTGTGCGTTTGTTCAGTTCAATATCCGAAACGGCTTATTGAAATCCAATTTTCATTCATATATTACATCAAATTTAGCGTATATTTTATCCTTAAACATAATAAAAATAATAAATAAAACAGAAAATCATTTCGCAGCAAATATTTGAAAATCGGTGTCTAAGAGTTGAAAAGATGAGTGGTGTTATGAGACGTGTCTATGTGTGTCATCAAAGTTACTAAACTACACAACACAAATAACAAAAGTAAGTTAACAATTTATTTTATAAATGGACTAATAAAATAAATAAGTTATTAAACATACAAATGAATATCCAACTAACCAAAATATAACAGTTTATTAAATGTCTTTAACTTATTTTTAAAAATTTGCAGTCTGAATTAGCCTCAGGTTATAACTTCGCAGAGTTTTGTGAAATGATCCGCATTCGAGTTGAATATACCTGCTTCGTGTGAGTAATCCCGTAGATGTTCGAAAAATGCACCTCTCTTTGCAATACCTTTACTTCCAATACATCCTTTTAATGGCCTTTCCCCGTTCTTTGAAGAACAGATAATGCCGTAATGATATGCGCAAAGCAATTTATGTGAATCCCTCATTGCTGTAAATTATACTTAACATGTACATAATGATATAATATTATTTAGTTTTGTTGTTCAAATTAACATAACTAATAGTGTTATGGATTTGTATGGTGTAGGGGGAGAAACTTGAAATTTTTTCATCAATATCAACGATGTAGTCCTTGATGTGTTAGTAATGAAGGCTTTCGTAATAATCTAAGCTTAAGAAAAATTTAAACGCTTCTCATTTCACCAGTAGGTGAAATGAGAAGCGTTTAAATTTTTCTTTGTAATTATTGTTAGACAAAGTAATGTATCTACTATTCCTTTCTAAAAAATACTTCTTTTATAGAAACCTATAAATACTCTTTACCTGTAACATGTAATATTTAACTGTGATTCCCTGTGTTTAAACCAACTGTATAGATTCGATTAGTTAAGTCTAAGCCATATTGGCATTTAACTAACGTGGTATAAAGATCAAAATATAAACTTCAATGTTTGCCGTTCTATTTGGTCGACCGACACAATAGTTTAGTTACCAACATAGTTACTGTAATCAATATCCGTTCTGCACAGTTAGACAGCTATATCATGTGCATTTACGAGGCTTTTATCAATTTTGAAAAGCCTCTGTACTGAGCAGCGGCATGAATTCATGAATGTTTTATTGAAGAGGCGACGCGAGGAGTTAGCGAGAAAAATGTGACGCCATTCATTCGCTCTCGTCACGGACGCTAACTGCGTATTCTGTTGTTTGGATTTAGTGCGAAAAATTCGAGTTCTCCGTCTCTAATGCAATCTTTTAAGCCATTGATTTATTGCACTTTCACTTCCCAAAGTGTTTTTGTTGTTTAACGGGTTTACGAGGCGTGACACGCTTTTGTTCTTCGTTACGTCTTATATTGCTACAGGGATTTTGTGATTGTCAAATTTTTAAACTATTACGTAGAAAACTTAATTAATTTTTAAATTACTTTTAAACATAAAAAATAAAATAACACATTTTACAACTTATTTTTAATAATTATTAATTATTATTATTATGTAGTCTGAGCATCGTAGCTTTTAAACCAATAAACAATTAAAAAGTCGTTTTTTGAACTGCATGTCAGTTCAAAAAACGACTTTTTAATTGTTTATTGTTTATTGTAACAATTGTTTATTATCGAGATTTATCTTAAGTACAATACGTATGGCCCGTACAACCAGGGATTATTAATATAATATTATAGTCTTCTTAAACGTAGTCCCGGTCAACAGCCCGATCGAATATGTCTGAGATGGCTAGACAGAATGGCGCCAGTTGCGTACAAAACTTATTTTACTGACTTGGCACTTGTGTTGACCTACATACATATTTGCAAAAACAAAAGGAAGCCTACTCTTTTATTATTTTCAGATAAATCAAAAAGATTTGTTCTTTAAGAAATGAACTCATCTTTACTAATATTATACAGCTGGCTAGAGTTTATTTGGTTGAACGCGCTAATCTCAGGAAAACAAGCTTGTGTCTAAAATCGAGTCTAGTCTCGGATTAGGGTCGACTAAACTTAGTCCACGTTTGTTGGAACGTAAGTTTGCACGTTTACGGTTAAAAAGATATCGTATCTCCTCTGTTCTAAGACACCCCGCTTACTGTCTCAGCTAGTAACGGAAAACTTGGCGTTAACATATCGAGCAGCGTTCAGTTTCGCGATCATCTGGAGAGAAAGGCTAAATTAGCCTCCAAGAAGCTTGTAGTGCTCAATAAGGCGAAGCGGGATTTTGCGCTGGACCATCGCTTGCAACTTGAGTACTGCTCTCACCTTTGGGCGGGAGCTTCCAAATATTCTTTCTTCCTCTTGACCGCATCCAGTCAAGAGCGGCTGGAAGCGTTGACGACCACATCCTTCCAGATCGGCTTGATCCTTTGGCGTTGCGTAGAGGTATAGTATCTCTCTGCACCTTCTATCGCATTTATCACGGGGAATGTTCAGAGCGGTTGTTCGGACTAATACCTGCAGCTGAGTTTAATCTTCGAACGTCGAGGCAGAATACGAAATTTCATCTTTATTACCTTAATGTTTAGCGTTCCAGAACTGAGCATTTTCTTAGGCATTTTTTGCCACCAGTATTTCCGAACCATTACAACTTAGGGTCTTTTACGAAAAGAGCGTACCTCTCTTTAAAAGGCCGGCAACGCACCTGTGGGTCAACTGGCGTAAAGGGGTCCATGGATGGCGGACCGCTTTCCATAAGTGAGCCTCCGTTTGCCTCCTATTTTATAAAAAAATTGTTTCGTTTTGAAAAATTCTTTTTGTGTCGGATGGATGAAATAAATGCGAGTAAAACCACGGTACATAGCTATTAGTATACAATATACATTTGTGGTTCTGATGGTAGCAGTAAATTAGTATTGAATTAAAACACATATGATAGTTAAATTGTATATGCATAGTATCTCGTGTAATATTTACATATTATTATCTTATATATAAAATTCTCGTGTCACAATGTTAGTTACCTTACTCCTCCTAAACGAATTTACTGATTTTTACCAAGTTTTATATGCATATTTAGTAGGTCTGAGAATCGGCTACTATCTATTAGTCATACCCCTAAGTGATAAGGGTAGTCCACCCCAAAAATTAATATGGCAAGACAACTTTGCCGGGTCAGCTAGTACATATATAATTATTTTTTCCTGTTCCTGACACTATCTTTCCATCATTTTTTTATCCTCAGACCCAAAATGAGGGTTTCTGCGGGATCAGTTCCCAAAAATCTCAGTGGGATTTACAAGAGTATCTTGAATTGAATGTAATCCCGGGATCTCGAGAAAAATAAAACTTAACTATTCATGTTAAGGACCAAGTCCTATCCCTATGTTATATATCCCTACAATTGCAGCAAATCAGTGCCATAGCTTATTTCATTAAAGTCATCATCAAAGCTTATTTCATTCAGAAGAATTAACTACTTCACAGCGTTTATAAATTGTAACGACACGTTTAAATTTCTGTGAAGCCAAAGTTATCCAATTATAATTTTAATCTGCAGATTCGAAATCTAATAATATTTCTTAAAAATAATTTCGAATGGAAATGAATCGCTTGGAAGAACACATTTTATTTTTACAGAAACATAATTATATGTTGAAAATAATTATTTATAAACAGTTCTAATTTCATCTGCGTTATATTATAAAAAATATACGTATATTTCTCCAACGTCTAATTAACTAGCTCCTGATAGAAAAAAGCAGTCATAAATTTAACGTGTCTGTATTTGTTCAACTCCGACTGGCGGGTTCGAGATGCAGCCGGATGTGGTGATGTGAACATCGGTGGCTGATGAATTTATTTGATGAAAGATGGTTGAAATGAAAAATTCTTCTACTGTTTCTATTATTGTATTGACTTGATGTTACACACTTATTTTTCCTTAACTTTGATCGGATGATCCACCTTTACAATGATAATCTTTGATGAATTTTCTATGAACTTTTTTGTCAGAGCTCCATGAATATCAACCATTCACCATAAAAAACACCAAGGGTAAGTGACAGTGTTGCTATTATTACAGACCAAAAACTAAACTATTTTAGAGATAATATTTTTCCGAGTACAGACTACAAATCTTATAAATGAACATGTTAATTTGCTTTAACAATATTTCTGTATATAGTATCATAGCTCCTAAATGAATAGAACGATTTCGATGTGGATGTTTGTTTAAAAGCTAACGTAGTCCAGGTGGATCTTAGCAACAATTTTTGAAAATCTGTTCACCCATTTATGAGATATTATTAATTGTATTCATCACGTCGGGATTCTTTAAACTCCCTTTAATTTCACTTGTTACACTTATTCAATTAAAATTAATATATAATTTAAGGGTTAAACCAGGATTTGGTGTTAATTAAACATTAAAAATATTTTTTTAAGTATCCCTCCATTCAAAATCAAAGTCAAAAGCTATAATAAACATTCCTTCAAAGCTAAGACTAAAAGATTAAATTACGCTCTCAAAAGATAAGATGTTCCTTAATAATGTATTAATATTCTAGTTAAGCCGAGGGAGCTAAAAGGCGGAATCGAAAAGAAATTATAGCGAAACCATTCGCCTTGTACAGAAACTAATTTTAAAAATATTTCAAATTATTATTACCTACATTATACCTACTTTTTATATATTATAAATTTCATCTATACCCCTATGTAAATTTTTGATATTAACACATACTCTCAGATCTATAGACATAATGTCAAACTTATAGGCACCCCAATTAATTCGTCGCAGATTGTAAATAAAATTAACCCATATACATTTGTTCAATAGTTTTAAGGTTTTAGGCCATGTTAATTTGTAGATAAAAATATATAATTATTGATGCTATTATTTATTTATTAATACTTAGCACAAGAAAGAAAACATGAATAATTAATTAGGAGTACAACGAGCGACCTTATCCGTTTTCGGTAACGATGTATTCCAGTTTCTGTAAATTCTGTGTTTGTGTAAGAAATAAAATTCTTAATTGTTGGGTTCTAGATAAATATAATTTATGAAATAAATGTCTAGAATAACAGAAAATGCTCTCCTATTGTTCCTGAAAGGTTGGAAACTTCGAAAATCTTAAAGAATTCCCAATAACATTGAGTAATGATCAAATTGTTAGTACGTTATTATTCAGAACACACGTGGGAGCTTGTTTATTTGAGAAACCGAGTGAGTACAAGTACTGCAAACGAAACGAGTACGTTGAAGCGGCTAACTTGGCTATCCTCCACGGACACGATTTAAATGTTTCTATTTAACGAACCGAGAAATAAAGACTTAGAGCGGAATCCATACGCCGCACATAGCCTTATACGTGAACTTTCAGTACAGTTCATAGTTTCCTTTTCCTGTTTTACGTTGTGATTTATAAAATTAAACTTGTCTGTGTTAAATAAATAAAATAATATAAATTTGCACTTTTAAGTGGCTTTTAATATATTTGACAAATGATAAATTCAAATTTTGTCATCACTTACATACTGGTTTACATTTACGCGCTTAGAAACTCAGTTATAACCTTGTTTAATCCCCGACTTAAAAAGAGGGGTTTTATTAGTTTGACGTGTGCCAAACACAAACTGTTAGCTATGTGTATGTGTGTATGTCTATGGCACATTGTATCTTCTAAACGAAAATACTATTACATTGACGGGAAGCTACTACTTCTAAGTGACAATGGCTCTATTATATATGACTACGCATATGAAATCATTGGTAAAAGTAAGTTTTAAAGCATTTACCATGTACTTATTCATTACACTAATGCGGGTCCTCTGTGTTGTAAAGCTAGTTTAACCCCGATTAAGTGCTGATAAACTCTCTCGATTGTCTTAATGTCTAATATTTAAGCTGTTCTATTATTTTTACTCTGGACTCCGTCTTAGAAAAAAGATTATCATCATTTAATACTAGCTTATAAACCGCGTCTCCACGCGTGGGCATATACAGGGCCCGACAAAAAACCTCCCATATTTAACAATTGCGCTGTGTGAGTTGTGGTGATGGTACAACTATGGAGGGGGTATCAATCGGTAGCGGTGTACGTGCCATTTTTAGTAGGCGCACCGGCTTATGGCGTGGACCGGTGACCATCACGAACTGTCGTAAAGGAGTATATTCGTAATGATGGTTCTGCGATTTCTACTCAGCGAGCATTTCGCATCCGGTTCGAACTTGGCCGACATGATTCTGTTCTGGATAGAAAAACAATGCTCATTTGAGTGTCCAACTTTAGAGAAACGGTTTCTGCACTGAAGAAAAAACCGTCTGGCCGATAATGAAAAAAAGAGTTATGGAAAACTTCCGGGAAAGGCTTCGTCAATGTACTCGTGTCAACAACAAAGGAAAGGATTTGACAGACGTTATGTTCAAAACAAAATAATTATTTTATATAATGTAAAATGGCATAGTATTTGTAATTCAAAAATAAACGAATTTTTCTGTATGTTTGTTTGTTTATTTGTAACTAATTTTTGAAATCTGGGAGGTTTTTTTGCTACATATAATTTAATATAGCCTATCATTCGAAATCTAGCCCGTTAGTGAAATAATTTTTAGAATTGGTTCAGTAGTTTTTGAGTTGGAGATGAGTAACGAATAGGTATCTAAGTAACATAAGCTATATTGTTACATGTTTACAGACGGAGTCGCGGATAAAAACTTTTATATAATACTGGCAGAAGAACTATTTAATTTTTAATAATAGTAAAAAAAACATTAAATTATCGAAACAAGTTAAACTATTTATATGAATTTTAAATACAAAATTGGACATATAAAAAGCATCGTATTTTTTTCTAGTAAACCATAAACAAAGCCACGAATATCAACTAGTATAAATTATAATACCTCTAAGCCTCAATGAGGTTATAATTAACAAACGAACGGAACATTAGCTTTCGAACATCGATTGGTTGTTGAACTTTATTGAACTCTTAAATTAGTTTATCCCATTATATTTTACACGAAATTTCTTTTTAAGGTAAATTGTTCAATCGCCACTAAAGCTCTGGCAACTTCAGCCATAATATTAAATTGTTCGAATATTTTAAAAGTCAATTTCATTTATAAACTCCGCAAACTTTACCCGACGACGTAAGTACCTTTTGTAAAAATTTTATTTACAGATGATCGTTTTAAATATATTTTAATGATTATTTGCTAAAGGTTGAAGCTTATTACGGAGTTACCGATTATTTAAATGACGCTTAAGAATGAATTTCATCAGTTGACCTATATTACCTATATTTGTTGTTAAACATAATCAAAAAATAAAACCGACTGAGTTTCTTTGATGTTTTTCTCAGACGCGTTTTCGAACATTCTGCAAATTTACGAGTGAGATTGACATTCGCATGTGATCATTTGATATTAGGTAAAATAAAGAAATTTGACATTGAATTTCTTCCCAATCTAAAAGAATTCATTGTTTTGATTAGATGTTTAAGTTTATAACTTTCTTATAAGCTTGGAGGTTGTGCGATAGTTGTTTTATGGTGTTATAAAAGCTTTTCCGATTCGGAAAAGCGTCTGCATAAAGCAATACAGCTTTATGGCTCTGTCTGTGTCGCAAATGGCTGGAATCGTAATTACCATGAAATTATGTGATCGGCGAACACAACGTTATATTAATGATGGTTGAATGAACTTGTTTCATTGAAAATACATTGTTAAATCATAATGAGGCCTTACAGGTTGATAAACAGAGCCGAAATTCGTTTTGAGTGATGTAAAGTGCGTTTAAAATGTTTTAATGACACGACATTTAGCGACCGAGTAATTGAATCTCATCTTCGATACGTAACTGAAGAGATTGAAGACAATTTAAAAAATCCGACATGATAATAATGACAAATAAGAATATATCATGGTTGATAAGATATATAGCTAAGGTCTTAGCTATATCGCTACGCGATCACGTCAGCTTCCGAAAAAAGAACCGCATTGAAATCGGTTATTCACATAAGAGCAACGATGCTATAGACAGACACACAGGCTCGTCAAACTTCAATCTCCTTTTTCAGAAGTTTAAAAGAAATATAAAGATTTTTTTATCAGAAAAAAGAATTGTTATGTCTCTCCACAAAATAATCGAATCACTTTGTTCACTTTTATATAATAACTATTGCGTAATAGTGCATTAAAATAAGTGTAATCACATTGAATTATCGCGTTCATTGTTATAAATTAGTGTCTTTTATTTCGTGATTTTTTCGTATTGAAACTCCTTTTAGAGTACAAAGAGGTTCAACAAAAAAGTTTTACTACGCTTTAGTGCGTAGTGGTTATCAAAATGTCACAGTTTGGTTACAAGCGCCTTTATGTATCTAAGTGCGGTGCGATAAGAGTTACTTTATGAGGAAGTGAAAATTAGATCAATAAAATAAAAGAACAATAAAAAAAGATAAATAGATAGAACAATAAAAATAAAAGCAGTTCTTTAATATCTTACGATTGAAAGACTTATTAACTTATATAAGGATTATGGTGGGTTCCCGAAAAATGAGTAAAGAATATGCTGTCGGGAGAAATCAAGAAATCGTATAAGATCAACTATTTTTATTTGCGCTACCTTCCGGACTACTAAAATAAAACAATCATTATTAACTAAAATGTACAAATGGGAACGTTTACAAAATTCTTATAGCCACCGTTTGAATACGAAGCACTAAGCCTTTGAATAAAGGCACCTTTCAAAAGTGAAAGGAGGGTTGAAAGAAAACCATTTTTTAATGCAAAGGGCAAAAGATTGTCGCATCGTTCGACGTCATTTTTCTGAAGAAATACCGTCACGCTTAATAACTTCCTTTACTCATACCTGCAATTATTCTTATGTACTAGATTAATACAGTCAGAGAGTTATTAAAAGCGACCTCTATCAGTATCCTGCAAGGGGTATCTAACATTTTTAGATATTATATATTACTTGTACGATTTTTAGAGTATCCTGAAAGTATTACACAGTAACAATAGAAGGATCTACATGCTTCATCTCGAATACAATTCCAAAACCCAAAGCAAAACTAAATATGGGACTCTTTAATTTGTTTCAGTAATTTATTCCATTATATCCATATTAAGTATTAAGAAGTACGTCTAGTATGTCTACCATTTTTAGCTTCCGGCGAAAAAAGAGGGTCTTCTACGAATAATAATGTCTAGAAATGTAAATAAAACTCAAAAATGGCAGCACGCAAATAGATACCTGGTACATATTTGCGTGGCCTTCGACCAATCACTTGCCCACATCACCTTGACGCGACCAATCACGTGCGAACGTATTGACTTTGATGTTTGTCAAGGTCAAACGTTGGTGGGTTCATTTTTGAAGCGCTATCTGTATGAGAGTTACGTTTCTAGACATATTATTATTCTTAGGTTGTTATGTATAGACAGATAAGTTTGACTTGTCTGTAGATTTGTGCATCTGTCTATGATTTCTGCTTAGTTAAAGTAAGCTAAAGTGATCTAGATGGATATTAAAATACGTGAAGAACTTATCATTGGTAATTATCAAGTCGGGGTTTTTTTTTTAATTTTCTTTAATTTCCCCTTAACCTTTCGTATTGTAAGGGATTTTTCCATATCATCTAAACTGTGTATGTATTATAGAAATACACAGAAAGATAAAAAGTAACCTTTTGCAAAAGTTTATCAAGTTGGGTTATCGTATGGTATATAAAGAAACAAGAGATATCAGAGTAAAGCACAACTTAAAATTATTCATTTATTTATTTACGACTCTTATACCAAACTAACTTAAAAAAAATTAATATAACATTATAAAGTTATAAAAATATAGTCGTGTACTATATATTTGGAACATCTTAATGTAATCCTCAGAATATAAATCTATTTTAACAACCCATACCTAATCTTTTGAATATCCTCTTATATCTGAAAAAAAAATAGACTAAATTGTGTAAGTATAGCACAGTGGAGTTTGAAAAAAGGATATACATTACAGTTTAATGCGAAAAAAGGACTTACTTGGCTAGAACTTGAAATAGGGTAAACATGCGGACGGAATCGCGGGCAAGTGTACTAAAACCGTAGTGAAATTGGTACATTCGTTTCGGTGTTATGATACCACAGACATCTACACAAACATCTCAAATTTATACACTCCTCTTTTTCCGTCGGTTAATAACTACTATACAAGCACTTACTCGTCACAAGGCAAACATTTTCCCCAAGGTGCCCTAGTGCTTCCTGATGCACAATCTTGTATATTAGTTATGAAGTCATCATCTCCACTATGACCCGGTTTTGATACGAACCCTCCTTCATCAGAATAATCATCATCATCGTCTCGTCGTTCACGATGCAGTCTTACAGATTCATCTTTTAACAGAGTCGAAACTTCTCTTTCATTAGTAAAACTGTTAGTATTTTTATCATAATTTGCACTTGCTATCGTAAACAATATAAGAAACACGAGGTACTTCATCTTGTTCGAATTTATAACTGAGTATCAGCAAAATGTACGCTCTTATCGTGTTATAATATATGTACTTATTTTTACTAAGCTCTTTATGCAACAAATAATATAACTGGTTTATATTTAATTAGTAGGTAAAGAACTATGTTTAATAATGTAATCAGTATTTATATTTCTAAATACTTCGCCACTACAAAAATATAGTTTGACTATTTCAATTCAAATTTTAAAAACTAATATTTTCGAACCTTTTGACCGCCTTCTTGGTCTAGTAGTAAGCGCGTAAGCGTTACTACCGAGAGGTCCTGGGTTCGATTCCCAGTAGAGATAAAAAAAAACTCGGTCTGGCAGGGCATAGAAGGCTAATCACCTACTTTCCCTTAAAGAAAAATCGATCGGTGAAACAGATGTGAAATGCATCTGCCCCATACCCTACTAGGGGACACGGGACTTCACTTAATATTTTTGAAAGTTTTACTTTTCCTAAAAATTATTTTATAGAGTGTTTCACTGCCAAGGTCTATCCCCAAAAAAAAAATACTAGTATATAACTGCGCATAAGCCGCGTATGCCCTCATATTATCTGCCCCTACATCACTGGCCGGGTGAGCTGTTTCGCGGCCCACAGCTCGTTAGAGATACACTGGACCCGACCTAATTACCGCCCTGTGTAAACAGTGCGTGATTGGTTCTCTGTCCACCTGCAGGGCTGCAAGGCAGGCCAGAGAAGACTATGGGACCCTCGAGGCCTATGACCCGAAACTACTACGCATAAAAAATCAGTCTTCTCGATTGTTACCGAGTGACTCGAAGTGCGCTTGGTCTTAAAATAGTGTTGTGTTAGTGATAAATACTAGTGTGGTGTTATTCTGCAAGACTGGTGTACACTGCAGAAAAAAAATTATAACAGTTTTTATTATTTTTAGGCTATTTTTATTTCTAAGACCAAACTTATACACTACATTACCACTAAAATTATTTTATTCAAACGTTCACTTTGAAAAAATATCCAATAGAGTAGTTACACTTGAGTTGAATTAATTTCGTCGATATGTCTTTAACGTCATACAAGTGAATGCGGCCGTCCGCGCCGTGACAATATAAAACAAATGACTGACCTGTGCATTACGCTTCTTTAATCAGTAAAATAATTCAAACGAAAGAATAGCAATCATAATAGTGTATTGTTCTATTCGTCTGTGTAGAAAAAATAGCAAAACGTCAAATTTTAAAACAGATGGAATCACATTACATTGGTCAGTAACCGAAACTCATTTATTTCGATCAATTTGCTTTCATTTTACCAAGACTCAAATTAAATTGGTCAAGCAATATTACAAAGGTTGAAATTAATTTATTCATCTTACTTTCTCATAAATGTAATTGTCTTATAATAACGAATCGTGATTTAGTATGAAAATTTATTGACTATTTTTGTAATAAGCATATCAACTACGATTTATTTTGTCTATTGTCAAAAGAAACATTAATTAATTAAAATGCGAAGACATTAAACAGATAAGCTGAGCGACAAATCCCGGTCTATATAATCGTTGCTGGATATCTGACACATAACTAATTCCCGCTATATTTTAATCCAGCAAAATACAAAGGAGCCCAATTTGCATAAACCTCGACTGTTTGTTTCATGTGAGAAGTACAATCGCTTTGTTTGGACTATTTTATACTGGATTCCGGGTAGCGGCTTCATCCACGTTATGTTCAATACTTATAAATGTAACGCAATTTTTACATACAAAGTATCTTGCAATAATAGTTTTAATTATTATTCCGTCATACTTTTAATTTATATTAAAAGTATTTTGTTGTTTTTGGATCAAAACAAAAATGAATCAATAATGTTTGGTATCTTGTATTTTTAAATATTTTTGCCTAATGACTACAAATAAGAATATCTCATAAATCTATGATTTTAATAGATTTTCGTTTAATGTTGAAATCCACCTCGATCACGTCAGCAAACAAACAAAGAAAACCGCATCGAAACCGGCGCATTCGTTTAGGATATACGTTGACACAGACACATACAGCACCCACCTTTTTGCGTCGGGGGTTTAAAAACTATATTTAAAAAATGTTGAGGGTTGGGTGAACCAGGTATTAATATAACGGTGAGCCCAGAGCGAAGCGGTAAACATTTTATGCTGAAACTTTAATGACGATTACATTGTTTATGCGATTATTCCTAAGTGTCGGGCTTTAGCACGGTTATAAGCTATAATGTATTGAATAGCCATATCGAAAAGCAATTTGGAGACTTTAGTACTCAATGCAAGTTTCAGCATAAATCATATTAAGGCGATTGGAATACTTAATTTCTAATTTACTGGGTCAATCGAGTCGGAAATTCAATAGTTGTATAATTATTATAATCTATACAGCAACCAAGATCAAATTAAAAGTATTTCATTTCATTCATATAATCGTTATTCATTTGTCGTAAATAGATGTCGAGAAAAAAGCGTGAGAGTAATGTATACGGAGCCAGGTCTGAAAAAAACCAACCAAACCGCCAAAGCCAAGTTGTGGGTGTGACACAAAATGTTTCGATTCTTGGTAATAATACCTTATCTATACAGCGAAACACACATATATATGTGATAAAGAATTAAGAGACTTTTTTTATCATTCTTATAATATATTGTAAGTATATATGTACCACCACCATACATATATACTTACAATATATACATTCATATTTCTAATTATACAGGCAATGTAACCATGGCCTGTCACATTTAATGAGGATTTCTATACGTTTTTTGAATTCGTTCCCAAACTGTAAGAGAAAATATTTGGCGTAAAAAGTATGACGTTGCAGTTGAAAGTCTTAAACAACATCTTAATTATGCAATCAATCAATAAAATCAATTTCGCACAAAGGCTGGCAGTTAAAAGCCATTTATAGATTCTGACAAAGGGTCTATAAACGGCTTTCTGTGAACAAGAACATTCAACATAATCAATAGATTATGTCACAATTTATTAAATAACATGTACATTAATTATTAGCGACCTCGTATTTATCAATATACTAGTAATAAAATGTGAACAAATATGTCGATCAGGGGAGTAAATGGGGTATGTAGTAAAGACACGAAACAATACGTTAACCATAACATTAATATCAATATTTTTTACTATTGGAAAACTGTCAATCCCAAAGTGACCAAGTAAGTTTGCACGTAACCGATACAAATATTTAATACAGACGCTATCAAAAAATACTAAAGTAATTGATAAATCTAACTTATAGTAGAGCTTCAGATCACCTTTGATTACATTACGAACTTCTTGATGGGCACAATTCTACACATGTTTTAGGAATCTTTTTCTTTACAGGCGACCCAACCGAAACAGCCGGGTTTCGAGTCCAGTATTTCCAATATCATAAATAGTTACAGAGAGGATAGTTTAAATGAAAAGAGTAATACAAATTAACGGCAACTTATTTTACAGTATATTAAAAACTAATTATTACAATATGGGTATAGTTGGTTGAAATATTTCCAAAAGATAAAGAGCATTATATATGCATATTACCGAAAATATTACGGCTTATTCAAGTGTGTAATAATAACAACCGCTGGAGTTTTCGGCCGACCTGTTACAACACTGTAAAATAAACACAATATATGAAAGTAAGGAACCTCCGACATGTTGATTATAAATAAATATATCTCTTTAATGGATGAATGAATCTTTATAAATTTTTACTTTTTTAATTCACTTGAAAAACAACGCGGTAATGTAGCTTGTATTTTGGGTATGCACCCTAACGGCTTTGATGAGCCTTTTGTATTTTTGTAAATATATTTAAGCACTTTATTGTAAACATTTAATAAAAATTAATAATACATATTTAAAAATAAATCTTGAAAAATACAATTCACCTTTTGAGAACAAATATATTTACTGTGATTAAATTGGTCGCGGTGGAGGCTCCCAGAGAGACAAGTTTCTTGGCTACCTTATCTAAATAATGTTAGAGTTTTGTTTCAACTCTTTGCATTAGTAAATAACTCTGTGTTGTTATATCAGTATGTAAAATATAAAGTATATTCTGCTGTTTAGTTTGACAATTCTTTATATATATTATGTTTATTCAACATTATATGAACTCCAAAAATATAAATAAAATATGTAAATCGACTTATCTTTTAGTTCAATTTGAAGTCTATGTGTATTTATAATTTTTTTTAAAATCGAATTATCTCTGAAGAAATCTTAGCTTAGCTCGTAAAATAAGGCTTCAATCACAAGAAATCATCATTAGCATTATGCAAATATTGTAAATGTGTGAAAGCGGGTTGTTTTAATGTGTTTACGAATATTCGACGCAAACTTTCTTGTGTGTTTTATCTTTGCGTTTTAAGATAACTCTAAACTTTGCTTTAACCAGCGAAATATATTTTTATAAAACTTCTATAAGTTTTGCTTTCATTTAAACTTTTGTTCGTAGTTTCCAAAGCACCTCTTAAATGTTAGCGGAACTAATTAAAAAACAAAACATGTTCTTCTGTACTCTAATTATAAAGCAAAGTGGAAACCAATGCATCTATGAATCACTTTTTTTATATGAAATAAATTTGATACGTTCGACTAAAATTGTACTCTAAGCTGAGATTTATTTAAACGCCATGAAACAAGGTTGATTTCACCTTTCAATAATATTATCCTTTAAAGTTTAAAGTTCACTTAGCGATAAATTAGATCGCACATAAGCTTTTATTAAAACCATTTATTTTTCATAGTGGCCCTACATATGTGTGTCTGTGTTGTCGGTGATCAGATTTCAATGTTAAAAATCAAAGTCGAAAGTTTAAATGCAATTGAAAACAATTTATAAATCACCCGACAGATCGGTCCATTCATTTATAATGCAGCCTTAGAAAGAGAGGCAGACACGATAAACTTAGAGTACCCATCTTTCTGCGTCGGGACTTAAAAAGAATATTCTAATATCGAGCAAAGGAAGTCGCGGGCATCGTTCAATAAAGCTGAAGATAAAAACAGACCTATTACGGGGAACGAATGAATTTCGTGAAAATGCAAATTCAAGAGGAAAGGTGAACTTAAGCAGAGCTGTAAATGTAATTAGATTTTCAAGTTTACAAAGACAAGAACGCTCAGGTTCGTAGATTTACTGCTAGCTGACCCATCTCCCGACGGAGGTGGATAAATGAGATGCCGCGCGTAGCGATACTAATTATCTTACAATCTAGGCGCGTTACTTCGGGCTAAATCTCCTTACTAAACTAGCCAGAGATTTTTCTGCGTTTTTTGATAAAAATCTACTTATTAAAAGCACATTAACATTATAACCTGTACTAACAGAAGCTTATTTTATTTGAAATAAGAGTAATATTCTTTTAAAACACTTAAAACTGACTTTAAAGAGAACTAAAAAGTTACAATTATATAAATAAAATTGAAGCCAATAACTTAATATATCCCGATATGTTATTACGTACAAACACAAACACTATAAATGGGTGAATAAATTGTCATAAATTGTAGCGAATTCACCTTGATCAACTTTTTAAATAAAAAACCGCATCGAAATCGATTCATTCGTTATAAGCTACGTAGACGCGCAGATCCACAGAAACAAGACACACAGACACTTAAACTTATAACATTCCACTTTTTGCGTCGGGGATTAAAAATAAATAATGTGTTAATTGAAGTGCCTACACACTTATACGATATTGTATAGTCACTGAATAAGTGGCCAGTCGCTATTATGGCATCGTACGAATGTCGTTTTATTGTATCATGTAACGAAAAAATAGCTATATAAGTAATCATTTGCCTTTTACTGTGAGCTAAACCACTATAAGGCAAATTGATATACGATCATTTCATTACGATCGACCATTTACTTTCAATAAAGAAATTTAACAAGCGTCGCTTTGTCTAGTCATCCATAACTCTATTAAAATGGCTTTAAAGTTGTAATAAATGTTCGTGTTCCGGTCCATAAGTCAGAAAAGTATTAGACTAATCACTGTCGGGGGAGCCCTTCATCTAGCGCTTACCTCGAGTGCTCCAGCCCTCGGCACGTTAACCCTTGCTCCGAGATCCTCCTTGAATGCAAATAAGCATTGGAAATGCCTTTACAGGAGCACTTTATTGGAGCATGTTCCAACCGATATACAAATATATGCTCGAAACCGCCTCGAGCGTGTTTAGTCTTTTTAAACAGTTAAACATATGGGTAACATATTATAGCGGAAAATAATTCAATATTGTTCTGTTCTGTTGTGTATAAATAAAATAAAATATATTTATAACAATGAATTTGACACATTGCCGCAATGGTTTTCGTATTAGTTCCAAACAATTTAATCTCTATTTTACCAAATATTACGCGACTACGCTTCGGTTACAATAGTTGAGCAATTTAACGACGGACTCACATTATTATATTGTATGCAATTTTCCTTCAAAATAGACTATAACATTTTATCACGTTTTCATAGTATTCATGTCTAAAATGTATTTCAGTATCTTTTTAAGTTTATTTGATACTGAAAACTTCTACACCTAGCCTAGTCAATATAAATTGCCAGTTAAAATAATTCTATAATGGAACAAGGAAAATTGAAGATAATTTAAAACGATGTCTTAATTACAAATAGGAATACCATCTAAAGCAATCAATTCCATACTAAAATAAACTTACTTCGTAAAAATTTCCTATTTCTGATTTAATTACACTTGTGAATATTTTTTTGAGATTTTTATACGGTTTTCACCTATTGAGGCTGCAAGGTTTAGATTTTTTGTCTCATTAAGCTTGTGCTGCCTTTGTGGTGCGGCATTTAAAATGCGAAGATCATCATCATCATCATTTATTTATTTAGTTCAGAGGTATCTAGATCACGTGTGAGTGAAGTGAATTCCCGTAACCCCTCAATGGGGCATGGGGCAGTCACATTTATGTACCTGTTTCACTGATCATTTTCTTTACAGGCAAGTAGGTGATCATCCTTCTGTGCCCAACCCAATCGAAACATTCATTTGTCCCCCTGGGATTCAAATCCAGGAGCTCCGGCGCAACACGCAGATGTATAAACCACTCAGCCACGAAGGCAAGATGTAATCGAGATCTCAAACACGTAAGCGTTTTTTTTTTGTATTAAATATTGAAGTTATATTGTTTTTAAATGCAACCAAAAGATCCCTTTGTATATAAGTGCGAGTCAAATATACAATGTTAGCTTACAGCTCAGTAGGTACATTTAATTACCTATTTACTGCAACATTTCATACAAAGTTAATAATTCAAATAGTTCTCAAACTCAAACGAAATAAATAGCTCAAACTGAACTCGTTGCAAAGCTTGTAAGCTATTAAAATAATCCATGAGGATTTCGAAACACAATTTGTTCTGAAACAGAGCCAGTCATACAGCTTAACCCAAATTAAAAGCGCAACCGTGAATGCGCGGTTGACCAAGGGACGACTGAACCTGCACTTTAGAGCCTGTATAACGCTGGTGACCTTGTGATCACTATTTCAAAAGATGGGGAAGACTTGGGAAGATCAAAATAATTTAATATTGTAGTGAAATTGTAGCCACATATACCGTAAAAACATAAATAATAATTTTACAAGGCAAATAATTGTAAACCGGTCTTTTGGGGTTAGAGACATGTAACAAAATCATATAATTATTTATATTGGAAAATATAAAATAAAATCTACAAACAGAATTCCAGTTACCCTGTTTTAAATATAACAGAAAAAATAAGTCTAGAGGCAAATATTTTTTAATGACATTCTGTTTCGCACAACTCCAAATATTAAAACTGTATCAATTATTTCTATTATTTATTGTTTAATACTTTTTAGTTATTTTTTAATTTAAATTTTATTTCACGCTCTAAGTAAAATATTGCCGAGATAAATAATAACAATAACTGACATTGAAATTGACATGTCTAGTTTTTTATTTAATTCTTCTAAAAGTGCCCAAGTTTCGAAGAATCAATTAAATGGGTTTAATTCCTTAGAAAAACGGTTACAAATCACCTCTATTTTCAGAGGAATTCAAGTTGCAGGCTCTTAAGTGTTTACTTCGCACATTCTAAGCCACTGTGCAAGCAAGTTAGGTCGTAAAAACCGCCTGACTGCGCCATCCGAGCTGTTACGACGATATAACATACTTATGTTCTGTATCGGTGTTCAGTTCAACAACTAAAATTACTGCTATTAACTACAACATGGGAGAATTTATTTCTCGTTCAAGAAACATTGAAACACTGGTTTAAATCTATTTTGTCAAATGACAAGTGAATTTACAAAGAAAATTTATAATATATTTGACTAGATAGAGATTTTTATAAATGTCAGCTTTCAGACAATAAACAAATAGTTATCACAGACAGACAGAAATGTCAAATCTATAACAACGTAAAAAGAGGGGTTGTGTAATTAAATATGTGAAGAAAAGTTTGATCAATTGTTTTCTCATAAAAGTTTCCTTTTGTCATGTTCAAAAAGTCCTTAGAGGAGCTTTGAAATGACACTTTCCACTATAATTAAAGTAGGCAAGAAAAATGTAGAGTACTGGACAATCTGTATTTTTGTTGTTGAATTTTAAAAGTCAATATCGAAATAAGAATCGATTTATAATTAGCCTCAAACAATATAACAAACAAGAGAAAAAGCAAAAAATAGATAGCCTCATCTTTTAAATCTAGTTAGAAAGAGGCGTAACAGGCGAGCAAAATGAGAGGCATCAACTAGAACTTACATAATACATTACTTGCCAGTTATAGAATACGGGCTCTCAAATGAATCTTAAAATTACTTGCATTTCATGCTATCTTCGTAACACTTTGGGAATGCGCCAGTCCCATTAGGATTATTTGCTGTCTCCTAGTTTTGAATTTCGGTATATTTTTATAACATAAACTAAATCACGATTTAGGACTCATTCACACAAAGACGATTCGTTTTTATTTCATCTTATTTTACGATTCATTTTCTTTTTCGACTGTGGCAATGTTCTTTAAATGGCCGTATTACCAAAATAATAATTTCATTTACATTGGGTATTTTTTATTTTTAGGCATTCAGACACAAATACAAAAGCTTATTGTTATGCTATAATATTATGTTATTGTGAATACTAAAATTTAAGATAATTTAAAAAACAACATATTATTTACAAATGAGAATTTCGCATGAATGAATGAAAGTAAATTATAAATTACATCTAGAAGATCCAAAACCACTAAATAAAGGTAAAAAACATAATCGAATCTAATTGTTTTTCCTTCACCAGAATTTGAATTTCGTAAGATCATTTAAGGTACAGTACGTTGGGCCCGTCGAATTTAATTAAGTGTATAAATAAAGTTCGATAGTGATATTTGTTCTCGCTCCCTGATCATTGCTTAGTTGGCTCGGCAGTGATTGCGGCAATTACTCACCTCGCCGCGTCCCCTTACCCGCCGGTCTCTAACGCCACCACTTAATCCAGCGACGCCGTTCGCAAACCCTTGCCTTCGATATTAACTGCCTTTAAATAAGTTTAAAACCACTTTTCACTAACCTTAATAAAATTATACTTAGGAATCGATTTGGATTTTTAATTTTAGGCTCGACACGACTTTTTCATCTATATCATAATATGATTCGCGAAATCCCTTATTATCTAATTTATAAAATTCGTGTGACTAAGTAATATTTTAATTATTCAAAAAGTTTTTTGTCGGTTCTTCTCGGTAGAACCTAGTTTACGAACTGGTAACTCGTATAACTATAATTAAGTCTAAAAAAGTCGATGATCCAAAATCGTTTGTAAAAGCTTATTTGAATAAAGTTTGCTTTGATAATAATTGTGTCGTTAAATTAGTTTTACCTCCGTCGATTCCGTGATTTTTTAAGCTTTAAATTTAAATTTTCACTGTAATTTATTTAATGAAAAATATAGTAGATTTATAAGTTTTCCGTTATTTTTTAAAAGAGTTTTATTCAATCTTCAGAGCTAAGGTGTAAGAATTATTCTTATACTAAAAAGATACAATAATACAATTAATCTATATGTATCAATATCGGATTATTTACACCAATTATACAGATGGACCGATTTTGATGATCTCTGATTTGTTGAATTCGTCTAGTTTTTATGACGAACATTTGTTTCCTCATATATTTTCTGTGGAATGACTTTTTAGATGACACATTATTCAGAACTCTGAAGCGATACGGAGTTCGCAGAGTGCACTAACGCATGAAATAAACACAATAGGCAAATAATGAATTTTAAAGTCGGTTCATAGTTACAATTACATTTTATTTTAAGGTCCTCCTCAAACGCTGGTCCACATTCTTAGAAATAATTGGATTTATAAGCATCTAGTATCAAACAACAATGGTGCACGGACTTTGAATATCAGATAACCAAGAGTCGGGGATAAAATATAAATGAACTGGAATAAACTAGCATTGCAGTATTGATTGAGGTTGGGGGAGCCGCAATATGGAAGATTTGTTGAGAATAACGGCTGAGCAGATCGAGTGGCCATTACAGATATCATGAGGTAGCTGCGATCGCCCCACCTACATCTCACTCGCGTTACACGGGACGGCTGTTACACCGTAATATTCCGCCGTTTACTAAAATCAAGTTTGAAATTACTGAACGATTAGAACGGCGTTTATTCAGCAAATTTCGTCCTTAAGTTATTTAATGCAGTAGACCGCGCAAGACTATATTGGAGATCACTCTATGAAGGCCCACTTTAGGATCGTTGTGTCATAGGATTTGATAAGTCAGTTTGAATTTAAGTTAAATATTAGTTTTTATACCATTAACCATTCCACATGTATTTTCTCAAATATATTTTCTTAAATAGTAAAATTCGACATTGACAGAATGTTTGAACCTTTGTTTTACCAAAATATTTACTTTACTTTCAGTATAAAGCCTTGTTGATAGCACAATTTATTTATTTTGTACGATGGACCTCAGGGTTTAAATAAATACAATGTTAAAATATTTTGAAATGCGTACTGTTATGCGATTCTTGTTAAGTCTTTTTTAAAAAAAACAAAGAGATTGTAATATGAACTTATTAACTTTAATTAAAAGAAATTGTATCTATTAAATATAAAATGGTTACACGTTCGCTCAGGAAGGACTTAGGAGATCGACTGACTTGAGGTGAGGACTGAGGTTGCTGACGACTGATGTATATGAGAAATTATGACATAAGATATGTCAACAATGCAGGAAGTATTTAGGGGTTGTAACAGTACCTACACTTATGCGTGATAATAAAATAGTATAAAATTATAATCCAGAAACCAAATTTTCTCGTTATATTTCTAAAACTTGTTTTCATAGTTTTCACCACATTGAGCGAAAGTTAAAAAAAGGATCAGGCCATCCGTATTTAAGTCCGCTTAGGAATATTTAAATTAAATTTTACTGTATAGTGAATAAATCCACCACAACATTAGCGCACATCTGTGATTATTGAAGACTTTTCCTCCTAAGTCTTTATATATTCTATAGAAACTTATTATCTTAAACACACTAATACTTGGTTACACTGTAATTTATCTAAACTAAAGATTTTCACTTCGCTGATTTTAGCTAGTTCTCTAAGACACACCTCTCACTTTACTATTTCCCAACAGAATATCCTAACTCCTTTATAATATTTTGCGATTCTTAAAAGATTTAGTATTATTGGTGTGAGAGACGGTGTATAAGAATGTGTTGTCTCACATCTGTATCATAGAAATGAATGTAAAGTGAAATACGATGCAACGACATCATTTTATTTTATTCTACATATAATTTTAACTATATGAGCGATTGCTTTAGAGAGCTGTGCCGATTAATAAAAATTAATAATATTTTCGTACTGCTGAGTATAAAATAACTATATCTGAATGTGTTTGAAGATATGTTTAATGTATCATAGATCTAAATGCTAAATTATTCATTTTATAATATGTAGAGATGTGACTTTTGAGAACTGAAAGTTGGCTCATTTTTTGACTAACACCGTTGTATAGTGATATAGTGCGGTAATGCAGCCAGAATTCTCATTATAATGATTATTGTAAATATATATTTTTTAATATCTATATAAACATATGTTTCCTCAAAGGCAGGTCGGTAGCTGTCGAATCATATTCTTACGCGATCAAGGTTAGGCACAACGCGCAATGGTACGTTGATAGGTAGATACTCACCATACACCGCAATGTGGTCTTCTTAAAACACTGTATCCCGTGGTGTCAGTCCGTAAACAGCTACAACTAAGAGAGAAGGGCAACCTCTGGAGGATAACTGTTTAACTTATCTATCTGATTATTATAAAAAACGAAGGAACATACAAGGGTCAAGGTTAAAGAAGAAATTACGAAGTCACCACAATTTACTGTACTTCTCGAATCATCTCCATCAAACGCAAATAGCCGAAATATTCGCGGAGTAAGCAATTAATGTTATTCCGCTAAATTACTACTAAAAATGCAAAAAGTTACACCCGGTCCGCGCCATTGCCATTTTTAAACTCCGTGTCTACTTAGTACTTACCACACCACAAAACCCTCAGATTTTAAAAATTATTAATATATCTTATATTTCGAACAACATTTATATAAATACTATGTAAAATAAAGTTCAATCAATGAATCACAAAGCACAGTTGCGTTTGCATCTTGTAATCTTTCCATAATCAACTATAATATTTTTTCCATAATGAATTAGTCATAAAATGTGCCTCATAAGACATTGAACTTTTATATTTCCTTCTTTAAGAAAATGTGGGCAAAAGGACCTTATACTCGAAATGACCGCATCCCAATGAAATCTTTAATGATCACAGTTGGCTTTCGGCTGCGTTGCCGACTTTTAATGGTAAGTTCTACGAATATAGGGTAAGTTAATACATGATCTGATTAACTATGCCATACATACATATATGTTAGAACTACTTCCCATATCGATTCTTGGTCGTATTATTTATTAGTGCGCGGCGTATAGACAAATGTTTGTAAAATGTAAGCAGGTGAGCTCACGGGAATCGCTATTTCGCGCACGTTCGACATCTGATAAAAGTTTCCGCCACAATCACCTAAGAGCTCAGCTGTCAGGATATAAACGTGTATCGGTTTTGTTTCTGCGTCCCCAAACACCAGAAAAGTGTTTTGAAAGTATTACAAGTACACTTAAAGAAGTAAGGAAACTTAAAGAAACAGTTTGTAATATTAGTAATACAATAATGCAGATATATAACATGAACTACTAGCGGCATAAGATTAATGCTTATCAAATTCACTTGAGTTTAATAATTGGTTTATGTTTCGCTTGATGCACTTAAGTGCACTACGTGTAGATGTGTAGTGCATTGTTAATACATTTTATAACATCTTATCCTTATTACATGCTAAGACAATTTAAAATCACAGTTTTCCAATCGTGTTTATAAATCATTTATGTACTGAAAGAAACATACTGAAGTACATTTTGACGCACGATGCAAATTTAACTTGTATCTGTGTATCCGTTTGTGGTATTGTAGCTCCTAAACGAATGGAGCTATTTCTATGCATTTATTTGTTTGCAAGCTGACATGTAGAGAAAACTTGTTCATTAATTAATAAGATATTCTTATTTGTAGCCATGTTGGGCGGTTGTTTAAAATTTTCAGTTTCAGTTGTTAATTTGAAGTTAAGGCCCCATCCAATTTGACTTAAATATTTGTATCAAACAAATCGGCAAAAGTTCCAATTATCTAAAGCCATACTTACGATGAAAGTTCCTTAAAGATTGAAGCTCCGAAGAAATTTCAAAACGTGTAAACATTGTGAACATTTATAATTTGCACAAGAAACACGGTATTTTGTATTCAGCTCACGTTCGCCTTCCGAGATAAGTTTCAACCACAATTACCTGACCGTTCAACCGTCAGGAAATATATTGGCACCTGCAAACCTTTGGCTTCGATGCCTCCTGACAGCGCTTCCCAACGCGCCCAAACTCTATATCTATTAATGTTCCTATTTTAAATAAGATGTCATAAAACATTTTAATATCTATATTATACTTTACTATTTTTTAATAGTGATTTTCTTTGCGTGGCCATGCAAAACTTTTTAAGGGAAACAATGCCGTCATACATTAATTTACCGTACTCAACTGTAACCGTTATGCAACGCATGCAATGGAAACTTTTAAAAGAAGTAACTTTTTTTCTCGTCTTATAATTTTATTTTGATGATTCTCACTTATTGATCGTATTTATAATAAATAGCCTATAGTCTTCTTCATGAAATAATACAAAACACAAAAAAAATCTATTCCAACTTGAAGTGTCTACGATTAGCGCGTTCAATCAAATAATTAAACCAAGTCTTTAGCTTTATTATAAGCTTTTAAAGTGTATTTTTTAAATATAAATTATGTATTATACAATATTACATATTTACTAGTAGATACTTACGTTGTGAATGTCAAAAATTTAGAAAACTTCTAGTTAATTTTATTTTACTAAGCTAACAGCTCAAATACATCAAAGCGTTCTAAAAGGCGTATCTTGACATTGTCAATATGTACATAAAGGTACTAGATGGGTATGTAATCAATAGATATATTATTATTCTCTTTTATCTCACGAGATTT
Organism: Aporia crataegi; assembly: GCA_912999735.1. Taxonomy (NCBI): domain Eukaryota; kingdom Metazoa; phylum Arthropoda; class Insecta; order Lepidoptera; family Pieridae; genus Aporia; species Aporia crataegi. The sequence goes on from OU538736.1 coordinate 9,289,074, forward strand.
AGTTGAAATGCCTATGAAATGTCTAGAAATAGAAAGCTTAATGGTTATTTATTTGCGACAAACAAAATGAGTTTCTTTGACGAAACTTCGTGATTATTCTAGAAACACAATGAAATCAAAGGACAACTTTTAAAAGGCCTCTAATGGACAAGAGGCCATCGATCAAGTGACAAAGAAAGTTTTCTCAATACAAAACAATTGATGGGCTTGAAATTTCGTATTTTTCATTCGTTCCACAAAGCCGTTCTTTCGAGAAATTTTCTAAAGGTTTCACGTAAAACGAATTAAAGTTTCTTCTAAAAATGTTTATTTAAAGCTAACAATATGATAAATACACTAGTTTTCTATCTCTGTACTGACTCAATGCTATAGACTAAGATATACAATTATAAACTGCTAGGTATATGAAGAAAAACAAATAAATTTTTTCACGTTTCACAGTTTTTAGGTAATACAACCCTTCTGAAAGCTGATTACTTTTTCAGTCGTAACCCACGAGCTTTGGTTCTCAATACAGCCATAGAGTCAAATAGCTAAATTAGCTGTAAATATTTTCTCAGTTTAAGGTTTATTTTATTAATCGAAAATAATTACGCAAAAATTCGTTTTTATACCTCCTACGTACAGACGTCATTTACAATTTTATTAAAAATCAGGGTCAAAGTATACGAAAGTTTGCAAAGATTCGTGGAATTGTTTGAATGACGCACGCGACATTTCTCCATCCATTTTTAGGGAAGCACAATCTTTTAGCTACTTAAAGAATTGCTGATATTAATAGAATATAATAAATAATCTTTTGGAAGTACAATTACAATTTTGCGACACTTAAATAGAACTTCAAGAAGTTTACACGTCAAATAACAATTATATTTTTTATAAAATATTTAAAGCTCGTTATAATAATTGTATGTTACCAGCTCATAACATCTTATATTATTAAGTTAGGATGACACGTGTATATTTTTGGGATACTACAAATTCGACGTGTTTTTATGCCTGATTATTTTTCCTAAACGAATAATTTTTTTTTGTATGTTTCATCCATCATTCATGAGGTATTTTTATAAATTTGATGTTTTGTCTCACTGTAAACTCACTTGTTGAAAACGTTCATATTGCTGATATATTAAGTAGTCACCTCATAGGAGGACGCGTAAATATATTAATACCTCACTAAAAATATATTTACTATGTATTTTCAATAAAATAAATATATTTAAATCTTAATAGTTAATACTGTATAGATATCATTTATTTATTTATAATAATGATCGCCCATTGGTCGAAATTCGACCACAATTCAAGAGTAATTCAGGTATGTGTGTGTGTGTGTATCATTCAAGAAGTAGTGTGTGTAATGTTTATTTTATTTTATTTAATGTATTTCTAATGTATTTTATATAAAAAATAGCTTTGTACACTTCTTTTCCATATAAACTTTAACCATGGCAAATTTCACGATCACGCGTTCGCGCAATTTTCGTAAAAAGGGGTACAAAGTTTTTGTTTCACGTATTAATATTATGATATTCCATATAACGTCAGACAATAAAGCAGATTAATAACGAGACCGATGGCGGTAGCATTCATATGAAGGAAATTTCTGTGGCACTAAGTGCGTGAGAGAGTATTCGGCAATATTCAGCGCCGCCGAATTCGCCTAATACCTCGAGTGGCTTTCGTTCGATCGCAATCTCTATGCTAACAGCTTGCGATTCTGATCTTCGTTTAGCGAAATGACCGCACTCGCCCCTGTTCCGGTGACGCTTATTCCTAACACGTTCAGCCCTCCAACTTTTTATGGACGCTTCGAACAGTCGCCCTCCGATTGAGATCTTTTGGACGGCATAAATTCTTTTACATTGATGCCTAAATTATGCTTGCCAATATTGAAGGAGCAATCTCGTAATGTCGTTGCTATCTAACTATATCTACTTGTTATATTATATTGTAACATACATTGCATATATTTAAGGAAATGTAATATATTTATGGCGAAAGTAATAGAAACAAATATTTAAGTATCTTTTTTGAAGAGTGCTACAAGTTTGCGGTTTCTTTTGAGATATTTTAGCTATATTTTATGAAGATTTGTTCATGCGGTAATCTTGTTTGTAATTAGCATGTCAGGGGGTTTTTAAAATGTGTTCAATTTGTTTAGAACTCTAAGTTAAAATTAAGACAATATTAAGACCTTGCAATACTTAAGACTCCAACTTGTATAATAAATTTCAACAAAACACAGACTTCTTTATGCACTGAAATATTCAGCCTGGTTATTTAATTTTATTAAGAAATTCCTCAGCGAAACATATTTTAAATAAAGCCGTTTCAAGTGTTTTCCAAAGCTCCGCTGAAAAGCTGTAAGTAGAGAGCGAACAATGAAATCGTTTGCCTTAACACCTATATACGTAAGCCGTTTCATATTTCGAATAATCATTCCTGAAATAAAAAGAATGGGGGTCAAAAGCAGATGGTCCGCTTTTATAAAATTGTTGGAGGGTTGTGAAATATGACACACTGTTATTTCTTCGCACACCCGGTCAAGAGTTATTGCATTCTATTATACGTTTTCTCTATCTAAAGGAAGCCATTTTCACTAACGGAAAACTAAACTGTCTAAATTTTATTCCGCTTATCATTTTATCGCCGTGCAGAAATATCTATGAATCACTTTTATACCATACATTATGAGACTGCATTTTAATATAAAGCATTACTACGAATTTCACAATTGAAAAGTTTAACCGATACGACAAATGCTTATTTTTAAGAGTTCATTTTATTTGATAACTCGTACGATTCTTATAGGTTCATAGTTCAGGAGATGCTTTCAAATATTTTTTTTTTTTAAACAAATTACACTGTTTCCTACAAACTAATCACTCACATACAACACAAGAATTTATTCAATCCTCAGGTAGAAATGAAGTGAAACTGGAAGGAATCCGCGATTGGCGGCAATTGTAAGACGGAGAAATACGTGAATGAGCTAATAAACTGCCTTGATATACTTTCGTATATTGTGATGTCCGTCATAGGATGAGGGTAATGTTAAAAATTAAAAGCTGATATTAGCCTTCCGAGCAGCGGAGCTGCGTATGAGATTGACAATGGAGCCAGTGGCTCGGAAAGCACCTTATCTCTGATACATTGTGCCCATGTCACATGAATGAGGATGCCGCAGGCTATAAACGAATTTCACATTCATGATGTAGATTAAACTGCTTATTTAGCTCTGTTTGCCTTGTATTTTGCAATTAAATTAAACCGCGCGAACATTCGACACGATATCGAAACCGATCCGTGGATTCCCTCTGATTTAACCTCCAACGAAAAAGGAGAGTGTTATAAGTTTCACCTGTCTCTGTGTTTGTGACGTAGCTCCTAAAATAGCAGTAATTTCGATGTGATTTTTTAAAATTTACGTCATCGAGATGGACCTTAGGCTATTTGTGAAGATAATATTATTTTTAACATTTCGGGGGTTTTTCAAATAGTAAATTTCACTTGTTTGCAACTAAGCCGCGCGTACATCCGACACCATATCGCAATAAAAACAACCCGTTCAAAGAGATTCTTGATCGATGGTGATTCGCGGTTCCCCCTGTTTTCAACTTTACTGAACTCCAACAGTCGTTAAGCTGTCAAATTACACCAACTCGTCCTCGATGTCATTCTAACAAGAAAAAGTGCAATATTCTTTTATGGCGTGACCTGGAAGTTTCAATGTCGTTAAATCTGCTGGGTTTTTGTTTAAAAATAAGCCCGCAAAGAGACATTCCCGTGTGCAAATTTTAAAAGCGACGATTAAGTTATAAACCTTACAATAAGTGATATTAAATACAAAAAAAAAATACTAAAAGCCTGATCGAGTTGGTTCTTAGAAACAATTATGATTTTATTCTGATTTGTAATTTATAAGTCTGGGGGATTCTAGAATTGTCTTGATTATTATGTTAATAACAAATAAGAAAGATGAATAGATCTTCATTAAGGCTAAGAACTATCTTAATCAGGTTTGCTTTAAATATGCGGTCCATTCATTTCGGAGCAGTGTCACAGACAGACACACACGTTAGACTTATAACCCCTCTATTTGCGTAAGGGGTTAGAAAGTAACTAGAAACAATTTCCGATCCTTTGTACGTCGAGTGAGTAAGCAAACAAATAGTACACGCGAGCGAGACACAGAACTTGTATTTCATAAAAGATTTTAAAATGGAATACCTACAATATTTCAGCCTTCAAATCTCAATAAATCGTCTAGGCGTGGTAACGAGCTCAGTGCGGCGTAGTCTCTGCGGATTCGTATTTTATTGGATTCACTGAAACGTTTTTCAGCTCCAAAGGATTATTTACGAGCGTCTGCGATCCAGAAATGCAGATGGACATCGCGCATAAACGTAACTGCACCTCGCCCTTCATACCTCTGTCCGTTGCGCTACAAATAAATTTTAATTGAAATTTAACACGAACCTTTTTTCTCTATTATTACAACTTTTTCTTGTCTTCTCTATATAAACTTGTTTTTATGTTCATTACTTAAACATTATCAAAACATGTTTTTCTATATTTTCAACCAACATCAAAGGTTTTCAAGTTTGGATGTGTTATTTCTTAAACATTTGTTTCGGGATCGTGAAGCCAATTACGAATCCATGATAATTATCTTTTTGTGTAATAGGACATACCTCATAGGTTTATCATAATTGATTAGGCATCTTTTGAAAAAAAATATGAAAACTTAAATTTATATACAGAAAATGTTAATATCTGGAATGTTCCACTTAAAACAAATAAAATTTGTGTATAAAAATAAACCGAGTTAATTAATTTAATAAGAAATCATTATTCTACAAAACCATAAAGAAAAATTATTAATTTATAAGGTATCCTTATTTTTAATTAAGATGTCAGGGGTTTTTAAATTGTCTTTAACAAAATAAATTTCGCTTGTTCTTTTTAAACGTAATTTTTTTTCTTCAATATTTTAGATACTTATAATAATTGGAAAATATTTACAATAGTGTACTTAAATATATTTACAAAAATACAAAAGGCTCTAACGAAATATAAAATTCTATGAGATAACGTAAAATAGTAATAGTACATGATATAAGTGTGTAAAGTTGATGTTTGCCGCCCGGGCAGTATTTCGACCCGAGCCAAAGGCAGAGGACAGAATCTTACGAGAGCCAAGGACAGTAATCATTAACACTCACGTGTATCACACGACTTTTTTCAACACACTTGTGAATAAAAAAATTAAAAAAATCAGTTTTATTTAGTAAATAAAAAGTTTTACTTATTAAATTTGACATCGCGTGCGCATCTGATAATAACAACCATATAGAGTAGCTAGACGGCTTTAATAAAAATAAGAATGAGGCTGCTAACTACAAAAAAAACATTAAATGTTATGTAAATGAACTACTTATTAATTAAACATGTATTCGCAAGTTTAAATTGTTTATTTAAACACTTGTTTATTACATGAAATAATCAAGTTAAGACACTAATTTATACTATTGAACGCGATAACCCAATGTGATTTTATTTCGAATCGAAACTTTTTTGAGAACAAAGACGTTTAACAAAAAGGTTTTACTACATTATTACACTTCTTTTATAGACTATAGTTGTCTGTTTTAATTAAAAATAAGATTGCGATTTAGTTAGAATTAAGATTTCTTCTTTTAGCATCTCAGGTAAAAATAAAAGGCGGCGTGTTTACTTATCCGCCATGTTGATTTTATACCGAGGAGCTGAAAGCAAACAAATTCATTGTGCAACCGAGTTTCTAATAAAAATATGAATCAGCTATAATGAAATGTCGGGCTAATATTAAACTTTGTAATTTTATGAAACTAAATGATTCAGTACCAAAAATTAATCTTGAACTAATAAATCTCAAATGAGATCTCAGTGTCTTTGTTTGAGATTCAATATAAAACCGTTGAATCTATATTTAATACTTTGATATACGGCTTCCTAATATTGAATCAATTATAATGCAATATCGAACTATTATTAAACTTTAATAACACACACAGTGGGCTTTGTGTGTTATTAAAGTTAATGTGAATCTGAAAGTGAGTTTAATTTTTACATTTTATCCTAAACTACTGCACTAACATTAATGAGTTTTTACATTTAAATAGATTGGTCCTCGTAGAATATAGTTAACTATTGTTAATAGTAACTTAAGTTTGTAAGTTTCGATTACACGTCATCGCGCTAAACCTTCAATGGATAGATAGTATCAAATAAACCCACTTTTTGCACAAATCAGGTCGTGGACACAAGTAATAACATAGACTATATTATTCTTAATTCAAAACTTTAAACTATGTCCATTTAGCTGTATTAAAGTGTACAGGTGGTGCCTGTGATTAATTGGCCTCTAGACGAGGTACAACCAACTATTTATATACCTATATCGCGTAAGTCTGTGTTGCAACGTTCGCAAGCCTTTTGGCCATAAATCCTTAGGGGATACCAGATTCGATATATTTTGCACTACGATCTTGTTTGTCTAACCCTCCCTCGATAAGAATAGCAATACTGCTATTACATGCGGTTTCCTTTTGTTTAAGATCCTTCATCTTTACTAATATAGATAAAAGATTTAGAGAAAATATTTGTATTTTTGTTAAACAACTTCTCTTTCATAGAAAGTTAGAGAACATTTTAGAATTATTCCGCCATTCCTTTCTGTTAAAAGCCATTGGCAAACAACACTATTAACAAGTAAACAGACAAATATCGCAATCCTAATAGTGCAATTAAAATATCTTGGCGCGGCGTAACACTTGTGAAAACGAGGAAAATCTCAGCATTAACCTCTTTTTGTTCACAGATAAAACATAAAAAAGTGCTGGATTAGTTTTGTGACGTTACTAATGTGGTGCAATGTTTTTACTTGCATTTCCTTGGTCGCAGGTGGGACATGTGGGTAGTGATTAATCGGATGGGGTGTTAGAACTATTTATGGCGTGCCGGAAACGCCCCGTAAGGCTGATATTTCCACCGATTTCCACCAGACACAAATCGTGAGGGTAGTTCACCTTCGACTTTTTATTTTAAATCCACCATTATTACCATCTGACCTACTTAAAATATGATTACTATTTAAAGACTAGTGGTTTACCTTGAATTTTGGATTGAGGTTTTGGGAAATAATGAATTATTTTAAAATTACTCTTAAAAGTATTTTATACCACAGAAGGTATTTATCATGTCAGCTGTTAAGAAAAAAAATCGAATCAAAATCGATCCATGGGTTTAAGAAATACAATGCTAAACACGTAGACCCATAGACCCACTGCCAGAATTGCCAAACTTGCATTTGAGTACCCCACCTTTTTGTGTCTGGAGTCAAAAACACATATTATTTGACTTAGCCGGTGCTGTTTTTAATATTTGTTGGCTTTGATGCTTGCCACATAACACCTGTATACACATGCCAGAGTATACATATAAGCATTAAGTTTACGAAACTTTCATTAATTTCCACAACAGTCCCACTTATCAAACTTATCAAATATTTTCCAAAAATAATATAACAAAATATAGTATTAAATAAAAATGATTTAAAATTAAAATTGTAACACATTGCCAATTTTAAAAACATAAACGCTTAACCAAAAATTATGTCCAGCTTAAATTTTTATTTACAGGATTAAGTATCGCAATTAATTCGTTGCCGGATATTTGAACAGCAAAGCCTTATTTATAGTGGATGGTAATACCCACGCCTTTGAGCTTCTCGGTTAGAACAACCAATACCGAAAACATTAACATATAATTTGCATAATTACTTTCCGAACACTTGTTTCGCCAATCTTTAACAATTTATCTTTTATCTGAAGTCTATTTTGCTTTAAATTTCGAATCGTGAAATTCGAGAACTAAAATTCAAACAATTGTATTAACAATACAATATATTATAATATAATATATCGAAATTTTAAGAATAATAATTATTTATTTTTGACCCTCTCACGGTTACAATTATTTATTTCGTAGATCACCTTTGTTTGCGCGTGTTTTTAAATGATTTAATTTTTTTTAGTTCTAACTTTGCACAAAATTACGCCTGCGTGTGAAGTCAGTGTGGTGACACCGTAGTTTCTGTAATCAAATTTTATTTTTGATCACAGTAAGAAATAAGATCATTAGATAATATAGAATATTTCGAGTCGAGTTATCGTTTTTTCATACAAAATGTAAAGAAGTTTTGCCGATTTCTGATATTTTTAGTACAACCTCAAATGGTCCCATAGTGTTTTGTTCCCTACATGAAATAGAATTCGTAAAAAAATTTGTTTGGTATTTTAGCTTTTTTTTGCTGGCTGTAGCTTTTTTCCAAAATCTGTCACTGTAGTTCAGAATATCTTAAAAAAATTATGGTTTCCAAGAAAAGTTTTTCTGTAACTTTAACTTTTAAGGTATTTGCTTAATGTACCGTTTCAAAAATCCATTATGTATACCTCTAGGTTCCTACGCATTTTCTTATTATGCTTAAAACGTACAACAACTTAATAGATCCTGCTGTCTGACTAAATTCGACCTATCCATTATTTTGTCTGGGTTGCCTGAAAAAAACCTTTTAGTAGCGACAAAGCAACTTTTTACATATTACACTATTAACTGTGTTTTTTATGTTATTTATTGTATAACCCTGTAGCAGTTGACGAAAAAAATTTGTAAAATGAAGTTTATTCGTTACTACTTAATATGTATCCTTTCCAAGAGTATGGAGAATGGTTCTCTTGTATATAATCTCGATTTTCGTATGTGAACATCAAAATACGACAGCGTGATGTGCAAATCTAAAATTTAATACGCAAGGCTCGAAACTCATAACTTTTTATGTGTGCAGAAAGTTTGTATGCACAGATGCGACAATCCAATAAGAAGGGGATCGTTCAGAAGAATGGATTTCCCAAAAGTATTAACCCATTGAAAATAAATTTTATTGTTATTGCGCTTTTTGCTGTACCTTTAGTGAAAGCCCTTGCAAAGTGCAGTGTGAAGATTAAGTCCGCTTTCGCTGAGTCGGCGTTTGAATACGAAATTCGTATTTTTGAATTTACATAGTTTTAAAAAGATTTCAACACGTCTGTCATAGTAAGTTTATTATTCGTGTATTTAATATTTTTTCGTCCATTTTGATTATTATTAAGTAGCTGTTCATACGGGCTTTGCTCGGGTGAATGTAATTTTCTTCTTGAACGTCTATAAACGAGCGAGGTTCAGTTTCGCGGTCATCTGAAGAGAAAGGCTAATTAGCCTCTAAGAAGCTTGGAGTGCTCAATTAGGCGAAGCGGTACTTTGCGCTGGGCCATCGCTTACAACTCTATAAAGCGCAAATTCGGTCCCATATGGAGTACTGCTCTCACCTTTGGGCTGGATCTCCCAAATATCAGCTTCTTCCTCTTGACCGCTTCCAGCGAAGAACGGCTCGAATCGTTGACGACCAGTTCCTTTCTGATCGGCGTGATCCTTTGGCGTATCGTAGAGATGTAGGAGCTCTCTACATATTCTATCGCATTTATCACGAAGCTTCTCATAAGCGTTTGCTTCCTGTTTAAGAAAAATTAACTCGATACAAAATATAAACAATAAAACTCCAACACAACGCACCACACAAACGGTACTTATTATAATTAACTACAAACGTAATGGCTAATATAAATTAAAACTGCTTACATTACACTATTTAGACCACGAATGTAGGTTTATTTCTCATACATTTGTACTGTATTAGGTCCTTGGCAGCCGTATAGACATAAAGGGGCTCTTAACATGTAATAAATGTTTCCTTTGCCCGAACGAAGTGGGCCAACTGCAGTACAGCGAACACTGTGCGGCGCGAGCTCTCTCATTGCCTTCATTTAAAACGATATCTACTCTGACAATATCGTTATACGTAGACTGCTAAAACTAATTTACCTGCATGCTATGGTGCATTTTTGTTATAATTCTCGTGGGTAATAAGTGTTTTAAAAATGAATAATAGAACTTTAAATGAAAGTGAATACTTAATCAGTTATACCACGAAAGGAAATAAACTTTAATTATTTACTTGTGTTGACAAGTAAATAATCAAAGGAAATAAATAACCCAGTCGAATTATTTTCAAATACAATCATACAAGTATTTTTTTTTAAAACCAATTGAAATCAGTTAATGGAGGTAATGGATGCCAAGTTCAAGTCATAATTGTCACTTCATGAAATAAAGACTCTAAATTTCAATCGTGCGCTGTTCTGTTGATAAAGCCCGTGTACATACATATACAACAAAGTCTATATCACAAAAAATTCTAGCTTCTCGTCAGTGAAAGAATTTATAAGAATTTTTTAATCGGTCCAGAAGTATTTATTTATTCACAATTGACAAAGTCACAAATCTTTATATCACAAAACGTAATATTGATCATCTATATTCTAAAAAATTCACATTTAAAAAGTAATTTATTTGATGATATCATAAAAAGATAAAATAAATGAAACTTTTAATACCGATGTAATACTAGATGACTGTAATAATTTCTAAAGCTTTTACTCAAACACAAAGTTGTGAAAAATCAACAGCTGACGGCCGAACGCGACAAGGTGAAAAATTTCATTCAAACTTTTGCAAATCAAAGCGAACCTGTTCAAATCCTACGATACTTTTATTTAACTCATTAATTACTTTTAATATTATTTCTTTTCAAATTAAACTTGACGACTAATTGCTAAAATAAGGTTTAAGCTACATTTAAGGAGAGCCGCAATTATTCACTTTAGACATTAATATCGAAAAGAATTCTGGACCTTGGATTAAATAAATGAAGTGACTAATAATTAATTGGACTTTCACCCTATTTTCCGTTCGGTGACAATTAATTTCCGGCTGCGAGAAAAGAAAACCCTTATCACTGATGCTTCAACAGATTTTTATACGCTTGTTGTTTCAACGCGGCGTTTTCTCACCTTTTGTCCCTAAAAATGTGTATATTAAATGCTATAAAACATTCGAGACTAACGCTCATATTTGCCGTATTTTAAATTTGTATCTGAATATTATAAATCTTATAATAAGGTATGGTGTCGTTCATAGTATGCGATATTTATGAATTAAAATTAATATTGAATTCAAGAGCTAGACTCAGTTATATCGTTTTATACGCGCGTATCTGAACACCCTAACGGTTAGAATGACGCAAGAATGGTCTTTTGCTTTTTAAAACGCAAGCATTAACTCAATGGAGTTTACGTAAATTAGCTTGTAAGAACATTAATCTGAACTTTAATTATGTCACAAAGTAGAAGAAAGAGAACGAAATTGAAAACTCTTGCTGATTATGTTGATTAAAATTGATAGTTTCGTTAGAAAGATAATTATTTTTATAATTAAAATTAATGGGTGGCTTTCGTTTCCTTGTGTAACTTAATTAACGCAAAAAGACTTCACCAAAGGTAAAGTTTCATAATCTCTCTCTATGCAGCTTCTACGTTTGTTAATACTGTCAGTACGTATTCGATTCTATAAGTACTCACCGGTACAATAAAAAGCAAAGTATTTACTGCTACCGCGATTTCTAGTACATCAGTGTCATCTCTTGAAGTTTAACACATACATAACAAGTTCATGCTGTTTATTTTTATAATATAATATTAATATCTATAATCTGTACATGCGGTAAACGAGATCACGCGGGTAGCATAATTATTGCTATCCTTGAGAGCTGAGGTGGTTCGCTAATATAATAATAATGTTTTTTTTATCCGATATTGCTGATTCCATAATTAATATTAATTATCCTTAGCTTTTTATTAAAGTGTATGCAAACTAAGTGACACTGATAAATGGAGGAATAATCAAGGATATAATAATATTAAGATCTATCGCCCAAGGCTCGGAGATATCCAGTACCCGTATTCTGTTTCGAACATATCCTCTTGGGAAATTGTGATATTCAGTGTGTTAAATTTGAAATCCGGCTTATCTTATAAGTTTAAGCAGAATGTTATCTCAACACAATTATTATTGTCTTGTTAAAGTTTAAATCCAACCAACTATTGCGATGAGGGTGATTACAATTAGCTGATACATAGTTTTGATTTTATTTCGTTATAAATATTAAAATTTATCCAAAAAGATTCAGTGTACATTTAAAAGTTTATCAAAGAACAAATTACCACGATATGTTTAGATTAAGCTTTTCCTTTAGCGAAAGTGGAGGATAATGACAGTATTAAGGCACTCGTCCGGCTACAGTCAGCCCTTCCAGAGACCGAATCAATTATTAATTATAATTATTATATTTAAATATTTTAAAAACAAACGAATGACTTACGTGTTAAAGTTAGTAAATAGTAGCGTTGTTTTCAATGAAAAAACTTTATTACAATTATACCGATTCCTGTTTTAAGATCACAAAAACGCGTATTATTTAGAGGGATGAAATCTGTCAACGAGTAAAGAGAATTTCTGTGACCTTTTGTCGTATGTGGGCTATCGAAACAGACGATTTATCATCGCCACGGATTCGTAATCTAGTAAAAACGTAAGGCGATTCATTTGTGCTTAAACAAAGCGTCAACCTCAGAACGGTGCTAGCAATAACCGAGATCATTTTTCATACAGTTAATTCTGGTTGGGAAATGCGATATAATAAATCATTGTTTCCAACATCACAAGCTTATTATTTAGTCCGGTCAGATTTAGACGTGTGAGAAAATATTTTTATAATATTGAATGCCACGCCGCAATGAAGGCATTTTTTTATTAAAAATTAGTTGCACAAGAAAGAAAACAATGCAGCAAGAAAACACTAATTTTATCGGGAGTGCAACTAAAGGCCTTATCGCTAACGAGCGATCTCTTTCAGGCAACCCAGGTAAGAATAAATAAATAAGAGATTGTGGAGAAGTGTAAGAAGTGAGAAACTTACCTGTGTATTGCCGTATAAGTAAAACTTAAAAATGTTTTTGATAGAATAACCAATAACCAGGCTTCTGCTAGAATAAGAACGAATCAAAAAAGAGTATTATAAGTTTGACGTGTCTGTGAATCTGTCTGTATGTCGCATCATAGCTCCTAAACGAACGGACCTATTTCAAAGCGGTTCCGGCGAAATAATGTCAATTAAAACAACAATTACTCATGGTTTCATTGGATGCCTATGTAAGAAGTAGGCTACTCCGTTATTTTATTTCACCATTTCAGAGTCCCATTTGTCTTTGTTCTCCGTTTCCTATATTTTTGCACGCAAACTCCATTATCTAATTTAGCTTTGGCTGAGCGCCAGGTCGGCGTTCTTACTTTCAAGGAAAGAGATTTTGTTTCTTTATACAAAACACCTAAGTACATTATTCTAATTTCAAATGTTTTTTGTGACACTCGAAATAAGATTATTCATGATAAAGAGTACAATTCTTTGTGACTGCTTCTATTTTTGACAAATTCGTAGTATAATCGGCTTAGAACGTTCGAGATTTAACAAAAGTTTCTGTGAGATATATCGTTAAAATAACCGAGAATATATCGTTTAAATAAACGTGTACCACTCTCGTTTATTCGCTATGTTTAATACAATAATTAATTAATGATAATTAGGAAATGGGAAACACTGCATTATTTATTCAATTCCATGAGAAGCAAAACAGAGATATTACAAATACATGATAATTTGTTAGAAGAAATACGAGATATCAAATGTACTGTATACATACCACGGATGTTTCATAAAGTAAAGTAAACAGATTTAGAAGGTTCCCTTAGTATATACATTTGAAAAACAAATCAAGAAAGGACAACCACAGTAAGGATTTTAATTAATGCCTGAATCAAGAAGGGTTGTACGAAAATAATAATATAATCACTTTAGTTATATAATAATATAACTAAAGTTCTAATCAGCGTTTTGCACTTCTCCACGATCTCTTTTTCATTTTTCCTTTCCAAGGATGTCTGGATGATATCCCTTGTCAGTAAAAAGACTGCACGATGCACACACGATTGTAAAATGACGTCACGTCGTCCTGCTTTTAAAATTTTGTATCTTGGGAACAAATTGACGTATCTTTTTTTTCACGATTTTTCAATTTTCAATAGAAAATACAATGGACTAAAAATCAAAATGTGTGAACATTCACCATTCATTAGTTTGTTTTCTTGAGTGAAGCCCCGTGTCCCGAAGTGGAGTATGGGTCAGAAGTAGGTGATCAGCCTTTTATGTACTGCCAGACCGAGTTTTTTTTATCTCCACCGGGAATCGTACCCAGGAACTCTCATGAGTGATTCGCTTACGCGCTTAACACTAGGAAGCGGATATTTTGTTTTCTTGCTGTATTATTATTATTATTTTTTGTGGAACTGTTAATGAATAAATAAATGATTTACCCATTCTGTGAGTACACTGCGCGTCTTTTTGTAGAGCCTACTTCTATTCTCTCTGGTTTAGAACAATGATAGGCGTGGGTTTCACTAACGACCAAATAAGTATAATAATGCTAACTCCGCGGTTAAGCATCGCTTTGTTTACAAGCTCTTCCTCTACTAAATTGCTTGCAATAAAGGTGCCAACTACACCTGCTCTGATATTATTTGTCTTTTTCAGTAAAATAATGTATTTTATTACATCCAACATACAGACACATTTTTGCGTCCGTTTAAATAATAATTTTCGTAATATGTAGTCAGCAAACTTTGGCAAAAAAAACTTTTTGTTTCTTCGATATTTGAGTTAACCATTTTTGATGTAACCTTTACTTGAATTACTCAATATATTAAAGCTATTGTTAATATTATAAGCTGCACATGTTAGTTTAAACGCACTAATCTCGAGAACTACTGTTTTGAATTGAAAAAATATTTTTGTGTTATTGAGACAGGCTATATAACATCATGCTACGACAAAATTAACGACTTCAGAGAACAGCTAGCCTGTATATTTTCCGTCAACGTATATAAAACTTTTGAAGTATATGAAACGTTAATAATTGAAGCAAAAATTGTTCATTCAAAGTGAAGATTCATTAAAAGTTGTACGGCTGTAACATTATCGGAACTTGATATTCAAGAATAATCGAAATTGAATTTCATTCAAGTGAGGCTAGCTCAAGTGTGTCAAGCGCAAAATGAGTTAATTAATTTGCAAAACGGCTCATCGAAACGCGACGTAATCCCGAGGGACGTCTTTAGAAACGGAGTTTTCAAATCTTGCATTGACTTCTGCACATTCAAATGCCGCAAGAGCCCGGCTCGAGAGTAAAGAATTTAAGCCGTTACTTTCGCCTCCACTTTTCACCTTTTATGCATTCCCTTTCAGTCAAAAGGATGTACGTACTTTTTATTAACGCTATGTTTCTTTGTTATGTGACCGCTTTGAACAGACTACATAGCTCAGTTGGTCACAAATCTGCCATTAAATGTATCGCTAGAAATATAAAATATCCTTTATTTACGCGAGTATTTCGCATTCATAGGAAAATAGTTTTATTGCATTCAAGCGCGTATATTTATCACAATTTTAATTATGTTTTGTCCCTGGACCCCGCATTGACTACTTATCAATAACGTATTTAGTGAAATTGAAGATTTACGAACTTATTATAATTCTAAAAAGAATGTATCATAAATACAAAAAAAATAAAACCGCATAAAAATAAAAATTTCCCACAGAGGCTTATGGGACATGTCTGTTTGTCTGTGTGTCAAACTTATAACACCCCTCTTTTTATGTATGGTAAATAAATGAACACAGCATTTATACCTTGTCTCGTAAATGTAGCTCTAATAGACTACAGAAACTAAAGTAACCTAATTTAACTGTAAACAGGTATATGGCGTTCTCAAAGTGAGATGTTTTAATTAAGTCTAAGACCTTGCGATAAATAACTAGCCGGGACAAGCGGGATAGCACTAATTGCTAGTATATTTAATCCTGTAAAATACACCGGGCCTTGATTTCCATAAGCTGCAATTGTTTTAACCCTCGGGTGATTTAGTTTCGATTATTTCCCCGTGTTTATATTCCCGCGATAAACGTTGAATTTGTAAAGAGTTTATTTTAATATGTGATTAACTAGGCTTAGCCTTAAGCCGACAGAAATTTAATATTTCAAACAACTAAATCATTAAAACTAGTAAAACATTTAAAAAAAAACCAACATGGTAATTACAAATAAGAATTTCTAACCTTCATAAAACTATGTCTCTATCTCATCACCTTTCAAATACAAGTCCATTCGCTTAGTTATATTCAGTGCGTATTATAATGCTAATTACGTGTCGGCCATCGGCGATCTTCAAAGAAAACCAATTCAATTTGAATTTATTTAATTAATTTCTACAAAGGGTACTTAACTAATTAACTAAATCTACGCGGTAATAACTGTGCCGTTGTGAGGACAGCGATCAAATACAAAGAGTCTACGTATCCTCTGGGTTTTGCTGCAGGCTTGGGATTGCGCCATCTGTCGTTTTAAAGTGAAATGGTTATGTAACACGCTTGTATTTTGTATTATTAATTCACGCTTAGCGTTCGAACAGTTCTCTTTATATTTGTGATTCCCGCGTTACAAACCCTTTTGCATCGGGGGCTAGCTTTAATGCTATTTTTGCTACTTAATTGATCCTTAACTTCAGGAAGCATTTTAATTAATACAATTTTTTTTATTTAGAGTTTACTTTGAAAACAAGCTTAATGATCCGTAACTGAAACCTGGAGTACACTTGAGCAGCCCTTAACTCCTTCCCCTACTCAACCTTGTTAGTTGTTACCTTACAAACGAGCCGACGTTATGAGTGGGATACACAATCAGGTATACACACTATGAACTGCTTTTTCTTGTATAGAATTAAAATAACAGTGCATTATATTATATCAAGGGATAGTGACGAAATGACATAGTTTTATATTTATTTATTTTTTCAACGGGCAATAATTAAATACCATTGTATAGTACAATTTGCAATTACATGCAGTCACAAAGTAATCTTAATAGAAAAATATTGATACAATGCAATGTTCAAGTCGTACAGAAAGAAAAAGGTTTGTCCACGGTAGCCGGCTTACTTTCTTACTTATAAATAAACCTTGTTTAATTTGAATTAATCTCTCAAATTCTCTCTCACTTTTTCGCTGACGTGCAATTATTACTGCAAAAATTTTAAAAGAAAAACTGAATGTTAATCCATAGAATATTTGAGGTTCTTTTAATATTTCGTCAGTTTGTGCGAAACCAATCAATGTGAAAAAATTCATAGATTTATTAAAATATAAATATTATTGTTTTCATATGTATTTGTAAATAGGTACCTAACACTATTTCTGTGATGAAGGTAGAATGTATGAGCCTATACGAGTTTAGATAACTGTACGTAAATATAAAGAGGTTGAAAAATAAACGACTTGGCCAATTGACTTTGGCAAAGTTTAAATAACAACAGACAATTCATTAGCTGAACCTTTTCTTATTCTCAGAAACTATCCTTTTCTTAGAAACTCCTTTATTCAGTTAGTTTTCACCGAACCTGATTGCAAGCAGCAATTTATGTATTATATAAATACATTATGTTTATTTTGTTTACCTAGATGATCTGTTTATACATGTATGGTGTATTTTCATCTGTAATTAAGATATCTAGGGATTTTTAAATATAATAATTATTTAAAGATTAAAAAATATTGAACATTGTTACTATTAAAGCTAATATAAAATACATATATTTATCATTGTGTGATACTCAAAGGTTTTTGATTGGCTTTTGACATATTATATAATAGATCACTATTAGAATCCTACATTATCCCTTATGAACATAGGCTATTATTTATTGTGCTTATTGTAAAAATATCTATATTGTAGGCGCGGGTGAAACCGCGGCGCAGTGCTAGTCATAGATAAAACGTCCATAGAAAATGTATCAGGAATCGAATTTTCTTCATAAGCACTTTTGTGACTTTTCTATATTTTTAATAGTTATTCTGCTATTCTTAGATGAATCCAACAAATAAGAGATCATCAAAATCGGTTCATCCATTTTCGAGTTATTAATGGTGTAAATAACCCGACTGTTTTTGTATGTACGACTCAGCGCCTGTGTAATTATTATAGAACTTCACTTCCGTTTAATCGAGAATTATACAATTAAACGTGCAAGTGTAGTTGGTTTTATTAAAAAATCTTTATCTCATCCATCAATATATATATATACAGATATGTTACAGTTACAATTCTACTAATTACTACAACTTTATCTATAACATTTCTAGTGCAAGTAGATATTCTATTTCATATAAACTTAGATTGATCACGACAAACAAACTCCGTACAATATGATGGATCGTAAACAAGAATTGCACTGAACGAAAATAAACCGACCACAACTTGGGAAAATAAGCCACAACACAGGATTGCATTTCTTGGATGCTCATCAAAAAATAAGCTGTTTCAATTTGAACATTAAATATTATTTAATAGTGTACTTTCTGTTCGGAAAATTCAGTTTCCGTGGAGTTATTGTTTATTTTTAAGTTATTTTTCTTCTATTTCTACGGTAATTTATTGCGCAACTAGTGTATCATAATGCAAGTTATATATAAGAGGCAAACAATTGATTATAAAACGAGGTATTATTTAATGATTTCAAAATTTTGAAACTATAGAGTTACAAATTCATTGAATGTCAGCATAAATTAGCCATTGGTTATTTAGTTATTACTGTAACATAATTTGAATTGGAAAGAGGCAATTTCATTTAATCGCACCCAATAAATGTTACCGTTAATTGCACTAATAAAGGGAGTTAGTAATAAACGATAAATTCACATTGTATATAATTGTGTCACATAATCTATTTAGGTATATATGTGCAATAACATTATAACTGGATATCTGTACGTCAACTATGAGATTGCTAAGTTCAATAGGTTTTTTATACTGTAAAGTTTTAATAGAGGCCAAGTAAATTTGCGCGTAACCACTTGGGACAGTATTAAAAATACTGTGCCTCTCTTTAGGGTTCTGTACCGAAAGGGTAAAACGAGACCCTATTACTAAAACTCCGCTTTTCGTCCGTCTATCACCAGACTGTATCTCATGAATCATGATAGTTAGACAGTGAAATTTATAGAGATGTTTTTCTGTTGCCGCTGTAACAACAAATATTAAAAAACAGAATAAAATAAATATTTAATACCATACAACAAACAATTTTTTTGTTCTATTTTATAGATAATGGTTTGAAACCCTTCTAGCACGACTCCGATTTGCTCTAGGACGGTCTTGGTCATGGTCATGGTCTTTTTAAAACCACGATTGTTCACATTTTTAAACGCCTGGCAAGATATTAAAGCAAATGTTGTTTTCGGCACATTAATTGTTAAAGATTATAAAGCATTCTCCGATCAACCATGTTTCTTTGCACAACCACTTATTTTTCGTCGTCGTAATTTCCATAAATTTAATTATTAAAATTAGTATTATAATGTAAAATTAGAGGTGTTATAAATGATTTCTAAGCGGCTTTTTTGCTTGAAAACTGACGTGGTTGAGATGGATCTTAACAATTTATGAAGTTGTTCATCCATTCATAAAGGTTTCTTATTTGTCATAAAAATGTCGAGAGATTTTTAAATTATCTTCAATTTCACTTTTAAATATTTAAACAATCACATTATTACACTATTAATTCTTATTTTACTCGAAGCGCAAACTTCTTTATATTTTGATGTCTCCTACAGTGAGTGATCGTTGCAATAAATTGTAATAAGGATAAATGACTTTTCTTCTCAGAACTATATCAGTTTATGTACTTTAAGGTTCATACAAAAACTAATACAAAGTAAATGCTGAAAACTTTACTTTCTTGCGTGGATGTTTTACCTACATGTTAAAAAACAAAAGAACAAACGTCATCCGGTTTATGTTTTTAAAAACTCGTTCTGAATCAGAGAGAGAAATCTGTTCATTTTATTTATTTAATTCTTTAGAGATTACATAAAAATTAATAAAAAAAATTTATTGAACATAAATGGATCTAGTTTCAATAAAATAGATCCATTCCTGATATTTTGATTTTAATCGCTGATCGTTAATATTGGTTTAGAAATTAATTCATAATTAACATGAAAAAACAAACATTTCTATTCCTCCAATATATTTCTTATCTAGTGAAATTAAAGACAACTAAAAAAAACCCCCACATGATGGTAACCAATAAGAATATAGTCAAGATCCATCTCGACTAGGTCAGTTTTCAAACAAAAATAAAAATCGCACTAGTGCGAAGTGGTAATCAAATGTTACCGTTTGGTTATAAGCGCCTTTAGGTATATACCAATATATATATATGCGGTGCGATAAGAGTCACTTTATGGTCAAGTGTGTTGAAAAATTACCTACCCTCCTTTTGCGCCGGGCGTTAAAAAAAGTCGAATCGAATTTATTTATTAGAAGTTTGCAATGATTTAGCCTTTAATGAATTCTTTGTCCAGTTAGAGCGAAAGAAAGCATTTAATTACATCGATAAAGCGCGCGTATTTTTACTGAACACAAATGAGAAAATAACGAATTCAAGTCTTTTCGTAAACAAAGGGTTAATTAAACGGTAGGTGAGGGATAAAGTTAATGGAATGGAACAAAAAAGTTGGTTTCCCGATCGCTTTATTATTCCACAGTTTTAGACATTTTGCGGATAACCACATTATATTATACCCGAGTATTTTATCTTTATCTAATTGACTATGTTGTTTATCTTACTGCTACTTTTCTATGTAAAATTCAGTTGCTTTTATATATATATAAGTGAAATTTAAGACAAGTAAACAGTGGCTTCACCCGCTCTCGCGAATACAAAAAAAATTAGTGGAAGTAGAAAAGTAAAATATACTTTACGTTCAATTATCATACATACCAAATACACATAAAAAAAATTATAAAAATCGGTCGAACGTTTCTAAGAGTACGATCACAAATACGTGATACGAGATTTTCATATATCTTCATCTTCTTACCAGCCATTCTAAACCAATTTTGTGTAGGCCTAATTAAGACTTCGCCATATGTCTCGATCTTGCGCTAGTTCCATCCAGTTGATGCCTGCAACTTTCTGAATGCTATCTTTCCACCGCAATTTTGGTCTACCTTGGTCGTTTTTCTTCATAAAACCGCTTTTCTCCACGAGCCATGTTTTATATAAATATTTCTTAAATTAATAAACAAACGTCTGTAATCTTTAAGTACCTTGGAATAGTCTATATCGGTGGCCGTAGGTAGACCCAATGCCCAGGGCTCCAAACCTTAAAAACGCCACTGCAACAAATTATCTCCTAAGTGGTTATGGCCTATGTTGGATCGGAGGCCCTTCATTCAAAATCCAAGGCAATAAACAAATATTTCATTTGGGTAGGCACAGAAGGTGTCCCAGCCTAGGCTATAATCAGAATAATTATTTTCGAACGGCAAGGTCAGTGACTTAAAAAACCGTCGAGAGCGAAATTTTCAATCAAATATTTAATTTGGCAAAACAATTTGAAATGTAACGAATGTGCGGAGCTTATTCATCTAAGTATATTTTTATTCGTCAAGCGGAGCGACACTGAGCCAAATAACCTGACGCTGTATTCTGAAATAAGACGCTTTCTAATTTACATTCTGTATACAAATTGCGCAAATGTGAGCATAAAAATAAAATTCTCATCGTTTGTGTTTCCTTGCGGGCTGGTCTTTTCTCACATTATGTAAATGGGTATACTGACAAATATGTACCGGTTTCCAAATTCATACGTTTTAAGATTTAAAATTACTTTTCTTAACTAAACCGAGCCATTTTGCATTCTGATTCCATTTTCTCAAAAATTATTAACTTTACTACAATCAAAGTTATATCTATGAAAAGTGCATTTCATGGTGATTAAAATAATGAAACTTTTTAGAATTAATAAATTTATTAAAAGTTAATTTAGGCTTTTACAAAGAAGAGTCGAGTTAATCATTATACCAACATACAAAATATAACAACAAAAGAAAATTAAAGCTAGAAACAAAGAAAAAATATTTAAATAAAAAATCCTAACATTACAGAGATTGATAAACGCACCGCATCGCAATTTGTACATCCGGACTAATAGTTTTTGTGTGTAATAATCACAAACATAAATAATATTCACTTCTCTTCATAATATTAAGTATAGTCGGGGGCTGTTTTTAATACATGTAAAGATGCGTAAAAATCATATAAACCTGTTAATTTAAATAAATATTTTCCAGCGGTTCCAAATATTAGCATAAATGGATTTCTTAAGTGAACAAAAGTCAGCGACTCGAAGGTAAATTAAGTAGAAAGAGTAAAAATGTTAGTCATAATCGTAAAAAGTTGGAGAGCGGTGAATTTGGAAGGCTTTCAAATGGCCTCGTCATTACTATAACGAGGGCATTACCCGTGTTCAGTGTATACAATAAGCCGCATTAATTATTACAGCCTCAACATGCGTTGGTCATAGATCTTCGATTTCGTAGGGCTTACAGAGTTTCACTATCTTATAAGACATTTCTTTTAACATTGTAAAGCTCTGTAAGCCCTCCGGATTAAGCATTAAATATAATAAAATAATATAATATAATAATTAATCGTTAAACTTATATTTACAAGGGTTAGTAATGGTTTTCATGGCATACACAATACTGCATTTCCGCTATAGAGTAGGTTTTTGTATACGTATAGGGTAATTACCGCGTTGTATCGCTGTTGACCTAAACATGAACCAGCTTAAATTTAAAATTATATCCACTTGAACAATTAATCGACCAAAAATGTCCGTCAAATATAAAATAACAATTTCAGAAACTCAAGTCTTCATACACTATTTTGGAGTAGCATTGTACTTATAATGCCACACGAATGATATAACGAGTAAAAACCAGTAAATCGTCGCACCAAAATGTAAATTTATATTAAAGTAAATTTTACTGTAAAAATTAAATATATGTAAACACGCCTCGATGTTTACGCGAATTCGAAAAATCACTGCATTCACCAAACTCGCAAATTGAATCATATTTACGGGATTTTTAAATTCAAAATGGAATAACAATGTACCCAGCCATTTATTTTTATTTCACGTCACCAGTCTTTGGAAGTTTCTCATAAATATGCAAGCCGGGAAGTTGCTGAATCGCATTTTACTTTTATCTATATATACAAGAACTAACAATAGCAACCCACCTACTGCATAAACTGTACGTCGACCATGAGTTTAGCATAGATTTTTCATCCTGTCAATTAACTGTCAATCTCATATGGGCCATATAATGCACATAATTACTAGAAATAGACTAGAAACGTTATTTTCCATACAAATATTTAATGCAGACGCTATCGACAATTACTTGAACTTGTGGTAAAGCTACTGTACTCAACTTTGTAAAGTTGCAATATCCGAAAATTATAAATATTCAAGCAGGCTTGTACCAAACTAATTTTATGAACTAACTGGTGTTATGACAGACTGGCATCTTGCGCTCATTTATAAACAATACTCTTAATATTATTCTATTTTCGGATATACTCTGTTAATATTTTCTTACTGTATTACAGATTTTTAAGTACATAAGTGAACTATTATCTAACTATGGTTTGCATTTTTGACTGAACATAATTACAAACACATATGCTGATATTAGATATTAAATACGTGACAGAATGTAACTTTACATATATATGTTAACTATTGATTAATATGCAAATTTGTTTTTGAATAAATTTATTTATTATTCAAAATTTCTCAAAGACATCTTAAAACTAGCAACACCCTACTACATATAATAATCTCAAAAGATAATAGATGTAATGCCTAAGAAGAGTTCCTATAACTTAATTTCTAATTAGGAAAAAATTGAAAATTCAGCCAGTCAATGTTCTTGTACCCGTCTCCAAAAACTATACACCATAATACAACAGAATATACTACAAACTAAAATATATTTTTCTTTACATGTTTATGTAATATGTAAGATGTATATAGATACTTGGCTGTTGAAATAACGTCGTTTCAATCGTTTAAAACAGATAATTTCCATCCGAGTCAAAAAGCTAATTGGTAACTTTATATTCGATGTCAATTGGGAAAATAATCACATAATGTTGCCTGTGAGGCGAAATAAGAGTCCTCTTTTGAATTAATGTAAACTTTTACGAATGAAATTGTATTTCACTTTGTTTACAACTTCGTAATTGTTGGAGCTTTATAAATTGAACTTTTGATTGAAAAAGTCAATACTATAATGCAAAATACCATAAGTCTTACAAGAAAAAATACTCAATGGAGTTTCTTGCACAAATTTTTGTATTTATTATAGTTAATCAGCTGACTTCCAAAGAGTAGGTTCACAATACAACTGTATGTTAGAATATTTTTTACGCATTTTTTTTATTTGATAGGCAATATTTCAAATGGTCCCTTATTTTCTTAGAATTCATATTTTTTATAATTCCATTATATTTCATATGATGAAAACATTTAAAAAAAAATCTTATCACTAACTAGACGATATATATTATTTCTATTTTTTTTAAATTATAACTAAGAATGTTTACTCAAAGGCGTAAATTAAAATTTGTTTTAAAATTCAAAATGCACTAAAAAGCAATTAGTAAGGCTATAATAGCTAAGCAAAGTTTTTCTTCTGACGTACAAAAAAATCTTTGATCCTAAGGCACCAACTTCTAAATATTTCCTCTATAAATGGATTATTTAAGTGTCCTGAGACAGTATGCGTAATTCATTTTCCCAAGAAAAATAAAAAGGCCCAAAATAATAATTATTAAGTCCATCTAAACATCTCATAACCGAGTAGAGGTAGGATTACAGATGAAGGCGTGTTAATCTCAACATGTCGGCAACATGTGACGATATTATTTTTCCCAAGATCATATCCAGTGATTAATAACCTATTCGTAATGCCCTCGTACGTTCCAATATTATTTCTGTTACTAAGTCCACGTTATTTTCTACCGATTAGTGTATTAATGGTTATCTTTCCGTTACTTTTCCACTCGTACGTTCTAATTAAAAGTTACTCTTGTGTAATAATGTAATCGTAATTTTGTTTTGCTTTTATGCTAGAGAAACCTAAACCGATTGATCTTTGTAAACAAAGAAAAGCTACTACTTTATTACACGTAAATAAGCATTGTGTGAATTCAAGGAGGCAAACATATTTCTGTATCTGTATCACTAATCATTTTCTTTACAGGCAAGTAGGTAATTAGCCTTTTGTGCCTACCCAACCGAAACATTCATTTGTTTCCCCGGGATTTACGACAACACGCAGATTCATTAACCACTTAGCCATGGAGGAGGTTTGAAAACAATATTAATTTTTATTTTGTTAGAAATCTATCTTCTTAATTTAAGAAGATAGATTTCTAACGGACTTGTCTGTTTGCCTTTATTGGCAAAGGCCTCCTCCAATTGTCTCCAGCTCTCTCTATCCGTAGCTATCCTCGACCATGTTGGACCCGCTGTAGCCTTAATGTCGTCGACCCATCTTCTTGGTGGCCTGCCTCGTTTTTTTGTATTGTGTCCCGTAAACCAGAGCATTATTCATCCTTTGTTCTTGTATACTTCTTTATGGTTGTGGTTCTTATTTTGTCTGACAATCTTTTCCCCATCATGCTTCATATACTTACATTAAATTCATCACACATGCCTTTTAAAGCCAATAATTTTATACAATATAAAGAAAACATTATAAACTATAAACGAATCTTACATAAGATAAAAAGAAAGCCCCTAATATTTGGGACCTAATAGCATTTTCCAGAACAAAAGAAATCATATCTCACAATTTAGAAATAGCAGGACACATGTAAAATAAACCGTTTTATAAAAACGGGGATTCCGTTCAATAGCTTGCGACTTATCGAAATCATATTTCAAGAACGTGGGGAGGACGATGTAGCTCACCCTTTCCTGAAACAATGTCTTTGGTGCTTCCTTCACACCAACCCGTTTAGTATTCATAAGTACAACGCTTATAACTCTAGAAGAATACACAATGTCATGTTTATTTCAGTGTCTTTTGACGTTCTTGCTTTTTAGTTTTGAAGTAACTGACATAACAAACTTATAACAATCAACAATACGGGAGCCTTCCGCTTAATATTAAGACTCCTGACGCAAAAATTGGTATTTTAAATTAAACGTATTTGTGTGGTGTCTCAACTTAAAAAATCGCATCAAAAAAATTAGCTCATTTGCTTAGAAGCTATGACGACATAGACACGTAAAACTATTTTGTTGGAGACAGCGACTAGCTATAAATAAATGAAGCACTACCCTTTTCTAAGGAATTGTCTACATAATATTGTCACGAGCACACGGCGACAAAAGATATTCCCTAAGATATATAACTCTATTCCTTGTAATATTTCACTATGATTCGTAATATTCGAATGTGAGTCACTTTCCCATAAATAACAAATAAGAGAAAAAGGTTAATATGTATGACACTGGAATATTAGAAGATCTTCGTTAATAATATATTTTGTGCCTTCGTTAATATATATTCACTGAACTAAATTTAAAATAAGTTATTCATTAGTTAAATTGAGTGTTGTTAATACAGTGTTCTTATTTTCAATTGATTTCATAATATTGTTCTCAATTCGGATTAATGAATCAATTTTAATGAATCATTTTTTTCGGAGGAGTTCGAATGTAAAAATGAATAATTCAACAAAGACTTTTAATTTGCATATCCATACAAATGACATGATAATTTCAATTTCTGTTCATTGATAATATTAGTCCGGGAAAAGTTATTTAGCATGGAAGCGTAATAAGTATCCATGAATCTCACAAATTTTAATACAGTATCGAAATTCGACCACAATTCAAGAGGTCAGGTATGTATTTGTGTGTATATTGTGTTTCATTCAA
This sequence comes from Aporia crataegi, assembly GCA_912999735.1. Lineage (NCBI taxonomy): Eukaryota > Metazoa > Arthropoda > Insecta > Lepidoptera > Pieridae > Aporia > Aporia crataegi. Next base: position 9,316,027 of record OU538736.1, read on the forward strand.
GCAGTAGTGTGTGTACTGTTTATTTTAATTAATTTAATCTATTTCTAAGGCATTTTATATAAAAAATAGCCTTATGGACTTCTTCTCTATATAAACTTTAGCTATGGAAAATTACACGATCACCCGTTCGCGCAATTTTCGTAAAAAGGGGTACAAAGTTTTGCTTCACGTATTAATATTATGATAAACCCGTGAAATTTCACGTGAAATTTTATGTTAAGTAAAATTTCTTCACCTTACACCGTCCTATTTAGCCACTGCAGTTCACTAATAAAACGTCCGAGTTAAAGCTGCCTCGGCTAATGAAAGGTTACCTAGACCAGGACAGGTTAGGCACGGCACTCCGCACTAACGAAGACGCGAGAAGGAATGGCGCGTCCACTACGGTCTAATGAGGGCGACATCGTTAAATAAATTGGATAAAGACGTTCGTGATCTTTCAAGAACAACTTGAACTCCTTCAGCGTGACTGGCAATTAACTAAATTAAAATCTTTGCGCACTTATCGAAACGTCTTCAAAAATCTTTGAACGCCAAAGCATTCTTCATTTTTAATTGATTCATAGACCAAAATTCAAGGTTAGGAATTTTTAACCCCAACGAGAAAATTTGTGTTTTACATAAATATATATATATAAACCTGAAAAGTATGAATATAAATTAAATCGGCAATAAATGAAAATTATTAAAATAAAACGGTATTTAAATGTGAATGATCCGCCGAAACGCGCCTGGAGTATTCGAGTAAATGTTTAATCAGGGCATCGTTGGGCTGTGACAGGAGATTTAACTTATTACGCGTATTGTCGATACAGGCAGTATCGGTAACAATAAATATCGAATGTTGTTACATCGACAAACTGAATAAATACGCACTCCGTTTCAATTTATTCAGAACAACACATCTAAACGATCAAACGATGAAGATGGATTTTTCACGCAATGCCATAAATTGTTCTAAACTAGCGGAAATTGTTTATCATTTCAATGATTGTGGATTTAAGCTCAAAGGTGCAATATTCATTTATATAAATTACTGAAAATAAAGTCGAATACTTGTTATATGATATGATTATTACTTTTACAATATCCAACCGTCTATATCTTTGACAAATGACGAAGGTTAAAAACAATTGATCAATATTGTCTATTAATTATTATTTCATCAAAGCAGTTTATACATTTGAAAAGATTTAAAAACATTCGGTTGGTTTACATAGATTATGGTAAAGTGAATTCCCGTAATCCCTAGTGGGGCATGGGGCAGACACATTGCTGTGTCTGTTTCACTGATCATTTCCTTTACAGGCAAGTAGGTGACCAGCCTCCTGTGCCTACCCAACTGAAATATTCATATGTTTTCCCCGGGATTTGAACCCAGGACCTCCAGCGCAACATGCAGACGCGTGAACCAATTAGCCACGTAGGCGGTATATAGATTATGGTTCTTTCCTATAATTTATAATTAAAATGATCTGTAAAATTATCTCAATACGTGATTTTATTTTGTATTGGTGCAATTTTAGGTTTGAAGAATAATATAATACTACATAGACACAACTTGTAAATACATTGAACGTTGGCCGAGACCTTTACCGGACAGGGGATTATCTGGTCGTACTAGTGTCGAGCGACGCGAACATTACAGCCCGTCTTCCGTCTCTACAAACCCACTGACCCTCTTTTTTTTTCCAGAAAATCGACGCTGAAGCTGACCTGATACAAAAAATAAGATTATTGTTTATGTAAAGATCTATTTGTATAAGATTCCAACAATATTTTAAACATAAGTATGCTGATAATAGAAAAAAATATATGTTCATCGTTAATGTTCTGATTACCATATACAAGTGCTTCAGTGATGATGATCATTACATAGTGTTCATAATTTACTTTGGGATCAGAACAATGTATGTGAATTGTCCCAATAAAATAAATAAATGAATGAAATTAATAAATAAAATATATAAAGTACTTTTCTTTTTTTCAGGAAAATTATCTCCTGAATTGCCCAGAGATTTTTCTGCCATAGACACAGTAAGTGCAGTCTGCACTTTTTTATTAGATTTACTTTTTTTAAAGAATTATTTAAGCCAGTCTAGTTGCTTAATTTAAAAATACTAATCGATAAGTATTATATAGACCTTAAATGTCAGTTTACTCAATTGGAGATATGTAAAACATGTTCGTACACCGCGGGTAACTTTCATATAACTTTCAAATATTTTAATGTATTTATATAAGATTTACCACACGACAGATAGTAAATAAAAATAAAAAACGCAACATTTTTAAAGCAACCAAAACCAGCATTATAAAATTAACATGATCATTACATAGTGTTCATAATTTAAATTTATACGATCGTTCTTCCAAATTCAAGTTAACTGATTGACTTAAAAGCTTATAATGTATTTTGAAATGTAATACCATAGCTTGCCGACTACAAAGCTTTTAAATAATGTAGATTTTTTACTATGTTACATAACTTGGCGTCATACTGAGCATTGTTATCGCTGGCTCGTCAAAACGGATTAAATTTTGATCTGTTTTCAAATCCTGGACGGTCTATAATCCTTTAATCTCAACATCAGTCGTTATATATACCAGTATACGGTAGATAATACCTATATCAGCTTAACGTCTCCGTAGCTTTTTAGGCTTTTTGTGAAGTTCGATGTCCAGATAAACAAAAGTTTTAACTAAAAGTCACTTTAAGCTTTTCAGGTGCCTGTTTATAATAATTTAACTCTCCACAAGATTGGTTAAACATTCTCCGATAGCATCTGCATTATTTGTTTGTATGCAAAATCTTAACAGCGCAAAGTGGTTACGCAAAAACTTGGCAACTATGGGTGTGAAAGCTTTCACATAGAAAAAAACCTATTCAATTTGACATCATGGTTGACACACACACAGTAAATGATTAATACCGAATTCAACTTTACTTTTTTCAAAAGTATTTCTTATTTCAATAATTAATTTAATAACGTTAAATGTAATTAATAGTAATAACCACTGAAATATCATGTTACAAGACAGGCTATAAAAACAATAGCTCCAAAAGTTCGTGAAAATTCTCTTTGTATCGCAATAGTTTTGCAAACAATCTTTCTAGGCCTCTGCAGTTTAGACTTCATGGCTTTGATGGACAGACAGATAGACGGTTTCCGAAGTGAAACCAATATGTACTCCATTCCAACTCGCACAATGCTAGGCGGCAAAGGATTTTCCTAAAAATCATCAACCGACTTCAGGAATGAGATTTTCAATTATGTTGTTTTATACCATCAAATATTATAAAGTTACGACCCGCCCCAGTTTCATTAGTTCATCTTAATTTAGTTTATAGGAATAAGAATAAAATCCCTTTGAACCCTACATCTACTAATATTACAAGTTGTTTCAATAGCGTTTCTTTCAAATATTTTTATGTGGAAAATGTGGTAGCAAGCCTAAGTATCGCACAAATTTACATGGAACTTACAGTCTATCAACACTTGAAACCCCATCAAAAGCAACATTTACATTGTGGTTAATGTGGAACTAGACGTGCATGAGTTAAGAGAGTCGAAGTTATAAAATATTTAGCAAATAGGTCTCGGCTACTTTTAACGATCAAAATGGCAGCGCACGATGATTTCGCTTTTTTAGTTTTTTGTTCAAATTGCAATTAGTGAGGAGTTTGCGAATCCTCGTCGTGGTGTCAGAGATTGATGACAATGGAAATTTTATACATCGTTAGTCGGGAGCGTGTTAGGTGAGTTCGCCGTTTTTTCAGTAACTCTAGCTGCAGGTAAACTTAAACTTTGATGAGTTAAGGAAATCGAGAGGAAACAATAGTTAAATTTCAACTATGAAGGAATTTAAAAAGGAAAATTCAATAAATTTTAAGACAATGTCAAGGTGAATTACTTATAATACTTACTTTTAGTGAAGCATGACAACAAAAAATTACCAATAATGAGATGCAAAAATGGAATGTCACTTTATCATACAATAAATTAGTTTACAAAATGAATGAATAGCTGATTTAATGAAATTCAACATTGATAAGTGCCATATTGTTACCTTTTCTAACAAATTAAAGATACTTCAATATCCATATGTTATCGCTGACACCGTCCATCAGGGATTCGGTATAGTTTTCGATAAAAAATTATATTTTGTCGATCATGCTACGCACTAAAGACATGACCATGACTGTAATCTGGTCTCCCTTCTATAAAACCCAATTTGAAACTGTAGAGATGTCTGAGAATACTTTTTACTCATATTAATATAAAGAAGTCACATCAAACATACGAATCACATCTCTAGTACTTCAAACTCGAGTCTCTTGAATTGCGACGCAAGAGTACAGATCTACGGGATACGTTCTGAACTGATTGGAGAGATCCCAATTTGTTGTAATATGCGGCAGACAAGAAATAAAAGTATTTTCTATGTGCCTGAACAGATTATGTCGACTGTATAATAATGTTGTGAGTTCTGACGAAACAGTGGACATAGTTTTTAACTCCCTATCAAGTTTTCGTCAACGTACGTCATATATTTTTCATGTTTTTTACTGATCACTTTTTTACATGCAAGTTGGTTGGTCATCAGCGTACCTATCCAAAAGAAACATTAATTTGTTTCGTTCGTACAACTCATTCAAAATTAGCCTTACGCCTTACACATATTTGGTAATCTATATAAGTGAAGTCCCGTGTCCCCTAGTGAGGTATGGGGCAGATACATTTCACATCTGTTTCACTGATCGATTTTTTCTTTAGGGGCAAGTAAGTGATCAGCCTTCTATGCCCTGCCAGACCGAGATTTTTTTTATCTCCACCGGGAATCGAACCCAGGACCTCTCGGTTGTAACGCTTACGCGCTTACCACTAGACCAAGAAGGCGGTCAAATATATATATATATATACTTATATATAAATGAATCACTAAATATGTTTTTAAGCGCAAATCTCGAGAGCAGCTGAACCGATTTCGCTAATTTTTTTTTTATAATATTCCTTGAAGTACGAGGATGGTTCTTACGGAGAGAAAAATTTTAAAAATTGACGAAAAAATATAATAAAAGAAAAAACATTTTCCTCATACATTTTCTATGGAATGAGGTTTTAGGTGACACGTTATTATTCGGAACTTTGATGCGATACGAAGTTCGCGGGGTCCACTAGTGGATAATAAAAATAAAAATTTGCTATCTTTAACAACGTGATAAAAAATTTAGCAGTCGTAAATTTCATTCTCATTTTTTATGTCATAACAGAGATCCCTTTAATTATAACCCGTCAGCGTAATGGTGATCAACAATTAATTGATAGCTAATAGCCAATAAATTTTGTCACCGCAACGATATATAACGCAAATCGAAACAATAATTCATTTTCAAAGGCCAGCGATATAAAAATAACCTGTAAATGTCGATTTTTCAATATGATCTATATGGATGTGGCGTCATATCGCGACGAAGTTTTTAAATGGGTTTGGGTATTTGAACTTTAATTTAACTTTATTAATTAGTAGCTTCATCACAAGTCTGGTAAAGTACATTTCGAAAGCAACTGCGTTAACCATTTTTATGGAAAATTAGAGCCAATACAGCACAATACAGCATCTAGTGATGACCCGAAAATAGTATGGGGTTCATAGCTTTCAAATTGTGAAAAAATCAAAAACTTCAATAATAATCTCATGATTGACGTACACATTTAAAAATTCTTACAACTTTTTTTAGTTACAACTCAACGTCAAAAGGTCTGTAAGTATGTTAGTATGACTAAAAAAACATTGACTATCACGGTCTATGTATTCGTAGACCGAATGTTTTCGTTCAAAATAAATACTTGTCCAGAAAAATTGACAGAAAAATTGTTATGAATAGAAATAAAATAAATTAATATTTTTATTCTTCTATAGTAGGCTTTACAGGCGTAGAGTTTACAGTCATAGGCCTTCTACGCCTACCCAACCGAAATATTTTTCATTATTTGGATTGGAACCGAAGATCTCTAATCAAGAAATCACTTGAAATAATTAGCAACGGAGGAAGAACTGACTATAAATTAAATAACCTTTTCTTTTTTTTAGTTTTTTAAATATATTTTTTCCTAATACATAATAGTGCAATAGAATGTCTACCATCCTAGTGACTTGAGGTTTTACAAATTTTTAAACGTTTTATTTTGATCATAAGTTTATGCAGTTATTAAATTGTAATTTTAACCGCCTTCGTGGCTAAGTGGTTTACGCGTGTTGCGCCGGAGGTACTGGTTCGAATCCCGGTGGAACTAATGAAAATGATCAGTGAAACAGATACAGCATGCCCCACTAGGGCTTACGGGAATTCACTCACAAATTGTAAATTATCACTACGTTACTAAAGACGTTTAAAAATTCGATTATTCTACGTAAGCACTTGTCTACATACACTGAACACATGTAGAAACGCGATCAAACACGACCCCGGGGCGCTACAAATCACACAAAAACCTGTTGTAGGTAATTTTCGAATACCCCATGATCTTACAAACTCGAGATACAGGCCTTCGCTTACAAATTGCTTTCGACCTAAACCGCCAATATTTCATCGTTATATTTATTGCCGGGATCTTCATTTGTACGAACGATATGTTACTGTTACATAATTCATGTTTTTGAAAATTAAAAAAAAGTTTATTTATAGTTATTATTGGGCGAAATTCTCTTTGAAGAAAACAGTTTGAACGGATTAAGCACGTAAATTTAACACAAATTTAACAACTGTTTGACGAGTACGAAATTTTTCCGACGTTGCTATATTTTCTGTTTTTATGAAATATATGTTATATTATTTACTATTACATGTTATACTCGTATTTACCTTAATGCATTACACACTTATAAAAATAATTTGAAATATCTAAAACTAAACGCGACTTATAGTAATTATGTAAATGAATCACTCTATGGATAACTAAATAGTTGAGGTGCAGTCATTAATTAGTTTGTAAAAATTTACATATCCTGTGATAAAAATTTCTTTCGGGCACTGTCACGTAGACAGTCGCGGGTATGACCTTGTCAAACAATAAATTTTAATTCCGTGTTATAAAGCATAGGCCGAATGTTGACAGGAAGTAATCCGCTTACACCGTTACACGCTTAAAGCTTGGATTAGTATACATCTCAGCCAATTTACGTAACTACGTGTTACATCATTGCCTCTTATTCGTTGGATCAGGTGCGACCTTTTTGTTTTCGTGGAAAAAGTACCTTGATTACTTTCCTCCCTAATATGGCTGACAGTTACTTGGATGAATGAAAGTTATGTCTAAAAATTACTTAGTAATCAGAACATGTTACTTTTTATAATAAAAAATTTCAAAGTCATCTTTAGGCAAAGTAAAAAAAGAAACCGACTGAGTTTCTTGACTGTTCTAATCAGATTTGAGCGCGTTTTTGAATAACCTGGTTACTTAAATTTAAATGATGTTATTCTGAAATATGAATAAAGATATTTTTTACTTTTAATTTGGTACTATGGTATGTAGGTCTGTGGCTCTTAACATGGTGTTTAGCGCCACAATAGTCGTAAGTCATATTATCCAGGTTAATATTATTTTTCCCTGCGAAATTCCCTTTGTGTGAAAGCAGTTTACTGCCATTTGCATTGCTGCCTAAATATATTACCAACAATACGCTTTTGTTTTTTTTTTTGTGTATTTTTTAGCGAATTTTCATAGATGTTTCGAATAATTTATTAAAATTGACTATGTAAAATAAAGTGTGAGAGTAAATCATAAAACATTCAACCCTAAAAACGGACTTCATAATACATTACTTGTAGAATTTCTATTTTATTTATTGCATATTAATAGCATTTGAAACAGACGTACCCTTTTTAATTTTTTTTAAATATCTTAGATCATATTTTACGTCTATGTGGCTACTATAACTTTAAAAACTATATTTTACTAGTTTTGAAATGAATAATTTGCCGTTTTTTCTTATACATATATATATATATTTCTTCGAAATGGTTATTTATTTGTGTTTTTTTATATTCTTATGATTTTTGCTTGTGGTTCCCTCCCGCCATTGAGGCTGTATTTGTGATCTTTTTTTGGTGTTGCCTTATCAAATTTTTATTGTGTTGCTAAGTTGGAGCTTTGGACATTGAAAATAAACAAATATTTCTATGTACCTTAAAATCATTGCATAAAAAAGAAGTCTAATCCTATGACTTCACAACAATAAATTTCACTTTTTATCTACTGACTGTAAATAATACTGTAGATTTTAGTGGGCATATATTCTAAGTTTTTTAAAATAAAAAGCTGAAGAGAATGTTTTTTTTTAATTGATCGCACTTATATTCTCAACAACTACTTACGTACGTTTAGAATTGAAAAATTGAGTTGTGTCTTTCATAGTTCATTTTTCGAGGACGGCTATAGAATATAGGCTATATGACGCTAAGACGGAATTAACTCGGGTGAAACCAAGGGGCGCAGCTAGAAGATTTAAGAATCCTATTCATATTTTATGAAACCGCAGTATTTTTCATGACATTCTTATCGTGTGTATCCTGTTTTCAGCATTTCCGAAAAGCCCAAGGCGACTTAAAAAGGCACGGAATAAAACGCTTGTTTTCAACTTTACGACATCCCTTTTCTTATCTTAATATGGCGATAGGTGCCGAATGAATGTTAGGTAAAAGAAGGATTACGAGTGGGATAGGACGATTGCCTGCCAAAACATTTTTAAAGAAACTCGTGTACGGAAAAAGGAATACATGAGCTATTCGGATAAACATTCGTCACTCTAAGCGGATATGGACATGTGGTTAAGAAGTTATTCTCTTGAAACAGTCGTTTATATGAGAAACAATTTTTCAATACATTCATAGCATATGTATTCCCTAGGTACAAAATTTTCGATTTTAATATCAACTTTGCACACGTATATGATATTTTTGTCTACTCTTAAATTATTTAAAATTCATAGACTTCATATGTATAATTCTATGTGCAAAATTTTGTAATGCCTAAGGACGTTGATACAAAAATACAGTTGATATTTATTACAAATTTGTTTATTTTAGATATTGTCATTACTTAAAATTTACATTTTCTTTTTATGCCCCGACGCATAAAAAAGGTGTTACATGTAGGTATGTCTGTGTGATACTCAGACCCACGTCTGAGTATTAGTCTATACTCTATGGCATCATAAACGAATATACAAATTTTTGATGCGGATTCTTTTGTTTGAAAGCTGATTGAAACGGTTGTAAGATATTTATGACATTTTGTCATCTTTGTTTTTTTGGATCAGTCAGTTCCACTTGTTTAAGAACATCGTTAAAATTTAATGAGCCTACTTTAAAACCATACTTTACAGATAAAATAAATTTCATAAAACATAATTTGAACAAGTTAAGCAAAACCTTAACCGTTACAATAATTTGTAATGAAATTGGATGCGGAATAATATAAATCAACCCTTTGTACAGAACCCATAATAAATTTTATGAATCAGATATTTCTTGAAAAGAGAAATCGTTGCAGGTAACCGTTATTAATATGTTTTGGATACGTAGGCATTTCATTGAAAAATAATACATTATTTCCGATGATAGAAAGATGCGTTTATAGAAGTTTTTAGCTGATCATGTAATAAGTTTTAAAAAGTCAAGTTTTAAAGTCAAAGTAAAAATAAACTGTATTCAAATAAACTTTTACAAAGCTTAATTAAATTGTCATTTCTCATATATTTATATATTTTACAGTCTTCACCTGTTCAGAAAGTAAATTCAAGCAAGAAAACCGGCAATAAATTTGGTGGATACACTTTTTACAGCCAATTTTTACAAAGATGCATGAATTTTTCAAATGTAAAAATATTACATAACAAGGATTTTACGAATGTCGTTTGAAAACTAGATTAGTCAATAAAAATTCTTAATTATCTTATATAACTAAACATCATATTGATTGATTATTTAATATCATGTTCTTTTGATACTTAAATTTAAAAGTAAAATAGTTATATTGTTGTATAAAAAGGATAAACTCATATAAGTCCCTGAGTTGCTAAATTTAGTGACGTATTTAGTTACACACGTAACCAAACAATACAGAAGTCAAAATGGTGATTGTTTTCAGTGTTGTCCGTGCATGTTGCACATTTGTGAACTAACTTTGACGTCGGCCAAGGAATAGTTGAGCGAAAGCCCGAGGAATATGCACCGAGTAAAACCTTGTCAAATGAAATTGCATAGTTGGGGCTATTGTGGTAAAATAATCCCTTTGCATTTCACATGTTATGGTTATGGACTGTGCACCTTAACAAAGTATTAATGTGTAGTTTGGAGCGCTTAAATAGACTAATAAATTATTATTTATTTTATTTTAAAAGTCGCGCCAACAAGACTGCACACATAAAGTAACACAAAAAATCTTAAACTTAAGCCCGGCCTCAATGCAAATAAAGACAAAACATCAAGATTTATAAAAATTAGAATTAATAGCTAATAGAATCCGATTAAAAAAGTTATTTCAGATCATTTATTTGGTGGAATGTTTGTAAATGCAACGGACATAAATTTTATTCCACAGAATATTTTTTTTTACATACATTGCTATTTCGTTTAATTAAGTTGACCTTCCAAACGCAAGTTAAAGAAAACACAAATTAAAACAAATCCAAATGCAATAAATAAGATTAGTACCTGCAAAAAATCGCAAAGAAAATTCCCGCTCTTGAATGAAGTTCTTAGAAAATATAATTAAAGTATGGACGGGGATAAATGCTGGAATATAACGCTGGATAGAGTCGGCTGTAGCCGACCGCGGTTGTGGCCTCATCAATATTGCGAGCACGTACCAAAACTTTCTGCCACAATTACCTGCGGGCTCAAGTGTCGGGAAATATATTGGTTTTGTTCGTCTCATCTACAATAATCTATTGAATCGATTTCCTTATATTTTTAAAACCCAACGAAAAAAAAGGCTGTTATAGTTTGACATGGCCGTGTGTCTGTTTGGGAGCTAAATAAATGGCTAGAATTTGATAAAGTTTTGATTGAAAGCTTTCAATCCCATAGTGGTCATATAATTCTGCGCGTAAACGCTGTAAGATTTTTCATATAAATACCTACTTGACACAGACGCTAACTAAAAACCCTTTACTAGACTTGTGGTAGCATTGATGTAGAAAGAACAAATGCTGTTCATTTTTTCAGCCGTCAAATCTCATACAGTAGCTCATATAATGTATAATCGTAACACTTAATTGAAATTTCTTGTTAACTCTCTGGATCTTTGCTGTAAGAATATGTCGAGATTTATTCACCCGTAACTGAATTCAGTTATGATATTCCTTAGAAAATTAATGAAGAAAGTTATTGAAGGAGCAAAGTTAATTAATATCACTAGAAAAGCTCGTTGTAATCTAGAAGAAAAATAGCTTATAATTTGGTCCAATGTAGCTTGAAAATCATATACAGCGCGATTTATTCTTTTTAAGGAATATTGGACGAAATGCTTGTAGAAATGATTCTTAACTATAGAAGAAAAAGGAAGGATGTTATGAAATTTACATAGCTGTGTATATGTTTGTATGTCTTACAATGTTATCGTAGATGACTGATTTCAGTGTGATTTTTTTGAAATCTGACGCGATTTAGAAGAATCTTAGGTACAATTTACCCGTTTTTTATTTTTCGAGATTTTTATTTTTTATCATTATGCCGGGAATTTTGTAAATTGTCTTCAATGTAACTTGTTTATTTGTTAACTTTGCCAGTTATTAGACATTAAAGATTTCTATTATGTGAGAATTAATACTAAGAAACTAACTTTACGATCAGACGCGCCACTCGTCTGTCGCCGCCATTTTTTTTTCATGTACGTCTGTCGGTCCTTTTGAAGTTTTGCGCGCGAAATCGCCGCGGCTGATTAAAATGGCTTTAACTTGAAAAAAATGTATAAGATCTATATAAGAAACTTATGTCATTTGAATCACTATGAAACAGACAAACATTATAAAATAGAACAGTTCTGGTTTTACTTGTTATTTATTAAAAATTCTTGTTTGAAATCGAGTCATTGTTTTTTCCAGTTTGTTGAACAAAAGTTCGTATAATAAAAAAAACTAACTATTATTTAAACTTATTTTTATTTCAATAATATAATTACATGTTATTTCATCATAATCAATAAATAAAACATACCTCATCATACATTTATTTTAAAACACAAGCTTTACAAAAACTGCTGTCGCACCGAAACGAGCGGGCAAAAACAAGGGTCACTAGGTACTTGAATTCCGAGAACACTGTAGCTCAAGTGGCTTTGGTTGTTAGTTTATACTTTACTATGGTTCAAATACTAATAACACACGAAGTGTCAGCTGTTAGAACGATTTAATTTTTTAGTAATCAAACAATAAACCAAGCATGTGAAAAAAACTATTAAAAAAAGTACTCTCACATTTTGGATCACAGTGTAAATTCTAATTACTTTATGTAAAATTCAAATAAACATTCTAAAATTTAAAAGAATTTACATTTCGATAAATATAATAACAAGGCATGTTATCTTACAATTATATTTAGAAATAAAGATAACAAAACACGCCTGACCTCTAAGCGCGCCGAACAGTTTGAAGTGTTTATTTAAGGTCTAATATTACCGAGACGGCTTATTGTATTGATGCCGGAATGGCCGTTCCTCGATCCTTGTTCTTTTAGTTCCATAATGGTATAAGTAAAGGCGAATTCGATAGAGATTTAATTGATTTAAAACCTTAAAATTAAAAGCATAAGATTGGACATACATTTGGCGAACTGAATAAGTTCGCTAAACATTTGGCGCCATTTTGCAATCGAACTGAATAAGTTATGTCGACACCGGAAGGGCTAGTTCGCAAGGCGCCAAAACCTCCGTTTACTGTGCGTACGTACTGATTATGGATTAGAACTAAATATTAGATATGACGGATGTTCTGTCATACCTAATATTAATGATATATATCGATGACTTGCTTCTTTAAAAAGTTATTAGGTTAGTATACATGGATGTAGTTAACACAATACTTCTTGATACTTTGTTTATTTACTAATGAATAGCAATGTTACAAGAGCTCTGCTTAGTTCCAAGGCTCTATCAAGAGTGTGCAAACTGCAACCAGCCATCTGTTGCCCGTATTCCCCGCCCAACAAAGACTCGGCGGTAAACAAGTTTTGTAATAAAAGCAATCAAACTACCCGCAAAAGCCGGAGTTCTAGGTTGAGTGTTTACAATAAATTAAATGTTTTTAAATGCCAATCTTTAACCGATTAATGATTTTAAATGAAAACAATTGGAAATCAGTCGCCATCCTGATCCCAACCGAAGACCTGCAACCTGGTTGCGTCGATTATATTATTAATGTCATTATCAATTATTATTATTATTAAAAGTCGGATAGTTCCTCAAGAGTGCTTATACGTTAACAAAGCTTAGATTATGAATTTCGGTAAGTATAAATTAAAATTTGCTATTACATGCCTATATACGACTCAAAACTATGTTTCATCTATTGAGCCATAATGTCAAAAATATGGATTTTTCTTCTATTTATAATTATTAATGTATATTTTTTTTACACAGACAAAAAATACTAAACATGTTCCAATTTTCGGCCACGTATATCAAATTAAACTCAATACAAAATATTTAAGGTAAACAGGTTTTCAAAACATAATTTCACGCGAAACAAAGGTAATTCTGGAACTTCCTCCTACACAAAAAGATTGGTGCTATAAAATTGACGTGTCTGTATGTGGCATCGTAGCTCCTATCAGAATCGCTTTTAACGCAATTTTTTTATGAAGATTTGTTCATCCATTCATGAAATATTTTTATTTGTTATTTACATCTGACGCAAATATATTTTTTTATTCGAACCAGTACATCTTGAGATTAACGTGTTCAACCTATAAGTTCTTATTATAGTGGTAAATGGCATGTTAGAATAATTTTATTATAGGTGGCGGAAAAACTAAATTCTTTGCGGTAGGCGTTAGCGCGACCTCGGAACTTTTCAAATATTACCTCCATTATTTCATGAGATGACAAAGGTCGGGCTCATATTAGCAAACTTTCCGAATGCCCGTTTAACGTTACCGTCATACGCTTTTTAAAGACTCAATTGAATTACTGCATTTCACAATTGTATTTATTACTATTTCCCATAAATAGTCTACTTAAAATAATTAAAGCTTTATTTAGAAACGACAATAAATATCACAGACTATCACTTATTACTCAATGTACTATTTATAAACCATAAACCCATAAATTGTCGATTTCAATTCATAACTTCTGCATGACATTGACAATTTGCATTTGGCTGCGTTCAAAAATTATTCCCACATAATATTATTGTTAAGTAATTTTTACTAAAAGCCTTAATTTATTTGATTAACATAATAAACAAGAATATGACGCCTCCACATCATCCTCACTTATTTATGTAAACGTTGAAATGTAAATTAATTCGCTCGTTTACGAAATGTGATATTTCAGCGATGTTAAGTAAAATTATGAACGGTTTGATTAAAGAGAACTCGCGAGTCTACAAAGTGAAAATGTTGGCTTAGAATGAATTGCGTAAAAATATTTTAGGGTTTTTTGGTTAATGGTGTCAAGTTTTACGTTTCTATGTGTCTGTAAGTTTATCGGTGTGACACAACTCGGAGAATGGAGCAAAAGAGAACAAAGAGTCTGATGGTAATGTCGGAAGTCCCACCTAGTTGGTTTTCTATCCAGTATATGGATATAAGGCATAATATTTTTTCCCTCTATAAAAATATTTTGTTTTAAACCTTTGTGTGAATTGGTATTACAACTTCAATACAAAATTTACTTAAGTGGGCTAATCGATTGTTGGCAATGCCCCAAAACATTGAACGCTGTTTTGGGTTCTGATTTGTGGAAAATACATATTTAAACGCATTGCTTGCTGCATTTAACTCATTACTACGAGTTACTTTTATTTAAAAACCCTACTTTAGTCTTCATGGTTTTAAAACATACTGCCATGAATCTAGGCAGTCGTCAGGGTTTAAAAGTGTTCGTAATTAAAGTTATGCCTTAATAATTTTCTAAGAAAGAAAAGAACATTTTAAAGCGAATAATACAATAACATAAAAGAAAACCTATTCTAACAAATTATTAACTAGTCCGTGTCTCCTTCCAACGGACACTTTAAGACAAAATCAAAGATAACTCTACTCCTCAGGTTATAATTAAAACTTGTTAATAGACACTGGCTTTGTTTTTACTTGAAAGGTAAAATTCATGTACCAAATAAATACCAACTAATTAAGAAATGCGAGCTTCGAAATTGCAGGGATCTTTTAAGCTTAAAGGATATTTGACCCTTTTGTATATAAACACTTCATTCTTAGAATATTACAAAAGCTTAAAAAGTTGACTTTTTTATCTAACCTACAAAAACGTTGCATGAGTTTTTAATCTTCGATGCTAATATTATGAGTTTTATAGATATTAAGTAGTGTTATAAGTTTTCATCTAATTATGAAGTATTTTCTTCTAGTTAAGTAAACTGTTAATACTTTTGTAGATAAAATATATGTTGATATACATTACGAAAGTATATTTATAAATAAATTCGTTGTAAATTATAATATTCATTTGTATAAATATCCATATATACAAATAGGTTTAAGAAAATTAACTACCGAGTTTCTTGCTGGTTTCAGTAGAACCTACTCTTCAAACCGGCGCGACGGTAACCATAAATATATTTAAAAAATCGACGACTCAAAGTGCTTTGTAAAGCTTATTTTAACAGTTTATTTTGACTTTGACTATGTTGATAATTCAAACTATTTTGGAGGAAAAAGCTTTATATTCCCCGTTACATAAGGCTATGTATAGCAGCCGTGGTCGAACAAAATTTCCCTTCTAAGCAGGTTTGTGCACGAACTCACCGCTCGTCAACCACACGAGGTACGAATGCAAATTTTAAATTACTGTAGTGTCCAGTTTTACAATTCTATTTAGATTTTTCTTTTATTCCGCCTCTAAAAAGGTTTTGTGTACAAATTTATATTTACTGTAAATAAAAAGCCAGGGAGCTTATTCATTTTGTTAACAATGAGTTTTAAATAAAAAGCTGACTGAAACTCAGTTCAGATAGCTTTATATTCGAGTCAGAATGACAATTCTGAACCAAAATTGTATTTGTTATTAATCCCTGAAAAAAGAGAGATGTTATAAGTTTGGGTTTGTGAGTCTATTTGTGGCATTGTAGCTCCTTAACCAATATACCAATTACTTATTCTTTTCAATTCCGATTATTCGATTCTAATATATAAAAGCAACAACAGTATAACATCGAATATCAAAATAAAATGTATATTTATAAAAATGAAAAATATCGTTCCATTATACAAAAATGATAAATATAAACCCGTATCTATCAAATCCAGGAAAGCGATATATCTTATATAATCCAGAAACATTGCAAGAACACGATGCGATTCTTTCAGCTGATATAGTAATGAAACTGGCCATCTGTTCTCTCTTCACGATTATGACGTCAGAAAGGCGCCTGCTTTTTGTTTAATTCAGATTATCATAATGTAATATCTAGCGCACCTTGGCTTGGCTTAATTCAAGTCATTTTTCACATCGTACGAAAATGTGAAACCAAATTAGTCGCAACTCGTGAGCAAAATTTCCTGTTTAAGTACATATTCGTAGTGGAAACTGGAAGGCACAAAAAGGCACGAATAATGTAAAGTTTTTTTATTATGAAGCAAGATCTATATAAATACAGGATAACAGGATAATATTTAGCCTATTTTATGGCAAAACCAAGCGACAAACGAAGACTTTTGATACTAAAACATTTATTATTTTAATTAGAATTTCCTTTCTATCCAAAAACTTATCGAGAAGAAATATGTAATAAAAAAATTCGTGAAATATTATGAATTTAATATAATATCAATGTTTTAACTATTTTCCATTTATATACGCTAAACCTTTATTCGCGAACCCTTCAATCCTTTTTAAGAAAATCAAAAGTGATCCTGTGTCAAGCTCGTATGTATCTCGTAGTAGTTTAGAGGTGAAAACAGAAAAGTCTAAATATGGATATAATATAATGTTAGGTATTTTCTGTACCAATGATTATTTCGTATGCCTTTAATTAGCGCAGTCGACAAATTTTGGTTAATTGGCTTAGATAGGTATCATCGCGGTCGAGTGCGTAATTGCAATTGCTTATTGTACGGTACATTATTTGTTAATGTCCAACTATTTCGAAAATAAATACTCTAAAATATACTATTATTGTGGTATAATAATGAAAATATTCTTTAAACATCGATATAAAATAAGGACGTAACAAAATGTACGTGTCTGTATAACTGTACCTATGTTTGCCGACTGATTTCCTTAGCTATTCTCAGATTTCGGCGCGATCTGGAACAGCCTAAAAACTAAGGCGATTTTAGTGTTTCAAATCTGACGTGACCGAAATGAATCTCGGCTACAATTTACTTCTGTCAATGCATTCAAGAAATATTTTTGTTTGTAATTATCACATCGGAGGATTTTTTTGTATGCACTGACACTTGTTGTTGTTAAGTATTTTGTTATAATATATTGTTATTTTTTGCATTTATTTTATTATTAATCGCCTTATAAAATCATATTGCTACAACAGAACGTATATGTACGCAACAAACATGCCTCATAAACGCTGCCACAAATTCTTGATTACCGTTTTATTAGGATACAGTGAACCCTTTTAAATGCTATAAGTAAATAAAATAAACACTGTCAATCTATAGTGTCAAGTAACCTAATATAATAAGTGTCAAGCCAAAGCCGGTGCCAAGTCTAAGTTGTGCTCGTAATCATTCACGTCGCATGCTTCCCGCTGATAGTGATAATATCGGACGTACATCGAACTCTAATATCCGATTTGTATTCACGGTTGTGTTGTTTATGGTCCATTAAGATAGGGGCACAGACTAAACCATTCGATGGGCGATTTACTTTTGCATAAACTCTATTGCCGCATTTAATGGCGTCAAATAGCATTAACGTTGTTATTTTTTATCAATAAAATTTCATAAATTTTGTAACGAATATTGTCTAAGTTAAAGACAATATTATGTTTATTTATAAATTCATAAAGAATCACTTACTTGAGCACTTATGAACGTTACTTAAATGTAAGCTTACAGGCTGTATCTTTTATGCAAGTATCTTTCAAATAATCGACGGTTTTAAAAACTTTAGAAATTAAATACATAAGCAAGCTTAAAGACAATTCTTGTATCTCGGCCATTACTTTGTTGTAGAAACGTATCTCACTGCCTTGGGCCGTGGTGTCTTAACTCTTGGTGCTTTGTCCCTTTTATTTAATCGATAGTTTTATTTGGTATATATTTGTGAAACATATTTAGTTAAAATATTCTTACCTTTTATTTAACATTTGTTTTAATATTAAAGTCTACGTACTCGATATGATTGCCTTAAAATGAATTACTTTTTCTATGATGTCTTGGGTCGTACAGTTATTTTTATGACGCGTTTTATATTCGTGTTACGATTGTTCTAAAAGTCATGAATATAAAAATACATATTTTATTTTATGCAACAAATTACGTATTATGCAAAAGTACATTTCAAAATTAATTGCTAATGAACGTTAACATTCAGTTAAATGTAAAGAATTTTTGTAAACCAAATAACTTTGAATGGAATCGCTTAAAAAATTAAAGAACTCATAATGTTTTTCTAGACGAGCCTTCATTTAACAGTTATAATACTTTTTCATATGTCAGATCTCAAAATTTGGCATTTTATGAATTTCTTGTACATTTATTAAAATAGTGGCACAAATAAACTTAAACAATATGGCCAGTTAGAGCTGGTCATATTAGGCCATATTATAGAGTCAATATTTGATAGATCCACGATTCGCTAAAATAAAACTATTATATTCATAAATATAGCTTGTATGTATATAATTATGTATAAAAATGGTACATTTCCATTGGTAAATAAAAAACACGTTTCTACATATTTTACTTATCTTTTTACTTACATTACTTACAGGCAAGTAGGTGATCAGTCTTCTGTAACCCAACTGAAACATTTATTGGTCACTCCGGGACTCTAATCCAGGACCTTCGGCAGAAGACGTAAATGCGTAAACTACTTAGCTTAGGATGCAGTTAGGAGTGGTGATGATATTGTCATGGCTCTCGGTATGATAAAGTCGAGCAGATCCGGAAATGGCCGATTTTATGATCTGGCTATAACACGTATATTTTATACTATATTATGAATGGTTTTTGTATGAAAAGTATAACCTGTTATCAACTAATGAATTATTGCAGGTACTCATAATTTTTGTATGTTACTTTTAAATTAGCGCTTATTTAAAGGGCCTTATGTTTTTATTTTAATTTGCTTTAGTTCTCTTACATATTGAATACTTTTTATCATTATTTTAATGATATCGGTATCAAACATCATCTTCACTTACCAACTTAGATTTGAGTAACTTCCATAAGCGATATATATTTACATTTAATACTTAAGATATTTTTGACATAAAAACTTGCTACTATAAATAACTGAGTGTTTATAAATAGATTAAGTCCCTAATCGTTCAACGGAAGTCGTAAATTCAGGAGAATTTTTATAGCTTCCCTAAAACTTTATACTTATGAACTCCAAAGTCAAAGGGTGAGCGTTATAAATTTTCTATAATATCTTGGTATTAGGAATATTATTATTTTTTAATATGTAGATATATGTATTAATATAATAAAGCTAAAGTTTTTGTTTAGTTTGGTTGAACGTGCTGAGTTCAGGAATTACTGTGTTCGAGATAACATTAAACAGTGTTATTTTTTAAAGTTTTGAATTTTAAAAAATCTAAAATTTATTCAACATACAACACTGTACATACAACAGACACATACACGTCGAATGTAACGTTAACTTAACATCGCTTATTTCGTCGGAAGTAAAAAAGAAATAAAGTCGCATCGATAAATGGTCAAGGGTTTCAAACAGAATCGCGCTAAATGACAATACATTGTTAAAGTCTAACGTTTAAACCCAATTGTAAGCAAAACTCAGTTGAAAATAGGCCACGTAAATGAAATAAATCGTCTACGTGCTTGTGAAATAGCAGATTTCCAGTTTTCCGTTCTTTAACAAATAGGAATTAATCGATCACTACCGGCAGGATAGTGCGATGTTGAAAAAATAAAAGGCTCTCGAAATGGAACGAGGTATACAGTATGTGCGCACTGTGCGGCTTCGTCTGACAGAGCCATGAATCGTGCGGTTGGACGATAGACTAGCTTTTGTTTTCATGAAGAAATTCATTTCTACTGCTACTGTGCTTTAATTGAAGCTCGTAGTCTTAACGTCAGCTGACTATGACAAGCAACATTGCACTACTTTCGGTATAAATGTTTTATTTATTATTCTGTTTTGGACAAACAGTCATCATAATAATAATACAAGCTCAAAAGTGTCACAACTTAAAACTGCTCACTTATTATAACTCGTGTCAATGTGATGTCACAAAATTATAACGACACTTATAAACGTCAAAAAGATAAAGTCTTAAATAGCTAAACTAGAACAGTAATTTGGTGAATTTTTTATTTATTGGGATTTTATGACCTGGTATTGACCAACTTTAGGTCAACTCTTATTTTGAGTATATTTAATTTAATGTCTTTATGTCGCGCCCCAAATAAAATGGTGGAATTTTTTCTCGTAGCTTATAGGGAATTTACGGCCTCATCACAAAGTCATGTTTTGCTGAATTATATCACTTTCCTTGAATCATGCACATTGACGAATAGTTTATACTTAAATTCCACCAATTTTACCCATGAAATCTCGAAAATACACAACTTTTATAAAATAATATAAAACAAGACGCGTTCGTGAATGCGACTACATTCACCAAATTGGAGTTTTGGCGCCCACAGATATTTTTTTTCATTTCTATAATATATCTACGCTGCGATATTACATTTATTTATTTTACGTCGTTCTCACAAGGCAACACCATAACAACTTAATACCACTTAAAGGTAAATCAATGACAGCAACGAATCTCTGTAAAAACTATTTACAGAGATTACAAAATTCTATGTGGTCACTATTAATCAAAATTTACATATTTTAATGCAAGCAATAAAAGACATATACTCAAATGTACATAAACGAATGACGTGATTGAATTGGATCTGTTACAATTTATGAAAATCTGTTCATCCATTTATGAGATACATGTTGAATAAACATCTTGGGAAGTTTTTAAATTCATTTGTAACTCAATTAAAAACACTTTAAAGAACAAAAATACGTATTTTTCTCGTACTTCATCGTTCCATTGAAGTCTGAATTATGTGTTTGGAGCGTGATAAAATAATAGGTATCGAATCGACGACTTTTAAAGTATGAGTTAGCGAATGCTTTTGACAACTCGATGTAATTTCAGTAAAGAATGGATAAGACATGACTACCTACTCGTGCGAAGCTTGTACGGTCGGCCAAGAAAATGGGCTACCAGTTTTGACAAAGGTTTCTGTAAGTTATAATTATTCCTGTCATTCTTATAACTATTGCAAAAGCTTAACAGCCCTGTTGTGTCATAACGTTTAAATGAAACTCAACCGTAGTGTTAAAAGTCAACAGAAAAAAGAATTGTTTAATTCGAACCAGTACCAAGGTTTTGAGACACACGTTTGATCCTTCGATCACATGGCACATGAAAAAGTCTTCTAAAACTCAGAAATAGAGCAGTTTTACATTCAGTCACTCGAGTGACTGATTAGTTCAATTGGTTATTTGAAGTCAAATGCTTACATATAAAAAATCTGCAAAACCCAGGGTACACCTTTATCCCGAAATTCCTATGGCAACAGGATAATTTTTGAATAAAGCGGGTGAAACCCCTAGATTTCCACTCTACCATTAAACTAACTAAAAAACTATTGCAACTCCACTGTTTATTTGTTCCCTCCATTTTTCCAAATCATTCTACGTTGCTTAGACTATTAGTTGTGTCGTACATTGCTGCTATCGACTCAATATAATGTAGAGGACTAGCTCATTAAGCGTCAATGTATAAACCTGTGATAAGTTGAAACTTCATAAGGCAAAGTTGACAGGTACCATGTTTTACCTAAGATTTTATATGCGGTAGAATATCCTTAGTGTGGTTGATCGATGGTTTAATTTCTTCAGCTTTCTTGTATTAGTTTAAACACATTTATTTATATTAATTAAGCTTAATTTAACCAATTGACAACCATTTATATCTGACATTGACATATTCCCTATGTAACAGCGGCATAAACAAATGCGTTCCATTAATGGGGCATAAAATTTTGAAACTTTTTCAATTCGACTATACTCTTTCAATTTATTTCACACGTCATTAATATCGTGATTGATTTTGACGCAGTCCCTAACGATACATGAAATATTCTCTCTCATTAAATCACGCGCCGATTTCGAGTGTTTGCGAGGCCTCATCCAATCATGCTTCATATGCGCACTTGGATAATAATTAATATTAAAAAGAGTATTAAAATTGTAATCTAAATATTATGCCTTTACATTTTTCTGCCTATTATAAGCCTATATAGTATTATTCATTGGTCACCTGTTTTGTTGACTGCATGGCGACTATATGGCAGATTATATAACAACTATAAAATACATAGTCAAATATAGATCAATAGGATGCTTTGTAAATAATAGTAAATATTTAATGACGTGGTTTTCATATTGGCCGCCATGTTAAAATTCGACATTTGTCAAAAGGATTGACGGTTTGATTTTTATATTCTGAAAGTAATTAATAGGTGTAGATGATATGTATTGAAGTTTAACATCGGATGAGTAATTTAGTTTATTTGTTTGGATCTTCAAGATTTATTGTTAACTACAAAAATTGCTAGGTCGTTTCGTTGAATCATCTTTATGTAACTTAAATTTTCCTATTTACATTAAAAAACATAACAGTCGATGAAAATGGTAGAGGATGAAACAATACAGATTTTAAATTTCGCAATTTTAAATACTGATCGTAATGTTATGAACTAGTAAAACACTCGGAAACACTGTGTCATATTTAATTGTGTCATGCTGCAGTGGATCTCAAAAATCAAATGATTTTTGAAATTCCTTACAAAAGGGATAATCGCTTAGTGGCAAAACGCAACTTTCAGTGTAAAATATATATTTAATTAACGCAAGAAATGATTCATTTAAATAAAAATTGATAACATATCTATATATAAAAAAACAAAACAAACACAAACAAAAGAAAAACAAATATGAAAACATAATTTAATTGCAAAATAATCAAAAATCTTACCTACTGATGTTTTACTACTAGAATGTAATTTCTACTATATATTTTTGTATTTTTGAAAATCACATATTTTCTTCAGACTTTAATAGCGAGCATAGTAAACGGCACCACAAGTAAAACGGTATAAATATACGGGTAACGTATTCGGAAGATTTTATTGAAAACCTCAAGTTGAGTTCTCAGACTAAAATTTACAATTCAATTGAAACTGCACAAGGCTTTGCATGTGAATACGTCCATTTGAAGCACATGAGATCTGCTCAATTGACATGAATCATCGCAATAAGACGTACCGAAATAGACAGCTTATATTAGCTTTTTATAACCAATTGTGTACCAACCAACACTGGATACATGAAAATTCGAATTTGGAAATGAAATGACAGTAGTTTCATTAATAGGACTGAATAGATATATAATTTTTAATACTAATTATTCATTATTTTTACAGTCTGTGGGTCTGTCTGTGGCATCGTAGCTCCTATTTGAATGTATTAATTTCGATGCGGTTCCTTTTGTTTGGTTTGACGTGATCTTGATTAATTTTAGCTAAAATGTCTGTTTGTCTATTTAAGAAGTATTCTCATTTGTAATTAACGTAACGGGGATTTTTTTAATTTCATTAATGAAATATTCGTGTTTGGAACCATCAAGTCGTGGTTTTTTAAATTGTCTTTAATTTAAATTGTTTGTCGCGAGTTACAAAGCACCTGAGCGTAGAACAGTATAATGCGAAACTAAAGACAGGACCTTATCTGGAAATGTAACCGTTTTGGTTGGTGGCCAATTTTAATTGAATGAAAAAGTGATCGTCTATGCATTTTTTCGTTTTGGATGATGGGCTAATGGAAATTGGCATTGGTCTCTGCGCCAAGCGTGCCAACTTTTGCGGACCAAGCTATCGCAACGCTCCACAGTTCGCTGCGAGATATATCGTTCCGATTGAATTATGGACCCGAAGCGTTGCTCCATTTTCAATGATAACTATTTTAATATTATTTGCAAGCGCGAGCTCTTGTTATATGTAAATAATGTGCCATGTTTTAAAAAAACTCTGAAATGCTGCTTAGAAAAGCTCACATTTGATGACATGGAAGCCCTACTGCAAAACTTGAAATTATCTTAATTACTTAACACATTCTCACACACATAGTACATAATCACATACGCAATTAAATGCATACACTCACACAAATTTAAATTTTAAATATAAAACTTAAATAAATTTTGAACTTAAAAAACTCAAGATTGTGTTTACCTCTATGATCATTTCATATATTTTAAATAATTTAATAATTTACCATTAAAAAGAATAGAAACCATTCTAAACATAACAATACACTTCGTTCAATAACTTTCCTATCAAAATACACAAACACTACACTTACAACTCGCATACATTGCTTTGATCCCAAAGCAAGTAGCTGAAGCACTCGTATTATAGTAATCAGAAACAACGAAGATACCACAATATATATGTATATATAAGTTTATAACAAACAAGATTCAGAAACAAACATTTGTGCTCATCACACAAATAAATTCACATACCGGGATTCGAACCCAGGACCTTTTGATGCAGAAGGTAGAACAACTTCCTATTACGCCAACCGGTCGTCATCTTTCTCTGCAGTATTTTAGCTTAACGAATGGACGCAGACGATGTAGTTTTTATTTTTTTTTCAAAGTTTACGAGATCAAGAAGGATCTAAGCTCTACAATTCATAAAGATTCATTCATGAGTTTATTTATTTGTAATTAACATGTCGGAGGTTTTAAAGTATTCTTCGATTTTACGTGTACATTTCGCATAATACAGCGTTCAGGTGGTTTTTATGCCACACCATTGAATATCGCGTTGATTATCGAATTGTTGCGGGAACATCGAAAACCCATAAGCTTTCAATATCGCAGAGTTAACTCGGGTTTTGTTCCCAATGGCAGCTCGATCTGAATATCAAAAATGTGAAAGTGGTCGTCAGTAATCGGGACACGTATATCGGGACCCTATCACTTCGTTCTTTACTTACTTGCTGGGCGACATCTGCGCATTCTCTGCCTAATCCACTCGCCGTTTCAATATCAATATTTTATATTCCGGTAGCACTTTGATTGTCTGTTCAATTATATGCTCTTACTTATTTTTGTATATTATGTTTGTTAAGCGATTGTAGAGTCAGTTGTAAACTCAGTGGTTGCATATATTATGCATGCAGATAGCGATAGATATTGCATATACTCGGTATCTCTTCCACAAGTTTGGTGAAATATTTTTCGATAGCGTTAAATATTTGTATGAAATATGTTCTGAATGACAAAAATAAATGTATAAATTTTTCATTACGTAAATAATAAATTCAATAGAATGGGATGTATTTATTGTAATATATGTGTTTCTCAAGAGATGAGCGAGCTCAAGGGGGCTTTAATGGCCTCTTGACAAGATCTCAGAGAGTGCTTCAGGTCACTTCGTTACGCGAATTGTACAAGCCGTTATGTGCGCTATAAGCAACGACAGAGGACATAACATTGCTCACTTCCATTAATTGCTTGTTTTAATATCAATTGTACATGATCTTCATTGTTTAATAATAAACAGATTTAATCAGCGTTTTGTTTACGATTATCACACGAATGAAATGCATTTTAAACTGACTACTAATGGAGGAGAGGTTGTGCTCAATTCGGTTGAATGTTTTTTTAGCGAAACAGTAACAGAAAATGTTGATCTTTTAGCAAAATGTGCCGATTTCCAAATATTTACTTTTTAGAATGATTTTTACTTTTTAGTCCACTTTAAAGTAGGTATAGTTTTTTTTATACCAAATTAAAACGCTTTAACAGTAACGCTGACTTACCTAATCAGAAGCCCGATTAAAGTTGTATTAATATTAATTAAAATATTTTTTATTATCTCAAAATAATTGTAGTTGCTAAATTGTGTATATATTATTTTTACTATCTAGTTATTACCACCCACCATTTCGACATTGTTTTCACAGTTTTGTGACGTATGAAGTTATGACAACTGCATATTTTGATAATAAACAATTCAATTCAGTACTATTTCAGCGGACAATTGACCGAATGGGAGAGGACCGTGGTGTAAGAAGAATATACCTGGGTCGCCTAAGTATCTTTGGCAGGGCCAAATGGTACAGGATCGGCGCTTCAAACCGAAGACAACTAGCAGCAGGCCGTAAAAGACCGAAGTCAAGTCCAGGGTTAGAACACGTCAAATTATCAAATACCTACTTAATAATACATTCAAAAACATATAATGCTGTCATGTCAATTAATAATTATTATATTATTTGGAGCCTAGGCGTATTAGCCGTATTTAATTTATACCCCAACAAATGGCAATTAAGCGATAATTCGTTAAATAGCTTCTACATTTTCCACGATCTAAACATTAATAACAGTAAACCGCTTCGATCATAAACAATAACCCTTTATTATTACGTTAGCGCTATTTTATAGGGCTATTAGCAAAAATAACATCTATATAGTCTCATTAGCTCAAATTACCCGCCGTGTCTCTCAAATCAAACATTTATGTGCGGTCATACAGTTGATAAACACAAACTAAATTACCATGCATATGCATTTACAACTTTTTTGTTTATTTATATAATCACAAGGACACAGCCACAACCACAGACTGTCACCTGCCACAATCCTTACATACCTCTTTCGCTTCGTCCACTTTCATTAAACTCAACATATATGCTTGCCGATTACGGGTGTTTTTGACCTGCAGCTGCTCAAGTACGTCCTGGATTTGGTCCAGAAAAGTACGACTAGGCATTCACACTGGTCCTATATATCATACAGTCTGTTTCCATTCATTCTCTCTAAGTGTCCCAAGTATCTCAACATTCCCTTTCGTATCCTTATTACTTCATCCTCTTCTATTAACTCTTTTGTAATAGAAAAATATTGTAAATTAATATATTACAATTACATACTGTGTATAATATTACACCGTTCCAATCATCAACCCAATATATTGTAGGGATTTGGGAGTTACAATTATAACGATTCAGGGTGTACTGTGATTTGTATCGGCTTATTTAATGCCATTACCTAAGCTTTGTGTTGTTAATAAGGTAGTTTTGGATATGATTGATTCATGTGGTTTGTACTTGCAAATGCTTTGATGTACAATGTTTCTTGTTAATTAAAAACAAAGGTTAATTAAAATTATATGTGTTCCTTGTGTTCTAGAAAGGAATAAGGTACCTACTATTAACGTTTTTTTATCTTAAATAAATTTAATTGCAGAAACAAGTATATTCCTAGGATTTTCAAGACTTAAGATTATGATTTTACTTCTCACTTTTACTAAATGTTACATATATTTTCTGTGTGTCCGTGACATTATAGCTCCTAAACAACATAAAACAACTTATTGTGATATTTTTCCTTAAAAAACTGAATATAAATGATCGTTTGCGAAGTTTGAACACAAGCGGACAATAAAGTTTTATGAGTTGCAATCGATTTATAGTTAGTTGTCTCATTAAAAGTTTAATCGATGAAGTCTCGGTTCTTTTGTTGCAGTCCACTAGTATCAGTGAATAGTTGCTTGCCAGGTAACAAAGCAAACTTATCATTTTGTAAAGTTTAATGATAAATGAAGCGAGTTCGCATTTGTGTGCAGTGTAAACGGAGAAACGCATTCAAACTTTTACGAGACTTTATACATCGCCGCCGGTTACGAATTCGGTACGAGATCTCATTTAACATTTAGTGTTCTTACTGTTGTACAGTGACTGTTTTAATAAAAAGACTTTACGGAAATACAAATATTTAATCAACAATTTTTTTTTTACAATGTAACAAGTAAAATTGATGACAATTTAAATCGATCATATTAAGAGGCCTATTACATTTTAACCTTACTTTTTGCATAAAATAATCAATCTTGACGTGACGTCATTCTCTGAAAATTAAAGCATAACTTTGACTAACAGAATAGCATAAAATAGTTATTATTATAGTCCATAGCAGCCTCGCTTTTTGGAATATATTTCAATTTATTTAAATATATCTGAAGTTTAGTAGTATGATTTTCATAAAATACGCGACAACTGTTTTTTGAGGTCGTGGACTGAATTATTGGAGTAAGTAAACAAAATAAAATATATATTATAATGTCCATTATATATTGCTTAAGTCTAAACTGGTCCTTAAATGTTTAAAATGAAAATCTTATCAAATTTTAAGAAATAAACTCCCAATCATAATCATAAATTTACAAAAAAACGCTCAGATTAAACTGACAATTTCTCTTTATTGTATTAATATTTTTAAGTAAAATTGAAATAACTGTAATAATATAAAAAATAATATTTCATTATAGAGAAATATTGTATTTTTTTAAATTATAAATTATTTGATAAACTAAATTATCACAAAATGGTGCGTGTCAGTTTTGTAATGGGGCAGTTGTACGTGTCAAAACAGGGCTCTTAGTTAAAAAATATAAATAAAGAACCTCTTTACAAAAAAGTATAATATGAATGAATATCTTCATAAATTGCAATTAACTGCTCTCTTTGCTTTGGAGTAAGAGTGAATTATTAGGCTGGTTGTATGATAATTTTAAGTAATTTACCATTTTTATAATAATTTAGATATTTTTTTCTTTGATTTTTTATTTATGTACATTAATAAATATATATAAAAGTATATATATATATATACCCGAAAGCTGACTTACACACACACTAATACATTTTATAAAATGTAATATTGTTTTGCATGCTATCATAACTTAGTTGATTGCTTTCGAAACTACTGGAGTACAAACTCCATGATATTATGTACCACATTCAAAGAAAATAAAGATTATTATGTTCTTCAATTACTAGATAATTCGCTCCCGTAAGGAGAGGTCCTTTGAAAGGCTTATGTGGGGATATGGACCCAACACGCAATTTCTCCTTTGAGAATTTTTCTATCCCTACTAATAATATAAATGCGAAAGTAACTCTGTCTGTCTGTTACGCCTTCACGCCTTTACTGACACACGCCATCTTTGGTATAATCTAGTCAATTGCTTAGAGCTTGAGAAAAATATTAAGGTATCTTTTATAACGAAAAAAGGTCGTTAAAGAGTTGAAACAGAGCAATCGGGTAGAAGTTATTCATAATTATAATCAAATAAAATCAAGAATATTCTATGAAATCTAGGAGATTAATTATTATAACATCTTTGCCGTCAAATTACTCATCAATATTTAAGTAAAATTAACAAAGGATCGGGTGAAAATTCATCAAAACTTTATTGAAGTTGAGACAATACATCAAGGCGCTAAAACATTGTAATAGCCCTAAGATTGATCGTTAGGCGGTATCTGATGGAGGCATTGTCTTAATACGAACACAATGACTGCCTACGCCTTTGATTGCGACTGTACATTCTAAACTGAAACTATGTAATTCCTTTAATTGCAAGTTCAAATCACAGACACATTTCTTTATATGTGTCACTGGTCACTTTTTTATTGTTTTGATTTAAATCTTTTTTTCGCGACTCTTTAAAGGTAGCCTATTTCTTTACCGAGCTCTTGTCTATTATCGGCAAGTACTAAGTAACTAGACTAGAGAGGAGGAAAGTTTAAACATGAAACCGTAAGAGAACAGACAAGTAGGCAGACATACAGACTTACTTTCGCACTTATAATATTATATAGAAGTAGGGATCACATGTATTATGATTGCTTATGAACATGGCTGTTCAAGAACGCACCAAAATCTGATAAGAACGGCCAAAAAAATTAGGTTCTTATTTTTTTCCGATCATGTTTACAAAAGCATATTTAGAAGTACTACGAAACCCATTCCATGTCTATGAACAACCTTGGCTGTTCTACGAAGGCTATAAATACTGAAGGCATAAAGAACTTTTCAACTAGCAACTAATTTAGAGTGACTAAACCTTTTAAAAGTTTTCGTATAATTAAACGATAAATTTGATCCAAGTCGGATAAAAATTCTTAGTTGAAAAGTTTGTTTTCAACTGTCTATATTTTAAATATTGATTCGCTTGAGGATGATTCGCAGTTTTTTCGAAATGAACAAGTTTTCGTTCGTGATCTATACATAAAATAAAATCATGATTGATGTCTGCAAAGACATTTAAGAAAGATATCAATGTCTATATTTTTATGTAACAAAAATGTATGTAGTAAGTTTGTAGTAAAATATTTAACTGAAATTTGGAACAAGTGGTGATTATTTACAATACGATAAATTTAATTATTTATGTTATATTATTATTTATATACCATATTTATTACAATTCCAATATTACTATAATATATACGTATTTAAAGATGTTTTTTGTATTCCTGAAGTTATTCTTGAAGTATTAGCTGTCATTTCAACTGACATTTCATTGATAGAATAAAATAGTTATTCGCTAAAACGTTGTTTGGATTATCAGTTGTTGTGTGGTTATTGCATTTTGTAAATTATAATAAGGAATAAAATCATTAATTGTAAGTTCTGTTTTTTCAGCAATACATTTTTGGTTCTTATTAAATGATAATAGTACCAAAAAATATTACAGAATTCTTATTTGTCAATCCATTTTATATATAGTTACAAGTAAATTCTATATATAGTTATAAATAACGCAATCTAATACAAAGTCGGGGCAGGACACTAGTCAAAAAACAAAAGATTTCCCCGCGACTAACTTCCTTTCTCTTAATTCTTTTAATGCGATAAATTTCGTCTTATACCGCTTTTATTGTATTAAATTCTTATACTTATTGTCGCTGTATATATAAAGCTCCAAATTATGTCCGTCTTTGTATTCGTAGTTAGCAATTCAAATGACCACAGCCCACCTTACGAAGAAAGTTAAGGCTTTTGCCATAATCCCAGCTTCCTTTTACGACTCAAAAATACTTTACGTGTCATTATTTAGTTGCTCAAAATTCGTAAACATTTACTTATTCGTAATCATACAATTTATAGCAGTATACACACAGACTTACCCCTTATAAATATTGCTCAACTAAGATCTGTGTTTTGTTTCGTGTAGCAACGATAGATATCTTCTTCTTCTAAGTCAGTTCATGTTTGGCAGAGTGGTCATGGTTAACAACTTGGACTCTGCGCCAATCCTCTCGCGTTACGGCTCTTCTAGTGCACTCATGGAGTGGATCGTTCAGAGCATGTCTGATCTAATCGTTCCACCTCAAGGGTGAAAAGATATAGTTAAGGTTTAAATTCGTAATTTAATGTTATCTTTTATTTACGCGAGTATCACACATTTAAGGAAAACAGTTTGATCGGATGAAGCGGGTACATTTAAAACTTGTATTACATAAGATGCCCTAACGTTTATACGGTTTTCTTTAAATTATGTTAAGTCATTAATATTTTTATAATTTGTTATTTCTTCAGAACCACGGCAGGCCAGAAGATGATTCACGGAATTGGACTGACTTGATCTTCTTGCTTGGCCAATTTATCATCTTTATATATGTAAGCAGAACTCATTTGTATCCAATTTTAATACCACTCACGAAAACATTCGTAAAACAGAGCGTAAATCATGTGAGCATTTGAGCAACGGCGATATAAGTGACATCAAACTGAAAGTTTAATAAGAAATTTCATATCGAACATAATAACGCTATGTGAAAAATCGTTAACCCGTGTCCTCGTCGCGGAGACATGTGCTCAGAACACTCCTGAGACTGATCCCTGTATACATTAACCTAGCAACCCGGACCTGTTTCCTATCCCATCAGCGTTAACTAGCGTATATATGTAAAATTAATTTATTTTTTCTGTTATCACGCCTATTTTCTTAAGATGTAGGCAGCGACCACAGACTGCCGTCTGCCACGATCTCTGTATGCCTCTTTTGCTTCATCTACTTTCATTGAATTCATCATATATGCTAGATTTAGAGAGAAGATTACGGGTACTTTAAAAAAATTCCCGCTTAGTTAATATTTATTACAGAAATATTATGCTACATATATTTACAAAAGTTTGTACAAATATATAATAAAAATGTATAGTCGTAGTAGTATAATATATTTACAAATAACAAAAAGCTCATCACAGCCGTTGGGGTGCGTACCCAAAATATTGCCTGCAGAAAATGTTTTTTAATTTACTTTTTAAGCTAAGTGGGGTGATTTTAAATATTAGAATATACAATATTGGAATAAATCTTCAACGAACCGACTCCACCGTAATAATTTTATTACGTATAGATTGGTTCGAAGAAAAATACGTCTAACTTGGAAAATGTGCAGATGTGTTAGTGGACGTGCCGGGCCTACTGACTTATCACAACCCTACATGATGTCTCAATAGAAAAACAGAATTGCTGAATCTTTGCTTACTCGATTAATCTTTCCCGTTCAGTAGTAAACCCTATTTCATTTGGTACCGGACTTACTAACATTGAATCTTTTGAAATTTATACCATATTTCTAAATCATAACAATCTTTATTTTGTTACACATTAAAATATAAAGAAAAAATACAATATTTTCTGAAAAAGAAGAACATACTTACTAAACTGTACTTCAACAACAAAAGAGAGAACAGAAGAGTTTAAAAACCTTTAAATCTTTAAATTAAATATGCCTGAGAAATTCTTGACTAAACGCGAGTGTCTTATTCCTACTAGTTCCTACTAATATTATTACATAATGCACACTACACCAATTATTAACTGATTGTGCAGGCAAGTTGGTTTGAGAAAGGATAGGCTGAAATTTGGGAAATAGGTGTTGAAATAGGGTAAACACGTGGACGCGTTCGCCCTATTACGGGTGACATCTAGTACCTATATGTCTTATAAACAAGTAGATTTGTGATTGTATTACTTTGTGGCGTGAAATAAAATATCACATTGTAAACATTTAGAGAAAATCTTTTTACACGGCGCAGAGGGGTGAACGTTAAAGTTTGTTCCTTTCAAATTCAATATATTATGGCGAGCGTGCTCTCGCTCAGCCGACACCGAAACTCACTCGAGCATTGCTCACGGAAAATTTATTGTTTTTCTAAGAAAATTTCTTCGAGCAATACACGGTGATCTCTCTAGGGAAACGCCATGGCGCGGCGGTCGAAGACAGGTGGGAAAACTGAAATAGTTTTAACTCACGCATTTCTAAAATTTTAAACAAATGCAGAAAATATTATTGTAAGAATACATATAAATTCCTATGTTATTATATAGTTACTTTCTCATACTAAAGCCAAGATTTTATAGAGGACCTTTATATAACATTTCATAATCTAATTGTAAATAAAGGAAGTTGCAGGCCTCAACTAAAGCTGTAAATTATTTTTATGTATGAAACAAATCTGTTCCAAAAAATACAAACTGACTTTAGAGTGCGTTAAATTTATAAATAAAACAAAAATAATGATTTTACGTAATTATTTAAGATTCGGTGCCAAACTGTATCGGTAAATTATAAAATTACAAGTTTACTCTCACAACTCCGCTCACACAAATTAGATAATAATGAACGAATTTTGAAACTATCGTCATATCATTTATGTATGTGCATTATTTTAATTTTCGTTGAATATATTAAAATGTGAATAAAAATTATATAGAACTATCTCTCTTTGACTTATAAAATAAAAAGGAATTTTTAAAATCAGTCCATAATTTAGCGTTACAAATATACACTCGAAGTTAAAATCCAATTTTTTGAATTATTACATACTCATAGTTGAGTTACGGCTATAAAATAAACAGAAATCAGTTGGCACAAAAGGTTTGAAAAAACAACATGCAACGAAATTGAGGAAGAGTTCAAGATTCGTCCCTTTGAAGTTTGTAATAATTAATCCCTTTGTCATGACTCCATTTTATGTTGATACCTACTAAGATGAAACAAATTTCTTTGAAAAGACATGAAATTACTAATTAATCACAATAAAGCTATCAATATTTTCACGTTTGCCTACATAATAAGTTTTATTTTATTTAGACTTATGGACTAAATTTAAAAAATTGTATGTGAGTAGTACATCGCAGGTCCTGAGTTCAAACCTCAGGGAAAGAAATGCCTTGCCTGATTAGGTAAAGAAATCTAATCACTATGTTTGAAATGTATCTACTTCATGCGCTTTACCAAAAAATTCCCTTTTTTAACCGACACTAAAAGTTTGAAATATCTGTAGCAATGTAGCTCCTAAATGAATTAGGTAATTATGATGCGGTTTCTTTTATTTGAAAGCCCACATCCAGGTGGAACTAAGTTTGAATTTATAAAGATCTGTTCATACATTCGTTATGTGTTCTTATTTGTAATTAACGGGGGGTTTGCTTAAATTGTCTTCAGTTTCACTCATAAAAGACATTAAATATAAGCGCGTCATATTTCCAAGACAAGTTATCACCTGCCTCACTCCCAGAGTAACGCTTCGGTACAAACTTTGCGTGATCACATTACCATGAAGAGTTACAAACTTATTCAATGGTATGATAAGTATGGCGCATTACTTTTATTAAAAACACTTATATTTTTTACTAGATGTACCCCGCGGTTTCACACGCTCTCAATAGGAATATTTTTTACGTTTTTGCAACATTTTGGTTGATGCTCACCTGCTATTGGTCGAACTGTTATAAAGCCTATAGACTTTCTTGATAAATGAACTATACATAAAAGAATTTTGATGTGGTATATTTGCTTTCAGAGTCCAGAGTGCTAACCATTACACTATACTATAATTTGACCGCTTTTTTAATCTAGTGGCAAGCGCGTAAGTTTTAACCGGGAGGTCCTGGGTTCGATTCTTGGTGGAGATAAAAAAGAACTCGATCTGACAGGGCATAGAAGGCTGATCACCTACTTGCCCCTAAAGCAAAAATCGATCAGTGAAACAGATGTGAAACGTATCTACCCCATACCCCACTAGGGGATACGGGACTTCACTTTTTTATATTTATTTAAGATTGTAGAACTAGCCTACGACTTTTTTATGCATATGAAATTGAAGACAATTAAAAAAACTCTTGACCTAATGATTATAAGAATGTCTCGTAAATGGATCAAAGTTATATCTTATTTTTGTGGTTTAAAAAAAGACTGTTTCCCCTATAAAGAGGTTAAATAATTTAGAAGTTAACAAATGCGGAAACTATCTATTATGCAGAGCTGTATCGTAAATAGAGACGTGCTAACTCATCAGTGCCAAGCCGCTTTGCTGATGCGAACACAGCAGGTGGCGCTTCTGAGACATTCTACTAGAATTAATGTTTGCATATGTTTTTCAAATGAAACTAGCTATTGCTTACTTAGGCTGATATTGGCGGTTTTTTAGATTCATAAAACTTTTTAAATATAAATTGATATTTAAACAAGTTATAAAAAAACTTCTAAGTAAGTTTACTGAAATATTTAAAGTGATTTGTTTTATATATATGAAACAGAAATAAATAATATGCAAGGCAAATTTTCAGTGTCAGACTATAATACAAAAGCTTAAAATCAAAATAAAAAACCAAGTCAATATTTGATATTCAGTTATTACGCAGTCTTTACATTACAACTTATTTTCTTTATCTTCCAGACTTTGATTCATAGCGTTCCTTCAAGTTTAAACAAATGAGAAATTTAGATTTGTTACTTAGCATCAATCTTTTATGTATCTACTTAAAGTTGAAATCTCGTCATAATTAACATTCATTTAAAATTGAGATTATTCATGGCAAAAAGCGAAGTTGCGTACTTAAACGTAGCACCTGCCCGAGGCTTAGCTTGGCCGAAATTAATGCGACGCAAATTCTGCAAAAGTCAATTACACTTTATTAAAACCGTCTCAATTTATATCAATTTGACGCAAACTGTTACAAATACTGGCAATGTTCTTTCACGGGGGCGCGGTACGCAAGCGCTACGTTTCTCGTAGACAAAGCTACGGAGCTACGCCAGTAGGCAGCCGGCGTGCCCGATCGTAGACGCTACGTTCGCGCCAAAAGCTCGCGTCTCACGCCACGCGAACAACTCCTAGCCTACAATCAGCCAATGAATATTTAATCCTTCGATCCGACGAATCAATGAACTTGAGCGAGTCATGATATTACTATTGACATTATCTCTGACAAAGTTTTCCTGTAAAATGCCGGTCGGTTGAAACTATAAACATGAACTGTCGAAGAGATTGGTGCACTCTCATATTTATAATAAGCTATGCAACAGCAGCTGATGGTAATTATATAGTTTATAATAATTTTATAGTTTTTACTAAAACGTTTTTAAAGAATAATTAAAAAAACACAATAGCAACCCAAACATAATATTAACAATTAAAGTTTAAAATTAAAAGTAATCTTTGAAAGACATGACGAGTTAAAAGAAGTTCTGTCGACGTCAAACTTTCTACTTAGTGAAAGTTTTATATAATTCTTTTTCTTTTCTAGTTGAAGTCACTTTTATTACTAAAATCTCTTCTAAAGACGATGATTTTTTTTCTATTATTCTTTTTATAAGCTGACCGTGAATGGTTTACAATATTAGTGGAGTAGATTATGAAAAACAGTGTTTTTAAGACTTTATTTTTGTTGCTTTTAGACTACCTATTTTATGCGCGATTTCATCCATATGTTTTCGTTATGAAAGACAGCCTGTCATTTCTCGTTTCTAGTCTATCTCTGTACCAAATTTAATCAATATTGGTTCAGCGGTCTAGGCGCGAAAGTCCCTTTATTCTTAATATAATATATAATAATATTGTTTGACGAGTTTTCTGCCTCTTTTACTTTTAACATGTATTCTTATTTTACTCCTGTCAACTTGCTGTGCCCCATAGGGCAGATATATTTCTGTATCTGTTTTACTGATCATTTTCTTTACAGGCAAGTAGGTGTTCTTTCTTTTGTGCCTACCCAAGCGAAACATTTATTTTTTCGCCGGGATTTGAACCAACTAACCGTAGACGCGTAAATCACTTAGCCACGAAGGCACTTAACATTAATAAAATAAATTTGAATTGCGAAAAATTAAAATAAATATATAATAAAAGCTAAAATGTATGACTCTAGAAATAATAAACAGAACTATTGTTGACGTGTTTTTGTGTCTCTTTTACTGATACTCCTCTGCACAAGCAAGTATGTCGTCCAAACTTTCCCTTTTTTGTTTTCCCGGGCATTGAACCCGCAACATGAATCAAATGTAAACCACCTGACTAACTGAGCTACACAGGCGATTTATTAATATAAAATAAATGAAACATTAATATCTGTGTAACTTACTTACTTACTTTTAGCGAAATACGTAAGTAATTAAAATTGATTAAATTTTTCGCAAATATTTTTATCAATCAGACGTGTTTACATTATTAAATTAATGAAATAATCTCTTAAGATTAAAATAATAAATTACCACCTGTACATTTTAGCTCCATTGATCACACAATAGCAAGAAGATACCGAGTTCGAATCCGGTTAATCAAAAAACAAGTACTATGTAATGCCATGATGATGATCTTTCTGCATATTTGAAAATATATTTTTAGTATCCATGTACATAGTATGTTAATATTATCAGTTAATGAAACTTGTTCCTTGACTGGGCTCGCGTTGGAACTTTGTCTCATTACATTATGCCGTATCATCTACAAAATCTGACCGTGTTTGGTATGACAAGGTTCTAGCGCGGACACAGTGATTTTATTTTTGCATACCCACCCGCTTCGTAAACCTTTATTTTAATTTTGTATTCTCAGTAAGTGAATTGTAAAATTCTTATGAGAAATAAATTATTATTTAACCGTAATTATAATTTTTCCCGTAAATCGAACCTAAAATTTTCCATGTAACAAGCATTCACTGTTAGACACGTGACCAACAATTACAGTGATGGTGTAAAGGATAATAAGTATCCATATGTACTTTCTTATACAATCCCAACTCCTAAGTATATTAAATCCAATATGTGTAAGAACTACAATGACGCAGCTGTATTTTTCTGAATCATTCACCGGTAGTATCTGTAAAATTATTGGGATTTATTTCAAAAAATATTATCAACACTAATTTGAAATTTTAGTTCCTTGAACATTATAGGTGCCTCCTAAAGGAATTGACCTATTTTGAATCGGATCTTTTTGTGTAAAAATTCGTATCCAGATGAATCCTAGGTATAGTTTATGAAAATCTATTTATTCGTCATATCGTATCATGTCAGGGAAGTTTAAATTATAATTATTTTTTGAATAGCGCCATCTGTTGATAAAACTTGTTTTTTTGCTTTTACTATGTTTTCGTAATTGTTATTTAAAATTATACAGTTTACTTTATTTATCGACATTATTAAAAGTTTATAATAATAGTTTTGAGTTTGTATCAGATTCTAAAGCCACGATTTGGCTAAAATAATTCCATCAAAGCTCGCTTAAGCGGATTACAGAAGCGGCGAAAATAAACACTTAAATTACCTATACCTAATATTAAAACAATTTTTTTAAACTTTTTACAAAAAAAGAAAGAAACAAGATAACTGCTTACCTTAAAAAATATTTTATACAGGCACAGATCACCTACTTATCCGTAAAAAGATTATTCAGATACAGAAATATATCTAATCTATACCCCACTAGGGATAACGAGATATTAATTAATCCACAAAAGCGTATTCGACAATTGTCGTATTTTTCCGTCACGCCTGTTCCAACGTGATATCTATAACGCCATTATTCACCGGATTAGCTTTTTGCGATGAGTCATAGAATATTCAAAAGGGAATAATTGGATTTTGTTCAATCTATAAATGTTTGTCTGAATCAACCCTTAGCATTGTTCATTGACTAGCTATTTCCATGAAAGAGATAAGGCGCAGAGGAAATTTTTAAGTGTACCAACTACCAAAGTTATAAAAAAGTTTTACAAAAATATCTGATGATTATTATTGTATTTCTTCAAATTCTTACGATCCTTGTGAGAAGTTCAAAGTTTTTTCCAAATTTACAACATTAATTGGATAGTCACAATATATTATCTAACAATAATATTACTTTGAACTTCTCAATACTTGATACACGTTGCAAAAACGACTATATTGTTAAGCACTCAGCATCAAATTACAATAAATTAAGCTTTCGTAAATTTACAGTTTTATTTACAAACGTTTTAAATGGCAATATAAGTGTGGTTTCAAAAGGGGTGACCAACTGTACTGACCGCAGCGCCGAAGTAAATTACTAGCTTGAATCAACTGTACGATCAGCAAAATCGATAGTTATCGGACGAATATTTTTTAATCATGCATCTTGCTTCACTTTTAACTAATGCTTTTTGTTTCAACTTTACTGTTTCGTAAGACCCATCTCGATCACGGAAGCTTTCAAAGAAAAAAACACATTAAAGTCGGTCGTCACAGACACACAGACCCACAGACACGTCAAACATATAACACTCCTCTCTTTACGTCGGGATTTAGAAATACACGCTTCATAACTCACAGATATAACCTTAAAGCTACAGTTCTGATTTGCCGACAGGAAGTAAAGAAGAAAGTTTCTGTTGCGGTTGTGTCATAGTGGCTCGAGGCTAGTTTATATGAAAATTTCTAATGAACTGGAAGTCTAGTCACAAGTTCTAAAGCATAAATAAATAATCATAGGCAACTTTCGAACAACCGTAATACAACATAATAATACATACAGTATATGAATAATGAAATGGTGAAATATTTCAAAGATAAAATGCATAATTTTCTGCAATTTAAAAACTCTTAATGGTTACTTATATAACAGAAAATTATTCTTGTACATATATTATGTTATATTCGCTGGGTAACATTTTAATTTTTAATATTGAATCACAATTTTCTTATTTATACATTCCGCAACGAATTACTGAATCTACATCATTAGTCTACACATTTATTTAAGACCGTTCGTTCCTTTTGAAACGCTGTTAAAATAGCAAGTAAACAGTTTAAAATATTACTCTTCATACCTAGAAATTCTTCGACAAATAGAGTACGAATACGCTCTATCTAATTAGGTATGGAACAAGAGACCTCATATTATACTGGCACTCCGCAAAGGTTAATATTATTGCAAACTTACGCCATCGTGTGAATTACGCAACATGAATATATATCAGGACATGTTTTGTACAAGAATAGAATCTCTTTAATGCAGTTTGCCGTTTCAAAATATAATTACGGTTCGTTAGAGGAAGTTAAGCATACTGCTAATCTAAATGGACGGGTTGTTGCAGAATCATAAATTCTTTTGTTGGATTTTTTGCCACAGAACTAAAGAGTTTGCTTATTAATTTAACACATGCAAAATATGTATAATGTTTGTTTTTCCTTTTTAATGTTTGATTAAAAAGGAAAAACATGCCACAGACATAAAAGAAGAAACAATGATACAATATAAAATAATTATAAATGATTCTTCATTTATTTAAAAACGTGATCTCTAACTTCGTATTGCTCTAAAAATTAGTCCCTTGTCATCAAAAGTGTCATTCATGTTGTTTTATAAAAATATACTTATTTTCGATAATTTTATATTTATTTAAAGTTTAGAATAACCTGCACCTCTGTGTTCTGGGTTCGAATCCTAGGGAAACAAATAAAAATAAAAAATAAATGTTTCGGTTGGATAAGCATATAAGGCTGAATAAGTCACAACACACAGACGCATCAACCACCTATATTCTATATTATAATCTTATTTAATTCCTCCTCTATACTAAACTTATAAAAATCAATTCGCTGAGTTTAACTTTACTCAGAATTTATTTTTAATTAGGATTAGGTTAGAATTGCACACCTGGTAAAGCTTTGTCAGTAGAAAAATTCTTACTAAGGGAAAACCACATTAAAGTAGGTCAGGCACCCGAGGCCGCGAGGTACAAGATCGCGTGCGTCTTAAAACTGAAGCGAATACGTGGGATTTGAGTACCGAAGGCTAAACTCAGAGGATTTGAAAAACTTTAAAATTAAAAAATTTAATTAACTCCATTTTTCGTTTAATTATTTTAATACCTATTTAATCACGTTATATTTACACACTTAAATGACATTAAAAATATTATATTTAATTTTATTATATTATAAATTTTACTAACTAAAACAAAAAATGTTTCCTAACATTAAATCAAGAAAAATAAATATGGAAAGAAAAATTTAATTTTCTTCTGCTATTCTATTGTGTGTTAGTTTATGTTCTGTAGATTTAAGATTGTTCATTAAAAAAAAAATTAACAGAAAAACAAATCGTTTCTCTATATAACATTTATTTAAGGCAATGACCAGAGTAGTCCACACATAAATGACCTAAAATCGTGTCTGTCCCATGTCTCGCCAGGGGTCATAAATCCATACAAATATTTGTCATATAGGACGAACATTTCAAAGGAGAGTTTGATTCTCTCCTTTGAAGTCTTCGTCCTATAAGACGACTCACGCCTACATATTTTAATGATGCCAATTTTCCGCGAGTGGTTCACTTCGCTTTCCTTTTGAATTTTCTCGCGTATTTTTCCCCTCATCCATCTCTTTCCACATTTTCTTGCACAGATTACTGTTGATTTCAAATTCCTGCTATTTATTTATTTCAAATATTCAAAAAAGTATTTTTGTACAACAAAATGATTTGAATTTTTAGTCATGCCACTACTGAATAGAGAAGGAATTTCTTTTAAAAATCCGACTACAAAAGAGGGGTGTTGTGGTCTGGTTGTGGACGACCGTATGTGTATGTGTATAAAGCTCCTGAATTGATTATCAAGTTTATATTTTTTCGAGATATACACATTAAGACATTTAAAATGTTGATAATATTTTTAATAGTAGGTAATGATGAGAGACATGAGCCCGGTACGACTCGACACGAAATCGTATGTGCAGTATTTGGTCATATTTCTCGATGTCTACATCGGGAGAATTTCACGCTAGCTTCGTTTTTCGTTCCGCCACAATCGTATTTTATACCTCTACTGGAGTCACGAACTAAATGTGGGAAATGGTATAACGTTAAAGTCTCGATTTCTAATCTCGCGACGATAAAGTGATCAACGCCGTCACTTCGCCCAAGCAACCACTGACCCAAATGTTATTCTCTGTTTATTCTCTGTGGTGCAGAAATGACTCTAGTTAATGCAGTTATTTCTGCATGTTATTTCTTTCCTTCAAAGAAAAAGAAAATAATTTGCTTTTAAGCTTTATTATACTGAAAGGAAGTAGCGGCCACAGCTAGTTTTAATTAATGTAAACAGAAAAATGATGAGTTATTAGATTATTATAACGAAGAAACTAATAACGATGCGTATTTTGTTTAAAAGGCTGATATTATCGAGAAAGACCTTGTCTACAATTTAAGAAAATATATTCATCCATTAGTGATATTTTTATTTGTAACCTTACTTGTTTTTTTACTATTATAATAGTTTATATAATTTGTTTATAGCGATTTTAATAGACGATTCTTAGACACCTCTTTACAAAAACAAATCTTAGACAGCGTCTAATATCCCTTTGTAAACCGGATAAACCTTTATAGTTACTTTTATTGTGAGCTACAGAGATTTCTTTCATTAAAAGAGCAATAGAGATTCTCGATAAAGCAATTAGCTGTTGAATGCAAATTACACCAATTTACTAATTGACCCCGCAGGGGAATCCATTCACAGCGAAGTATATAAAGATGAATAAACAGAGAACACGAGAAATTGAAGATAATAAAACACCCATGATGATTACAAATAAGAGGGTCTAATGAATATATAAAAAGATCTTTATGAATTTTAAGATTATTTTATTAATTTAAAATAGCAATGAATTCACCAAAAGCAAATTTAATGCTGAAAAGAATACTTAGAGCCCCAATATCAAGTTGGAACGGTTATAAGAATATCTGCATGACAGGTTGGCGTTATATTGCTGTTATAAATCAGAGATTGCGACGTTCGCGG
The DNA here is from genome assembly GCA_912999735.1 of Aporia crataegi. Classification (NCBI taxonomy): domain Eukaryota; kingdom Metazoa; phylum Arthropoda; class Insecta; order Lepidoptera; family Pieridae; genus Aporia; species Aporia crataegi. The sequence goes on from OU538736.1 coordinate 9,359,414, forward strand.
TACCACCTCGCGGCGAGGTGACACCAATCAAATACATAAATAACCATCCATTACTACTTCACACGACAGCTTTGATTTCTTATAAAATTTATTTTTAAATAAATTACATAACTAAACGGCTTTTGTGAGCCTTTTATATATTTGTAAAAATATTTAAGGTACATATTTTATGGTATATTTAGACTTTTGTAAAATAACTCCAACTTTACTATGGATTTATTTCCTAATTTTGTCCCTAAAGTAATGTTGGTGACATTGTAGAATTATTATTACTTTTTTATTTATCACATACAGTGTATTTTAATTTTCTAATATTTTTTGTTTTAAATTATTTATTTTATCTCATTGAATGATGAACATTACAATTCATTTTATACCTCGTTTTATTTCTCCATTATTATATAAATATTTGTTTCATTTATTTCTTACAGTTTCCATCTTTACAGCCACGTAATATGATTGTGATAGAAATATAATCTTATTCAATATTATTGATAAAAGATAACTAAATACATATTACATATATTAAAGTATAATCCAAAATGTAGACACCAAACTTATTTTTTTACGTAAAAAATCAATTTCCTCCACAATCTCATTAGAATCTAGATGCATTGTCGTTGAAAGAATTGGAACCAAAGAGCCTTATAACTTGCATTCAAACTTTAATGACTACCTACTTATATATAAAAGAACCCATTTTCTTCGTTAGAAGTGTATTTAAAACTACGGAAAATTGGAGTTTTCAATAAGCAGTATTTTCATTTGTAAAATTTTACTATAGAATTTTATTTTTCTCCTACAATATTCAGATCTTGTCATACATTTGAATATTTAAATACATAACAATAACTGTTTACTCAACGAACCTCTACCTGAATAAACTATATTATTAGCTGCATTTAAGAATTCTAAGTTATTTTCATATTTTTTCAACTCTTATAAAATGAATATTCTTTTTATAAATATTTTTTACCTCCTGATGCAAAAAGATGGGGTGTAAAAGCTTGGCGTGTCTGTTTCTAAGTATCTGTGTGTTTTGTGTTTGTGTATTTAGCTTCGTAACTCCTAAAGACCTAAACGAAAGGACCGACCGACAGAGTCATTCGATGACCAAATTCCTTTATTTATGAGATATTTTAATCTGTTATCATCATTTTGGGGGTTTTTAAGTTATCTTCAACTTCCCTTACTAATAATACTATCAAAATTGGCGGGCATCACCTAATACCTAATCCAAAGTAAATGAGGAACTTTTGCCTATTAATGGCTATTCCGTATTACATAGAATTCGATGGCGTAATTGCTCGATACATCCACATAACGAGTAGGTATCGAGGGCGTTCAAGTGAATCTTGTTGCAGTTTGCATAAAATCGATATTTGCAAATGTAGGTGCCACAGCCGTGTGAAACTCAATTCGATTTTGCCTCGAAATTCACCGTGCGAATAATCACAGATCTCTCGTTACTATATTTTCAACATCCCTTATTAACGTATAGGTATATATACGCATAAATTTAATAATGCTTATAATTTGAGATTACGCTTTTTATAGAAATTTGCTTAAATATTGAACCAGTACAGCAAGATCTTTGTTTAACCATACACTTTTAAAATTATCTATACTCATAACAAAATGCAAAAGAAGCCGTGTTTGTTCAAGCTCAGAAACGCAAAATGATTCCTTATTTCAATATTTTAGTGAATTATATAAAATCATGGTACGGCTGATTAAAAATAAATAGTTTATTATTTATCCACATTCTTATACTAATCTCTATCGAATTTATTTTACTCTCACAAAATCAAAATTCGCATCATAATACAAACTTTTAGTCGAGATGAGAAGTTTAAAATTTATGAAAATCTGATCATTCATTTATGAGGTATTGTTATTTGGAATTAAATTCTCTTCAACTGCACTCGTGAATCATTGAATACATCAAGTTCGATGATATAAAATTGAATAGAAAGCAAAATTCATCGTGACATTTGCGGAATATTTATGCCAGTTAATTAACGATAAAAGAGGAAATTCGTGTATTCGGGGCAGGAGTCGGGCGGAATCTAATTTACTCGGACGTGGACTTTTGCCACTGCACTCCAATAAGGTAAATACCGTGGACACTTGTGCCTGACCCATAAAATAAACACTTATTGACCTTATGATACTTGCAGTTAAGTAATTGCATTTTCCAAGCATTCCCTCAGATATTACATAATTTGCTTCTAAGAATTGTAAAAGAATGTGATTATTTAGTTCAACTCAAAAGGAACTTAAAGGAAAATTTATTCAAAGAAATATAATTAAAGAGAATTTATAAATTAAATTACTCGTTTGTATGAAAAATAAATGTGTCTTAAACAATTTGATAATATAACTTTGAAAGTACCTTCAGTTTAACATTTAGGTAGTATTTTTAGATAATTTTTAAGGACTCCATAAAATTAATTAGCTTCATTTAAAGTATAAAGGAATTTTTTAATAATACTTAATCTATTAAGTTAAGTTAATTATAAGCTTTTTATAAATTTAAATGCTCGTTTACTTTCTGACGACACGGATAGGGTAATTGCGGCATTGTTATGAATTTGACTTGCAGTGAAGATTTGGTATACTATTTCTTGAAGATGCATTTTTGGGGGTTTTTTTATAATTTCTTTTTGCTCTAAATTTTATTTTATACATAAAAATAACATAAACGTTGACGTTTAGTTCCCCGTCTCAAGTATTCTCACTAAAGAAATATTCAATCAAAAATAAAACCGTAGGTACAATATCATCAACGATGGTTAAAATCATCGCTTACGCAGCAAATAAACTATTTAATTGAAATTCTCTTCTTCTTCTATTTTCTTGAATTCTTCTTTTCTTGAGTTAAAAGCAGAGAAACATGTATCTTGCAATTATGGTTATACTAGCAGAGCGCCGCCATTTCACCCACTCTAAAATGGATTTTTTCCCGTTATTGTAAAATTTTTCATTGATGCAACGCTCCTGGTCGTAACGTGGTAAACTTAGACTTCCTTTATAAATAATCTATCCAATACAAAGATAAATTTTGAATTCAAACCAGTAATTCCTAATATTAGCTTTATAATATCAATATAGATACCACTTTATCAAGTACTAACACTGTTTTTATACAAACAGGTAGGTACATTTATAATTGCACAGTAGACAAAATAATTTTATTAACATTAATTTTTCGCGAGTTCACAGGAAAGAACATCTGTCTTGCAAGTATGGTTATATTAGAAATATTTCTCGAATTGTTTGTACGTGCTTAGCTCTTTCATTAGACGTACGTCGCTTGCAAGAAGCCCGTACTTTGTACCAAGATTGATGGGCTGAGGATGGATTTGTTCTATTCCCGCTCCCTCATCCATCATTCAGATATTTTTCCGTGTCTCAGCTTGTTTAGCCTAAATAGATTGTAGCCTTTGAAGCATCACTCATATCGACATGAATGTCACATTAACTTTTCTAACAATTTTTCTTTTCTACATATATACAAAACACCCTTACAATTTTTAACGAGTCGTGTTATAAATTCAGGTGTTTGTGGGTGTGTGGCTCCATGGATCTGCTGAGAAATTGTAGCTTCAAACCAATGGACCGCTAAATAATGTATATTATAATTGAAATTAACAAGGCTATATACCTATCATACAAATTAACCTGATATATTGAGTAAGGCGTTACAACACTTCCAACTGAACGCGCGGAATGTGTCAGATCAAAAAACAATTTGATTACTTAATAACTATAATTCCTAAGGATTACTAAGGATAAGGTTAATAAAGTTTTATACAATATAAGCTTCAATCTGCGACTCCCGTGGTTTAGGCGTTAAAGCTTAACAAACAATCAAATATTATACTTTTGCATTTATAAATTATTATAACTATAGATTACAAAAATACTGTTTGTATAATGCCATTAATTCTTTTTAACAAGTGATAAGCCACAAAATTTCCAAACTGAAATATTTTTTCCCTTCGGGATCCAGAAACTTTGCGCTAAATATATCGACTAGTCAATTATATAAGTCAATAGGAAATATTGGTACATATAGAAGTTTGTAGATAAATGTTATTTTGTTACAGCAGTAAAAAAAAGTCTTGTAATGAGGCAGTTTTCAAAATACCAAAAAGTCATGTTTTTGACATAATTGCCTTTTTAACTCTCGACAAAAAACATGTGTTATAACTTCGACGTGTGTGTTTGTCTATGATATTCTGACGTATATATTGTGTCGTCATTTCGGTCGGTGTCTTCAAAATTGTTGAAGGAACTACACGGACTAAACCTTTAGTTTTTATGTAAAATCAAAAAGCAAATGCGTATTTCCTTAAGCTCGTAAACGCCACATTGTCGTTGATAGAAAAGCAAGATTACTTTTGTTTTCGACAAACTCAAACGATACAATGGAATACATTATTAGGTGTTTGTTTCAGAGTCGCTGTTTCCCCGTTTTGTGGAACCTGTCTCTAATGTTACCGTCACAGTGGGAAGAGACGCGTTGCTCGCCTGCGTCGTTGAAGATTTGAGAGGATATAAGGTATTTTATTTCAATACACAATATTACTATACACAATAGACGCTCATAAACATTAGACTTTCACGATTTGAACTCATTATTATTAAATATAGCGGGACTTATCGCGCAAAGAAACATTATTTATTTACCTCGACCTTTCGACCGTGTTGCAACGGCCGTGGTCACAATAGACGCTAACAAATTATTGTTAAAAATACACAAAAATAGAACTTTTAAAAAAACTAGACCAGATTCCAAAAAGTCGTTAACAAAAAGAAACTTAAAAACGGCACGTGATCATTTTTGAAAATTACAGTTACAATAATTGTATTAAAATTTAAAATTCATTTATCATTCAAAAACACTAGTTATATTGTCAATTTATTTTATAGGTATATGAGTGAATTCCCGTATCTCTTAGTTGGGTATGGAAAGACACATTTCTGTATCTGAATGCAGGCAAGTAGGTGATTACCTGACCGAAAAATTCATTAGTACCCCCGGCGCAACGCAGACGCGTAAACCACTTAGCCACGGAGGCGGTTAAATGTAATATAAATGGAGCAACTATAAAAAAATCCCTATTACAATTAATGAAGCGCATAATTTCATTTAAATCATAACTCCAAGCGGAGTCTCGGAATCTGTGTGCAAATATCCATACCATACATGGCTAGGAACTAACTAATCACATATTCGTTACGACTATTTGCAACTGATATATTAACCGGAATTCTATACAACTTCACTGCGACGCACTAAAGTTTTAACAAGCTAACTTAATATCACTTTACTCTGAAACCATTCGCCATATTAATCATGCAAGGCGACTAGTTAGAACTGAAGTTGCTGCTAATAGCCAGATTAAAAAAGGAAAAAAGTTTTACATTTGAATAAAGCTTACCCATTTTACCGACAACTATTAGTTCTGACATTTATTACGTTAGACTGACCTCACATAGCCGGAATGGTCCCTCTGAATTCACATTATTAATTACAACGTCAATAAATTCATAATCCGAAAAAATCTTAATATGTTATTATCTTAATATCTTAACATTCCCCACATTGTATGGAGTTCTGAGCTTACTGGCCAAGCTTAATGGTGGAAATTTAAAACTGTCAATATCGCTTGTATAAAACAAAATTATTCAAAAGCCTACTAAGTTTGTGCCGCAAGGGGCTGTAAGATTTTTCATTCAAATTACTTTAAATAGACTCTAGCGAGTGTAATTTATCAAGTTATTATGAAGCTTATGACGGCATTTGTATTTTATTATCTTATCTTTCATCTTCGCTTATGACTATTATATTTAATCTTACGTCAACATTTCTCAATATTAGAAGGTAATTTCTGTTAGGTTGCGGTATTTTTTCACGTATGGGTGGAAAGTTGTATCGATAATAATCTGTGTTATGTATGGGTAAGTTTTAGTAATTCATATTGTTATTCTATCAATATCAAGTTCTCAATTATTTCTATTTTGAAAAGTTTTTTTTTAGGTTAGGAATGATGTAGAATAGTTTTTTTTTTGTTTCACACGCATGTTATATTAATTATAATATAGTTATTAAAAAGTGAACAAGTTCATTGATGTGGTGAATTGATGACTTAATAACAAATTTCATTACAACAGACAGACAGACGAGTGTTCTAATCAATGAATCAAACTAAAAAAATTAGTCAATGGATTTGTACCTCTGCTCTTCGGAAAATAGTTAACTATTAACTAAAGATAACTAAATAACTTCAGGACTTGATACCGGATAATATTTTTCTTTTCTGGTTTATTTGTCTTACACTAACATCATTAGTGGTAAAGTCGTCAAAAATAATGTCGACAAGAAGACAATTGTTAACAGTCCACAGTTGATGAATTTGAAGCCAATTGTGGACTGATATAATGATTTTTTTTTTTCGGTAGGTCACATATATAAATATCGAAATTCATAAACAATTTATGAAAAAATCAACAAAAACTAAACAATATGAGAATTGAATTTTAGTTGATCTCGAAAGTGTAAGATGAAAGAAGCCCTAACCTATAGGTTTCTAAGGCATAGATCCTCAAGGTTTTGCTATTTAAATAATTAATTAATTATGTTTTATTTATTTCTGTTGAAACACATTTCGATCTATTATTTTTGGTTAAGCTTTACTGAATGTACTAAACTAGTTTTTCTTACATTTTGAAGTATACAAAAAAGCTCAAGACAGACAAAATGTTATTAAAGCCTGAATCGGATCTTGGAGCATCTCCTTAATTTTCTACACGAGATATCATAGGAGTCGCAAAGACGAACATTTCTTTGACGAATAAAAAAGTCAACACTCGTCTTTGGTATCACACTCTTTTAGAAATGGATCGTGCTAGGATCTTTAAGTGTGCTAGGCACACTGTCGGCTGTACCGCGGCGCATCAGCACGCGAGGTGTGTTCACCAAAGAGTGCACACGTGTATGTAGTTATAATAGCCCGACCATGAAATATGTGTGTGTCGTTGATAGCTCAACAGCTGTACTCACACAAGACGCAAAAGCTACGTACTGGTTCAATTGTAGTGTGCTAGCACATTGAAACAAAAAGAGTAAGAGACACGGTTTCACAAAGTGTGCTACAAATGAGGGCGCAGATGAGTTGAAGAGCCATCACTCCACGCTCGTGTTGAAGCATTGTGGTCTAGAACAGAGATTATTGAATTAGCTCATTGTGTGCGCGGAATTATATTGCAGAATACTAAACGACTACGTGATTTTTCTATATAGAACGCATTAAAATATTTTAATGACGTAATGAATTTAAAGAAAAATAATTATTCTAGGTTTTAGCCCGTAAATTTATAACATACAAATTTTTAACTGATTTCTGATGTTTCACGAACTTTACAGCGTACATGATCACGATGACTGATAACAAAACTGTTAAGTGTCAAATTGTAGTAGTAGCTTTTATCTGGTTTAACTGATTTTCTTTTATGTGTTATTTGAGTAAATAAAAGACATATTTACGCTATAAATTTAAATTAAAACGCTATGTTGTAGATGTTGAGTAAAAAGCAGATAGTCAAACTAAAAAGATATTTGCTAAGTTTTTCTTAATAAATTGTTTTTTAAGCTACAAATATAGCTGAGGATTTTGCTACAATTAACAAAGTGGTCCTTTCACAACGTAAATTTAAAATAACTCGGGCATTTAAGTATCACTCAGCTTTTTATGACTCTGTCCGGGCTGTATTCTTATTAGTATCTAAAATTACAACATTTTACATGTTTATCTTTTAATAAAATATAGTTCAAAAAGACTTTGTTTAATTGTCCAATAAGGGCCCAATAATTTAAAAATTTGCGATCTATATGGGACTATCTGTGAAGCCGCCTATTAAAAAAATCGTTTCATAATTGACCTAACAAATAGAAAAAAAAACAGTAGTTCCTGAGATAAGCATGTTCTACCAAACGAACAATTCTTTCTGTGTCTGTGGGTCTAATGGCATTGGAGCTCCCAAAATAATTTGCCCCATTTCGATGCGGTTTTTCCCTTTCAAAGCTAACTTGATCGAAGTTATTTTTATCTAAAATTTATGATATTTCTTCCTTTTATGAGATAATGTTATTTGTTATTATCATCTTGGGGATCAAATCGTCTTCAATTTATTGTATAGTTTTAACATGTAGCCCATATAACTTTAGTTATATTTTAGGTGGCATGGGTAAGAGTCGATACGCAGACAATTCTGAGCATCCACCACAACATCATCACTCAGAATCCCCGCATCAGCCTCTCCTACAACGACCATCGGTCCTGGTATCTTCATATAAAAAACGTGCAAGAAGTGGACCGAGGGTGGTACATGTGCCAAGTCAACACTGATCCTATGCGGTCGAGGAAGGGGTACTTGCAAGTTGTAGGTATGTATACCTTTTGAAATATATTTATTTATTTCAAACTTCAAACTAATATAACTAACCCGAATGCGTTAGCTAAAACACGCAAGATAATCACTACATAGTATAAAACAAAGTCGCTTTTTCTTTCCCTATATCTCTTTGTATGCTTAAATCTTTAAAACTACGCAACAGATTTTGATGCGGTTTTTTTATAGATAGAGTGATTGAATAGAAAGGTTTTTCTATATGTTTTTACCCGTGCAAAGACAGGGCGAGTCGCTAATTAAATAATAAATAAATATTAAATGTATTACATTCCCTATCATCAAAGCAATTTTGTCAGTTAATTATTATATTATAAATATAAATTATACTTAATATTATAAAGCTGAGTAGTTTAATAATAATACTTTAGGAACAGAAACAGTTCAAATTGAAAAATTAGAACAAAGTTTTTTGTATCACTAAAGTTATCAATATAAATGTTAACTACAATTTATGAAGACCCGTCATCCATTTATGAGATATTATTAATTATAAAATACAGCGTTTTTGATAAATTTCAAAAGCATTGTTATTAATATTATATAATTTCTGTTGTAATTGTTGTCGTTATATGAAAGAATACAAGATCTACGCTTTGATCCCAGATTCATAATAACGGTGATTAAACACATCAGATACATAATCTCTTAATATAAAAGCCCAAAGTTTTTTCGTTCAATGGATTATGAAGTCAACAATGTATTGTACTTTTTATTTATTAATCGACATCAAAAGGAGGCGTTTAATTCGTATGTTCTAAAGGTTGTTACGCGATTATGAAGTGTTATGAACTCATTTCAAAGGTTCTTGTATTTATAGCCAAACTGTAACAGAAGATTAAGAGATTCAGAGCACAGAAGTCTTTATGATTAAGTTAAAAACAGGCCTAAATACAGATAAAGAGAATATTTGGATCATTGGGAATTTTAATTGGAAATTATTTGGAAATTATATTTAGTACTTTTAATATAGTTTGTCGTGTCTTTTTAAATAAGTTGTATGAAGAGTAAAAATTCCCTTATTTCGCAGTACCACCAATGATCATAGACAACTTGACATCGACTGATATGGTCGTACGTGAGGGGACAAATGTCACTATGGTATGCCGAGCGACCGGATACCCGGAGCCGTACGTCATGTGGAGGCGGGAAGACGGCCAAGAATTCAACTGTAACGGGGAGTCAGGTAACACAATTCTAAAACCATTCCCTTTACAGTATCTTAAACTGGTGGACCTCGCGAACTTCGTATCACTTCAGAGTTATCATATAAAATGTCATTCCATAGAAAATGTATGAGGAAACGAATTTTCATTATAAACACTTTCGTGATGTTTTCTATACTTTTAATAGTTATTCTGCTATTCTCAAATTAGACGAATCCTAAAAATTAGAGATCATCTAATTCGGTTTACCATTCTTTAGTTTAAAATGAATAAATAACCCGACTTTGTTTTATATAATATATATACAAAAAAAAAATCATTTATGTGGCGGATTGTTCAACAAACATTAGAAATACCTTCCGTTGATCTTTCGACAATTGAAACTAAAGACAATTTGAAAATACCCCGTTTAGTACATTTAAAATATGATTCATAAATGGATTTATTCATAAATCAGATTCATCTCGATTCAGCTTTCAAATAAACAACCCGCATCGAAATCCATTCGTTAGAAGCTACGATAATACCCACAGACACGTGAAACTTATAACACCCCTCTATTTCACAGCAGGTTAATAATTCTGGACATAATTTACTTTCAAGCAACAAAAGTTTTAAGGCATGAAACAGAATTCGCTTGAAAGAAATTCTAATACAATATTATGGCGAACAAATTCCGTTTTCAATTTCTGATTCAATCTTGTAAATATTTCGACTATGCGAAGATTGTACTACAATTTTCTTGTGAACGAAACGATTCGTTGAAGTTGTCATTTCGCCAAGTCTTTTCAAGCCATTGGTGTTTCTTTTCTTAATCAAAAACGATAGAATTTGGATCAATCTAAATTATAGAGTAGAGAAACTTAAATGACGAAATGGGAGCTCTTTGAAATAAGCCTTCATTTTAATATTTAAGTAAAATCAACTTATGATAATTGAAGGAAATGATAGTCAATCATTCGTATGTTTGTTTATCGCCTTGTAGCTCTGTCTATAATTGGTGGCAAAAGACAAATTTGTTACTAAAAACATGTTAGCTGACGACTTAATATTACAATCTAACTAATGATCATTGAATAGATACAGTAATTAACAGAAACACATGGAAATCTCTTTAGAAGGCTTTATGTTTGATTAACATGGGATTCTTGCTACTTAATTAGCATTAATATACTTATTGTTAGTAAAACATTTATACTTAATTTAACACTAATAACTTTTAAGTAAGTCAAACTAAAAATAAGGCTTTTTATTCATTCTATTTATTTTTTACAGTGAACGTAGTTGATGGCGAGAATCTGACCATATCGAAAGTGTCTCGTCTGCACATGGGCGCTTACTTATGTATAGCCTCAAACGGTGTGCCACCTTCAATCAGCAAGCGCGTGCTGCTCATGGTACAATGTAAGTATTATTATAATATAGTTTGTGTTATAGTTTATTAAATGTATAAATTATTTATTTCGATTTTTTTAGGCTAAACTTACACAATCTAGCAGTATTAAGTGCATCTATATCAAACAATTGTTTACGAACATCACTTATTCATAATAATAATGTTTAAATGCATTGTTTTATTTTGTTTGTTAGTACTTTCGTATTTTTCCTAAATTTTTAATTTTAATTTGACAACATTTAGTTTAACATGATATATAGTAGTCATGATTACGAGTATGTTTGCCGTAATATTGATGCATTTTCGAATTTGCACAATAAATATTATCAAACTGAAAGTGCATATAAATCTATTTTAGTGCAGTTTTTTTAAAGCTGATGTAATCGAATTAGATCTTATCAATTTATGAAGATCTATCTGTTCATCTTTTCATGAAATATTCTTTTTTGTAATTAATACGTTAAGGTTTTTTTAATTGCTTCAATTTCACTTGTAAAATATTATTTTCCTCTATTGTATAGCAATTAATAATTCAATAATTCACAAAGCATACAAGATAGTAATTATAATGTTTTGTCTTTCAAAGTTAACTTTAATAAAAAGTATCCTTTATTAAACGGGAAATTAATATAGACTAACTTTTTAACTGTTTTTAATTATCAGTATTAGGTTATCTTGATAAGATTATGTTAATGCTTTCTATATTCTCATTAAGAACTATCTGGGCCCGCGGTTTCACCCACTGAAAAGGAAATTATGCTATTTTCGCAATATTTTCATTAATGATGTATTAGTTGATCACAACGTGATGCTATATATGATGAACAATACATTTTCCGATAGTGAGTCGCGAATGAATTTCCGAACGTTTAAGGTACGTTCTTTTCTTGAAGGTCCCGAAGTCTCAGTTCGGGAAATACCTCAAAATGTAGCTGATTCTACAAAGTGGTAGTGCGTGGCAGGAAATATCCAACAAAACGTTAAATTGTAGAATGACAAACATCGAGGTGAACACGCAAATTTCTTTTTCCGAAGGCTATCTTAATAATGTTGTCAATTTCTCCTCAATTGGCAGCAAATTCTAGTTCCAATCAGAGCTAATTGAAAGCTTACTGTATATTGACAGCATACCGATTTAACTGACTGACAGACATCAACATCAATCTTACTAGTACAGAGAGTAGGATAATCACTCTTCATTCACGTGTCAAATTCCCACAATTTCTGTGTATAATGTCCTTGTTTGATCTTAATTATAGTTTTATATATAATTTTAAGTACAGTTAGGGGAACATAAAAAGTATAAAGAACAGAGGAGCGAACTTATCTCCCTGGCCAATTAGTTAGCATTGCACCGAAGGTTCTGGGTTCGAATCAATAAATTTCGGTTAAGCAGGCACAGAATGCTGATCTTGTGAAAAAAATGATCAGTTACGAATATGTGTCTGCGATAATATATTTTAGCCGATAGTTCGAAGTCATTCAGTTTATTTCATCATGTTTAGTCACAGAATCATTTGTGTTTATTATAATATAAAAATTAAATTTTTGTGTTAAAATGAAGAACAATACAATAAATACTTAAACAAAAACTGTCAGCTTACAAACGGAAACAAATTAACTAGCTCCAGACTGAATTGACCAATTATGATGCGGTTTTTTTAAAGCTGACGTGATCGAGATGGTTCGAAGTCACTATGATCATCTGTTCATATATGTGATATTTTTATTTGTTATAAACATGTCAGGAGTGTTTAAATTGTCTTCAATTCAACTTGTTGTGGGCTTAACACGATAAAACAACAATTAAATAAGAACTAAAATCACAAAGGAACAAAGCTGTCGAGCTGTCACAACGAGTACAGTTGAAACAACGAATGCAAATAAAAGTAATGCTTCGTCTGATTCTTCTGATAGTAAGACATTTTCTTTTAAATTCGAATTCAACGCAAGCGTCAGATATAATTTTTCTAGGGGTGAGGGTCGTTAACGAGTATTTACGAGCTGCGTTCACCTGACGGTGCCTTTGGTCGTAATTGCGCCCAATTAGAGCATTATGCTGACGTGAGCACGGCGTGGAGGCGATAATAGCGATACTATCTAACCGAGCGGGACATTTTCATCCCATTCTGCAAGCCAATGAGACGTCTCTTCCCCTAATTCACATTTCGTATCACAGAAACAGCACTCTGGTTATAAAGGACACGTAAAATTCTCACGTAACTTACACTCGATTAACTGGGAAATTTCCTGATGAATTTCGTTAGTTTCCATTGAAGACGCTTCTGCTCAGTCTTCTATTTATGCTTAGTCACATATTAATGACTGACTGATTTGTTTGTATACTTTTAGATTCTTCATAAACGTTGTTCACGTATTTAACATAAGAACATGAGTAATATGCATATTAAAATATGACATCGAATTTATTACTAACAATTACATATCTTTTACTTTTGTTGTCGGTGTGTTTTTATGTTATTATTAATTTATTTTAATATGAAATTACATTTCAGGTTGTATCTGTTTTTTATCTGTATATAATAAAAAAGATACGTCTCTCTGAACTGTATTAGCATTATATAATCCTGAAACAAGAATAGCGAACTTATAATGGATAAATTTACATCTGCAGTCTAATAATACAATCTTGACTTCTGCTACGAGTTTATCGCTTCTTGTGGAGTAGACATATCTTTTACTTTGATGTATAGAGAAACCTATTTAAACAGACTATTCATGGCTCAAGTGAGAACAAAAATTCATATCAACTTAAAAAATTAATACTGACTTTCTCTTTTTGACTAGTTAGGGATTAATAATTAACCCTTTCCTTATAAAGGATGCTTTAATCAAATAATTTCTCAAATGCTCTATCATTTTCTGGTTAATTGTTTTAATAAAACGAAACTAAACACTTTGAAAAAGATTTTAGTTGAGCAACCACGTTCATATAGAGATTATTAAAACTAAGCTGTTGTTTAAAACATTTTATATTGAATTTTAGTATATATAAATAATATGATATTGCAAATTTTAGTGAAAATATGTATAACAAACTTTTATATTAGTAATTTTAGTGCCACTGATAAAAAATTTAGAATATAAATAAATTATGGATTCAATATTAACTTTTCATCTGTTTTTGATATAGTTCTACCTAATTCAATGAAATCTTTCTACATAAGCTCTAACCATGAATATGAATAGAGCTTCATATTAGTCTGCATATCACGTACGATGGTCGCTATTAATGTGATTTATTAACGAATTTGGATGCAGTCCCGCCGATGCTATCGATCCCGAATCAGTTGGAAGCTGCGTATCTGGGACAGGACGTGACGCTGGAGTGCCACACCGAAGCCTACCCATCCTCCATCAACTATTGGACAACGGATAGAGGCGATATGATTATATCAGGTACTTTAATATTTTAAATATCTTTGGAATGTTGGTGAGGTGTATGAGGTGGACAGACTGGTAATAAAACCAACTATACTTCCATTATGTAACGTTTCAAAAGGCTTTATGTAGTAGCAGAACCAGCTTATATACTAATTTATTGCAGTAGCTTCACTCCTGTAAAATAACAATGGCTTTCAATACCTCTAACAAATAGTTTGGTCAAGTACTCAGAAAAGGAGCGATGCGTCAACATACATGGTTTCTACGGAATTGAAAGTAAAATCCAGCAGACATCTGTCCCTCTGTCTTTCTTTACAGACAATTTGGATAGTCAGTCAGCCTTCTGTACCTACAAAACCGAAAGATTCATAAAGCAATTAAGATGCATTTAAGATTTATTTTCCCGGGATTCGAATTCAAGACTTCGGCGTAACATACAGTTGCGTTTACAGTCGCATTAGGTTTATAATATTACAACCTTCCGTTCCTTAATCTTATAAATGTCGTAGTTCTAACAAAGTCTATATTTTATTATATTTATTTCGTTAAATAAAAAGGCAGTTTATTTAATCAATTTTATATTTTTTGTAACATCTTTGCATGTTATAATTATTATGTTTTATCTTACAAATTCTGCACTTTTAGCACTTCTACACGATGTTTTATTTAATTTTTCTTACTTGGATTACCTAGAAGAGATCGCTTGTTAGCGATGAGGCAGCCCGTTTCACAGCTAATTAATTATTTTTTTGTGCAATTAAAAAACAAATAAAACGTTGTAGGTAACAAATACGTCACTTCGCTAAGTGATGATGGTTACAGCCGAAAGATGAACCTCATGATCAAAAAAGTATCACCAAATGACTTCTCGTCGTATCGCTGCGTCGCAAAAAATTCATTAGGAGAGACAGATGGTTTAATAAGACTGGATGGTATGTTGTTAAGCCCTACACTGTATAATTTTGATGAATATCTTATTAAAAATAACGAGTATTTTGTAATATATCATAGTACTCTTACAATAGTGCCCAATAGTTTTGAACACTATAGATAACAATGGAACATCCAAAGTATCTCTTTCTTCTTCAATCTTTTGTTCCTTGTCGCTGATCTACTTAATATTATATAAAAGTTAAGAATTAAAATCAATACAGTCAGTTCTTCAATCTCGACAAAGTTGTTTCATCAACTTCCTACAATAATGCAGTATACACAGTATCAAAAGATTACGAATAAATAATAACAAATGCTTAATTTATTCGTAGAAATCGCATCGCCGTCAACAATTAGCACCACAGCCAACTACGTTCCAACATTTCCACAAAAGAAAAAAGGTAATTAGCGTTCTTCTAACTTGTTGTATGTATCGTAAATATTATTATATCTGAAGTAATTTGAAGCAATAAATGTCAAAACAGGTCGGGTTTGACACTGAATTAATTTTTCATGTCCATTTCACCCTTTTATCTACGGATGGTTATTGGGAAAATTGGAAATTCAATATAGCCAGCGATTAGACGAGCAATAGTCAAAGTTTCCGAGCCACGTGCAACGAAAGGTTGAATTTTGTATTTATTGCTTTTACCAGAAGGCAAATTTCGTTCAATTCCTTCTTTGTGTTATGTGAAATAAACGGCTTTTTTAAGCCCTCAAAGAAAAACAGACATTATTATTTTATTTATTACAAATTTAATTATTACAAATATTTTCTCTCGTTAATATATTTAAAGTATAATTACTTAATCGTATATTATTCTTCAGGAAAGCATAAAAATCGCTTGCGTGACAGCTCAGCTGAAAACAGAGTCATCGGGGATTACGAAGTTGAAGAATGGAAAGATATCGGTAAGTGAATTTTGAGAGTAACTAAACTTTTTCATTATTTATTTTAATATGTATAAAGTTCTTATTTATTTTTTTACCATTTACCATTTGTTTTTTCTTTTTCGTCTACTTCAAGCATGCTACCAAAACATCTACGTGTATCTTTTTTGAAAATCCATTAAAGATCTTGTAAATAAGTGAAATTAAAGACTATGAAAAAATCTCGGACGTGACAATTACAAATAAGAATATCTCGGGAATGGATGAACAGATAATCATAAATTTTATCTCAATTATGTCATCTTTCAAACTACGCTGCCACAGATTGAAAATACAGTCTTATTTTCTCGTCTTCACTGAAACTCATCAAAATTTGAACAGCTTAGTGAAACTAGAATTTAGAACTGCTTTCGTATTTGAATTGTGATTATCATATTGTCTTTATTTCTCCAGATTATGATTCAACGCAGTCGTCGAATAGCTGTATCTTCCAAGGAAGTACGCTAGTCATAATATTAGCATTTCTTAGCTGACATGAATTATTGTATGATTGTCTGCAGTGCCAACTCTAGTGCTATAAAAAAGATTTTTTTTAGAAAGCTTTGTATATCGCTTAATTAATGTTATGTAACCAATATTATATGTTATATATTATCTATAACAATCTGTTATTTGGTTGATAGATACATCAACTTGGATTTTTGATCCGTAGTTAACGCAATTAGACATCAAATAATAATATTAAAAAAGCCATGTCAAGATTGGGACGACATAATAAAAACATTCAAAATGTCTGGTTAAGAATAAACACATTAAGGTTCGGTTTTTCGATCAATAGTTAAACACTACATGTCAAATAAGACAAAATAGAATTACATGTTGGACTTGTATGTATGTCATTTGATTGGTCTAGATGTAAAATGTCACCTGCATAGGTATATTTTTTAAATCAGTGTTACATAACTGAAAAAAAATCGCAATTGTTTGACTGGATGACATTTTAACTATAAATTAGTGTTTCAAATTACAGATCTGATGCAATCTTTTTTTTTAAGCACATTTAATTTAATCACATTGGTAACTGTTTTATAAATGGTTGTCAATTTTGATTGGTTACGTTAATCACGGATCAACAACTCCAGATATTAATACTGTGGATTTACATGTCATGTCATGAGTGTTTTATAGTAGGTTCAAAGACGACAAAGTTCGAATACGTTTTTGCTCTATAAAAATCCAGAATATAATTATTTCTCGCTCTCGACTGAAATTCTCGAATGGGAGTCTGACAAAGCAATATGAGTAAAATGGTTTTGAGATCTCCTGGAAAAATAGTCGAAAACTGCACAATTCGATCGGAGTTGTAAACCCATTGTGGGCATTGTAACATTCGTTAGTTATTTTCTATTTTTCAGTAAGTGCTGTCGCAGCACTTTGCTTTTGCACCTTGTTATAATGGCCTCTTTTGTGAATTGTAAATACGTTTTATAAGACTGATAAATTCTATTTATTCGCTAGATACGAAATGGATTTACTTTTATCTTGAAATCAATCTCAAGGATAATTTCATAATTATTTATGGAAGAAAATGATTTTATACTTAATTCAATATATTGTTCAAGAACATGCCAAGATTTGTGAAGTAGCAGAGAAACTCAACGGGGTTATTTTTTCCCAATTATAGTAACTAATATATCTTAAAATGGTATTGGATACAAAACATACATTGATGGACAGACAAAAGTTCAGGGCTGGTTATGTGAAGGTATAGTTACTAGAATTTTTAATATTATATTATTGTTGTTTATATACATGGTGTTTAAATTAATAAATATATCTGCTTCAGAAACCTAACCCCCTTTCCTATAAACGTTGCTTGACTAATCTCATATTCTCTGTCACTTTTCCACTAACATACCTACAATTGATGATGCTAAAACGAGACAAAACATTGTGATCAAGTGGCAAAATGTTAAATCCACACTTTTTGTATTACTGTATTCATTTATATGTGTAAAATCATAATGATATCTTTGTATATAATGTATAGACTTTGTTGTACATAGTTTGTATATCTAGTCGTTCTATAAATACTACACAAAATGATCGTAGAATCCAAGATTTTTGTTTATTGAATCAGTTGGTATTAAAATTTTAAAAAAATATATTTTTTATTTTATTTACGTCCAAGAATTTAATTATCAACTAGGTAGATTATTCTTCTATTGTATAAGTAAAGACAATATATCGTGCTTTTCAACTGAAATAAATCCTAGTATATGTGTAAATTCGTACCTCTAGCCAACGTTAATTGTTAGAAATTACTATGAAACTCTAGCCTCTTAGCAGATTAGAATTATCTTAGTAGAAAATATACCTTAGATATATTT
Organism: Aporia crataegi; assembly: GCA_912999735.1. NCBI lineage: Eukaryota > Metazoa > Arthropoda > Insecta > Lepidoptera > Pieridae > Aporia > Aporia crataegi. Next base: position 9,378,073 of record OU538736.1, read on the forward strand.
ATTTATTATTTAAGAGTTTTTAATTATTAAAAAATAAAAGAAAAATCTTAGTGAGTGGGACATCCACATACATATGAAAAAACTTATTTTGCGCTTTAAAATGTTCTGTAAAAAGTCGCTATCTTTATTTTTGGTTAATCAAATATTTTGAATATCAACAGTAGGTACTTACATCAATTGACTAGAGCAAAACCTTATCTGACTCCCTTATTTTAAATCAACAAAGACAAAAGTTATTCAAAGATTGTAGTTGTTTTAATGGCTCTTTATAGCTCACGGACGGTGAACCATACGGAGCTCTGAATTGTCAGGAAATAGATTTATAATAATATATACTATTATTAGTATGCTGTTTAAAACATCGCAAAAGTTTGTTAATGTATTTTTGAATCGTTGTAAAGAAATAAAAGTACTTTTTATAATTTGTTTATCGATGAAGGTATATTTTTTGTTTAAAAATCTTTTATACGTGTATACCTTTATAATTGTTTAAAAACTTGTACATATCTTAAATATCTATCGTAAATAATCAACACAAGACTAATGTGTAGATCGGGTTTCAACTTTACCTTGTTGAAAGTCAAAGTCAGTCAAAACTATGATTTATAAACTGAATTTGTCACTTATTTCTGCCTTTATTAATACTTTAAGCTATAGTCTTCTTTGTCGAAGCCAAGAAATGCTTATGGAAAGATGGTGGAGTCACAACTAATGTCCGGTCGCTGACATTGGACTTACATTGTGTTCATATAAAAAAACTCATCAAAATTATAGTCCACCGTTAGCCATAACTGAAAGAGGTAAGCGACTGAATAATAAGAGATTTACTCGTAGTTTTTGTACGCATGTGTGCGTATTGTGATTTAAAGAAACTATATTGCACTGTATAAAATTACGATTTTGATTACAAGCATGACGGTTGGAACTTGATACAAAAAGCCTGTAAAAATAATGTTACCTCTAGATGTTTAAGAAGAATAAATGTTATATAAAATAGTGCGTATAGTTTTATTACTTATTTTATTGAGCCAAGGACCATCTATAATATAATGAAGGTCGGTTAAAAATGAATCGCAAAATGTGTTGGTAAGCGCATAACTCAACAACGCTTGGACCAATTTGGCCTATTCTTTTTTATAATATTCCTTGAAGTACAAGGATGGTTCTCACGGAGAGAAAAATTTGGAAAATTTTCTAAAAAGAAAATAAAAGAAAAACATTTTCCTCATATATTTTCTATGGAATGACGTTATAAGTGACACTTTTTTATTCGGAACTTTGACGCGATACGAATTTCGCGGGGTATACTAGTTTTTTATAAAATAGGACGTACTGGCAGGAAATTTATGAGTACAAAATGAAACGTAACTCATAGTGCGGCATGGCATAGACACATTTTTGTATCTGTTTCACTGACCATTTACTTTCATGTGATCAGCCTTCTGTGCCTAACAATTGAAACATGTCGGGGTTTTTTACTTGGTAGGTCATACTTTAGACGTAGTCATAATATATTCATATATTTATAGGCAATATATTCCAATCCAGTTATTGTTGAAGAATTTCAATTTATCTCAATTTGTAGTAATTAAATGTGTGTTATCTTAAAACTCTAAACCGACTTGAAAGTACACTACAAACATCGATGACTACAAAGTAATGAATAAACAACTATAGTTTGCTTTGTAAAAACACTAAACAAAATGATAAATATATGACGTCAGCGCCACGCTAATATGTATGATTTTAAATGGAGTAATGATATAATATCCTTATTATATAATATTGCTTAGTTCTGTTAGGTTTGCACAACACAATAAGAATTTAATAAAATTGACACGAACCAACAATGAAATAAATTTTCAATTGCAAGAAAGCAACAATGATAAAAATACAATAGTCATAGTTTTGTTCGATATAACTTAAGGGTATAAGTCACGGTCCACTGAATTCAAAGAAAAGCTTAGATAAATGTGTTAGCATTGCACGCGACCCATATTTTTTATTACTTTAAAGTTCTGACGCTGAATCAGTTGCTGACTGCTGTTTCTTGTTGTGATAATATTAATGAATAACATACATTGATTGTGGCTGATAGTCGATGATAATAAATTTAAAGATTAAGTTAATAAATAAGAGGAGAAGAGAAAACATAAACATTATCAACGTTTAAAAAATTCACGTAAATTGATGATATCTCTGTTTCAATATCTGTTAATTATATTATTATCAAACAGTGAGTCATGAAATAATTATCTTTAAGTTTAATTAACCAAACTTCCAAGTATTTTTATTTTTGTTGATATGAAAAAGCCTATTACGCAAAAAGGTAGGCAGTGTCCATAGACCAAGTATTTGCTTTGTAGAATTATGTCCTTTTTATTCATTACTTTTTAGTCCAGATTGTCGGTTCATAGTTAAATTTATGTATACGTCATATTATATTTCGTGATTTAAAGTAGTGGAGTCATGTGGCGCCCTCAAACCCGAATGTGAATAGAGGAGGCTCTCGTTACAGGAATTATACAACTAAAGCTCATTTTGCATATAATAATAGCACGTAGAATCTTAGAGGTATATAAACTGCATTCTACAGTTACTGCAAGGAAGCGTATCTTAATTATAAAAGGAAATTATTGGTCAACATACAAAATTCAGGTAAAAGATAAATTTATTAATTTTAACCAACAATTAAAAACATCTGAAAATTAACAGCACAATACCTACGCCACCAATCTGAAAAAGAAATATTTAAATTGCTTATTAAGTGACCGCCTCCGTGGCTAAGTGGTTTACGCAACTGAGTGTAGCAATGATGAGGTCCTGGGTTCGAATCCCGGGGGGGAAATAATTGTTTCGGTTGGGTAGACACAGAAGGCTGATCTCCTACTTGCCTGTAAAAAAAATGGTCAGTTAAACAAAACGAGATACGGGAATTCATTTAAATAAAAAAAGACAGACAATTCGACAGTTTAAAAACCCTCTACATATTATTTGCAAATAAGAATATCTCATGAATGGATGAACTATATTGTGGGCCAAGGAGCACAGGGCACAAGGCAAATGCATTGTTATGTCTGTTTTTCTATTAATTTCACTTTCTTTTGATATAATTGAGCGAGGGTGATTTAACATCTTACTATGTATTATAACATCTTTGTATTTTAACGAAGTTTCTATTGAGTTGCATCGATTTAAAGCTAAATGCTGTAGGTGAACTGCACAATCTTATATAACTTATAAACTGATGCAATTACGTCCTGGCAACATTGAGAGCGTATGGTAGCGATCAATTTCATCTTACACTGTAGCAACAGCTATCATAAAATCAACGATATCAAACTTACATAATTAAAACTCTCCCGTCATGTCACAATCGCTGAGCGTTTTATCCCCAATTCCTTTTATCATAAAACGACCGTGTATTCGTAAAGAATGTATGACAATATTGCCTAATATTACTAAGTTATAGGAAAATAAAATTCGCGCTCCTCGAGGGTTCAATCAAGCAAACACATTTCGCTTTTTATAGCCGATAACCTGCTATAAAGAAAAAAGTGTAAAAATAATAAGGCTTCGAGGGAAATAAAATATAATGGATCTTACAAAACGCTAGTTTATTTGGTCACGCGTAAGATATTCAGGCGTGTTGCGTGGTCCTGCTTTCATTTCCCAGAAAAACAAAGAAATATTTTTATATTTTTGTTTGGAGGGCGAAGAGGGCTAATTTACTTGCCAGTAATAGAATAAAACTAATACAGTAATGCATCGGCCTCATACAAAGGTACCTATTTACTTTTTAAAACTGAAATTGAAGAATCAGATTGCAATATGGAACTTAGTAATAAGTATTATATTATTTAATATACTACATATCTGTATATTTCATTATTAATAATAAGTTCTTAGTAAATACGTTGGAATGAATACACGAAACTTACTCGTATATGAACAATTTTTACGTCTTCTGTATGCAAATATATTAATTTTAACAGACGTTCAAATTGATAAATTATTTTGGTGTTGAATAGTCTATTCATCATGGTTAGTTACAGGCTCCATAATATCACGCTACAATAATGTCTATATAAATCCGAGTGAAAAATCTGTAATTTGAATTTAATTGCTGTCTCTACTAACATAATGTTCAAAACCAATAACAGTTACGATTTTGTTTACAAGGATTTATTTGATGCAATTGTCAACAAACAATGCCAAAAACTTTCTTTAAAAAAAAGGAAAATTAAAAAAAAATAAAAAATCCCACTTTTTCGATGTCCACATGTCCACTGTGAACATCGAATTGAAGACAGTTTTTAAAAACTCTGATGTGATATTTACAAATAAAAATATTTTATGAACGATTGAACAAATATAAATAAATAGCTAATATTATATGGATGACGTGAGATTTCAAACAAAAATCAAAATCAATCCTTTTGCTTAGCTACGATACTACAAACAAACATACTGACATCTCTCTTTTTTGACAATACAATGGAAAAATATTATAGTAAAAGTACAAAAATGTAATATTTTAGGTGTAAAATCTTTCTTACATTTTTCTAGCAATCTTCATCCAACATTTAAAAGGGAAATGTATCAGGGAAATAATTTTGTGTCCATCACATTAATGACGAAAACGACACCAACATTTTTATGTCTTCCCACCATTAAAATAATCACTTCCTCACTCCGCCTTTTAAATGCGACAGCTATTGCTTATGTAATATTAAGTTCGCAAGTAAATTATGTTTTGTAAAGTTTTCACTATTATTTCGTTAAAAGATCGGAAAATGCCAAAATTCTGGGCATTTGCCAACTTCATTTTCGAGCGGTACACACCTAGTGAACGCTGAATTATTATAATAAATTTTACATCGCGGTTGCGCAATAAATATTCATATTTTTAAATTGTTTTTTTTACTACTTTTTCAATTCTTTACATATATGAACGTTACAAATTTATCAAAGTCCTGATATTAGCTTTCCCGTTTAGTGAAACTATAGACTATAACGGAGAGGAAAACAGTGCCTCGAGGGTCGATGTAATTACCTGTACCTACCTGAATATAAATAAAAATGATACTTCTTTTGATCTAACAACAGGATATTTACAGAGTTAATTTATTCCGCATTTTAATCTTATATAATATAATGTAGCTTATAAACGAATGGATCGATCAAAAACTTTCAGAATATTATTACGTATGTAATGAGTAAAATCCCTTAACCCTGTGTATGGACGGATGGTATGGACACACACATTTTTGCGTATGTTTCACTGATCCTTTATAGGCATTTAGTTTCCGGGAATAAAAACCTACACTACGGTGCAAATTTTAGATACTTTAACCTATGGAGACAGTTGACGTACTACATACGTAGATTCGAGCAAATACAAAACTTGATTTTTCTATAGTTTTATGTAGGTATATTTGATCATATAAATATCAAAATCGTAATACGTTCATAATGGTTCCTATCTCACAGAGCAGATGAGTGGACGGTTAGAGAAGTGAGTCAGCTTATAGTGAAAGCAACTTGAGTTGGTTTTATTTTTCGTCTACCATTTCTGGCGGCTTAGAGCGCTCTACCGATTCGAGAATTGTAAGGGGAAGCGTGCATCCACAAGGAATATACCGGGAAATAGGATGCAGACGCTTTCTCGTTTTATCTCGGTGTGCAAATAATGTTATTTCTACGTACGTCTGTTCACTTCGTTCTACTTGAACAAATTGCCTCGTTTATTATTACTAATTGGAGCTAATTTGTTAACACGATCAAACAACCAGATTGATATATCTTTATTTAGCTAAGTTTGCGTTAGTTGTTTCTAAGTCTTTATAATATATCAACATAGTCATATCTTTGACAAAGTAGTTTTGAATCTTTTTCAGTTTCATTTAAAGTAAAATCTTAATTTGTGTGAGTATCCATTTCTTTATTAAAAAAACTGTTTAATACTTTAAAAAAGTCAAAATCAAATTAATAGTAATAAAAAATTTATATTAAACATCAAATTAATATATTAAACTAGTTATAAATATATATATTATTCAACTATTATTTTTTCTACATAAATAGAACATAATGAAACATAGATGATTTTAAAAATAAATAAGTAAAATATTAAGTCTTATACTTAAGCAGTAACGTATGCTTGTAAATATAATTTCCTTGCAAAGTGCACAATGCATACCTTTTAAAAATTAACACGAAAATATCTCTTTTGATCAGGACATAATAGTAAAAATGTCTTTAAAAGTCTTGTAAGCACCTAATAAAAAAGTTATTAATCATATCTCACCCAATTTATGATACGAGGGTCTCCTAATTGCTCGCAAATGACAGAATCTCTGAAAGTACTCCGGCCCAGACCATTAATACTTGTTACTGAGAAGCATAAAAGGAATCATAGCGCTCTACCTAGAAAAGTTATGTATTCATACTAAGTAACATTAAGCACACTACTAATTGCCACGATTATGAATGCTACATTGTTTTATCTTGACAATTAAAATATTGTGTTTTATTCTGTGTACAAGAAAATTATAACATTGTGGTACGTTGTGGAATTTTGTATATTTATTTATTTTATGTAGGTTTATAAAATTCGTATGTTTATAACATAGAAAAACTAAAATTTACAAAAGTAAATGAATAGAAAGTACTAATTAAGAAAATAATACTTCATAGAAAATTAAAATAAATAATAATTTTACCATAAAAAAGCCAAATTTTGTTTAAATAAGACGAAGTATCTGTCTTTGATATTGTAAATTTTACGTTCTTGACTATATCTGAAAGCAAATAAATATAGCTACTATGCAATGTAGATGACGTACGTAAACTTAATTGCGTGAGTGATGTAGACAGTCTACGCCGTAGAGCATCTACGCAATTGTAGACTTAGCGTAGATGCAACGAGGCATGAGCTAAGTTATATTTTGTCTATTTGATATTAAGATATTTTCATCGCGAAGGCACTCAGGCCCAAGTCACAAGTTTTATAAAGTACTAAATGATGTAGTATATCATAATACAGTAAATTTTCGTCCAGTGTGTGAAGCAAACATAATTGTGCATGGGTTTCACGTGGATTTAATTCTAGTCCTAAATTGGTAAGTAATTCATCGTGTAATGTTCAAACTAATTATTTCCCTGGAATAAAATATTGATGCAATATGCAGCAAGAGATAGAGCAAAATGCTTCAACTCTACGACTACGACTATGGTGTTTTAATAAAAGCGGATTACCGCATCCCAAACGAATACTGTCGCAGATATTTCAATATTGGTGGGATTAGCAGCCTATTTAAACATCAATCTCAATGCTTTTCCCGCCATATTGAAATACAATTTCATTCATGACAACCCGAGAAAAATGTTTACTTTGCGTTTTTCATTTGAGGGTGCGTATATCAATGCTTCGTTTATTGAACTTTTTTGGTGATCCATTTCAAATTTTATCTGCCTTATTCTATATATGCTAATTGTTTACATTGATTACTATACATATAATACGAAGCGTAAAATCCCGAAATTTCCATAGATCCCATGATCGTAAATAAAAAAAGAGTTATGAAGAATCATTAAAATTTCCGAGATCGATGAACTGGTAGCCCAATCCAACATAATGGACGTAACCCAACTCCGAGAAAATAAGCCAAGATTGGAGTGTGAAGGCATACGTGAATCGTTCGAACGGCCATCGTCCATCGTGACCCAAGTATCACTGAATGGATATGGATAATGAATGGATGGATTTTTAATTTTTAGCGTACTGGAAGTCAACAACTGGCAAAATGTGGCACAGGGCGTTCTCCTTTCCTTCCTCTTTCTCCTTCTGGAGAGGCCAAGATCCATTTGAATTATAATGGCAATAACAAATGACGTTTAGCGTTTAAATATTACATCATTTGTATCACAAATACAAATGATAACCCTTCTGTAAGTTATCAAAAAATAAATATTAATTTATACAAAATCACAAATGTATAAAATAACAAACCAGAGATAAACGAGATAAAATATTCACATTTTTATGAGAAACGATAAATCAGTGACCACAAACAATGGATATTTTTGCAATTAAAAATCACGTAGGTATTTTGTCACTTGTGTAAATAAATTGAGACTGTAATATATATTTGTTTATTTTTATTTTTTTTAATTTAGTATTTATTAATAAATATTTTAAAGGTGCAAAAGAAAGAAAATACAACCAGAAAATACAATTTATTTATCACTAACAAGCATCATGTAATAAAAAAATTGTAACGTATAGCAAACCTTGCGCAGTTGGAGCGGAGTTCTTACAATAACTAAATTAAATTAATCATTTTGTTAACACACATAACAATAATAAACTAATTCTTGATTTATTACTTTACTTTTGACAAAACTTTATACACTAAACAATATTAAAATTTGTTCTGCGACCATTAATCAAAATTTCTTTGTATGAAATAACTATCACATCTTTGTCACGGTATACGATAATTAATTGCTTCAATTCCATTAATCTTGTTTAAAGAAAATTGAATACAATTTTAAAACCCCACGATATGATATTTACTAATAAGAATAAATATATATCAATTCTTTCACAACTTTTACACTAATTTAAAAGATGTGAAAACGTTAATATTAACAATAGATATGTTAAACCCTTTGTATTTACTCTTTCAAAATCTTTTTTATTTTTTTATTTTTTTAAATTTATTTTTATTTTATTTTATTTATATTGTATTGTATGTATTATTATCCAATTGTATGTTTTTTATTTTTTATTGTAATTATTAATCCAAGATATCCAATTGCGCCTAAATAGCACATTTGTCTTTGTCTTTGTTTTTTTATGCGTGTTTAATGTAACCCCTGTAGACAATATATTTAAATAAATAATATACATTGCGTTTATATATAAAAGAGATGAATTAGTTTTCAGGTAATAAGAAGGCAAAAAGAATCTTGCTAACTTCTTACTTATAGAAAATAGTATACTTTTACTTAGTTTTCACAAGTTAATCAAATAATAATAAACGAATTTTAAATCAAAATAGATAGTTGAAATTCTATAATAATTATGTTTTAGTCAAAGCAAATTACAATGTATATCGAATGAGTATATATAAATACGCGAGTCTGAACAATATTCATTCAAACTTCATTAATCAACAATGGGACCTTTCCACAAAGTGACATTTTCATTGTTATACCCTCCTGAAGTTCCCATTTAACCGTTCATAACTTTTCCCGAGACCAAACCATGCACGTCTCATATAAAACCACAAATTAGCCTAACAAATAATGAATGGACGCTAGCTTTTTATTACTCATCTAGCTGTGACTACGACGCCGCGTGATAACAAGCCAAAACGAAAAAGGGATTAAAAGTTTACGTATCAATGCGTTTTAACATTAATTATAATTTAGTTACAACTTTATTAAATATACCTATGCTATTTCGTAACAAATTTTAAATAATTTTTTCAAAATTTTGTTTCCCGCTAATCGAATTGAATATGTTAAATAAGCTAAAGAGAAGATAAAATTAACCAAAACTTTCCTATAAAACTAACTCTCCATTAGATATTCCGAGACCATCTTCAATGCATACTATTATATAAATAGCTGCGTAATTGTGTGTGTTAATGGAGGCACGAAACCAGCTGAATTGCTGAAACCCGTGCAATATTCATTTTGTCACTCCTCTTGTGCCATGTAATTTGAATGCGGGCCACTCTGCACGTCAAATATATACCAATGACACAACCAACATAAAATTTTGTTGATATTGATCAGTGCATTCACGGTACATTCGTTTCAATGCCATTATATTTTATTAGCAAGAAATATTAATAAGAGAAACGCATTTGCTGCCCTGTTGAATGCGATGCCTGATTGATTTGTAATCGTGTTTTGTCATCTTGAGTCGTACTTTAGTCATAAAAATATGTTCCATCTTGTTGTATTCTTTGTCTTTTTTCTGTTTGTTGTATTTTTACATAATTCAATTTCCTCAAAAAAAGACAGATTTTTGTGTCTGTCTAGAGCATCATAGTTTCTAAACGAATGGATCTTTTTAAAGTCTGTTCACCTGTTGTAAGTTATTACTATCTGCGAATTCCTATTTTTAATTATGTCTGAGGGTTTTCAAGTTGTATTCAGTTTCATTTTTTATTTACTTTTAATTCACGAGAATATTTCAGCACTCTATGTAAAAAGTTAGTTGTATAAATTCACAAACTTGAATTAATATGAAACGAAATTTTAAAAATATTTTGAAAGCCACGAAGCGCGTTTGTATTGGTTGCGAATGTAACATGTCATATTTTTAGCTCCATTCGTGAAAGCTGCATATTAAATAATATTATTTTGCGCATTGTGAACTCTGTGTAATAAAGCTTTATTACCTTTTGCAATAAAAGACCGAAATATACAAATATTTTTAAATAACATTTTAAAACAAGCATACATGCTTTGCATTAATATGACTACGTAGTGTTTTTCAGTAAATTGATTTTAAAAAGCACCAACCCCAAAAATACTTTAAAAAAACGAAAATCTCAAAATAAAGATAATTTAACAATCTTCCAATATTCAAATTACAAAAAATATATATAATATGTTATTAATATTGTAGCTACAACATGATGATTTCAAATTTAATAGTTTGTGGGTGCGTTCAGATAGAGAAGACTTGTTATTTTTGATAACTTTAGATGCCTACAAATTTCGATGGCACGTTTACCATTTTTTTTTTACAAATATTAACAAAAAATATTTTTTGGCTAAACCATTTTTAACCAGCTGTGCAATTTCTGTGATTTGAAATGTGTGAAAGCGCTAATTTGAGATTTAAACTAGTTGCACTTAATTAATTAAGCTAGTTACGCGAACGAAGTGACAGGCAGCACTTATCTTTGCGGCATCGGCTAAATACTTTTTATGCAATTTAAAAATACCAATTAAGGTATTTTTAAAAGGGCATATAGAAGAGAGTAAATAAGATTCGTTGAATTGAATGCGTCAACTTGTCAAAAAGATGCAGGCTTGTATGTTAAACGAAATCCAGCCTTTGTTAAATAGGTATATGTAAATAGTTGTATATATAAGTTTATATACTGGTATATGGACTGGAATCCTGTAAATCTTGTGTGTGGTATCGGACAAACATATATCTGCGTCCGTATCAGTGATCATTTACAGGTAAGGAGGCAGTAAGTATGAGTAAGTAGAAAAACATGCACCTTTTTAAATTTAGAGTGAACAGTTCAAAAATTTAATTTGCAAACAAAATATTATTACAAGTGCAATATTTCAAAATATTTCAGCGCAGAATATGCAGAGTCACGTAAAACTGAGGTTTGCCATAATTTATTCTCTTAACCATAACTTCAGCTGGAAATTCTGGTTTAAAAAATTCGTTAGTCACTGCTCCTTCTACTCCAAACCCTTTCGAGTGCTCAGAGTTAATTGGATCTTTTGAAAAATTCTTTCCGGAATAATTTTTCATCTATCACTTTGCACGTAATTTGCGCTTGTTTGTCGAGCAAACATTCCTTTGAAGTCTGAAATCAGAATATTTAAGTATTCTGGATATTTCTCCATTTATTTATATACATGGAGAGAAATTTATAAATTACATATTATAATGTATTCGATGTCTGTATATTGAAACATGTTTCATTTAAACTCAGGGTGGTAGGTGAGGTATTAAGTCAAAACTTGTGGGTCAGTTTTCGCGTTGGTACTCTTGACGTTTATCGATGCAGACGCATAGGTTGACATTACACTTATTTTCATTCATTTTTATTTTTTGTATGTATTAGTGTACTAATTTACTATTGAATTTACTATATACTAGTAAACTTTACTAATACTATTTATTAAACACAGAAGTAGCAAAATTTTAATAGATCTTTTTTAATATATCAAACCATTAAATGAAATTTGATCAATTTTGATATTCTGTCTTAATTAATCATGCATATAAAGTTATATATACTAAGAGTAAACTATTTTTCGATTTTTAAAATTGATTGGCAACTAATAAAAATGTTTTCTTAAAGTGCAAAAGCCAAAACAGATTATTTGAGAATTTTGTTGTTATTTCTATACTCGCTTTACGCAATAAAAGACGGATTTGTATTCGGTTCACAAGAATATATTTTATGTATTTTGAGTAGATGTTATTCAGAACCATATGGCCAGTGAATTTCGTACGAATTTGGAAAATTTCGCCTTTTGAACTATTGATATCATAAAAATGTCGTTCCATAATAACAAATTTACATATAAACCTTTAAAGTTATTCTGCTATTCGACGATTAAACAAATCGAACAAGTGAAGTTGAAGTCAATTTAAAAACCCCCAGACATATTATTACAAATTTTTGCTTATTAATGGATGATCATTATAAATTATAGCTAAGGTCCCTATCTCCTCCTCTATTTTTATATGGGGGTTTAAATATGAAAATAGTTAATTATAATTATAACAGATATTACTATCTGCGTAAATCCCTCGTTAAGGACCAATCAGTCTGATTACTGTGTTCAGAATCATGTTAACAGACGCAATCGTGTCGCGAATGTGTGTGGCAATCTTAACAAGATTATTTAGTTACACAGAATAAACGAGTCGTCACGGGTAACGTATTGCAATCCCTGTTAGCTTTGAAGGACCGCTAGTAAATAAATTATGAATATCTCATAACTATATCTTCAACCTCACATTTTATTATAAACACGGCGTTAAAATTTAGATACGAAATATGAATAATGAAATCTTGGTTTATAAGCGCTATATTTTTTAAGCTCCGCGACGTTTTTCACCTTATATTCACGTGAATATCAAAAATTCGTCAGTCACGTACTCTTTACGACTTTCATAAAGGGTTCTCCCATGAAATTTCATGGACAAACTTAGGCGCTTACTAACAGCTTGTTTATAATCCATTGTTCGCTCACAATAGTCTTATTGTTAATCATATAGCCCATGTTTATGTGTAAACTTGGCCGGGATTAATGTACTGTTAATGTACATTGTATAAGATAAAGTTAACCTCACAATTCAAGTAACAGACATCTAATTGCCACATTCAGAGAATTTACGTCTAGCTAATTCAAGACACCTCACATTACAACGAGTTACTGAGGAAATAATTTAATTTACTTACAATAAAATTATTATTATATGGGCTTCTTTTTGTTAATCATTATTATACAAATATATAAATATACAAATATTATTGATTACATTAGATAAGTTGGACAATAGAGATCTATTTAGGACTATAAAGAAATATTCCGGCCACGCACCACCACCGGTGTTTCCGAGACGTTATTTATTTATTAAATTTTATTTCAGACACGGCGGAAACCGCACTGTTTCAGAATCACGTGGAAACTGCGAGAAATTTATTTAAGTAGGTATGTAATTGTTCAAACGTAGTTGCGTGGCTTACATCTGAACGGTTATTTAGTGTCATTATGTATCATTAACTAGCACTTAATAACACAACGCTTCATTACGTTAGTAAAATAAAAATAAACTAAGCTGCTGAACTAAGATACGACTAAACAAAAATAATAATTAAAATAACTAGATAAAAAGATAGGTTTCCATGAATATTAAGTATCACTTGCCCATTTTCCTCCTGTTTTATGTTTAAAAGAAGTCCTATAGTGCATGTAACGGAGTTAAAGGTAACAAGAAATCTTTTCCAGCCAAAGATTTCTACATTAATCTAAGTAAATAGTAAAAGGTTTATATAACGTCAGCGTGTGGATCTGTGAGTACATCAATCACTCTGACATGACTTTAGGGTGTTCGGTTAATAGTATTAAGGTACAGCCCGTGTCAAAGGTGAGTCGCAGATTTTACCTGTCGCCTATGCACATACTAAGGAAGGCGTGACGTAGCTGAATGAATGTATGGCTTATCGGTTTTCTATTCACTTTATCATACGCATAATTATGTCAGTAACAGACTTTGCTAAACAGTGTGCTTCACAATTTTGATATTGTGGATAGTTTTATTGACTTTTCATCACACACTCATATAAAATTTTAGTCACGATATTTAAGGCTAAAAGAGCTAACTTTTTGATACTAATATGCCCTTATAAATTTATTAAGAAAGTTGAAATACCGTAATAACGAACCATTAAGTAACATCGTGAATGTCAACTACAAAACATGGATATTTACAACGTTTGAAGCCACAAGGTGAATTGTTTCTTTGAAATATCAACCTTGTTTAATATTGCCTTTAAAAGGGTGACTATTGACTTTCGTTTACAATAATTATAGATTTACTCAGTTTACTCTTTGTATAAATGGGGGACAATTGTGAAGTAAGTAGGTCATTTATTTATTTAATTACAGTAATATGCATTAAAAACAATGGAATAAAAAGAAACTTTATTTAAGTCGCATCCTTGTATTTTATAATAATTATATTTTAGTTTAAAAGTTTCGTAATTCTTGCACTTTTCCACGATCTTCTATTTATTTTTCCTTATCAGGATTGCCTGAAAGAGATTACTTGTTAGCAATAAGGTCGCCGTTGCCTCGACTCCAAATTAATTGTCTATATTTTCTTTTATTTTCTGTATTGTTTCATTTTTGTGCAACTAATCTAATCATTGAAGGGTGGGACGCACGTCGGACCTTCAGGTCCTTTTGTACTGACACTCACTCCAAATTCCCTGAAGAAGAACTGCATGAGCTTCAGGATGTCAACGGATGCGTAGTGCTTATAGTCCTCTAGATCCAGGTATGCCGGGTATATCGATCCGAAGAGGTTTGCTAGCTCTTGAGCCACATTTTGTCAAACTATTAACTGAAATTTCAATAGCTCTACCTCAAAATATCTAATAATTTTATTATGATAATGTTATAACTTTTTTTATAAAGTTTATTATTATTAATATATTAACAAATGGAATTATAAGATTATATGAGTATTAAACGCGAATCAGTGAGGATGGATTTATGGATTTCTGTTACTTTTTCAAACAAAAACATTGCTTCTTACAAAACTTTAGTTAAATGTAGTCCATAATTTCATTTAGATAATTATGTTTTTTGCGAAAATTATTTTATTAATTCAATAATATCTGTACCTAATAAGTATTTTTAAATATTATAGCATATTTAGCCTTAGCGTCTGATTTTATGCCACATTTTATGGACCATCCGGTACAGGCTATAAAAATAGTCTCCGGAATTATTGGCCGAATCAAAATTAAATTGATGTAATGCATAAATTGAAATATATGTGGCTTATAAACTTTACTGGCTTAACTGTGTTATATACACAGTATAATTTATACAAATAAAAAAAAGTATGGATAAACAGTTTCTAAACTAAACAAGTGAAATTAAAGACGATTAAATCCCCTGACATTTTAATACGAATAAGAATATCTCATAGAATAAAATATTTTTATAATTGAAGATCCATCTAGATCAGGTAAGGTTTCAAACCACCAAAACCGTATCGGAACAGACACAGACACTAAACTTATACCACTCCTTTTTCCTCTCTCCGATGAACCACTGTCACTTTAATGTATAACATAATTATGAGACATTTATTTAGAAGAATATTCTCTTCTGTTACATAATATTCATTTATGATCTCCCGACACTCAAATACATGCGTCCAAAGAAAATAGCAGTTTTAATGGCCCGGGGTCAAGTACATTGAGTGCTCTCGTCTGAAATGTAGGTGTGAGTGCTGTCGTCCAAAGTCGGTCTGACTCTTGAAGTATCCTTTGAGACCTGATCGATACGAAATCATCCCTTCGGACAAATATTTCACGCGCCAGGGTAAAAGTTTCAAATTCAAATATTTGACATTCTTTGACAATACAAATTCTTCTTCAACAATACAGTTTGTTTTAGAACCCGTGCCCCGAGTTTGCTATTTTAAATGTCCCAAAATTGTTATGATGGTTTATTTTTATTAATTTATCAATCCTCTCTTAGGTTTGAAGACGTAGGTAACTGGTTTCTTTTTCTTTTTTGTTACAAATGTAATTGTTAAAATTTTAGTGTAATTATTGTTAAATACTTAAATGTTCGTTTAGTATAAAATTCACGTGCGGTTTCTTAATGTATTTGTGTGAATATTGTACACCTCTTTGGAATTCGATTTAGTTTTTAAAATTTTGTCTATTTTTTGTGAATTTGTAACTGTCTTCTGGTATCGATACTTTAAAACAATAAAACAAAGAATCTTGACTTACACTGGTATAATAGTTTTGCTTTGGATTCTGGACGTATTCTTGAACATTTCTCAACTTAGCACTTATATATTAACATTCACAAATAATATAGAAATTATAATGAAAATAAACAAAGAGAGAAATTATAAATGAACGTTTATAAATTGTACTTAAACTTTACTTAAACCGCCTCTAATTGTTTACGCCTAAATGTTTTACGCGCCTACGTGTTGCTCCGGAGGCCCTGGGTTCGAATCTCGAAAAAGCATATGAATGTTTCTGTTGGGTAGGCACTGAAGGCGGATCACCTACATGTCTGTAATAAACATGATCAGTCAAATAGCCCCGTGTCCCACTAGGGGTTACGGAATTAACTTTTTATTTTTTACTAATTACTTTATGTCAGAATCACTGATATGTTTTCTTACTATGCAGTATCTAAAATACATTACTTCTATGGTTTCTAACATTTATTTGTAACGCGTAACGTTTATTACTCTTTATTGTAGCATTTGTCAGCCGACAAGCAAAGAACAAACGCGTAAAATTCACTTATTTCTTCGTCAAACACCGCAACCGTTATTACTCAGTCGATGCAAACGGTCGCCTCTAATTAACCCAGTTACCGTATAATTAGCCCGCCTCTCCTAGCTCGGTTGTACACTCTTAATTTTCACTTACAGGCTTCATTTTCTAAACAACCTACGGGAATTTCAACAATATCTATTAAAACGTAATTAAAATTTAATCATTTAATAAAACGAAGAGCCTACAGTAGGTTTTAAAAAAATTAGTTCTATTTTGTCTGAAAGTATTTCCATACTTAACATACATTATCAATTATGAACTCCAAAATTGGTAAAGTTCCGTAAGTAATAAAGACATCCTCTAGAATTTAGATAGACTCTTTAGTCTGAATATGACATAAGACTATATAGTTTATTTAATTTATACAAATAGAGAAGTTTGTGTATTTGATTAAACGAGTTTATCTAAGGAACAACTGGTTTTAATTGAAAAATTATATTCTATTGAATAATTCATTTGTGTCACACAAGCTTTCTTTGATTTTAAAACGCGTTACGGCTCATTCACGCAAGGACATTTCGTTTTTATTGACGAATCGTCTTTTTTCACGATTCCTTTTTTGAAACGGCAATGATTTTTAAATTTCTGTGTTCACACACACACGTGATTTAAGACGTGTTAGTTATTTTTCACGACTCGTGATGCGTGGTGAACACGAATCGTAAAAAAAGAAGATTGTTAAAAAATGGTTCTTCCTCGTGCCTTTGGACATGTTTAAATCAATGAAAAAAGTATTGTTGCAGAGTTCAGGATCGACTGTTAATATTTAGTATCAAATGTTCGATAGATTAACGTTTTAAAATAATTCGCTTAGAAAAGTTTGACATGTATACTTTTAACTTTTAAATTCGCATGTTTAACATATTAGATTAGATAGGATGGGATTAGTTGCCTGAAAGAGATCGCTGATTAGGGATAAAGCCGCCCGTTGCACTCCAGTGCAATAAAGTGTGCAAAAAAATAGATCTCGATAGAATCTAGATAGAAAAAGGTTGGCGTTGGGTGGTTGGATCAAGGGCCGGATGCATGGCGGTACTCCTAAGTACAGCACGCATTGTCACACACCGCAGGTGGCAGTCATATAAGATCAACTATCGATATCCACCTTAGCCGACTTACTATAGTTTTTGTAAATTGCAACGCTACTTCTCCGTCTATATTCCAGCTATTACCTTTTTAACATTCTCGTGATTTAGCAGGCAGTGTTCGCGTCTGACTATTTCAAATATAATACAAACATACTGAAATTATTCAAATAACGCAACAAACATTCACAGTATTGCCATTGCTATCCTAAATCTCGCGGGAGAGTTTCATTTATACGTATAGGCGTGGAGGCTGAACGTTTATTAACAGTTTGTTGTTGCGACGAGCCAGGAAGCGATAATGTCCGTGCTCCATTTATGGCCCGCTGCGTGCCGTTTGTTCAACCGCCCTGCTGATTCATTCTGACTGCACTCGCTGCAGATATCGGGTTTGTCGACGCTTTAAACTGTTATTAAACGAAAACTGTTTTACCGATATAACGTTTACGGGAATGTTTTTTCACTGTCAACGGGATAAACAAAATAACACAACGTACAAAATCGTGAATCCGTGATGAAAGTTCATGGGGCAAACCATTTCTGCATATGATTCGAATTCAGAATCTCTGGCGCAACACTGCGTCAACCATTTAGGCATATAATCGGTTCAGAGAATTATATCGCCAAAAAAATACCGTCGAATTGATAACCTACTTTTTGGTCTTTTTGAAGGTCGATTAAAAATAGGGAACAAACTTGTAAAAGTCATATTGACAAATACCTACGCCATCAACAAAAGTTAGCACGCAAGTGTTCTCAGCGTCTTTTTAAGTCTTACTGTCTGTAACCTTAATCAGGAAAAAGGCTGCGAGTTCAACACTTAAGAACGTCAAATATTCTAATTACAACTCAACAAGAAAAAGCGTTTTCATTTTATTAAATATATGTATTCCAATTTTACAAGGTAAGCTGCAATAACCCTTTTAAGGAAGTAATTTCTCACGAGCACTAAATCTCAGTATTCATTCTTTGTCCGCTGAGTAAAGGATCCTAAATCTTTTCAGTTTCTAAACCATTTGGTCCGATCACATTTATGCTTTTACCTTTATACCCTCTAGTTATACTAACTCTTTTTTCCATATTGATTTCTATAACTGTTAGTCACAAATTACCATATATTTGATTATTATATTGTTTTTACTGTATTATTAGTACTAATAAGTAGGTAATTAAATAGTTTATCCGAACCATTACGACTTAGGAACCTTCAAGAAAAGAGCGTACCTCTTCTTAAAAGGTCGGCAACGCATCCGTGACCCATCAGGCGTTGAGGGTGTCCATGGGCGGCGGATTGCTTCTCGTAAGTGAGCCTCCTGCCCGTTTGCCTCTTATCCGATTTAAAATAAAGTTTATATATAAAAATTTCTAACTAACAGTAAAGGTTGATAACGTGAGCTGAAAGAACCGACCGAGTACCATAATCTACAAGGTGCTTTTGAATTAGTTAACATACGGTAGCTGGCTGTGCAACAGTTTTATAAAAAGGTAGGCAAAATATTTAAAACCAACCGAGAGTGATTTATTTAATTATTAAATTTGTGTCGTTATGTTTTTCATAATTAAATACCTAATAATTATTAATCTGACTTTTGAGGTAGGTTTTGTCTCTATAAAGTGTACGAAATTTTTAATTAATTATAAGTAAATTATTAGTATATAATATATATGTCGTGGAAAAATGTACCTCATTTACAATTACGTCCGTTTGTAAAGCGATTCAGAAGCCAATTATAAACTGATTTTCATGATTCTTCTTTTTTAAATTTATAAAATTGATTGTTCACTTGATTGATTCAACAAAAATTAACATGCCTAGATGATAATTTAAATTTGTGTTCATTGTTAATATTGTTCATGGCTATATTCCATTCCACTCGAAATAATATAAATAAATCTGAGCTAATCATTCTACAAAGCAAATGTGAAAGTTGGTGCTTAAGGTTTAAAGACTTTATAATTTTCTCTTAAAAATATTAAGCGCATTAGTTAATCTTTATAGCTTAGATATTACCAGAAACATCAGATTAGACTTCACTTACACCTTGTACAAGTATGATACAAACGTTGTTGACATTTGGCGGATATTTGAGCGAGTCCTAATGGAAAATTTTAATTGGCATCGCGTTACTGTTGCGATCTTCAGTCTCTTTGGAGTATGAAAATTATAGAGATAAGACACAGCGCACCGTTCTCTCTCATTATTTAGTCGGCTTTAATTAAATAACTTCATAAAGAAAATTAGCAATTGTTTAGCTTTGTTTATTTCAATTATTCAAAAGCAATAATGGCCTTTTCTATACATATATCAAATTATCTTTTAATATATAAATTATTTTACTCATTTCTAATAATTTAGTTCATAGTAGGTAATAAAAAGAAGTTGTGAATTCTTATAACCTCCGCCTTTGGTGATAGCCTTTGGATAGCTGATTAATAAGTCTGTGTGCGCGCAACCTGGATTAGAATCTTTAAAAAAAAATTAAAATATGTCTGTTGTATTGACACAGAAGGCCTTTAAATAAAACGAACTGTGAAATAGCCTCAGAAATTTGTCTGCACTATGCCTCAGTGGGGGTATGGCCAAAATATTCTAAATAAAAAATCGTACTGAAATGACTTCAAAAAATTTATACCAATTTTTAGTAGAATTTAAAATACCGCAAGCGATTAGCACAGTTTTTCAGTTGCTTTTGAGTATTCTCAAAATTTACTAATTATTCCTAACGAAAGTTCAGATTGAATTTTAAAAAATTTAAATGAACTCTTTTTCTAAAATTCTATATTTTCTCTAGTATCTGCCAATGACTGTCACATAAAAATAATATATAATGTACGAAATAAATAAATGTCTATTACATATATTACAAACTCGAAAGTTTTAGTAGAACATAATATGTAAATCAGACACCATATTATTTCCTCATGACAGCAATCTAAAACAATTTTTCCTAGAGCTTCGAACCAAAGTAATCACTTTTAATAAACTATTTGATACACTGTACTACAGAGGCGGTAAAAAATTCCTAGAGGCGAAGGAATAAAGCTCTTTGAAGCTTACACGACGGGCTTAGCCTGGTCCATGTTCGTAATGTCAGTACATTCGTGTACATCAGTGTACTCCCACCGGGCTATTCTGTCCAACTAGATGCTATAAACTAAAATGGACTTCATTCTTTCACTGTACTAACACGAACGCGCAGTTTTAATTGCTACGTTTTGCATTGCACGTAAACCGATTCAGTTTATGTCAGCTTTTATGACCCGCATAAACTATAAGCTGGTTCGTTATTTATAAAATAACAACTACTTGATGTTATTCTGTGTTGTTATGCGTTGGAAGTATTTCGACTGGTTTGTTATTCAAATCAGATTTTTCGTTCCTATGTATTAGCCGTAGAAACTCCGTACCAATATTAGAAATACGAAATTACCTCTTTCTGCTCTGAAATTCGGTACAGATATAGACTAAAGCTCAAGGCCCATATAATCGTAAAAAATTGACTTAAAATAGGGCAGTGTAAGACGAAGTCACGGGCAAAACTATTATTATTTATCTGAAAGTGATTTACAGTTATGAGTGTTTTATATGAATTTTATAATTGGACCTTGGAAATAGGTAAACTTTTCATTTTAGTGCCACAGACGCAAAGTATATCAAATAAAATTACATATAAATTCTTTTTAATTTCTTGAGTTATCTTGTTTAGTAGCTCTACCACAAGTTTAGTTAAGTCTTTTCCAATAGAGTCTGCGTTAATTATTTGTATTGATACTCTTTCAGTGGTTATCGCAAACTTACTTGGCTACTATGGAACAGCTTTTGGAGAGTAAAAAACCTGCCGAAAACTTCGATATTAATCTCATGGTTAACATACAGATATGGTTCATCTAATCCATCATTTTTGAATTACAAATAAATCTTTATTAACTTGTTCTTAGATATAATTTGACTAAAATTCTTGAAATAGATAAGAAAACATGCATCGTAGATGCAACAATACCTAGCGAAATTGCGAGGTAAGTGCAGAAACTCAGTGAAACGCTGACGCCCGATTAATAACAACAGAGTTGTTGGGTTGTGTATGCACAAAACTGCACAAGTTGGCTTGTTAAGCCTTTATGCTGACTAATGCACCCACCAACCTCATCACAATATCTTCGTATAAAACATAAGTCACTTCATACACACACTTACTTCGGTCATGACGAATTGAATACTGTTTTTAAATGACTTTAATTTTCTTTTTCGTTTGATACATCATAATATTATGTGCATTAAAAAACACATAACAAAATATAAACAAAACGCGTCATCAAATATACTCGTAAAATAAATTTATTTTATCCCTGAGGCATCTAGTCCTTAAAATTTTCTTTGTTTAATGATTTTTTTGTTTTTATTTTTTATTCATCACAACGATGTGTTATGTTAATAATAAATTTTTAAAATTAATAAAAAATTTAAACCTATGAAAACTTGTCAGAAATTATAGGTTTTTACATAATTAATATTTGTGAAAGGTTAATTTTCATTTGTATTTCGAAAAATTAGTCTTAAAGAACAAAAGGAAAAAAGGGAAAGAAAATAGTCTGGGCGTTCCCTAGGGACTCATTGTTAGCTCTGGATAGTACTTAAATCAAATGCTTGCCGTTTTAGGAAATTGTAAGAACAACGATTATAGGAATCATGATTAAATTCATATATCTTTATACTAAGATTAAAGTTAATTTAGCATTTACATTTAGTAAAGATGCTATATGCTATTAGCGCTAAAAGGCTTTAGTTTCTTCGTTGCTGTAAAATCGAATGATATAAGCAAATTGTGTGTGAAATCTCGATCAGTATTCCGTAGCTAACTAACCAAAAAATGCTTCACCGGGATTCGAACTTTGAAGTACCTCCGACGCGACGCAACACGCACGGCGTAAACCAATAAGCAACTTAAAGATGATAAATTTTCTTTTAATCCTAATTTTCATTAATAAATATATATATGGTCACAAGCCACTAGCTGTGACCACTATACATTGTAAAGCACAAACCACAAAATCTCTGAATTACTTTGTGTTAGTATGAGTGAACTTTGAAACATTTAGTGACATTTCAAATTCATACTGTTTATTTTATCTAATAAAGTATGAAGATGTAGGTGATCTGTAATTAATTAAGCAGTAAACGAGACGTCACCGGTAACGACCTACGAAGCTGAGACCACAAGTAATAACTTGAGATTAATGACAGAAATGAAATAAATTATTCTGTATATGGTCTCATGTCCACTATTAAAACTATTTAGGCGATAAACGTCACTTTTCTTATCATAAATATTAATCCATCAAAAGAAAATTACAATAGAAAATGTTTCTTTTAATAAAACTTGTATCGATTACGCTAAGAAATTAAACAATAGAAGATATCGGAAAATTTCAATATTGAAAGATAAACTAGTCGTGAATTTTCTTTTTGTTGTCTTCAACAATATTACTTTACCTTGCAACAAACTTAAGGGGCCTAATCCGCTTTTCAACTCGAGCTTTTACCAGGGCCGTAATAAGGGGCAAGATAAGAATTGCCATGAGGGTGAGGCCCCATTTCTCCCGTGCCCTCTACATTTAGTAAGGTATAAGTAAACAATATTTAAGTAGAAACAACATGAAGGAAAGTCTTCAAAAAAGAAGGATTTAATAAGTTTGTCGTGTCTGTGCGTCTTTGTGTTTCTCTCTGTGGTATCGTGGATGGATTTTAGTTACAATTTATAAAGATTTGTTGATCCATTTATGAGGTAATTCAAAAAAAATTACATGTTATTTTGTTAACTGTGCCTGGTTTAAATATAATATATCAGTGGCCCTTACGAGACTAGTTACGCCACTGGATTTACTTGCCTTATGACAGCGAGCTTAAAGCTTCGAGAACAGTGTGGAGAAAGTTTTTAATCTTTCTTTGCACACATCTGATAATAGGACAATCGTATTGATAGCTTTGTTCTTTTATATGTTGGCTAAATTTTCTCTCAGTTTTTAATATATACTTAATATTATAAACCTAAAGAGTTTGTTTGGTTAAACGCACTAATCTCAGAAAGTACTAGTTCGAATTGAAAAATTCCTTTTGTGTCGAATTATCAATTATCGAGGAAGACTGTAGGCTATATAACATCACGCTACGAAGACATTAACGTGGGTGAAACCTGCTGTGCATAGCTAGTTTCATCTAAAATAGCAATTTCATAGATAGACATAATATTAAACTCAAATGAAGTTGTCCTACCAACCCTATCCAAAGCAGTAATTTTATAAACGTAGTCGACCGCAATAAATTAGTCTATAGAATAATTACACTATTTTAGTTCTAATAGCTACGTCTTAAGGACTTTATTACCCTGTGTGGAGCACTCCTGACTTACTGTATGCCTCTGCAGCTCCAACCTTACCACAATTTATGGCTAAAACAATTAAAATTATGAAGGCAGATTTAGAATGAGCAACTCTGAACGTTATACGTGAGAAAATCGCATCAATAGGAAATTAGTCAACTTTATTATATGAGTACTTAAAATATTTTTATATGATAAGTCTGTTTCTTAATTTTCAAAAATTAATCGTACATCATAATATTACTACAATATTATTATTATAGATAAACAAAGTCGTTATTCAACGTTCTGCATACATTAGGTATGCATATTTTGTCCCCTCTGATCCCTATTTGTGAAAGAATATTACCTGCACTAGAAATGCAAAACAGTTTACACAAGCTGGAGGCAAACTGTATTTCCTTCTAAACGACTATTACGTATTTTATTTAGCTTCACAAATCTTAATAAAAACGGCACAGAGAACGATTGGACAGTTCGGGCATATTAATAATTTTTATTGAAAATTTTACGAAAATCCAAGGAATTCGAAAGCTAACTTATTTTTTAGCCAATACATTAGTATAACAGAGGGGTAATGCAGCCAGTATTTAGGTTATGCACCCCAATTATGAGGTTTTATCAAATATTCGAATCGAATCGAATGGGTATATCAGAAGCTTCAGACAGACACACAGAGCCATAGACAACCAGGAACGTTAAACTTATAACATCCCTCTGTTTTTTGTCGAGGTTAAATAAATCTTGAAAAATAATAAGCAAGGTTCTTAAATTTATTTATATTTTATTCAATCCGCGTAGAGTCGGGCGCGTCAGCTACTAAAGAGCATTTATAATGCGTAAATACGCCTACGAAATCCAGTCGAACAAACAGTGGTGTCAAAGAGAAAGAATCAAAAAAGCAATTTACTTTTTCTACTCTCTCAAATTGGTTTCAGGACGTCAACCATGAGATTACTATCGAAATTTTTGACAGATTTTTTTTATTGGAATGCTTTCAATCTCATATAGCCATGTTAGTATACGCATAAGTACTAGGGGTGTTATAAAATTTTCCATACTTATATACTTAACGCAGACGAACGACGATGAAAATAAAAGTCTAAATTTTCCTTATTCATATAAAATCAAATAGATGATCACTTATAAGAGACGTGGTAACGTATTGCCATGAAATGAATCACTTATTTTGCATGTTGCATTGCGCATACAGTAATTTTATAGCATATATATGCGAGAAAGTTCAAATTTTTCTTAAATTTATAAATATTTTTCTTAACGTATAGTATTTCCGTATATATATTGTCCTGCTAAGGAAAAATACTTTGCCAGACTTGTGGTAGAGCTACAGATTCCAGTTGACAACTTTATCGAACGCTTTTCGATAAATTGCGGTGAGGGAAACTAAATAAATCCAAGAACTTTAGATAAGGTAATGGTTTCAGTAATGTCTGCCTTCGCGTAATGCAATCGGATACTAAACCACATACTGCTCTCTTTTTCTTCGCTAACGAGTAAAGTAGTTGTCTATTATCCCATTCCTCTTGCCCAATTTCAACGGGACCGCATCAAATAAATAATTAACTAACAAGTGAAATTGAAGACAATTTAAGTTAGTTACTTATAAGAAAACCTTATACAGACCTTCTTATATTACATAAATCCATCTCGATCATGCCAGTTTTAAAATAAAAAGAACCGAATGCGGTTCATTTCTTTAAGAGATACGCTACCATAGACTGACACACAGGAACGTCAAACATATGACAACCGAATTTTTTGTGGAAGGCTGAGGAAGAAGTGACAACTCTAGCTTTGAATTCTGAAATATAGGCCTGGCGCAAACTTACGGTTTTTCGTATAAGTTTTATCAATAAATAATTCAGATTCGGAATTCCGTGAGTCTAGGAAACGTCCACTTTTTTGTATTCGAACGCACTGAACCCAACGTTAGTTTTTTCCGTTCGGAAAAAATAAGAATAATGTTCGCCTTGTTGAATATTTTTTATGTAAGCAGCGCATTTAGGTTTCCGAATTTGAATTCCTGATCAGGAAACCTAAGGCGGAAACCAAACGCTTGCGCCCAGCCTACAGGCCGTTATGCAAAATAGCGTATTACTCCGAACACATTTATAATTTTAATAAATATGAAGAGATTTACTGTGGAACTAAACATAGAAGAACAAAAACGTTTGTTTAAAAATAATGGCTATCAATTAGTTTAAAAGCTTTAATTTGTGTTCAATGTTAAGTTTTTAATTAAATATTATTTTAATTTGTTTTATAGAATGATGCATTTTATCGCTTATCAATCTTATTAATGTTGACAATAAATCAATACAAAACGAAACATAACGTGTTCAAAAGTAGCAATGTATTTTTAATAATTATGTCAGCAGTATTCAATTTTATGAAAATATTAATAAAAACAAAGAACTAAAAAGATGAAATTAACGTGATGATTACATATAAAAATATCACATAAATGGTGCAACAGATCTTCATGAATAAGTTCCTCAATTGTGACAACTTTCAAACCAAAAAAACGCAAATCAATCCATTTTTACGATACCACAACAAACCCATGGACAAAAATGCATACAGACACGTCAATCTTATAACGGAAGTAAAACAAAATACCTAACTCACTTATTCTTTCCCAAAAATCTCCTAAGTTAATCATCGTAATAATTTGATATGTTTCGTCTTCAAAAACTGATATAAAAAAGCAAACATTGCTTAGGGGCGTTCGAGCAAGCTAATTTGACGGCATTGCAGGAGCTTCGAAGGATGAAGGACTGCGGCAAGCCCGGATTAAACTTGTTTTTAAGTTTATCGCAGCTTTAATATTGTTCGCAGAAACTAAATCTAACTATATTACTATTATAATTTCGTTCATATACAAGTAAATGATGTTTAAGTTATTTAACCTCTCAAAACATTATTTATGCGGTTTATCTATCTGCGTATTTCACCGAACGTTCGGGATTCAAACCCCTGA
The DNA here is from genome assembly GCA_912999735.1 of Aporia crataegi. NCBI lineage: Eukaryota > Metazoa > Arthropoda > Insecta > Lepidoptera > Pieridae > Aporia > Aporia crataegi. The sequence goes on from OU538736.1 coordinate 9,405,371, forward strand.
AGAATCAAATGAGTTTTAGCTGAGTAGAAACAGACATATAATTAATGTGCTTTCACTATTTTAAATCTCTATTGAACATTTCTTGGGTAATTCAAATAAATTTTAATATTTTTATTAAAATAGAAAAAAGGGTTTCCTTTGAATAACTATTTCTTAATTAAGTATTATTTTCTATCCGACTGACGTTACAACATTTATTTCATTTTGTTTACTTATTCCGATTCAGTTAACGATCTCAAAAACCAGTATCCGCGCATTTTACGAAAATCACACTGCTGAATTTCGGTAATATTTAAATAAATTGAAATATAATACAATAATAACTATTTTATACTATTCTGTGAGTCAAATTTGTCAAAAGTTTTTAGTTTCAGACACATTCATAGAATAAGTTCGTCAAAATTGACCATTTTATGCAAAAAGTAAGGTTAAAATGTATTGGCCTCTTAATAATAAATAAGTCATATTAATTTTCAGAAAAAGAATCCCAAACGTACACAGACACCTGTTTATAAATTAAAAGCATGTTGCATTAAATTAATTCCCTTTCGCATTTATCATAGTACTTAGGATTATACGTAATACAATTACACAGAAAGTAATTCTCTAAGAGAAGAGGCAGACTTAATCCATCAGGTGGCCGGGTCTGTCGAATTACTTTTACTGCTATTTCGTTTATTTCGTCGGCCTTTCGCTGTGGCCCTGTTTTCGGAATCGTTAACGCCAAATGCGCTAATCTTTTTTACACACTCTGGCGCAGCAATAAGCGACTCTGATGGCCGTAGTAAATCGTTACTCTTGATAATGACTGCGATTAACAATTTATTTTTTCATGTTTGGAGAAATGCGTCGGCAAATGTACCGTGTCCCAAATGTAATTTAACTTATTGCGCAAAAAGTGATTAAAAATATATGTACGTAATTAAAAAGCCTTTGGGATTCTTTGTTTACTTTTTGTTAAGACTTTCGTTATAAAAATATGAGATACACATAAAGTACATATGTTTAATTTAATCCTTTAAATACGAAAGTTTGTGAGGATAGACTGTCATTCGAAAACTACTGAATGTTTTTTTAATGAAACTGTATTTTCAATCATACAATATTGCGTAAATTTACCAAAATATAACGATCTGTTACCAGAGCCTTTCTTTTAATTATTTTTTCTATATTTTAACCCATCTTTAGCTTTATTTTAAACTTTTAATAAAGGAGGTATTTTAAATTGCCTTTAATTCCACTTGTTATATTGTATTCAAATAAGTTAATAAGGCTCACTCTTACAGAAAGAGCCTGACCGAACAAAGACAAATGGTTTGAATGAATCCCCTTTCAACTCTTTTTCAAATGTATTGCGGTGATAACATCGTGATAAGGGGAAACCACTGACCGATTTTCCTTGTGACGGTAAAACGCAAAAGCTTTTGTTGTTTAGAGATATAGATAGATAACTACTCATCAACAGAATGTCTTATTTACATTATTAATTAGTGAAGGTATAAAAGTTATCAAGTTTATATACATTTTCTTGGAGTAAATTGTAATATTTAATTGGTATGTTTATAAGCGTTAACTAAAACTGACATGACCATGCAGGCTATAAAGCACTCAAATCGTTGGGAAAATTTAGTAAAAATTAAATTGAACACAGTTTATTATTTACTAAGTTAGAAAATATAATGTTTTTACTAAAACTATATTTATTTTTAGAGTTATTTATAGCAAAAATAATGTATTTATAATATATATGTATTTACAAAATTCAAAAGGGTCATCAAAGCCGTTATTTTTATAGCCGGGTTATTATTTATTGCAAAACGGTGATAAACGGCGCGTATTCCGTTCAAACTGTTTTCTTTAAATGTTCTCAAAGCTTTTAAATTGAGACTGTCTTAGAACCACTGAAGAAAGTCAACAGTGCTAAGTTTGTTTTATGCAGACTTAAATGTTGGCGCGATTAACTCTAAGACAAACACTCGCTAAGCTACATTAAATAATTGCTGACGTGGCTTATTTATTGCAGAGCTTTTTTCAATGCTATTCAAAAGTTTCGTTGATTTTAAACTAGAATTAACTGAAGTATAATAATAATAAAACAAATATATTATTCTATTCGATTTGACGTGTCTGTGTTAGGAGCTACGTTGCCACAGACAGACATACAGACACAATGACAAGTCACTTTTATAACGCTCCTCATTTTGCCTTTCATAGGCCTCCATGTTTAGATATCACGTTACTCCTATGTTGGACTCAAGATAAATGAATAGGTTTAATATCCATTTGATTGGTCGGAGAACAAGCAAATCGTATCCGAATATAACGCAATCAGCAACACCTCATTGAAATGCAAACTGACATGAATAAACTAGAGAGGTCGTTCGATTGAAATGTACAATGGGCTCATCACTGCTCCCTGCGCCGAGCTGTGATAGGAATTTATATTAATTTCCTGCGTCTGTCTGCCAAAGCTGGAAGCTGCGGTCGGTGGCTGTCCGGACCCTGCAATGGACATGCTGTATAAACTCGCACGCTAATTTTACCTCCACCACCGAATTTCCATTCGCACTCAACTCGACAGTACAACTACAATGACAAATTGGCTTAACTTCTTTTTGGATGTAAGTTACCAAAACTACTAGAGAAACACTGTGTTTTATTATAGTTTTTCCTAGATTTACCAAAGACCAAAACTATTTATTAACATAAAGGGATCTATAATGAACGTTACTGAAATTTAAAGTATATATAAATTATAATACAGGTATAAACTTTAAAATGTACAGTAAGTTTAACGGTGCTAAAGAGGAGCGAGATATTTCATATTTTCCGTGATGGACCTTGAAGAAATATCTCGATATATGTGGATGTTATCTATAGTATAAAAATTTATAAATTGATGGCTTAAAAGTATGAACATTTCTTAATACATAAATAAACTTGTGACTTCTCCAGTCCTTTCGATCTTCATATAAAAGTTAATCGAGTTTTAATTAAAAAAAATGTCTAAGAAATGTAATCTTTTGAATTTAAATTTCAAATAAATTAGTTATTATTATTTTATGTAAACTAGTTGTGTTATATTTGTTGTTATAGTTAATAAAATAAATAAAGAAATTTTGAAAACAACAAACAGGTTATTATTCAAATTACACGATTTAATTAAGAAATATTATTACTAAAATAATTATATCGATATGAAAATATCAGAGTACAAAGAAAGTAAATGTTTCCTTGAGTAAATTAATTTTTTATGTTGAGAATATAAGTTTATTATGAAATCCATTTTTCCTATAAAAATCGTAGAGCCATTTCTTTTATGATCTGATCTGATAAGCCAACCAAAAGCCGTTTAATACGCGAGCGTAAAGTAACAAACAACTTTTATCTCGGAAACTTTCACAACACCTTCATTTTTCACAAAATCCTCTCGACAACAAGGAAATACCAAATAGTTTCATAACTCTACAATCGTGGTTAGATTATTCATCTTACATTGTTTTTCTTAAACATTTATGACTTTAAATATTGTTCTATTGTGACTAATTTGTAACAAGTTGATAGTCACAACTATACATAATTGTGAGAAAAGTTGATATTCCTTTCTATGCTTTTTTTATAACACTTCATTGCAATGGAGTGCAACGGGCGGCCTTATCGCTAATTAGTGATCTCTTATAGGCAACCCAATTTTTGTTGGTTTTATTTGAATTTCTTCAGGCTAGCCTGTAGAAATTCAAGCACACCTCCGTGCCACTTATGACAACATCTGGCAGCCTACCAGAAACCAAATACAAATTAAATTAAATTATAAATTGTATTCGGGACCGGGGATCGCACCCAATATCTCAAGCTTCACGGTAGGCTTATAAGACCGCTTAGCCATGAGGCCTCACTTTTAATATTAAAAAAATGAAGAATTTTTTGTTGCCAAACTGGCCTTTAACCGAAATATATCCTTTGAGGAATAATTATTAGTTTAATTTATTACTTTTTAATGCACTTTAAGTCGGTTTTGTATTTTTATAAATTAATTTTATTACTAGCAACTCTCACCTAACAACCTTATTTGTTGATTTTGATACAAGAAACAATGAATGTTGTTATTAATAAAGGTATTAGTATGAGCTCGTAGCTAAAACAATATGTCAACCCTACATCTGACCAAATTAAAGGAATTTAAAACAATTTAATTACAATTAACTACTAAATATTACGAGCGAAGCTAAATAAATACTTATTACCTCTCATGAAAGTAAATTTCGGCCGAAATGTGAAGTAATCCCAATTAGCCGACACTTTATAGTGCAATGGAATTGTCCGCTGTTGAGCCATCGGACTTTACGAGCGGTCCTCACTATACTGAGGTAATTATAGGATTACTCATACTTACAGGTTACAGGTTTAAGGGCTAAAGGTAAACGTTGGCTTCATCGTGTAACCTTTACCGCCCGTTCATTGTGTTACGCTGAATTTCTTATATTAAAGTGATTTATTACCTAAAGATAGGCAGTCTCTGTCTTATTTGAAGCGGAAACGGAATCCTTTACGATATGGTTGACATTCATAGTCGTACTTTACACCCAAATTTGGAAATTTGAATGTTAGAGATTTTAAAAGAACCTTTTATTAAGTGGTGTGACTGTACAAGAATAAGAATCTGTGATGACAGACAGTACGAGCGGTAGCTGTATTATATTGTATTTTTGATTCCTCTTTTTAGTTTTTTTTTTAATTAATTTTATACATTTATATTTTTTGAGATGCTTTGAACACAGAAATAGAAATACTTTAAAACTAAATGTATACCTAATTAATGTAGTAAATTGCTAAAGTAACTCTTTCTATCTATTTGTATATCTGTTCACGTCTAAACTACTAAATGTTAAAGATGTTAACTTCGTCAGAGGAGTACAGGAATTGACTAGAGTTTGGGAAAGGCTTTTCTTGTGAAAAAACACTTGAAGGGGTTGAAATAGAACAAACATACGTAGTCTTTGGCAAACATAAGCTTCTATTACTTTCCAAATTCATAAAAAATCTTATACCAAAAATTACATAACAGAATTCCCAAAGTAACAAGATAAGGGTTGATGAAATCCTAGACGTACCTATCTTCAATTAATCAAACTTAATTCAGCCAACATCACCTCCCTCAGTGATATATTAATTAGGTCAAAACACGCGCCAGGACCGATCTGGTCTTGGGCTTGTAACGTTATATCACCTGTTAATGAATCTTACGTGTACTGTGTTGGGATACATTGCGAATCCTGATGGCAATATACGGGCTGAATTCCGGAATTAATTTCAGTCACAATCTCGCCTTCATCGCTGTCAAAATGTCAAACTTCATATTGTAGTCGGCTATGACTAAAACTGTAAAACCTGAAGATTAATGACGTAAATGTTCAAACCATTATTAGTCGTTTATATAAATATAAAAATATGCATTCATACATACATATATTATCTATATATATAAAAAAATATATATTTTTAATTAATATATAGGTATTATGTAAATAATTAGATATTTTATTAATGCTGGATGTTAATCTTTGTGTGTGTTTAGAAAATTAGGAATGAGCAACTGAATTAAAGCATATAATATATTTATTATAATAATAAACTGGTCATTTTTTATATAATTTAGTGTTAATTATGAATTAATGTTAGTTATAAATTAATGTTAATTATTAAGCTATGCTTTTTGTACAAGCTAAAGTTTAACTGCTTTCTTTAATACTCGTGTACCTTTATAAAAGATTTTCAAATTTTGAATTATGAATATTTGAACATCAATCTTATGAAATTTCTTATTTTTTAATTAAAAAATACTTTTACTAATAAACCTTAAAATAATTTTTGTCTTACTTAAACAAAGTATATCTTTAGAAAATTACACGTTTTCCAAGCTTCAAAAATGTCAATACAATCTGTTCTAAGCAGATATTAACTTGAGGATAGCTTTCCTCAACATTTCCTTTGATGCTCTTATATCCCGGGAAACTATTAATCTTTTGTTTTTCAACCTTTGCGACCCTGTAACGTTTATTACTACATCGCTATCTCTTTTATCATTAACCGCACAAAATTAATCTTATATTCTATAGTTGTTTTTTGCTCGGCATATTGACAACTAATTTATAGATTTATGAAAATTCCATTTTTCTTATCTCTTTTTAACTAGTAACTTCATTAGGAATCGAATTCAGAACTATTTTCATTTCTTATTTAATTTGAAAACTTAGAGCTTAAATAGTATAGTTGTGTAAAAAAGGGCCATATCATGTTTTCACAATTTGAACTTGCAAGTTATCGAACAATTAGTTCGTAATTGGGATACAAAGGCACAATACACTGACGTTCCGGCATTACCTAAATCTGCACAGCTTGTCAACATAAAGGACAATTTTCTAACCCTACAGGATTGAAAGAAGTTGTAAAATAATGTTTTATTTATTAAACTAGCGACCCGCCGCGGATTTGCACGGGTATAAAACATATATAAAAACCTTCCTCTTCAATCACTCTATCTATTAAAAAAAACTGCATCAAAATCCGTTGCGTAGTTTTAATGATTTAAGCATACAAAGGGATATAGGGAAAGAAAAAGCCACTTTGTTTTATACTATGTAGTGACTCATACGTCCTATATAGGTACTTAAAACTGTGACTGTATGTAACTGCTAATATACCCAAAAGTTTTAACGCGTAGGACAAATTTTTCACTGATGCTGCGCTCCTAATAATCGCAGTGTGATGCTATACCTATATACGATTACTATAAGTATGCTATAAAGTTTAAAGTCTTACTCGATAAATCTATACAACCCAAAATAATATTTCCAACTCGAATCTTTGTCACTATAGTATTAGATACCTTCATCTGTTTTTGGTTAGATTTTCGCTTTATTTACCTAAGTGTCAGAAAATCGTATCACAGCTTCTGTTGTAGAATTCTGGAATTTTAAATTCAAATACTTCGTGACGCCCCCAAGCGAATATAGTATCATGAATGCAGTAAATCAGTTTCAGTTAGCGTGGGCCGGCAGCGGGCGTGGAGTGCCTCGATAAGCTGGACCGAGGCTGACGAGACGAATTGCCATTGTTCATCTAATCCACCAGCGTAAGCTGACCTGCGAATATAAATATTTCACTATTTTTCTCCGTTAATAAGGAATTAAAATGAATATTAGATCTTAATGAAACAATAATATTATAGTTTCTAATGAGCAGATTTGAATTTTATTCCAAATATCAATAATATATAAAATTTATAAATAAATTTATGTTATTTACATATCATAATATCTCACAAAAATAAGAACATATCTTAATAAATTTTTGTTAATATCCATCTCAATCAAGTAAGATTTCAAACCAAAAAACTGCATCGAAATAGGTCCATTCGTGACGAGGTCCAATGCGACAGACACACAGACACTTCAAACTTATTCCAATTCCTATTTTGCGTTGGGATTAAAAAAAACAGTATTGCCGTGTTTTATATAATCTATTTTTGGAGTGAGAACTCATTCTTCTTAAAAATAATTTAATATATGATAAATGTCCCAATAATATGTACAACAGATACTGTAGAATTTTGATACGCTCTATCGAAGCAACATTGACGTTGACGAAGATTAGCCATAAATAAGTGGCTCGTGTCAGTATCAAAATCAGTCATATCCTATAAATTGCACACATCGTATTAATTGCACTGGCAATTGTGATTTTATACGGTTAGATTTAGAGCGTTGATTGCATCGGTTCTAAGCGAATTGCAATCCTCAACACAATAATTTGATTCCCACTCCAACTATGGACTGATATTCTGGTCGTTCTAACACGAGCATATTGATGCTTTGTTGAGGATTACTTGATGGACTTAAGTTACGTATTATTGTTTATTGAACAAATATCATTGACAAGGATTCGTGGACAGTCTTTTGTCAATACAAACGTATTCCCCTGTGTCCTCCTTGGAAGTTGGTAATAAGATACAATAATAGGACTTTTCTTGATGTCAAAAAAATATTTCGAGGAAAATAGACCTCCTTAATAGCAAGATTGTGTTTAAAATAAAGCCAAAATTCATTGTCAACTGAATTAAAAATATAGCGACATGTTCCATTTGTAACCGACTTTCATAAAACCAGAAAATTATCAATTCGATGTAATTTTTTATTTTACTTCTAAGTTTTCTTAGCAAAATATATTTTTATTTTTCATTGTCAGTTTCTTTTGTGCCTTTTTCTTTATATCTATATTATCTATATTCTTATTAAAATTATTTAATACTAGCTGACCTGGCGAATTTCATACCGTCAATAAAAAGTAGTAATCGACCGTCAAATGTTTGACAGGAAAGTAGATAGAACAGTTTATAAGAGAAAATGAAATGTTGTTTTTACTATATTCCTCGCAATTTCCTCACCGTTTAAAGCTTCCCTGGACGACGACAAAACATTTCATAACCAAAATCATCTAAATCGACCCAACCGTTCTCTAGTATTAGCGAGAAAAACGAACAGCAATTGATTTTTATATATAGAGAGAAAAAAATTAGTCGAATTTAATAATTGTACCAACTCTAGGAAATAAGTCTCTGGCATAAGTAATGCAGTATTTCATTTTATAATTAGTAAAAGGTCGTTAAAATGCAACTAGCCAGTACAGTTTTTAGATTTTTCCTAAGATTAACTCGTGTGTAGCACCACTATGCGTGTTTACTAAAGGTTGCCCTATAAAACTTAGGACTAAACAGCAACTGAATAGACTTCATCTCAGTGGATTTTCTTCAAGAGAAAATTACTACCTACTTAATCTTCTGCAAGAGTGCACACTACGATAAAACTCATACATAATATTAAAATCACATCGCTATTCACTGTACTGGACTAGCCTTAGGGCAGACAATAAAAAGGATAATTCATATCAACTTAATAATGAATATTCACGCTCTAGGCGGTTTCGATTAATTTTAACCGCCGACGCAAAGAAGTGGGTGTTATAAGTTTGTTTACTATGTATATGGGTTAGTGTTTTTCTGTAGCATTGTAGTTAATACTTATTTGAATTATTAATTATTAATTAAGTATTTCATGTGTTACACGAAACAAACACACTAACAACGCTTACATAAAGTACAAAATACGTTTGCGAGACTCGGTGTACGATTTTATACGACATTATGAATTTACTCCGCACTTTAAGATTACTATTAAAATCACCTTATGCCAAAGGGTAATTATACTATTAACGATTACCTAAGCGATAAAAAGCCGAGGGTAGTTACTTCTTCTATGCAGGATTGTGGACAGTATATGTATCTTCAGTAATATTTATTTTGACATTCACGAATGTTACTTATTGACCAAAACGAATAAAAAATAATAATAAATAAACGAATAGGTCTATATTGATGTGGTTTTCTTGTTTGAATCTGAAGAAATCGAGACGGATCTTGGTTACAATGTATGAAGATCTATTCATCTGGTACTTACCTACTGTAATTAACAAATAAAGCAATTGTTTTAATTAAATTTCACCCTAAATTTCACTTCTTGTATTTAGAGAGTTTTTATAAAGAAAATTCTATTTCATTCCATATCAATACACATTATAAAGTACAAACCACTGAATCTATAAATTACTTTAATTTTCTTATGAAAGAACTTTTACACCGCGATTTAAAGCTACCAGCCAGTTACGGTTTGGTAGGTAACCAATACATATTTAGCTATAATCTATAAAATAAGTATAGAAGAGACGATGCAGAAAACCTTAAGCATTCCCTGTGAAGATGAGGGGCTGCTAGTACCTAATATAACATCTTCTGTTGGATTTGATTATTCATGGAGTGCTGGGGGTTTATTCAGTTGAATATATAATGCATGAAATAAATTGATTTAATGATAAATATTTATTGTTATAGAGAGGTATTAGTTTTCAGTTAAAGCCATATATTATTAACTCGGCTGTATGATATATCCGTCTATATAAATTAAGAAGTTATTTGCCTTAGTATATGCGATGTTCAGTAGCGAATTATCTTTAGGGCAAGGTAGGTAGGCAGCTCGTGGGTGCCATTGGAGTGTGGGCAACATTTTTAACAGTTATAATTAATTAACTAAGGCGCTCTAAATATTTAACCTTTAACATTCGTGTTACTTTATCTGCACATTGTTCTGACGATGTAATTGTTTGTCATTACTTTATTATGTTCTCAGGTTAAAGACCTTTAAATTTCTTCGTGATTTATAGAAATGTTATCAAAATTATTTAAAAGCGTTTGGATAACGGAGTAATTTCAAAGCTACATAAATTATCAGTGTCTTAAGAAATATAATAAATTCACAAATGAGTTCGCTTTACGCTTCACGCTCAGAATTAAACTAAATAAGAAGTAACAATAAATAATAATAAATGTCTTTAGTCCACTTTTCATTGTAACTCCTAATCAAATTTTGATTTGACAAGAATTTATTATAATTTATTATCCTCGCGCAAATGTATAAGTGATTTTTATAACATTCTCAGCCTTCTAGCGTTTAATTAAAAACCTAGACATAACACGTAATTACCCTAAGCACAGGTCTATTCAAGTGTATGGCCGTAATTAAAGCTAAGCAATTAGGTTTATAGTTATAAAATAGTAATAAGTCGTGCAATGCAATAATAAGCTTTCGTTATATGAAAACATTGAGCTGAGGGATGTCACACGACGTCTAAATGTGTCTGATTTATCTGCGTCGCGCGTCCGACACTTCTGTTTTATTGTCACATCCTCCCAGCCCTAGTCCATAGCACACGCGAGATTTATTACCTACATTTAATGCTGAAGTATCGAGTGTTGTTGTGGAAAGGATAAATTGGTTCTTAGTTCTTACAAACGTACCTTTTAGGGCTTCTGTGATTGATTAGAGAATTTGGAACTTTTATCTGCTTTTTTTTTATTCCGACGAAAAAGAGGAACGTTTGATGTGTCTGTATTTCTGTGTGGTTTTCTTTGTGTTATAGTTGACGTCCTTGAGATGGTGGATGATCTTAGATACAATTTATGAAGTTTTGTTGATCTATTTACTGAACATATTTTGTCTTTTTAATTTCATTGCGCACCACGCGCTGCGTAATTTCAATTTCAATCAGGAAATATGCTAATACGTAGATTCATATTTTTATCAGATTAAAAACAATATAACTATTGAGTTTTTATAACAATAAAACACGCGCCAGGAATTAGTATTCAATTGAATCAAATATGCTTTTCAAACTGTATGAAAATTGACAGAGATAAAAACGAATTTTAATCCACACGCAATTTGTTCGAGTGAGATTCCTTGACCCCTATGGGGGATGAAGTGCACACATTTAGGCGCCTATTTCAATTAGCAATTCCACTATAGTCAACTGACATTGATATTTGTTTTCCTGGGATTATGTCGCAACACGCAGATGCGTAAACCACTAAGCCATAGTGGTGGATTTCGGTGTGTGAATTCCCGTAACCTCTAGTGGAGCATGGGACAGACACATTGCTGTATCTGTTTCACTGATCATTTTATTTACAGCCAAGTAGGTAATTAACTTTTGTACTTATACACCCGAAAAAATTTATGTGTTACCCCAGGATTTGAACCCTGGACCTCCGTCGCAATACGCATACGCGTAAACTACTTAGCCACGGAGGCGGTGGATTTCGGTACAGCGGTGAAAATTTTGAAAAACATAATGAACCCCTTAACATCCAGTTGATTATTTAGGCAAGTTATTTAGCCAACTTAACTATGGTTTTCATCAAGAAAGTCGAAAAAGTACAGCAAGTGCCTAATAAGGCAACATTTTGTTTTAAAATAGAATTGTTTTCATTAATCATTTGTATCACTAAACGATACCTTATAATATCCGCAATTAGGTGGAATCCTTTTTTTTTTAAATAAAAGGAAAAGAACAAAACTTATCAAAATCAAACTTCAGAAATGTTTCGATTTTTAATGAGAAAAACATAAAACATGTAATATTATGTATCTCTAATTACTCTCTTAAGTAATAATTCATTCGTATAAATCTCGTATTTATCAATAGCCCGCATTTGCATTTACGACATCCCAAAGACATTACTAAGGCGATTCCCTTATCTAATGCGGCGACAGAATTTATTTAGCCCTTACCACTCCTCATATCTCAGTTATAAAGATGTTAACAAGAAAGGGTCGTATAACTGTCACATGTGACTGTCACATATTTAAATAAAAGATATCCCTTAGAAGATTAGATTATTAGTATTTTATATGTAAGTGCCACAAGAATATAAAAAAGTTTAAACCTATAAAATATGTAGGTATATAAAAGGCAAAAGTGATTAACTTACAACGCACAGGTCAAACCCTTAGGGCTAGAAAATTGAAATTTCGCACACGTATATCTCTTATGACGTAGGCATCCACTAAGAAAGGATTTCTTTAAACTCAACCCCAAGAGGGTGAAATAAGGGAAAAATTTTGCATGAAACTTTTATTCCTAATTAAGATAAAACTAGGACGATCAGATACTTTTTTTTAGATTAGATTAGATTATTTTGGAAACGATAAACCAAAGGTTATTGTAGTTTTGTAAAAGAACTAGTAAAGTATACATATTTACATAATTAACTGGTTATCAATAAGGAATATTTACTTTATTATTTCGTTTCGAAACAACATACAAACTAAACGTAAAAAGACACCAAGAAAAAGCAAATGTTACGTATGAAAATAACGCAGGAACTGAAAATTAAGATTAAGCAAGCTAAATGTTAGGTTATAATTAAATACAAACTTAACGAGTTACTTAACTTACTTTAATACGTAATTTAAAATAGTCTTAAAAAGTCAACGTTCATGATGAAGTGTATTGAACTCGCCTAATTTAGGTCGCACGTTGTCCGACATCAGCAAGTTATTATGTATTGTTTAATATATATATAAGCATTAAGGTGTGAATGAGGGGATTGAATAAAGAGACGTCTTAACGTAAAGATGTGTTTTATCTGCTACCTTACTTAAAAAAGAAACACATTGCAATGACAATGAAATGCCGGAGTGACAGGGACACGATTTTAACAAATTAAACGTCTAATTCAGAAAGTACAGTCCATTAACTATGAAAAACGAAGACTGAACAGTTGAAAAAATAAAATTTTGTTGAGCTATAAATTAGCCAGGGTGAGCTCCGCAATCTGCATTTGTCGAGACGCACTTCTTTTCCAACGATTAAATAAAATTTCATGCCCCGTTGCCTACGGAAGCTGGACAAAGGATATTTAAATTGAATGGTTTAATCCTATTGCTAAGCTATGTTCACTATAATGCAGTCTTTTTCCTTCGAAGCGTGCTTTTGACATTCCTATACCCTTGTGAATTGCAGCGATTCATCGTCTATAAAACATGTGAAATTGACAATTTACATGATGATTACAAATAAGATTCTAATTTTTAATAAGCTTAAGACAATTTAAGTTTCTTAAATTTTCTTCGATTTCACTTATTAGTGAAATAGAGGATCTATTTCTATTTCTTTAGTATATATTTATTTTAATCATGCAGATGATCTCAGATGTTATCAATATTAGAAAATCAAATGAACTGACCTGCAAGTGAAGTTCGGTGTCTGAGTATTAAACGAATAATTCGCCCGAGAGATGATTATATTTATGTTTACTTGTGTAACTTTAACTCCATGATACATACAGGGGTTGTATTCTAGAACTATATGCTAAACCAAAAATACTACACAACCTTTCAAGTAGGATAACTGTCGTATAAAATATACACAAAGCAAAGCCTATATCGTTTGAAATAGACAATATGGCGTTGATTTCTTAGAATCTGATATGATAAGGTGTGAATATTTAAAAAAGCGCCTGTCCGAACGCAATTGCAGACTTTATGTTATTGGCTATAGGAGTACGGCGTTATAACCCCATTACACCTTCTGCGAGATTCACTCTTATAGGATACCCTAACGGCCTATTTGCATTTATTTTGAATTAACCGGTAAATTGGATTTACTTTAAATATGAATTGCAAAATTAATTTTAACTTTCAAGGAAACAGTAAGAAAAAGTCATAATTTTTGTGGAATTTCGAAAAATATACAGAAATAAAAGAGTATGATAAGTGAAATAAAAGACAATTTTAAAACTGACATTGTGATTACAAATAAGTAAGATACAAAAGGATGAATGATCTATTCATAAACTCATATCACATAGTTATTAAATTATCACAGTTCACAATTCTCTTCTTAAAAGGCCGGCAACGCACTCGTAGCCCATCTGGCGCTGGGGGTCGCGGCGGGCGATTGCCACTTAGTAAGCTTCCTGTCCGTTTGCCTACTATTTTATAAAAGAAATACAGTTCAAGACTATTTGGAGCGTCAATAGAAAAAAACCAATCAAACCTAATGTTCTGTAAACTAAATGATAAATTAAAAATACTATGAAACACAAAGGATATTTCCCAAAGGCAACATTAATGTTCCGGTGGTGGCGTCGGTCCGTTCGACCGAATCTCGAAATTAAGGCAGGAAAAAAGTCAATAAATCCAAGAAGCAGGTTGGGGCAAGATAACAAATGTCTCTGGAGCGACACAAAGCGGCTGCGATAGAGGAAGTCGCGGCCGGAGTTTTGTTAATGCGATACTAACGCCCCACGGGAAAATCCGCACAATACTGTAAACACACGACCTGTCCGATTTAAAGGTGTTTCAAGGGCTTACCGAATATTCTATTCTAATGCTTTCGACTTTTCATTTTGACTCTAAGCAAGGAAATGACAAAAAAATATTGCAAAACTAGATATTTTTAATTTTTATTACGAATTCACAATCTCAAGTACGAGAAAGTAACGGTACTTTCCCGCTGATATACAATAATTATTGCATAATTAGCCAATTTCTTATCCAAATGCTAATCTATCATCATACTAAAGTTTACTGAAATTCCAAATCTTCACTACTTGATATTAAATTTACAATCTTGCTGATGCCAGAGATCATGAATATGAGATTGTTACAAACTAATTTACTATATTGGACAGTTTTAATTAAATTCAGCCATAAAATGTCAGCGGGTGTAGGACGTAGGTGCACGAGCGCTGGTCCACTGCAACTTCGCCAACTAATTCAAGTTTTCCTTTACTGGCTAATGAGACGAGTTTGATTCGCGTTCCTTGCCGCTCTGAATGAACCTCACCGAACCACTCCTTATATAATATGATACTGAAATTATTTACAACTTTATACTAACTTAGAGACATGGGACTACTGTGTTTACATATTCTATGAATTTACCTTGTATACAATATATGTTTGAATAGTTTTTCTCGATTCTTAATAAATTTATAATTTTCATTGGAAAGGAAACGAAAAAAGAAAATACACGTCGAATTGATAACCTCCTTTTTGATTTTTAAAAGTTGGTTAAAATTACCAAAGAAAATGTGGAGGGATGCATAGGTAAGTTGGATGCACAAAGCTAGAATAAGAAAGTTTGGTAATAACAAGAAAAGGTTTATGCCAATGAGGCGATTATATAATATAATAGAAATTAAATAATAATATATAAATGTTAAAGATAAGAATGGAATGTATCTACCACAATATCAAATTTTACCATAAAATAGAGTCATCGAGTATAAATATGTAAAAATTAAACAATAAATAGGTATGTATTTGAACGCCTCATGTCATTCGCTACACATTCCATGAGCAGCTTTTCTTCCGTTATTTCGTTCACATTTGGACCGTAATTTATCCAAGTTTCAACTAGCGTCGAGGCAAACAAACCATCCAGCCCATAATGGAAATTACACACCCCTGAGGTTGGAAATCAAATTGACAGAAGAGGTTATACAAACGATGCGGCCGAGCTCAAGACCGAAGCCGGCCGAATATTAATCGCTCGGTAAATGCTCTTTTATTTGTTTTATCCTTCCCACGTCGCCGTCGCCTGCTCAATTGATCAGACCTACACTTGGCCTGGATTAATGGCCCGATAGATTTAACTGATTACCCGTTTACTAAGTATTAGGGCTAACTGTATACTGTTTTGGAAAGTGTACATTGTTAGCAATGCCCACTTCGTTGAGTTTCTTCTCTTCGTTTCATTTTTGAAATGATTAAGCCAAAAGACCGAATTTAATCAAAAACCTTAAATAATTATTTAAGGTTTTTTGGCTGTTCTTCTCAGATTTGGGAGTTCTTGAACAGATTGTAAACTTAGATGTGACTGTACTGTGTGAATATTAACTTATATTAATATTTTTAACTTTATTACATGAAAATTCAGTAACCCTAGTGGAGCCAAGTCGGTTCCCAAGTTGACCAAGTAGTTTCCGCGTCCACGCATTACCTGTGGTATTACGCCAGATGTCATGGGTTCGAATCCCGGGAAAACAAATGATTCCGTTTTTTTAGGCAAAGCCGACTTACTTGTTTCTAAAACATATGTTTCTACCCCATTACACTAAGAGTTGCGGGATTTACTTTTAATTCTATAAATTATAATATATTATAAATAAATGTTTGGCTTGTATATTATAAAAAAATAGTCAATAATTATCAAACTTTATTTACTAACGTACGTAGCTTTTAACTGAATTTATATACAATCACAATAAGTTATCTTCATCATCAATTCCGCAAAATAAAACCGATTTTACAAATAAACTCTGCATGTTTCAAAGTCCTTTATTATTTGGTTTTCAATATATTGATCCACTATCAACGTCCGACGGTATAAAAGCTTGATTGATGACATTTTCCTCTAGAAACCGTTTGCAATGAGTTATCAACTGCAACAATTTTTAAACTGTATTTCGCTAAAATGATACTTCAAATAAAAGCAGTCTTTACGATATTGTTCAATATACGTATTTTATTTCAGAATTTAAAATCTACATTCAACACGAAAAATTCAGAAAGTATCAACTTGACACTTCGGCAATATTTCACCAACGACAATAAAGAGGAGAATAAATTTAATGTGTCTGTGTTTGTAGCATCGTAGCTCCTGCAATAGTGGACCGATTTCGATGCGATTTTACTTGATCGAGTTGGATCTTGACTATAATTTATAAAAATCTATTATGAGATATTCATATTTGTACATAATATAATGTCGGAGAGTTTATTATATTGTCTTAAATGTATTTTCATCAAATTGTCTAAAATTTCACTTCATTAAATTGTCTTAAATTTAAGTCCATTCGTTTAGGAGCGATGCCACAGACAGACACCCAGACACACTGACTTCAAAAATTATATCATCCCTCTTTGCGTCGTGGGTTAAAACATGGTAATATTTAAGATTAATCTTTAGCACAAATTATTGTTGTTTAAAAACTAAGTAGCCACGATTTGAATCAAGTTTGAAAAGCTTACTTTTTTATGATGATTTTTCACACAGACGTTTATTCGTTTTAATTCTTGCTTCAAATGGGCGCTCTCTTCATAGTAACTGGTGTTAACATTCCAAGAATCACCTTTGATTATAATCGGCAGAACGTATGGTAGACCTGTAAGAAGTACTTATATAAAAGTTCCATATAAGAATTGAATTCAAGAAAATTTAAACCCCTAACATGCTAATTACAAATAAGAATATCTTATGAATTGATAAACCGATCTTCATAAATTGTAGCTAAGATCGATTTCAGCTTTTAAACAAAACAAAAGGCATCAAAATCGTTCAATTTTTCATTTTTTTATTTATTTATTAACTATTTCCTCTTTTTTACCTTTAGCAGTGCCTAAAGAGCCATCACTAACGACACCCATATTGCAGTGTTCCATTCCACCACTGTCGGTACGGGTTTTCCAAACGTTCGTCAAGGTACGTGCGAACTCAGCTGCTTTGTAAATACATCCGTATGGATTCCTCGCAGCAGACATTGCTGTCTGGTATAAAAAACATCCCATTTATTTATTTTACAATAAATAAGACATACATCACAAGTGAAACGTATACAAGACGAGATAGGTACAATTGAAAGAATCTTAAATGTTTCACAGATGGAGTAAACCAGAAATATAACATTTTGAATGAGATTTTTTATGCATTCATATTTTGATTAATATTTTATTCATAAATTATAATAGTAAACCAAAATTGTATATCAGTAGGAGTGCGTAGATTACTACGTACATATTAATTTTTTGGTAAAAAATTAAAAATTATAATGTGTTCACTTCTAAGCCGCTGACAATTTAGGTCAATATGAAATAACGACGAATTGGATTTTGGAGAAAGATAAATCGTAGATAAAATCAGGTATCAACTAGCAATGTTATGTTTTTTTAGTGTATATGTTTATATGTTCCTTACAATTAACAAATTTTATTCAAGTTGCAATTCATTGTATATGATAAACATAATGCCATAATAAATAAAATATCACACAGAACAAAACAAAGGAAATAGTATACATGGACTACAGTTACATTAGAACAACGATAAATACATAAAAAGGGAGAAAAATGCTTTCGAAACCTTCTCAATAAATTCCTTTTTCATCCAAGTATCGTTGAACTGAGTAGGATCTAGATTCCGAGATTCAAAAAAGTCTTTAGCGAGAATTCCAGAGTCGCACTGCGAGTCACCGTTTTCTTCATGAATAACTAATGGTTTCTTCACTTCTATGTGAAATACTTGGTCACTGGCCGCCCACACTAATATCTCGTTGACCACGTTGCAATGCACCTTCAAATATACTTTCTATGAAGCCGCGATAGTAGATTTCATTTTAATATAATTAAAATTAAAGATAATTTTAAAAAATCCCGACATTTTGATTACAAATAATTAAAGAAATAAATAATTCGTAAATTGTAGCTCAGCTAATGACTTCAGATTTCATAATAAAAACGCATAGAAATCGGTACATTCGTTTAGCCAATTATGAGACTATTTTTTTATTTTTTTAACATAGGGTTGCTATTTTGTATCTTGATTTATTGACAATATTGGTACCTATCGGGAAAGTCATACTTATATAAATAAATTAGAAATTTTATGAGGCAAATATTTGAAACATATGGTAAGTCGGTTCCAAACTATTACAAAAAGTCGTAAAATCTTCAAACCCTAAACCCCAACTTGCGAACACAACCAAAAGTAACATGATACAATACAAGTACAACTAACAGTTAAATACTCCGCTAGAATCGATTTCCCGATTGTTGTTAATGGGGTTGAACAAAAAAATACATCTGACGGCATATTCTTCGACAACGAATGTAATATATCGATAGCAACAAGACCGTCGGCGACGAAAATCGGTTTTCTTTTCTTAATTTCCGTCTTTTCCTTCTTCCTTTCGTCTATTTTCCCTTCAATCTTAGGTTTCTCTTGTTCCGGCCATATTAAATTATTAGCTATTTTAGTTATTAGGTACAAAGTATCGAATATTTCCTCTGACAGTGCGTTTTCAAAATCAAAATTGTTAGGGTTAGGAAAATTAGTTATGAAACAAAACACATCACCGTCTGCAACGCTGAAATAATAGAGCGCGGCTGAGCTGTCTCGCACATACATTAGGTATTTAATTATTAAATAGAATTGTTACTTTAATCTGCGCTCACATAACATAGACGTTCTTGATGGTGTTGTTTGTTCTATTCAAAGGCAATTAATAAATTAAGCCAAAGCTTTTTATAGCATAGGGCGAGTACGTACAGTAGATATAAACACTTCCATTAAATATTTAGTTTACATTTATGTATTTAAACGTACACACAAAAGTAAAATAGGACATATATTTGAAAAGTCCAAAAATATTATTTTCCGTTAGTTTAACTTGATACTATGTCTTGCAAACAAACATGTTTTGTTTCCCTGGAAATCAAACCCGAGACAAACGTTATACACCCATATTAATATTAACTATAATACCTACTATAAGACTAAGGTAAATAGCCAATTTCTTTTTCACTATATAGCGGCGCCTTTAATCAAATAGACCGTAAATTTAAAAATATTATCTATACAATACCTGGGCAAATCAGAAGAAACCACAATAGAATTAATACATGGAAACGCGCAGGCTTCCAGCTCAATCTTCAAACCATCAGCCATAATAACCTCATTCGAATAAACGACGATAAAAAGGTCAATCAATTGTGTTTCCCCGAAAACTATACCGGACATGATCTTAGCTATAATTAACTTGGCCGTAGGGGATAACGCATTAAATATTAACACTCTCAACGGCTCGTAAACTTGTCTGCATTGAAAATTCATTATAAATTTTGTATTATCTCTATTAAAACCATCAATTGAATACCTACTACTGATTATTGTTTGGCCGTTTATTTATTTTTTAAAGAATACATATTGAGATGACATTAGATTTATATGGCATAATTGAAGACAGTGTAACAAAAGAGTTCGGAAATCATTAAAAGAATATGTTATAATTATAAAAATCTTGTTTAATTAAAAAAAATATAAAACAATATTTCATAATCTTATACGCATGTTTATTAAATAAATGTCTTTATAGTATTATCTTTTAGACGTAAAAGTAGATATAAGAGTTAGTGTTATTGATAAAATTAAATCATTTTATAAAATACACATATTATATTCAACAGAAACAACATCCAGTTGACCTACAACTACTTAACCTTTAGTATTTTAAATCTAATTTATAATTTTTGTATATGAAGCGCGAACATTTAAAATACTCCTATATCTTGATTGGGGTTGCATTTTGTCAGTGTCAACTCTCAATGTCGTGTAAGAAATTGAAGCTGTCTAACGCGTAAGTCTAACTAACGTCAGCGTAATGGAATATGTCATACGTCAAAGTGTCAAAGTGATAAGATTTAAAGGTTGTAACTTGTACACTGCTGCAATAATTAAAAACACGAAAGTTTTGTTTTTCTTAAAAACAATTTTGTACATTAGAAATGTTTTGTGAATTAAATAACAGATAATAATGGCTTCTGCTTCCTCTAAAGATAACCCTGACGTATCTCCAACAGCTTCGGTATCTTCTTTGAAAAATCAAAAACAAGAGCGGTCCTCATCTGTTTCATCATCGAAAGACGAAAGATGGCCGGAAATGCTGCTATCAAGACCAGAAAAGTCTTACTTCTACACAACAAAAAGTAAGTTTACGCAATAAATTCAATTCACGATTCCAGACGATACAATTTTTCTAGATATATATATTACAGTTATAGATGCAACATATATTATCTTATTTGATGAATAAGAATATATTATGTTGAATTAAATATTATTATTTATATTAATTACATTGATTTACTATATAAATCAATTTAAATAATATTTTTGTAAAATTAAAATATTATTAATTAACCGTCTAACATCTTTTATATAAAATAATATATAACTAACTTGTTTATCTGAAGTTATGATACTATCAAATAAAACTGAGTTTCTTGTAATTTGCTTCAGTGAATGCAAACAATACAATTTACATTTCATATTCATTTAATATCATTCTTAAGTTATCCACCAAGGTACAAAAGGAAATGCTTTAGAACATTAATAACCAGCGACATAATGCATTCTTTTCTTGTTTATAATATAAATATTATACATAATTTATGTTTAGTTATTATTCATAGCCATTGTATTAGGTAATGCTTCACCATATAACTGACCTGCTTCACTGTTATTTAAATTATTAATAAGATAAGTACCTGATAATCACCTGCTTGAATTATAAAAACAAACACAAGATTGAATGGATATTTATAATATTACATGCACTATTCAATTTATTTTATATAGTTTAGGGTTGATATAATTCTGTTCTCTGCAAAACAGCATCGACTTTATAATGGAAGATTTTTAGAACCATTCAAATTTCTTATTACGCTTATTGATGTGCACTCAAAAACTTGTGGTGTTCTGCTAATGAGTTTATATATAAAGATAGGCAGCATTTCATGATAAAACTAATATACCATCATCACTATAATTGCTTTTGTCTATAATTATCTCTTATATTTAAAACTACAAGTCATATAAAACCTAGTAAAGCTTCTAGTAATATGGTGGTGTTCATAATTATTAAAGATATGAAATGCACATCAAAAATGTTTTGGTTAGGTTATACTTGGGGCATGCCAAATGATGTAAATGATAATTTTAAAATATCCATTCTGATCACCCAAGCATTAAAACTGTCTCCTTAGACATAACTGGAATGTATATTGTTATTTAAACTGTATACATATATAAAAATTAAATAAATTATTTTGTTGTTAAAAATTTTCTTAAATTTCATGTGTTGTATGATATGTGATTATAATTCATATAATCTTCATAATATCTAAAAAGTAGTGATCTGTAGGTGTTAGCAGTAAAGACGGGTTTCCTACATCCTGTTAGTTACCCGCTTTTCCGACAGATGGCGGCTCGCCGTATGAGTATTGATTTTTCCATTTCTGCCGCGCTTGCCGGAAAATCAATATTCACTGAACTTGCTGGAAAAACCATTTTTGTGTTGTCTCTATAAGAATCACCTGGGCATATAAACATTGCGCGTAAATTAGTCCAACTTTTAACTTTTGGAGTATCTCCTCTCGAGTGCTTTACTATGCATTCGCGGAAGTGATCAAAATTAAAAGAGCAGTGTTTGTATTTTCGCTTGAAAGTTTATTTGCTGCTTTATTATGCGTTCTCTTGCCGCGGTCCGTGGGGTAGAACCCTTGCCGGAGTTGGCTATCCCGTCTTCTATCGAGGGTGAGGGAAACACCGATGCCGAAATGGCCGGAGCGCAGGACACCATATACTTGTGCAACTTCCGTGTATCAGTCGACGGCGAGTGGCTGTGCCTCAAGGAGCTACACGACATGGAGATGCAGGATTCCTATATCCGACCGTCTGATAATGGTGCGATCACTTCTCCGGATGATCCTATGCATTCCTTGATGGGTAAATCTGTTGCTACGTTTCATACGTAGTAACTAGATGGCTTTCCGAGCCGATACTAGAATGCATGATAGACTAGAACTTGATTACAAGGTTTATCCCACGCATGTTTTGCATTCAATTTCGCACCGTCTTCCATATCTTTTTATATTCCCATCTCGATATATCAAAATCAAATCGGTTTTTTTTATTTTGTTGCAACAGACACGTTAAACATAAAAAAAATAACAAAAAAATACATATTAGTAATAACAGTAGTTTATTTTACTTACAAAACCCACCTATATTTTCATACGACTTAGGATTACTGTAGTAATTTTAGTGGGGGTGATCCAAGCACAACATTAGCGAGTTATGCTGTGGAAAGTAATTTTTTTAGTATGGAAATGACAACGAATATTGCATGATGGTGGTTAGCGTGTTCTCGGTAACTCTGTTCTTGTATCCAGCCCCCATTGTACAGTTTATTTACGTAAATATGTGTTCTAGCTCGAGACCCTGTGGTGATAGAACGAAGCAATCTCGTGAACATCTCGAAGCTGATCGTGAAGGAACTTATTGAGCAATCGCTGCGTTACGGACGAATGCTCGACAGCGACCATTTGCCGCTGCACCACTTCTTCATTGTTCTAGAGCATGTCATGCGTCACGGCCTCAAACCTAAAAAGGTACTTTTCCTTTAACATGTAATACCACTTAGGTTAATGCTTACAGATACTTAGTAAACTATGTCATCAAAGGTTCTATTTTTAACTGGCTTTGTTGACGTCACGAGTTTTATTGCATGTTAACTTGTCGTCGGTGCTTGGCTTTAATGGTTGAATTACTATGCTTTTATTAAAAATATCAATACGAAATTACTACTTTAAAGTAAAATGTCGGCAACATATCTGCAAAAACCACAAACAATGGAGCCAATCAAATTTTGTAAATTGTTTTTGCAAGATAAAATCAATGTCTATAAGTTATCTAGTAATTTAAGTAATAGTTTAAAATTTTAGGGACTTCTTGGGCCAAAGAAGGAGCTATGGGATATTCTGCAAATGGTTGAAAAGTACTCCCCTGAGGCCGCTGATATAACAGCAAGTGTACGAGATTTGCCTACGGTTAAGTAAGTCAGATATACGTTTGACTATAGGTCTGTGTGTCTGTAGCACCGTAGCTCCTAAACGAATGGCGTTTTTTTAAAGCTGAAGTGATTAAAGCTACAATTTATGAAAATTTGTTCATCCATTTATGAGATATTCTTATTTGTAATCATCATGTCGTTGTTTTTTTTGTCTTCAATTTACTTTTTTAGAACGGCTATGGGTCGCGCGAGAGCCTGGCTCCGACTGGCCCTGATGCAGAAGAGGCTCGCAGACTACCTCAGAATACTTTTGGAGAATCGTGACGAAACCTTGGAGGAGTACTTCGAGCCGCACGCGCTGATGCTGAATGAGGAGGCGGTCATCATCACCGGTCTACTCGTTGGGCTCAATGTCGTCGATTGCAATTTGTGTGTCAAGGTTAGTTGAGAGCGATATTTTACGGTTTTTCATTAGAGTCGTTTCTATATTTGCGTGTCTGTTTCTAATACGCCACTATTTGCTGAATGCACGAGTCTATTAAACCAGTGTGAATAGAAAGAAGCCAAAAATTATAATATTTTATTTCAGTCACTGCAGTCAGCACTGCGAGGTCAGATACCAAAAAATAATTTGATTTCTGATATCAGGAAGAAGATCTAGACAGCCAGCAGGGCGTGATCGATTTCTCGTTGTACCTCCGCGGGAGCAACTCGTCCCACGACTTGGCCAACAATGGGAACAACGGGAACAACGAGCCGAAACAACGCCACATCAACACGATGCTCGATCAGAAGAATTACATCGAGGAGCTGAACAGGCATCTCAAGTGAGGACTTATATTAAATCTATGTGTAGGCCATCTTTCACTGATCATTTCCTTTACAGGCAAAGGTGATCTGTCCTCCCGGGGACCGCCTCCGTGGCTAGTTGGTTTACGCGTCTGTGGGTTCGAATCCCGGTGGGACTAATGAATGTTTCGGTTGGGTAGGCACAGAAGACTAACCACCTACTTGCCTGTAAAGAAAATTATCAGTGAAACAGATACAGAAATGTGTCTTCCCCATGCCCCACTAAGGGTTACGAAAATCACATCGGGACTCGAACTACATAAACCAATTGCTTTACGTAGTGTACATTGACGAACTTCCATACAAACTTTCAACTACTTTGTCATTTTTCACCATAAAGGTAGCATATGTCCTTTCCCAAACTGTATATCATCAAATCTGTGTCAAACTTCATTAAAATCGGATCAGTGATTTAGGAATGAAAGCGTAACAGAGTTGCTTTCGCATTTGTAATATTTGGATATATTTATACGAATCATCAAATCGGAGGGATTTGGTCTTCAATTCCACTAGTACAGTTAAATGTATAATTTTATAGGATGCCTGCCCATAGTTAAATGCTAATGGGCCACTGAACAGTATTTTATTTATATTTGAAGTCACGAAAGTCATTCTAATAATGCGTCACGACATACAGAGGCTTATGTGCACGAATAATGTTACTCTATCCCATACTAATAACAGTATGATTGTTTGTCTGTTAATGATAACATTAACAATGTTTTAATTTAATACGTGTAATAATTTGTTTAAATATCTCCTAGAACATCTTATATTTAATATCCTTACATTGAGTAACAACTTCCAAATGTCTTAGAAATATTCTGTTTTATTTATTATTTCAATTTTAATGGGTTTCGAGGTTAGGTCAATGTTTATTTGTATACCTTTCACGTTTGAACTACTTCACCAATCATCATATTATTGTATACACATTAAGAAATAGGAAATTTATCGTAGAAAAAGTACAGTAGAAAAAACACGCAAGACAGACAATGTGACAAGCTCCTTCATACCAACTAGTTCAGGAAACTGCTACGGAAGAGGCCCGTAAAAGAATAGAGTACAGAAGAAGTAACATAAACAAGGACATTCTAACCTTACTTTTTTGCATAACATTGTGATGCTCTTATTCTCTGAAACTGAAAGCTTTTGGCAAATTTGACTTATGGAATAGTATAAAATACCCTTTTTGCAATATATTTCAATTTATTTAAATATATCCGAAAATCAGTAGTATGATTTTCTTAAGAAGCGCGAAAACTTTTTTTTTTAACGGCCCCCAAAATTTTAAAATACTATGAAATTTTTAGAAATAAAATTCCAGTCATAACTATGAAATTACAAAAAAACGCTCAGATTTAACTGAAAATTTCTTTCTATTGTATCGGTATTTTAATGTAAAATTTATCTCTAAATATTTGCTATTCCATAACAGAAATATTGCAAATTGTTTTTAAAAAAATTTAATGATAAATTATACAATAAACGAAATCACAAGTCTGAAATTATTACTTAAATGTTGCGTGTCTGTTTTGTAATAGGGCAATATACATATATCAACGCAATTTCGTAATAGGGCTCTCTTAATAAAACACAATAACTCCATCGTCCGGAATAAAAAACATTGGAATTGATCGAATAAAAGTCCAAGCGAAAATTTTGAGTTATAAAAATATCAATTTGTCTTCCCTGCATGCATTCCTAAGCAGTTATGAATGAAGTAACATGAAACTGAATTAAGGAAAATCAGAAATAAATATAGAATTACCTACTTACTACTAATTTGTACTTGATAAGCAACCGGTTACATGTTATTCGAAGAAACATATAATTGAGGCTAATAGAATTTAAAAAATGTCGCTGATAAAGAATGAAAGGACATTAATGTTTCGTTCAGACAGCGTTTTATCGACGCTTTTAATTTCCTGAATTCGCAAAAGCAACGCGTGCGAATTTTATAATGGGTTACCATAAGCTATAAGGTGACAGATTTATATTTCATTGCTGTAAAAGTCTTCTGGTTTTGGTTTTGAAAATACGGGTGACTTACACTTCCAACAATAATCTTATTAAATATTACAAAAACGCGAAAATTTTATAAAATTTCTATGCTCTTGTAGATATAACATTAATTAAGTATTAATAAAAACTATTTTTGTCCTTTTATTTACTTACTTACTATTTTACTCTGTTTATAATTATATATATAACTTAATCTCAGATATAAATTAATAGTTAATATATTTTTTAAATATAATAAGCTTTAGCTTTTTACTATAAACAGAGTAAAATAGTGGATAGCAAAATGATAATAGATATGTATTATGTACTTCGTCCGCGCGGAATAGTATTTTTTTATTTTTTTTATATTAATTTCTAAAATAAAAATAGCCAAAGTTATTCCTAATTACATCAGCTATCTGCCAGTGAAAGTCCCATCAAAATCAGTCGTTTTATTTATCTGTATAGATCAGTACACACATAAACTAGAAGATGCGTACTTACCCACATTATATTACATACATCATGCTAAGAAGTCTGACAGATGGAGAAACAAACGGTTGGCTAGAACAGATCATTCATTAACGATAGGGCCGCCCCTTGCACTTAACAACTTCTATACATTTGTATGGTTTTAACGAAGATTTTGTTTCAGCGCAACCGTAGCGAATTTGCAGACGAAAGTGGAAGGTCTGACAACAACCAACGCCCTCATGAAGGAGGACCTGGCCATCGCCAAAAACACGATGATACAGCTCGTTGAAGAAAACAATCAGTTAAAGCACGCGTTGGGTGAGTTATTTTTTAATACTGCTCAATAATAAATAAACGAAAGAAGAAAATAGCTATCTATAACTCCAAAATAAAAATATGTACTATCGATGTTAATTTAATTATTTAAGAACTCTACAGAAATACAAAACGTTCAATACTCTACATACAAAAAAGACTAACAAAAATAAAACAAATACAAAACAGAAGATAAACTGTTTTTGTTCTCTCACGATGTCTCCCTCACTAAGGATCGTAACCACCTCCAGATATGTCTTATTGATGGGGTTTCTTGGGAATATAATCGCGGTGGGTTCTCTCGTCCTTCCGCGTCTGTATTTTAAATTGTTAGACTTCTGGGTCACAGGTTACCCCGCTCCAGGCAACTCGCCTGTACATTTATGACACCCGTCCGGCAAGTGGCAGCCCTACCAGAGACCGAATACAAAATACAAATTAAATTATAATTTGCATTCGGGACCGGGGATCGAACCCGACACCTCAGGTGTCACTGTAGGCTTATAAGTGCGCTTAGACACGAAGCTCTCAGTTTTATTATTTTTGAAAAAAATTGACTCTAATTAAAACTAAAAAATAATATTAAAATATTTTTTCTCTATGTGCAAATACTTACTTGATTAATAGCTGTGAAATCCGCAAGTCTTTGGATAAGACACCATAGTGACTCATCTATTGTATCGCTTAGTACACGTCCGTATGCCGCCGACGCATCACGTATATACCGTTATATCATTAACTAGCTGTGTCCCGCGTTACCACGCGTTTATTTCGTCGTATCGTGATGTTATATAGCCTATAGCCTTCTCCATAAATGGACTTGCCAACACAAGAGTTTTTCAATTCGAATGGCTAGTTCTTGTAGTTCAGTATTTTATGCGGTTATAATACCAAATGGGTAATTCGAATGGTAAACGGAATTTTTGGAAGTCATGTGAGTTTTGAAATTACATAATTTGGTGTTTACTGAATTGTATTAACTTATGCTGATGGACATGTTTTACAAAAAAAATATGTTTCGTTAAATTAAAAGCAAAACCCCTTTTAGCTCTAATAAAATTACTAAAAATCTTGTATATAGTAAATCGATTCGTAGCGATTGAAAATAAGAAATGTCTGAGTGGTAATATGCCTCGACTTGTACGTTGAGTGTTTAACGTTTTGTTTTGTTTAGGTCAAGACATCACTAAAGATAGCAGGATCAAAGTGACTGAATTGCATTCGGAGGAAGAGGTGAGTGATTTATGATGCCAAAGACAAATTTAGACATTCAAAGCTATTGTTTATAACACGTTCAAATTTTAGTATTTGTATTGGTTTTTGAGCCCGTATTCCAGATTTGGAGCCAAACTAAGGCTTGTGAAACTAGTTAATAAACTTACTTTAAAAAGCGTAAAATAAAATCCATTAAAAAGTCAATAAAATGACTTCAAATTGCACTATACAGTGGCATTAAACAATAATACACATTTTTATAATATTATTATAGAAAATGATAAATAAGATGTCAAAAATTTTAACTTTATTAAATTATATATTTCATTTTATTAACGCGGACGCAGTCGCATATGTCGTCTAGTGTTCTATAAATTGTTTATATTACAAGAAATATATAGGATTTATAATATAACATTTAGCTGCGTCATAATAACATTGTCCTTATGTTTCGCTCTAATTGATAAATAATAATGAATAGTGCCTTGTGCTAATTTATACAGCCTCCGTGGCTAAGTGGTTTACGCATCTGCGTGTTGCGCCGGTGATCCGTGGTTCGAATCCCGGAGAAAACCTTTTCAAACATTCAGTGAAAAGACGTAGAAATATTAAATTATAAAACCTGATAAAAATAACGTATTAATGTTAAATAGCTTTTATATTAGCTTTAAACCGCGACCTCACCTGCCTAGGCATGCCAAATACATATAGTGTTTGTCTCTGGTTTAAGAGTGAAGCTTAAAAAATTGCAAAAATAAATCTATTCTCGTTATACTTTTACTAATTAATATATATTATGAAGGATTTTCAAAAAAATTTCAGGAGAAACGCAGCGTGAAAAGCACTTCGTCGGACAAATGTAAAAGTGACACGGAATCCGCCAAACACTTGGAGGAGGAGAGGAAGAAGAATGCGGAACTTCAGAAGGAGCTCGACTTGCAAGTGAGTGATAACTAGCCACCTGATCAATCGTGAGAGGCATAAGTGCAGATTGTAGGTTTATTATATTTACCATAAAAACCACAGGACATAGCTGGTACTATATAATTCACAGGTATTTCCGAATCGTAACGAGTTTGGGTCTTTCAAAAGAGCTACCACTCCTTAAAAGGGCGACAAGACAAATAAAAAACCCGCAGCGAAATCTCATACAGAGACACGTCTGTCTGTCGCGAATTCACGACAAAACTACTTAACCGAATTAAATGAAATTTGGTACACAGATAGGGGGGGATGAAAAGTTCTATGGAAGTTACGTCGTTTTTAGAGCTAAAAGCTTTTAGGATATACAACATCACGTTACGACGAAGTTAACGCGGGTAAAATTGCGGGGCACAGCTAGTGTTATATATATATATATATATACTTATGTGGCAGGGGGAGATTGAAATTATTATTATCCATTCTATATTTATTTATTGTGGATATTATTAGCGGCCTATCAGAATGAAGCGCGGACCACGATATTAAATTACGAAATAAATCAAAACTAGAAGTCAGCAAATTGTAGCCACACGCTACAAAGATACCATCTTTACATTAACAATGATTGAGAGTGATTCTATATAAATAGCCGATTTCCTGTTTTAAACTGTAATGAAAGAAAAGGAGTGTTATAAAATTGACGTGTCTGTCTGTGGTGTCGTAGCATGAATGGAATGATTTTGACAGATTTTTTTTCTTTGAAAACTCACCCCTTATTTTAATCACTTTGTCCTTTTTTCGCAATAAAGGTAGGATATGACTTTTCCCAAGCTCTAGTATATCTCTGTTTCTATTTCATCAAAATCGGCTCAGTGGTTTAGGCGTGAAAGCGTAACGGACAGAGTTACTTTCGCATCTTTTATATAAATAAAAATGAATCACCGAAATATATGTCCATTCGACGACAGCACCAAATTGGATTATCTGGAGAAGGTTCTTGTTAAATAAATAATTAAGAAAGTTGCGCGGAACATTAGACTATTTAAGAAAACTTTTATAATGTAATCTTATAGCGTTTGACATAATTGTCAATTTTTAAATTATTATGGAAATTCGAATTCAGTACTCATAGTTAAGACAGGACAACGTATCTATGAGCTTTCATCGAACACGCTGCCTAATCCCTTTGAGATATAACAAAACAATGCGTAACGGGATATTCCTCTTTTATAAATGTACAAAAAAGTACCTTTCATGGATAGCTTACTATACCCATTCAATCTTTTATTAGCGATACAAAGTTCGCCGGGTCAGCTAATTTGTAATATAATTGTTTGTAATGATCATAAACGAATTTCCAGATATCGCTTAAGGCGGAAATGGAAGTCGCGATGAAGCTCCTGGAGAAAGACATACACGACAAGCAGGACACGATTATTTCACTGAGACGGCAGCTGGACGATATTAAACTTATCAATTTGGAAATGTACAAAAAACTGCAGGTAAATTACTTTATATAATTATCGTTAATTATTGTACTTAATGGTGGCAAATTTGCTAATTTACTTACGCGTAATTAATTAACTCAATTATAAAAGCCATTTAAATAATGTCTCTATATCAAAATGCATCAAATAGTTCTAATATAAAAATCACAGTTAAACAATTGTACGTTTTTAACCGCTGATAAGGATAAATTATTGTATAGAGATTGATGGAAATAAAGTAAAAAGGTATTGCTTTATAATTATTGTTAATTTTAGGTTGCAATTAATTATAACTAAGTATTATAAAAACTAAAGTAATTGATATGTATTATTGTAATGGCCGTAAGAAAAACTCTTCTGCCTTTAATATCTTATGTATCCATATCAAAATGCATTAGACGTAGTCATGGATCATAGTATTATATTATATACGTTAAGAAATTTTTAAACGTCGATAATGATATGTTTCGGTATAGAGGTTGTTGGAAACGAAATTTGAACGGTATAAACTAATTTTTGTTTTATTTTAGAGTTCGAACAAATCAATGAAACCAATTTTTTGTATCTAATTACTCGTAATATACGTTATAAATGCATAAACCGATTTTAACGGTGCTCTTTCAACACCGTTGGTTAAAATTAAATAATTATGCCAACCACTACGTACAATTAGAAAGCATGTCTTGTTTTAGAGGATTTTGTACCCTTTGCCTACCTTGACCGCTCGGCTTTATCGACCTTCGACCATTCAGTCGCTTTTCACGCTATCAGTTCAATTATAACCTCAAAACTAGTCAACCTTTCACGGTCACGTAAAAACGTCACGGTAAAATATTTAAATGTTATAAACAACACAAAGTTAAAGTTTAAAATTATATATTTATATATCACGCAATCTTACATTTTTAAATATCTTCTTCAATAGTCGATTCATAGAGATAATTCGTTTTCCCTTATAGAAACCGTTAATAAATAAATTACATAAGGCTAAATTTCTAGATGTTGTGTACCTATATTTACTATATTTCGATTACGCTTAAAAAGCTTGGATTTTATGGTGAATGCATGACACATTGAAATAATAAATAATTAATATATTTAACTTATTATAGTCTATGCCAGAGAATTAAAACAGCAAATTTAGGAATCCTTTATCACATGATTTCCTGCTTAAGTGTAACATGGATCTCTTAAAGCAGTTAATTTTAACCTGGCTAGTTTAAAAAAACTGTTTGTTAAGATTTTACGCCACTGCAGTGATTTTGATAATTTGTTGTATTAAACGTGGGATCTTGGCGAAGAACTCAAAGTATTTTTATTCACTCTACTTTTTATAAAGGCGTAAGTGTTACCTCTATCGAATATTTGATGAACTTTGGTATAGACTCGTGAGATACGTTCATTCACCATACTTAAAATTCTTATCTATTTATAGTTAAGGTTTTTTTGCGGGAGTAAAAATGTACCGTATTTTCCCATTTTTGCTAAACAATGACGATTCATTTGGTAGATTACATCTGCTGTGTTAAGGCGGGAATACACATACCCACAGCTGGCACACTTGCTTAAAAGCTTGCACATGCCACCTACTTTCATGTGTATACGCTAACTGGCATGCCTGTATATGCCACGGTATGTAGATAGCACAACATTTGATTTACTGGCATGCAACGTGAGGGAGGGTCGCAGGGGGCTATGAAACCGGCATGCAAAGACGCAAATGGAAAATTTTCACACATTTTCATTTTTAGCTTTTATTGTGACGTCACGAGCTGACGACCTTTAAAATTTAAAAATGTAAAATCAAAACTACTTGCTCTTTTTTGAATAAA
Source organism: Aporia crataegi (assembly GCA_912999735.1). Classification (NCBI taxonomy): domain Eukaryota; kingdom Metazoa; phylum Arthropoda; class Insecta; order Lepidoptera; family Pieridae; genus Aporia; species Aporia crataegi. Next base: position 9,438,496 of record OU538736.1, read on the forward strand.
TCAAAAACTAGTGTATTTGTATAGTAAAGTAAAGCTCTACTGTGTAAAGTATTGTAAGTTTCAAGTGATTTTACGTACCTAGTAACATTATCCATTGCACGCAAGAATAACTTTCAAATGTATCCACAGTGTGCCAGTTACTTTTACAAGCCGTTAACTAGCATGCGTTAACTGGTCCGTTTTACAGGCATGTGTATTCCCGCCTTTATATTGTAAACAGTGTCATTGTCCCGAGAAGGCCGCGCTTAGTGTGGGAGCCGCCATTTAAATGCCCACGCGTTTAATTATCCATTACATCTTATCGAATAAATCAATGAATCGCAGTTTCCGTGTGTTTCTCTTGCTTTATGTATCGTTTAACCCAAGGATGATAGTAGAATGTTTTGGTGTTGCACAATTTTGATGTTGGCCTATGCAACGTCATTTTTTTATATTGCATTTTTGTAGATTAAATTTACATGTTTTTTTATAATTGGGCGATATGTTCGCTGCTCGATGAAGCTCTTTTTACTTAAAATTTTAAAAAATACTTACTGCTCAACATATTAACTCATTATTTCTCTATATTTATCGATTTTTTGACAGTTTACAATCTCGCAAAGTAGATTATAGATTACAATATTACGGTGACATATACATATCAGAAATCAGAAGTATATTAGTTGTGTATACATTTTTTGTTGTTCTTAATAGACACATTTATGAATTTATCAACCTCCTTTTTGGATTTTTTTTTTTTTTGAAAGTCGGTTAATAATCAATTATAAGTGATTTTATGGTTTATTATTTTTATGACTAGGTATATAATTCTGATACTTTGTTTTTACAATATACACATATTTTAAAGTGACCGATTTTGTGTAGGGATGCACGCGCAAAATTTTAAACAATCAATAAAAGTTTCTTCAGTGGCGTAATTTATGAAGTCATAACAATGTTCCTTTCATATTTATTATTTAGTGAGTTAAAAATATGATCCATTAAAATAATGCGATGTATTTCATGCAGTATTTCAAGTGTAAAAGCATAATAAAAACAATTTGACATTTACATATATAATGAACTTGCACTTTGCTTCTGCCTTTGTGTCATAACATTAATACTTATAAAACGCTGCCCAGCTTAACAGTTGTTTATTTTGATCTGTAGTTAACGCATCGTTAGTTAAAATTGACAGAGCCAAAGATTAAATATGACTAAATACTTGATTTAATCATTGACTGTCATGTTTAATCAATAGTTGCTTAACTAGAGATGAAAAATCGAGCCTGGCGTCAGATTCCGTGTTTTTCATAAAAATTAGGACACGTCAATAAGCTTTCTTTAGTTATACAATATTTTGTCCTTTTCCTTCAATCGTATTGGAAAACCGACCTCTAACACGCACTAAAAAGAGAAAAAAAATCAAATTTTCTGACGCCATTTCATGATATTCGTCCAATGGGACGCCAAACCGAATGTGATAGTTCATTGAAATTAGTTCTCTCACGGCCACGTATGAATGGAACATTCAAAATAATACTCGTCAAATACACTCCTTTGGTTTTTGAAGATCTGTTATATAAAAAATAAAAGGCTTATTGTGACGTTGTAGTTTTTATGAAGACGTAGATATTTTTAGTATACGCTTATGTAGTTTATTTTATATACATATGTAACTAATGCTATTATATTCACCTATGCCGCGCTTTGATATGGAAGGAATGCGAAGTGGAACTCACACAGAAGGGCGAAATGGTCTCCCGGCTTCAAGGAAAGGCTGAACAAATTGGCAAAATACTTCACAACTTAGAAAAGTACAATAATTTCTTAGGGCCTGACCACGATCTCGTGCAGGCGCTCAGGTCGCCCTCGAACGAGTCGCTCGGCGCTAAATTAGACACACTAAGAGCACAAAGTAGCGTACAAAAGGGTACAAAGTCGAAGGACGAGGGTCCGCCGAATAAAAAAATTAACCTTCAGGAAATACCACCGTTCCGTAAGGGCAGCAGGGATAAAACTAATACGATTCAAGAATGACTTAGTTTGTATGTAACTTAATTCTAGTCAGGTGGTCTTTCCTTTTAGCAAATTTAATATTCTACTCTAGAGGTTAAAATGATGGTGGCTCCAATTTCCGTCTTATTACCCTCGCTCACCTATAGCTTACTAACACTAGTGAATCAAATATAGTTTGACTCCTGTGACAGCTGTCAGATAGAGTTCAAGATCGTTTATAATAATCGGTTATTGGTTAATAGTATTTAAGATTTTAGGTAAATTTTAGCGAATTTAATGTGTAGGAGTAGGTTGTAGTTTTATCTCTTTTGCTTTAAGTATCTCTTTTATACGTTTTCTTTTGTTTATCTTCAAAGAAGGTTTCAGTTGTTTTATTCAATCATCAATAATCTGTGGTTAAAATGGAACGTAGTAAAGTTTGTTCGCATGCACCTATAAAGTATGATATTTTTCAACGTGCATTTAAATAGCAAAATATGTGAAAGTTATTTAATGTGATTCCGGCGACCGTGACAGGAATGAAGCTATATTTCACAGGGTATAAGGGCCGGTACTAACAATATTTGATTCTAAGTAAAATGGTGGCTTTGTTTTAGGAATGTGAAAGTTCCTTGAAACATAAAACAGAACTAATAGCCAAATTGGAAGCAAAGACTGAATCAATGGGCAGCACGATACATCAACTCGATGAAAAGTAGGTTTTTTTTTATATTTACTTAAAAGTGCCTAGATGTTAACCATCGAGTCTATTCTTACGGCTTGACATATCAGTGGCAGTGACAGTTGACATTGTATAAAACGTTTTTGACAGTTTTGAAAATTCATACCAACCTTAATGTTCAGATTCAAATTATTAAAACTTAAAACGTTTAATTGTTTTTCTTTGGAGACGTTTAAATCGATGTCAGCTCACACTGGCCCCGCGGTCGCACATTGTGAGCGATGCACAGCTTTGTAACTCGTTCATTGGCAAACCCTTACAATAAACCTACGTGATTACAGTCAGTATTTTGATATAAATTTTATTTAAAAAAATGTAATTATTCATTAGCTAAAGCTACGCTTTGGCTTCTTTGCTGTGGTTACGATATTATATTTGTTACGTTATTTATTTTACGGACCCAAAGATTTTGTGAAATGTATTTCTATTGTATTATTTAAACGTATAATAGTTACCTAAATAAATTATTTTGTACTATTTACCAGTGATATTGTAGTTTAAGCATAAATTTCAATATTGATCTCATACGATATAACATAGTATGAACTATTTGCGCAATTATAATCGTTATTTAGCGTTTAATGTTTTTTTTATAGTTTTGTAATTCAAAGCTCTAGTTATGTATGCCTTCTTTATAATAAAGGTTATTCGAACATTAATTGTATTTCATTTATAGAACCACAGACTGCTTTTTTGGTTTATTGTCTAGGTTTGCCATTGTCGTTTTTTTTTTTCATTTTTAAAAGATTCAAACAAAATTAAATTGCAAAACGTACATGTTGTTTTATGCCTATTTTCATTTTATTTTATTCAGAAAAAAATACATTATAGGAAAAAACATTTGAACAAAAAACTTGTATTTATGTGAAGTATTAGGATAAAGTCGCCATTGTCGAGTAGACAAGGTCTAGCAGAGTTAATGCTACTTAACCTGTAGCCTGGCCTTTGAGGGTTTTAGATTATTGCTAAAACAACAAAATCACCTAACACTGCTCAACAAACTATTAAAAGACCTCCTTAGTAATTTATGTCTAAGTTAAAGAACGGGCCCAAATCTGACAAAACAACCAAATAAATTAGTCGAGTTTAAAAAAAATACATTTTGAACGGGAGGAAAATTATATAGAAACCTTCATATATGAAGTTTCTAGTTATAATATATAGGGCGCACTAGATTACAGGAAGATAGAGCGGTAAGAAAGAGTTTGGAAGAGAGTGCTCGGTCTTTAGGACAAAAAGCAACGACCGCTGAATCGAGGGCTGTGGCGGCCGAAAGTGATCTACGGATAGAGAGGGAATGGCGGATATCGTTACAGGTTGGTTGAATTAGAAAAATACTCCAGCTATAACAATTTTAAAAACTTAATGACTATAAATAACAAAATCTCTTGAATGGTCTCCCAGGATGGTTCAGTAAGACTTACAAAATCTGTCAAAATCGACCATAATGATGTAAATTTCTCCATTATTGCACAATTTTGGAACGAAACGAGCAGCAGACTCTGGGCCTTAGAGGGCGATGCAAGTACAAATTAAGCGAGAACACTCTTTTGAACGTAACGTTCAGTGGCCCGATTCTCGCTTTGTTGATAAATATAGAAAAATCGATAAAATATCGCATGACTACAATAGCACCTTATTCTCGTAATATCGAACACGATAAATATCTAAGGCATGCGATAAAGCCATATCGCATTCGATCTTGATGTATCTTAATACAAAGAAATATTGAAACAATTGTAAATTAATTAATTGTACCAAATCACAATTGATTACTTGTTAATTGTTAACTAACATTTAATTAAATGTTGGATCTTTAATTGGTTTCACAATTAAACTCTCAGTAAACACAGACACAGTAACATTACAGAGCATTAGGCCCTCAAAGATGATCATTTCATGACACCACGCGCCTTAAGCCTAACTTGATGCAAAATAATTTAATATTCTGATATAGAATCCTTGTATTTTAAGAAGCAATCTATATACGAAAATTTATAAACGTTTGGTATTGCGATTTAGATGTATGAGGTTTCTTTCAGAAATTAAATGTTTTTCATAAATACTTATAAAAAGCGTTATGTCTTCACAAACTTTGTTTTTTTTAATAATATACGTAATGTGAAGTACCACGATTATTTTTTCAGGATTCCATGATACGGGATCGTGACAAAATATCGGCGTTGACACAAGAAGTGGAATCGTTAAAATCTATAGGACAAGTGAGTATTCAAATTATATAACCAAGTATTAAACAGTGAATGTCAAACATATGTGAATTAAACCTGACATGATGATTGGACGAATCGATTTTTCAAATTGTAGATCCATCTCGAACACGACAGCTTTTAAATATCAAACCGCATTGAAATCGGTCTATTCTTCACATACGTAAATTCTCTCTTTGTTTCCATTCGTCTCATATATCAGTGCCACAGACCCTGAAATGTGTCTGCCCGAAAACAGCGAATTTTGCTGACGTCTAAAATATTAATTTCAGAAATATATCTCCCTGCAAGAGGAACAGCATCAGCTTAGAGTCCAATACAGCGAAGCGCAGAAGACCCTAGAAGAAGTCGGTGCCACGTTGAGCGAGAACAAACTGCAATTGGCCGAGTTATTGGAGAAGGAGGCGAGGGCGGCACAAGACGACACTCCAAACTGGACTAGCGATAAGGACGCCTCCTCTTGTGCGGCTTGTGCTAAGGAATTCACGATTGCTAGGCGAAAGGTAACAAAGGAAATTTTGTCAATGGTGTCGTTTGTTAAGCTCTGGGTCCACCAATCCGATCTAATATTTTCCCTCAATCTAGACTCTTTGAAAGACATATTTTATTGTACCTGTGCGGATCAATTTGCGAGAAACAGCTCTAATAAAGGATTTTTAAAATGGTCTACAACTTTAGTTAAGTCGCGATACCCAAACCCGGTAGATTACAGCAATCCATCAAATCTAATAAGTAGATAATTAAGAATAGTAGAAAATGGAGATAATAGCTATCTAGCCAATACCAAAAAATATAGTTATACATTTATGAGGTAGTCGTTAAATATTCGAAATAGAAGAATTTGAGAAGCGACTCTAGGACTGGACGCTGGAGAGGTTACACCTACTTAAACTTGAATAAATTGTCAAATAAAAATTTATCAGTAATGCTGAGTTAATCTCCGTTACTGTTGAGTTCGGAATGGTGTAGGAAAACAAGAGAGAATTGTAGGAGAAGTGTATTAATAATATATATTTAGGACTTACTGTAATTCATATCTTGTTCTAAAGGTTGATTTTATTATTATATTACTTTCAGCATCATTGTCGACGATGTGGCAATATTTTCTGTGGAGCGTGTAGTGAAAAGACTGTGGCGTTAGCTGGCAACACCAAACCTGTGCGAGTGTGCGACGCGTGTTTTGCCGAAGTACGACTCACGTAACCCAAGACTTAACCATAGACAATCTAGAAGTGTGGAAATGGCTATGGTAATTTAATAATGTCCTTTTAATAATGTATCAAACCTTTTCTATCAGTTCTAAAGCTTGTATTTATTATAACAAATTGTAATAGAATGGAATTAACTATATGTCAACCGTGGTATTTAAATATCATATAACTAAAGTGGGCTTTTTTAAGTGTTATATTTTTTATGAATAACTCTAAATTAATATGGTATTGACTGTCTGTGAATTCTGTAATCTCTACAGAAGGAAAATGCTAACAACTATTTGTTTTCAAATATTTAACATTTAAATAAGAATGGGAAACTATTATAGGTTAGAATATAACTTTTAATAGTAATGCTGAAATCAAATTATGGTCTCGAAGTAAGTTATTATAATTATTCTATATTTTGTCCATATGTCGCCACCAGATCTTAAAATTGGCCATATCATGAAATCGCTAACTCAAACCTATCACATCATTCAAGAGTCAATGTTTGATGATTTTTCTATTCACGTTTGGTTATATCAATTATATTTAGTGCTATTATACTATATATTCTATTAAAATAGTGGGTTTGAATTTATAATTCCTTGATAAAATTAAACAACTGAATTTCTATTTCAATTCTTGTATGAGTCGAATATACAATTTTACTGCTATTATTTACCAATGGTGCTGTCATTCAAGTGTCCTATAAATATGAATAGTAGCAGTGCCGGAGTTAGGGGGCATACTCAAAGAGAGACTGCGATAGAGAGTATGTTACAGATTGGCCATATCATGAAATATTGGCGTTTTATGAAATGGCCAATTTTAAGGTCTGACCACGATATGATGCTTGTATGTGTATATGATTATTGTTATTGACTGTTTATGTAAAAAAGATGTTATACACGTATTGTAGTAATAATTTAAATTCAATTAAATATACTATTTTATTAATTTGTTCCTCATATTTCGTTTTACATTATAAGATAAATAAATTATTATATAGTTAAGAATTATCTTGAGTTAGGAAATCTAATACCTCTTCCATTGCACTTGGATTGTCTTCCGGAACCTGAAATAATAATATTTTTTTATGTTATTTACCTTAAAAATTAGCACGAATTTATTCATAATGTTCAATATATGACAAAGCAATAGACACCAGATGGTTTTAGTAAGACTTACAAATTCTATCAAAATCGACCATAATTATGCAATAATGCCGCTAAATTCTCCATTATTGCACTTCATTGCATTCAAGGAATTGAATATCAGACTCGGGGCCTTAGAGGACTATCGATTATTATTCTCGTGGAACTGTCTTGCAATCGATAGTTGCGTGTTTATCCAGTATGGATTATAATACTTAAAGTTAATTTGTAGTTCGATTAATTTTATTTCAAAACCGATTTTTAAATGTCTGATTATTCGTTATGCGTGGCATTTCACTAAATGGTACCTCAATGAAATACGTCATTATATATGGTATATTTTACTTTTAAAAATATGATATTTCATATGATCTGCCAAAATTATCCTAAATTTGACATAGTACCGATGCATATTTTTAGAAGATAAATACGAGTATGAATTCCGTTGAGTAAATGTTTGAAAAACTAAAAGGACAATAACAAATAAGTCTTAAAACAAAAATAAGGGAACATCTTTTAAAAAACCTTACCCAATGTCCAGACCCAAAGATTGTCCAAAAACTGAGCTGACCAAAGGCTTTGTAAAAGCCGTTCCTTTCACCTCGAATCGGTAACCTCTTTGCATCGAAGAATTGCTGAGCTCCGTGCCAATTTAAATTATGGACCCAATTTGCAGCACCTAAATATTCAGACTAACAATAACCTTTTAAGAATTTAATTACTTCAATACTTTAAGAAATGGAGGTGCAATTTTTATTATAGCAAAACTACCTATAGAATTAATTTCTTTTTTAGGCTTATTTAAGATGTCTCACACTGCAAGATTTAGGCCCAAATTATAAAATTTCAATATATTGTGTCTCTTTAAGACGCCTTTTCGCCTGTTTGCCCGATTTCAACCGCTTCAGATGTTTTTTTATAAAAGTAACAAATGATACGAGTATGTCCCGTCTCAAGCCCGCTGTGTCTAGTCTATCTCTATCAAATTTCATCAAAAGCGGTTCAGATGCTTAAACCTGAAAACTTAACAGGCAGATGGAATTACTTTTGCATTTATAATATAAACACGGATATATTGACAGTGCTCATGACTGTTATTTGAAACAAGAAAAATGTAGATGTAGGGCCATCGAAAATTGCCAAATTGGGTGACTTGTAGCCGCAACAAGACGCGGAGCTGTCGCTTGCATCGGCGACTAGTCGTTACGACAAATATCGTGCAGTAAGCGATCATAAGTAGTAGGTACAGTATTCAAGAGACACGGCCGTGTATTCATCTTGGCGATGTCTTGGGTGCTTTCACAGCGCGAATAGACGCGGCGACAGGTACTGAGCGCGTGCGACGCCCAGCTGTTCGTCGCGACTCCGCGCCTCTGTCGCCAAGTGAGCGGAGCTTTGAACAAAATATATGAAAATTGTCGGCCGCAACCTGTCATCGTTTAGTCGCTGTTGCGTGTCGCCTAGTGTGCGCCTACAAGTAATGTTATTGATACTTTTGTTTCTCGAGAGCATTTTACGTTTTTTACGATAAATTAACAGTTTGAATGGTCAATTATTTTAAATAGATTATACCTATTGTTAAATCATTTCAAAGAATATAAAATTTTATAACTAGCAACCCGCCCCAGCTTTGCAGCAATTGCCCGCGTCGTAAAAAAACTTTTTTAGTGACGTTCATAAGCGATCATGTATTTGATTATATATGAATGAAGATATTTTAGAATTTGACTCCGCCGGTTGTAGATCTATGAGAATTTTCTTGGAAGTATTTAGTACGGGCCTAAAACGGTATATTTATGCCACTCATTCTAAGTATCAAGAGAGGGTGCTGATGTACTTTAAATTGTATTATCAGAGTTCTTTCATAGAAAGTTATTATCATAGATTTCAGTGGTTTTTAATAATAAATGTTGCAGTAGGTATAAAATGTAATTCAGTTGTGATACAGTATGATGTATATACAAAATTCATCTTATAAGGTACCTACAAGCCTTATAAGATGAATTTTGGATCAAATAAAATTATAATTTGTAGGACTGTAGGAACTAGGTACCTACTGATAAAATGACCAATTACAAATGACGTTGATACCTCGTAAAAAATAATAATGCTAATTTAAATAATAATGTTAAGGACACAAATTACTCACCACACAATGGCGTCACTGCATCGAAATTCCCATTATACACGGCGACTTTTAAATTCGTTGTATTCAAAATAATTTCTACTGGAAAATAATTGCTAGTTATTAAGATGCTTAAGTTTAGATTTAAAATAAGTACATAGAAATATCTATCTTTATACAAAAAAAAAGATCGGCATAACAATACAAGTGATTTAAGATAATTAGAAATAAACCCGACATTATAGTTCGACGTGACGGTGTGTGTCTGTCTGTGCTACAATGGCATGTCCGAATAGTCTATTTTTGTTTGAAAGCTACCTTGATCGAGATGTATCTTAGCTACAATTTATGAAAATCGCTTCATCCGTTTAAAATATATTCTTATTTGTAATCACTATATCCAATATATTTGTGATAACAGAAATATTTTAAACACATACTTACAAAATTTAGTTCCAGGTTCAACGAAACTATTCTGCAAACTAAAATACACATCGTAAGCCAAATGCACCCAATTGATACTTTGATTAACTTCAAGCGTCGGTTTAACATATTCATTCATGTTTGTGTCGAGTTTCTTCAAAAGTGGCTCATAACCATATTGGTTGACATTCTCAAAATTTATTAAATCGTAACCGAAGTACGCGTCGTTGACAATTGTGTCAAACATTAGACCGTCGAGTTGTCCAGCTAAATAATACTTCTTTGTTCCGATCAGTCTGCTTATGTTTTTTGCTATTTTCAACGCTGTTCTGTATGCTTTAACATCTATAATACCCTAAAAGAAATTTTATGGAAAGCTGGTACATGACTTCATGTGGCATGAATCAGGCTTTTACAAGGTAGGTACATGTGTTACATTAGAATATAATATGCATATTAACGTGCTTCCATGATTTTTATATTAAATTAGTAAAGTGACGTCAGTCGCACTTACTAAAATCAATTATAAGGAACCGATAGTTTTCTGTGTCTAAACTCCTCCGAAATGGTGCGACCGATAATATGATTTTTTTATATGTTACCTACCTGAGAATAGGTCGTAAACTATTTTTATTCCAAGTGATAAGGGTGGCTCACTCCAAAATTTTATTTTAATTTTTTAATTTAAATTTCACCTTCCTACCTAGTACCTATTTAAGGATAAAACAGTGTCTATCGAAGGGTCACTAAGTTGACAGACACTAAACATACCATATCGTACAAAAATCTTGGTTGCTGCACAGAACTCTCTTTCGTGTCTATCCATCCACCACCAATTCCGATACCCTTCAAGTTCATCCTCATACGTTTCCTTTCAATAGCCTGAAACAATGCGCAAATTCAATTAAATTTCGTCTAAGGATTCATGTTATCAGTCAAGATTCTCCTAATAACCAATACCTCTCCATTTCCTCACATTCTAGATTCCGTTCTTATGATGGGGTTGCCTGGAAGAGATCGCTTAGTAGCGGTAAGGCAACTACTTAATTACATTTGAGTTTACGTTTTTCTTGTATTGTTTTTGTATTGTATTATTATAGTGTAAAAATCATAAAAAATAAATATAAGTAGATACTTAACATCTTTGTTAACATTCACTTATTTGCCATTTTTCAATGTTATTACATGATATAAAAAACTCAAACCGAATTATTTCAGTTCCAGGCAATTGTCAATTCTATGTTCTAACACCAAAACAATTGTTCTGTCTAGTAACAATGAATTTTTTAGGTCTATACATACCGTGTGCAAAAAATATCCCAATCTTGCAGTCAATTTACCTCCGTAGCTTTGGCCGACAATATACGCGGGTGTTTTTCGAAACTCCTTATGAATTTTAAAGAAGGCTTTCGTAAACCGCAAAAGGTCTTTGGCTGAAAATTAAGAGCTTTTGTGAGATTCAACTCGCCTACGTTTTCGATTCGAATCCCCGTCAAAAATTTAAAATTAAAAGAACACTAATTTTAAAAGAAAACTGAAAAATTCGAAGAAGAGACTGCTTTTTGCTTGGCATACTAGATTTAATTTCATATAAATAAATTTAAAAAAACATCTCAAGATAGGAGATCTTGTAGATGTACCTACAGTTGAGGTTCATATTTTGTACGTCTTTACAGTGTTTCATACAATGTCGAATTTACTTAACCTTATAATTGTGCATCTCACTCCGTTAGAAAAGTCAACCTTAGTGATAATATCTACAGAAAATTTTGTCAAAATTGTCTAGTATAAAATAATTATATAATAATGTCTAGTAAGATATTGTCTAGTACAATGTTTTGGCCATCGTATTGATAATATTTTTCATACCTGCCTCCCTATCGCTTGTGACGTATAAAGATTTATTAACTGCATAGCTGAATCCTGTCCCGACTGGATGGTCAATTAATAAAATGTTCCTGCCATTCACCTAAAATCATATTTTTAAATTTCATGTTTTTTAAAATTTCACTATCTCGCAATAACGCATAGGGTACTGTGAAATTTAAAAAAAAATGCTATATTGTAACGACAGTTCCTTTAATTTAACACAACATTTTCTGGTCATGAGCCCAATATCTTTACTAATATTATAAATGCGAAAGTAGCTCTGTCTGTCGCGGTTTGACGCCAAAACTATTGGACCGAATTAAATGAAATTTGGTACACAGATAGTCTAAAGCCTGAGAATGGATAGGCTAGGTACTTCTTAATGCGCAAAAAAAATTGTAAGGTGTCGAAAGAGGGGTATGAAAAATTCTATGGAAGTATCGTCATTTTTAGAGCTTAAAGCTTTTAGGCTATATATCCTCATATTGCGACGAAGTTAACGCGGGTGAAATCGCGGGGCACAGCTAGTCTTCTATATATATAAAATTCTCGTGTCACAGTGTTTGTTACCAAACTCCTGCGATGACATGACCGACATTTGTGAATTTTCTTATGTAGGTATATACATATTCAATAGGTCTGAGAAAAGGTCGTAAAATTACTAAGTGATAAGGGTGGCCCACTCCAAAAATTTATTTTAATTTTATTTGGCGTTAAAAAAAACAACTTCATCCTTCTACCAAGAACCCCCATTTTTAATAGCGATGTTAAGTACTGTAATAACTTTCAAATATTCACTAGAAATAATTTATATAGCAGAACAACGTTTGCCGGGTCAGCTAGTAATATTTTTTTTAAATACCCTTTGTTTACAAATCCTTGCGACTTTTCTAACAAATTTTACCCAAGTGTAATTTCGCGGAGTCCAGTCCATTTTCAAAGGTCCTAATTCACAAAAATTTCCAATCCCACTCGCGGCATTCCCTGGACCACCCTGAATCCATATTATTAAGGGTTTCTGGTCTGCTCCTGTCCTCGTACCATCAGCATAATACAGCCAGTAGAAGAGAAAGGCTCCGGGGCGTACTTCGATATATCTATGAACTGATTGCCAAGGTCTTTGGCGTAGGGCTTCTAAATATGGATTCGCTCCTTTAAGTACAAAATATATCGTGACAATCTTATAACAAAACACCCGACTAGGCCATGATTCAGGAAGCAAACGTAATTTGCAATAAGCCACCTTACCTTCACATTCAGCTAAAATTAACCAATGAAGTAAAACTAATATTATATAAGAACACCGCATAATTCTAAATCTTAGAACAACAAAATAAACAAGCACACGATAGCTAGAAGCGTACCGTTTGAACACGCTCAAAAGTGCTCGCGGTGATATCATAGTAATTTCAGTTTAATGAATTAATACTTTAAATGAACAAATTAAAGAATTATATTCGTCACAATTTTCATCACGTGTTTTCAGTTAGATAAGGACATCCGATACACTAACTACAGACGCTTTATATTTAAGTGTTTTACCACCAATCTTATTCCAATACGACTTATGCGCCCTAGCGAATAGTTTAAGACAAGGTTGCACCGTAGGGCCGCTTAGGACTTAGCACTAAGGAAATGAAAGTTGTTCGGCGGTAATAAAACTATATTATATGTAGTAGGTAACTAAAGAACGCAATAATTTATTAAATTAACAGATCTACAAATGAACGGATTAAACCAGTTTCGTGTATATTTCTTGGGTTTGGGTGCTTGTGGGGGTAAGGTTTCGTCGGCTGTGTGACTTGTATTGTATGTGAATGTGCTGAGTGGATATCATGATCTCTATCTTGCAATGAATGTCTCGTGGGCTTCACTTGATGTACTCCGACGACATGGCCAAGTGGAACACCTACTAATGCAGGTGTATACATCACTTGTAACTCTTGTCCGTACTCTTGAACAGGCTTCAAATGAACTAAAAATAACCACAGATCAGTTATAATGTCTTATTTAACATACGTTTACTAAGAAAACAGTTTAACCGTATTAAAGCGCACATACTTAAAATTTTACCATAACTTAAATTACTTGATTTTCCGACGCTTCGCGTGCTTTATAGCCTGCATAGACACTGGCGATTGAATTGTGATATTTAAACGCACTTTAATCCGCTTAAACAATTTCATATTAAATTAGTTGTTAGTTGGTACATAATTCTTATATTATAAAGCAAAATTATGAGAATATTTTTTGTATACAATTTCATTAAAACAATCTAAAAATAACGCAATTTCCACCTTGATATAATTTTTTATGAGTAGTATTTAATTCACTAATTTCGTGAGCGTTTATGCGTCAGTAAATAATTTGGCCGTGGCCAAAATATTTGCACATTAAATTAATCTGAACAATCACAGTGGAAAAATAGCAATAAACAAATTTTTCGAAATTCCAATTCTATCTTAACTTAAGAAAAAACACTTAAAACTTCTGTCACTTGCTGACGTGATTAAACGTTAAAACACGAGACAAACCAGTGACAAATTATCTTAGTTCAGTAATGTTTATAAGGTTTTTTTGTTCTTGGATTCAACTCTGGGACCTTGAAACTTTCTGGCACATGCATTCAATTCAGGCACGTGAACATTTTAAAAGAGAAATCACAGTATGTGGCTATTGTACAGACATATATCTGTTTCACTGATCATCACCTTTATAGGCAAGTAGGTAATAATGTCTACCTAAACATTTGTTTGTTTCCCCGGGATTCGAGCCCAGGACCTCCAGCGCAACACGCAGATGCGTAAACCACTTGGCCACGGAGGAAATTGAACAACTCACCTACATTAAAAAATAACCTGAGTGTCTTTTTTATAAAATTAATTAAAAATGAAATAATTAATACAATAACATACCGGATGGATTTAAGTGCATTTGAGGTCTATAAGGATTAGCGCCGAAGTAGCCTCCTGGCGGAGGTCTCGTCGGTTTGTAAGTAGATTTTTCCGGTCTTTTCGTCGGAACTGTACTCGTTGGCTTATGAGTGGTGCCAAAGAAATACCCCAAAGGACCAAGAAAGAAACGTTCATTTTGGTGTTTTCTCTCTTCTTTTCGTGTAACTGTTGATAAAAGTTTATTGTAGTGTTTATTACGTAATCTTTGAACCGTGTCAGAATTTGCGACACACACGGAAGCGTAATAAAACAAAGTTAACTCTGCAATGCAATAATTAACTTTTTATGTACAGCGTGTTCAAAAACAAGTGAAGTGAAGGCAAGATAAAAAACCCCAACCATGATTGATGATAATTACAAATAACATCTCATGAATGGAACAGGAAAAACCGCATCCAAATATTTAAATCCATTACGACGTCAAGGCTTATTTTCTATATATTTATTACTAGCGACCCGCCCCGGCTTCGCACGGGTATAAAACATATATAAAAACCTTCCTCTTTACACTCTATCTATAAAAAAAACCGCATAAAAATCCGTTGCAATACAAATACAAAGGGATATAGGAACAGAAAAAGCGACTTTGTTTTATACTATGTAGTGATAAGGATTATTTTAGCATTAAATTAAAAGCCAAAGATATAGAGAATACTAAGTTCTAGAATGGACTAAGATTATAGACCGGCAACTCAACGAAACGCGATTGTCCATGGATAGCAATGTTTCCTTGCCATAAGAGGTATTGCCTGCCACAAAAAAGCTATAAGAGAGCTACAAAACTTTCCGAGTGTTATATATTATGTGCATGCGCTATATAAACAACTTGTTAAGCTATTTATAAGTCATGATTGAACTGTATAAATAACAATACCTTGAAAAATGCTTGTCTGCATGGTCAAGAGAATGTGTGTTAATTACTTATATACCCTAAATTACTATAGTCAATTAACTACGTACTGTGTACTAAAAATTGAAACTGATTTTTACCGACTTCAAAAAACCGAGGAGGTACTCCATTCTACGCTAGATTTTTTTATGTTTGTTACCTCAGAACTTTCGACTGGGTGAATGACTTTCGATTTCGATGATTCTTTTCTTGTTTGAAAGCTGGTACTTCCCGTATGATCCCATTTAAATAGTCCCAATCATCGAAATCTTTTCAGTAGTTTTGGAGTTACCATTTGAAGTCGGTTTTTTATGTTAAGATTTTAACACTATTTAATTATTTTATATTATGATTAAAGTTTAACCAATATAAAGTTAGATAATCTTTAAAATAAATTGTTATTTTAAAATATAACATCAAAACCGATTTCAAATATCCTATTATAAAAAAAATCTAGCTCTGCTACGCGACTTCACGCGCGATAATTTCTTTGTAGCGTGTATATAGCCTAATATATAATGTACGTGCAATTCATTGGTGATCTTCATTTAAGATACCTAACATACTAAGTAGTTATCCTATACGAAAAATTGGATGAAGGAAATGGTGCAGGCTTATTACCTGAGCTTAAATCATTCTCATCGTAGTCCTCAATATCTCCGCAGTCATTAGGGTCATCTGCCTGTTCTTCCTGCAGACCTCCATAATTTCCTTGGTCTTCATCAGCAAACAAACTATAGATGTGTCCAAAAGTCTTGGACTGCTGGTTATACCGGCGATGCGGCGCTATTTTGTTTGTAGGACACGGCTTCACTGTTATTGTTGTAACTTCAGCCACAAACAACACCTGCAAGTAAATAAAAAATTGACTTCTTACCTTAATATTACCGATCTAAAACTAATTTTTCGTAAGCAATAATTTAAATTTTCAGATGATTCTTTAATTATTTCTACACCGGTTCATTTGTGCATGGTTTATGAAAATACCCTCTAAGTATTTAAATTACAATATTAGACAAAAACTTTTAACTTAAAAAATACACTTACAAACAATAAATGTAAAAAGTATAATGAATCCATTCTTGTTTAACAATACATTACTGTACGATCTCAGATTTATATCTGAATGTAAAATTTTATAACAGTTAGAGCTCGAGGTATCCCACGCGCCAATCGAATGCTTAAAGTAAATCCTTGGACAACGGCCGCTCCTTTTACGATACCTACTTCTTATTCTAAGTTACGTCGGAATTGTTCCGAAATGTCCTAAATATATGCTTATCTAGGTCAAGTTAGACATGGAAAACCAATTAAGGTTTTAACAAACAAGAAAATATTTTACTCGTTCAGCCAAATAAATAATAATAATAACTTTTCAGTATATAAGTACAGAACAGTAATGAACTACAGCAATTTGCCAAATCTTTAAGTTAATTAAAAATAAAAAAATTAGATACCTCTTGCATTCTTCACCCAAGATATACCTAAATATAATAATTTGACGAGATCGCATTTACGCTTTCGTAACGTAAAGTTCCCGGATTTTACAGGGTTTCTGTTATTTTTTAAACTTAATTTAGAAATTTATTTTAACCTTTTTACCACACTCCTTACAAATTATCAACCATAACTAGAAATCTTTATTACTAATTACGTAATAGGTACTCTACCTATTTATTCCCGTCACCGCATTTTAAAAAATCTGGAATACTTTTTTAAGATTAAATCAAAATAAATACTTACAACCAGGTCATATTATCAATACATCATTCATCAGCGCCATAAATAGACATTAATATGTTATGTAAAAAACCATCATTTTATGATTTAAAAAAGGATACTGGTTTCGAAAAATTTTGTAACATCAACCTACACGCCCTACCTTTTGATTTTAGTTTCATAATATACCTACCATTTTAGTAAATGCTATAACCTACTTTGACTCGCTATAAATTTTAAATTAATTAATTTTAAATCTTAGTAATAATAGATTTCCATGTTCGTATCTTAATTTTATTTAATATTGTGTGCAATTTTGTTAAACGAAGCCTGACAATTTAGCAACATTAAAAAAAAATTTTTGAAATAAAATGTAACATTTTATTTCAAAATTTTTTTAATAACAACTTCAACAATATTTCAATATTATTTTATTATATCTATTAGGTACATAAAATTACTTTTACTTGTGGTCGCCTAGTGGTCGAAATTCGGCCATAATTCAAAAGTAAAGTATTAAGTAGATATGTATGTGAGTATATGTTTTGTGTCATTCAAGTTTTGTAATGTACTTATTTCTAATTAATTTTATATAACAAATTTTTTTTGTACATATAAACTTTAACTGTGTCAAACATGTTCATCCGTTCGCGCAATTTTCTTAAAAAGGTGTAGAAAGTTTTCGCTTCACGTATTAATAAATGTATTCATATTTTTTTATTTATTTTATTAGTTACTAGGTAAAAGGACAGGGGAAACAGTATTTTGATAGAAAAAAACTTTTTTTTTCAAAGTATAAAAGCACTATGTCCATATGTCCATATGGACATATGGATCATAGGCATTTGTATACATACAAAAATAACCCATTCATACTAAACAAAACTTTAATTTTGAAAGCACAAAATCACAGGAAATACCTAATGTTTCAAAGATTACCATGGAAATCACATGTTAATTTTCATGGTAATATAAAATATATTTCTACTGTGCACAAACTCCATAACTTGCACCCAAATCTGCTTCTAATAAATTATTTACAGGAATGTTTGCCATAGTATTTTACCATAGTTTCATCAAATGATAAATTTTGCTCGGGGATATTATATTTCATAAGCCTTTCTTTTATTTTGTTCAACTGTGGTCTCAACTTCCCCATTTTATTTAATTCATTTAGGTATATTGCTAAATTGTCTACACAGTGAAGAAATCGCATGATTTCTTCGAATCTGTTACGTCTCATAGCATTGTAGACAAGCTCTTTTCTGGTGTAATGGGCAGTAATGGGTTAATCAATTAACTCGTATCTATGTGAAAAATCCTTCGTTGCCTTCTACGTAAGGGAAAGGGATATCTTGGTTGGCGGTTCATGTGTGTTTTGTTTAGATGTTTTTTGGTATTTTTCATTTTTTTTTTACTTCTTGTTCTTGGCCTAGGGACCGTAAATGAGTAAATAAATAAATGAATATCGTAGTTGAACGAATCCTTGTATCAAAAATTTACTACTCTACTGGTCGTAAACATACCTTTTCATCCGATTAAAATTTGTTTCAAATAACCTAGAAAATTTGACAAATTGACTGTCAAGTTTTAACTGTCAACGATCATCTGTTGTGCATATACAATCAACACTACACAGTACACAGCACACTACACAGGCGAGTTTGGAGTTGTGCCGTTATTGATTTTCCAAAAGTAGGCAATAGGTATTTACAAAACACAAATTGCTCATGAATTAAAATGGCAAAGAAACAAGGAAAAGTTTATTTAGGTTATGAAGAAGAAATTATTAGTGAAAGAAATAGAACACTTCTTAGTTTTACAGTCAATAAAATTGGCGGCTTACCTGTGAGTATCCAAAATCGTATTTGTGGAAGTAAGAGAAAGTAGTATATCAAACCGAATATATTTCTTTAACTTTAAAGGATTGGCCTTCCACGGAGAACCTGCAGTTTTCTACAAAATGTCCTATATGTAGTTTACATAGGCTCTTGGTGGTCCAATGTTATGCTCCGCTTGAGAACTCTGTTTATCACCGAACCCTCTATGTGTTTGCTTGCATTAATCCTAACTGCTGGAACCAGTCAGAAAGGTATGTAACCATTTATTAAGCTATTATATATTCTGTTTTAAATACCTAATAATGAGAATAATAATAATATTTTTATGTATGTTTGGTTAGTTTACTTTCTATCCTAACTGTTATGGTTTCTAATTATGCAGTAAACTAATTTTTTGAATATTTGACTAATTCTCTTAGATGCTGTTGTTATTCTGTATTACAAGAATATTTTTTAAATCCTTTATAAACATAATATAGAAATAGTGCATTGTTGATTTCATTTATAGCTGGTGTTGTATCCGGTGCCAAGTTAAGGATGACTCTAGTAAAACAAGTGCTATAGTTGCCATACCCAGTGCAGACAGTAATTTAAGCTGGTGTAAAGGGTCAGATGATTGGGATGAAAATGATAATGGGGATACAGCAAATGGGAATGTCATGAATGTGGATAATGCTCTAAGTCTTAATATTCATAGGTTGGTGGATTGATTTTTAGTTTTGCCCCAAAAAGAAACAGCTCACATCAGTTCATGTAAACACCATTCTTTATAGAATTTGTGAGCCTAATCGAAACATTTCCTTGCCTATATAATCATTCATTAAGTGATTACTCTAGGAAAGATGTAACGGAGAAAGCTTGGGCATGGCGCTTTCTACTTCTAACTAAATCAAATAACAAGAAATCCTCTTCGTCTGAAGAGAAGGTTCCCCAAACACATCTGGTACACATGACGCCATAATTTCAACTGAGATATTACAAAACGATACGTCTACGCGACGATTCGTTTGTAGAACACTCCACGTCTAGACAACTCCGCCTACGACCAATGTGCAAAAGCCCATAATGTCAACAAATTTGATTTCCTCTCTAAAACATGGTAGATAATCATGTTATGATTATGTGGCCGTGAGTTATATTTTGACTGGCTATGTATCATTATATTATATCTGTAAAGGTATTATATAAGATATTTAAAAAATAAAGTTACCTTAACAAATCTTTAGTAAACTAATCTTATGTGTTTCAGAAATTCTGATGATGATGAAAGCAACTCATATGACTTAGAAGCAGTTGAACAAGCTTTAGGCAACATACAGATGTATGATGCTCACAATGCCAATTTGTCTCCCATACAAGGTAAGATCACTAACACATTTTAAGTAAAGAATAATTATAAACAGTAATATTTGATCTTCTGTTAATCTCTGTAACTGCTATTAATCAGTTTGTGTTGTGATATTTTTATCCATTATGTGTTATGTTAATGAAGGTGTTCAAGTTAATCGTAAGAAACTTGTGTATGTAAGTGTTGCATATAATGGCTGCATTTCATGTTATGATAAATTGTGCCATCATTTTATTTATTAAGGACCATAAAAATATCTTCATAAATAATAATAGCAACATAGTTGTCATAATATTATTTATATATATAAATTTTTCAGGAGCAGTAGGAGCAATTGGTGTGCCCATGCCTGCTGCTGAATTGGAGGGTGGAGATGAGCCTGGTCTAGTTACAGCAGAGACTCCGACCGTAACTACTAGTAACATTGAAGTGTTGTTGCATCAAGTATGTGTATATATATATTTACACCAAATAAAATGACTATATCTCAGAAGACTCAAAAAAATATACATTAATTTGATAAGTTTGGTAACAATGTTTAAAATAACTGTCTCCGTGGCCTGACTTCAAATCCCTAAGAAACAATTATTTTGGTTGGTAGGACTAGAAGGCTGATCACCTACTAATTTACAGACAGCTGAGCTACCTGCAGATTTGCGAAGTCGTCTAATGTGCGGTCCTTTACAATTTGTCTCCAAATATATTTATGTTGAAGAGGAGTGGAAGAAGTCTTCATATAACGATGAAAAAGTCACTGAATTGCTCAACAAATATTCCAAAGAATCAGGTTAGTTCAGCAATCATTCACATTTATTTTTTAAGCCCCGACAAAAAATTATTTGTAATTTGACATGTCTGTGTGTATTTTGTTTTAAAAACATACAATTTATAAAGATCTTCATTTATTTATGAGATATTCTTATAACAATTTTTATAAGCCTTTATAAGCCACTGCTAATAAGGTATTTAGTTTTCTTTCTCCTGCAACTAAGTGTTGATAAATAAACTAAAATCTTTATTTTTTATAGATTTAGAAGTAAATGTGAATGTAGAAAGAGGTGGACCAGGCGGAGAAGACGAAGTGTATGAAGAAGCGACCCCATTGCATGGAGATCGGTTGTTCCACTCATTCTTGACACGCCTTCAGGACAATCCGGCTCAGATACTACGGTATTTACTTACTTAAGTTCTTTAATGTGCTAGTGAACTCTAACAATTTTTTTTTGTATTAATGATTACCGGCCAATATTTTAGTGGACTTGAAATTAATTGAAAGACTATATTAATTTAAGTTAGATTAGAACTGTTTATTTGACGTTAACGGCTAGATTACAAGTTTTAGAAGAAGAAAAAATGTTTTATTCACTTAAACTATGTTTTGTCTCCGGTTTTATACTAATTTTGCTTTAAATTAAGTTCAATGTGTGTTTAGCTCAACTTATAAGTTGTTGCATGCATGTTTTCTATGTATACATAGAAATCTTTTCGACTTTTTTAGTATTTAATTAATAGTTTCGATATTTTGTGAGTAAATCTCTCCTGAGATATATACGCTATAATTACAAATTAAAAACCTATTTGTGACCTTTTTTTGTTTTATAGGTACAGTCGTGACGAACCACCGCTACTTGGTGCACCAATTACGTCACCGGATAACCCTGGACTTTCTCCACTTATTTGCACTCGATGTGGTTCTACCCTCATTTGCGAACTTCAACTTATGCCCGGATTCGCCGCAACACTACAGATAACTCTAGGAAACACATCACTATCGCATTTGCATTTCTTATCGGTGCTTGTCTTTACTTGCACCCAATCTTGCTGGCAACCCAGCGATGCATTTGTGCCGGAAACTGTCATATTTCAACCGGAAGTCATATAATTCGTATAAACGGGCTCTGCACAAAAGCATCTTGATCGTCGTTATACTTAATAACAAAGTGAAATTGAGGTGAAAGTGAATAAATCACCAACATGACTTTCTTAATGGTCTCAACGATTACCATTAAGAAAATCTCACAAATAGATGAATCGATTTTCATTCATTGTAGCTAAGATCCATTTCAATTAAATTAAAAAACCGCATCGAAATTGGTCCATTTCCTAGATATGTACAACCACTGTTTAGTTTTGGCACATGGGTCAAATTGCAATTGACGCCATCTAGTATAGCAATAATGAAACGAAGTGTTTGACCATTTGATTATTTTTTTAAAGGTCACTTAAGTGCCAAAATATCAATACATATATGTATTTTTGAAACACTTATGTTTAGACTGTAAATATGCACAATCGTTGAATAATTATTTCCACTCGGAAATGTATTTTATTAAATAAACTTGCATTATATTTTTTTGTAAATTTATTTTTATTGGTTATATATTAACCTAGTTATTATTTTTATAATTGTTTTATAAAAGCAATGATGATTATTATTAACATATTTTTAAGGAATAGTATCGAATGAACATTTACTTTCTTAGTTTACTGATTAATTACAAATAACTAGTCATAGGTCGCGTACGTTTACTTTAATTACTTGAAAAATATTATAATTGAACTATAATATTGTCTGTATCTGTGATTTATAAAAACTTTCTTATATATTGTTGTAATTAGATGTAGAAACTTGAAGTTAAATTGACGACAATTCAGAAAGCCCCGACATGATAATAACAAACCTTGTATCTCATGAATGGACGAACAGCTTTCAAAAGAAAAGGATCATGTCACAGACAGGCACGTTAAACTTGTCACTGTCTTCGTCGGGGAATATTAAAAATATTTTTAGGGGTAGTTTAGATGATACGCTTATAATGCATTTATTGATATCATGTCCATTTGATACCTGCCAAATGTAGAAGTAAAATAAATCTGTCTATTAAAACAGTTTTCAGAGAGAGTAATTTCAATTGCCATTCAATTTTAGTGTAAGAATTAAAAGCAATAAAATTTTAACTATTTCATTTTTCTATAATTTGATCCTAATTCCTGCAGAATACTATTTTATACCTAATTAAGTTTTTTTGGATTGTTGTTTTTTTAGATTTATTATTTTTTACGTATCCTATAAATTATAAAACATCAAGAATGTACAATAGTAAATAAATACTACGCGTTATGTTATCATCAAAGTTTTTTCGCGTTTGAACCCGGGACTTCCAGCGCAAAACGAAGATGCGAGTAACACTATAATAAAATTACGTGATCGAAAGAAAGGCTGAATGGCTTTGAACGGTTAACCTATTATTAAAAGTCGTAATTGTTAAAAAATATTTATTGTTGGTCAAAACCACACTTAAAGCAAGAAAGGTACATGAAAGTCTTATAACTAAGTTTACATGAAGGTAATCTTGGTCCGTACTTGATTCACTTGCCATACGTTGAGATTCTCGTACTCTTCGATGCACGCGTCCACCTAAAACAATTTGAAAAAAAAAAATTCTGTAATTTATTTTATTAAACTGGGCTGTTTACCCCTATTTTTTTAATACATGCACAATATTGTCCTTGTGGATCGTTTTAAATAAATAAATAAGATCACAATGCGATTAAGAAAAGTTGTAATATAAACAAATTATAGATAAGACAACGTTTCAATAAAGGTATAGTGACAGATTTGAGAGAAGTACCTCTTTTTTGTAGTCGATAAATACATTAAATTCTCACCTGGTCTGGCTTGAAGCCCTTGTCGATGCATCGCTCGATGACGTCAGCTATCTTAACAGTATTGTCGGAGCCGGCTAGTTCACGAACCACAGCGAAGATACGGTCCGTGGCACTTATACCCCTGAAAATACAAGACATTTATTAGCTTACACTCGCGACTTCGTTCACATAATATTCCGCTCCTTAAATTTTATTTTCATGTTGAACATACGCGTGACAAACAAACTAAAAATGTTTCTGTTATTTGAGCGTTCTTAAACACCCAGTAAGTATATACTTAGTATATAAAATTGACTAATTGATTAAACTTTTTGCTTTGTCAAATATCACGTGAAATAAAATGAATATACCTCTGAACATTATCATCCACATGAGTCAGCGACTGTTTGGACATGTCCACCAGACGAATCGCCTCTGACACGTCCTCCCTTTCAACTATGTCAGACAATCTGTAAAATACAAGAGAATTTAAAAACCTTCCGACATGTTAATTATAAATAACTACCCCCCCCCGCGCCCTCGCGAACTTCGTGTCGCGTCAGAGTACCCAATAATAAACTGTCACCTAAAACGTCATTCCATAGAAAATGTATGAGAAAAATGTTTTTTCTTTTATTTATTTTTTCGTGAATTTTCCAAAGTTTTTAATAGTTATACCTTAGCCTGGCGAGGGCCGTAGACAACCGAAGTATGGCGAGGAGGTTCCTTGCTGATGTAAACGTGACGTCACGGCTGTTACGCGCTTCTCGACGTAACTCCACGTATGACGCTGAAATACCGATACAAAATACACCTAATTATAATAGCTGAAAATAAGGCTTAATCTAAATTGATTTCAAATTCATCTCTCTCTCTTTGCATCTCTGATCCAAAAACCAGGCAATTATGCCGTAGGCAACATAAAAATAGTCTGAAACGAATTTAACGAAAATATGACCTTATTTGTAATATCTATTATTCTCTTTATTATACACGTGTGTAAAAAAAATTTAATCAATAATTTCAGTGTGTATACTCAAAACATTAGTAAATTGGCAATCTACGATGTTTGCTCAAAATGTTTTGTATTATTTTTCCAACAATAATTTCACGTCAGCAAGTGACGTAGTGCTCACAAACGGAAATAGTCACAATATCTTTATAAGTAAGGGGGAAATGGTTAAGTTTGGCATTTCAACTATCTGTTGAATCTACCTTGAATTCATGTCTCAAATAGTCACTTTTTTACTGGGATTCAAACCCAGGATCGCCAGTATAATACGCAGTACATAAAGCACTTAGCCACGCCGGCTGTTAAGTTACAGACTCACATACGATGTAGTCGGTAAGGTGCGTGGGCACGGCGGGCTGTTTGCGCTTGGTGAGGGCGATGTAGCGTCGCACCAAGCGCATCGACAGAGCGCGCACCTCGCTCGGCGGCTGCGACGAGTGCTGGTGCACGTACGCTATGTGCTTCGCTAGCTCCAGGTCTTTGTCTCTGCACAGCGGGAGAGAAATTAGAATTTCTACTTCTTGCAAAACTTAATTCAATAAAATTAGGTAAAGAGATAGACTGGATTTTGAGAAAGGACATAGCTACCTTTTATCACGAAAAAATTCTCGCTATGTATCCTAGTGATGCGTGAATACTCCAAAACCACAACTAGGTTTTTTTTCGTGTAACGATGCAATCTAGCTCTAATCAATAGTTAGCTAATTTAATATAATATGTTTTTCTCAAATTTTAAATAACGTCTTGTAATATGTTTTACAAGTATTTAGAATTGGAGAACAATTTAGAACCCACCTATTAGGTTTATCCTGTATAAGCCAAAGCAGGTCAAATCTGGAAAGCAACGCCGCGGGCAGTTGTATGTTCTGCTCGATGGTGCGCTTTGGGTTGTACCGGCCGTACGCTGGGTTAGCGGCCGCCAAGATGGAGACGCGGGCGTTCAGACATGTCATTATACCCGCCTACAATGAAAATACAAATTTTTATTTAGCCTGTCCTCATTGAAGACATTTGAGGTTGAATTTCCATAAATGATAAAATGTTTTACAATTTGAACCAGTAGTTCCTCAATTTAGGGCGTTCAACCAAACAAGCAAACAGATTCTTGAGCTTCAAAATATTAAGTTTAGACTGAAGGCAGAGAAGACAATACCTTAGCAATACTGATGGTCTGCTGCTCCATGACCTCGTGAATAGCGGTTCTGTCGGTGTCGGCCATTTTGTCAAACTCGTCGATACAGCACACGCCCTGGTCCGCTAACACCAAAGCTCCGCCCTCCAACATCATTTCACCCGTGAATGGATCCTGGAAAAATAAAACATATTTTTAATAATTAATTAATTAATTTTGTCTAAAAAATTATATTGATTATGAAAGTGCTTGTTGATTAAAAAAAGTAATAAATAAGCTAACAAAGCTATAAAAAAATCTTTGGGCTCTTTATGATATTCATGATACTGAGAAAAATTATAATACTGAAGATATATGATAACTGAATGGATGTCTTATATTTAAGGTATATGACAACTGATGACAATTTTGACTAAAAATTGGGTTGACTGTGTATTATTAAACTTAACAATTATAAATAGAGAAGTGATCATATTTCCTTATATTTACCTTTAAGACAGCAGCAGTGAGACCTACTCCAGAAGACCCCCGCCCAGTGGTATACTGAGATCTTGGGGCCAAACGGTCAATGTAATTGAGTAACTGAGATTTGGCCACTCCCGGGTCTCCCATCAGGCAGATATTGATGTTGCCACGAATCTTCATACCGTTCGGGCGCCTGAAAATCGTAAACAATTTTTCGCTTATAAACGTTAATCAATTAAGATCTTTGCTCAATATGTTTTGTCTCGTTATTGGAAGAATATCTGTATATTATCAAGAAAGGAACAGAATATTCGAGGTTGTATAAAACATTTTATTTCAAGTTTGTTTCAAGTTAAGAAATATATATAATAAGTATAATCATTTGTATAAAGTGATCAAAATGTTTGCGCTTTTTAAATAACAAACGAAAATTTATTTTTTATTTTATTACAGCATACTAACTTTGCGTTCCATGATATGTTTAAAAGATATATGTTTGCATGTGAGTTTCCACAAGAGACAGAATACTGGTTAGTTGTCTTACCTGTCAACACCGCCAACAAGCAACAAGAGCAAGGCCTTTTTAACATCTTCGTGTCCGTATATCTCTGGCGCCAGACTCCTCGCCATTCGAGAATACAAGTCGTCTTCAGCCAACTCCGATAATTCCTCTTCAGTCAGTGCTTCTGCTAGCTCACTCTCATCGCTTTGGTTTAAACATGTTACACCCTTTAAATATTAATAAGTCTTTAATGCTAATGGTGTAAAATTAACCAAATAAATCCTCATTCTCCGCTCCGAAAGCTGTATGAATTCGTAGTAAAAGCGCTGTAAACTTACATGCGCCTCCAGATAGGTATCAGAGAGCAGGCCCTGCACCATTTGCCTGAACCCAGAATTTAGCAGGGGAAGGAATATTCCGGTCACGGCCACGTGGTCACCCGGCTGCGCTCGACGTGTGGTCTCACCCCGACAATACACCGATAACTGTCGCGGTATATGACCCACAGGCACTTGGTCTGACTGGAAATTTTTATTCACTTCAATTATAGCCACAGTGCTAGACCATTTTTTTAAAGAAAAATACAGTTGAGATTTTACTTGATATACAGTAAATAAATAATAAGCAAATTAACTATGTAGAAATCACAAATATATTGCATTAAACTGTCTTACAATTCAGACAGAAGTAGACAGTGGTAGGCAAAAAACATAAATATACAAGAAATGAACTGAAGGATATTGTTCCCAACGAAAACAGCAAGCACCATTTCCTAAACAGATTCATACTCACATGCTCCTGTATTTTTATCTCCTGAAACTTTTGGAACCTGGAGCCTCGTGTCTGTAGATGTAATTGTCCAGAAGTCTTGTTCAGGCGGCACTCGTCAGCTGTGCAAGCAGGAGGTGGAGTGAACTGAAGAGAGCGGACTGGCTGGTAGGTTTCAGCACCACAAGCACTGCATGAGTATGTGGCTACTATCAGTAATGGCTTCACGTCCGTGCAACGTGTTACGATTCCTGTAGGAATTACAAAAGGATAAAATAATAAAATTGTAATTAATTATAAAAAGGCACAAATTAAAAGCATTATTTACTCAATTGTTTATATATATTAAAAATATAAATATAGTATTATTAGTATGAACATTTAATTTCTTCATTTTAAAACCCCGACGCAAAAAGAGTGGTATCATTACTCCTAAGTGAACGGAATTTTGATGAATTTCTTTTTTGTTTGAATGCTAAGATGATCAAGATGGATCTTAGCCACAACTGAAGATCTGCACATCCATTTATGAAGTATTTGTAATAAGCATGTTGTATGTTTGCCTATATCCCTGATGAGGGATATTTTCAATTTAACTTGTTATTAAAGATATGCATCAAAATATTCTCCTTTTTTTTCTTTTCACCAGTTAAAAATATTCTCCTTTTGTGATATGTAACCGCTGTTGACAAATAAATATATGAACAGTAAACCTGAACTGAGAACATGAAAATATATCTCAAGTTCTCCTTACCTCTAACAGTGACTAGTTTTCCAATGTGTTCAGCTTTTACATCTCTGATAGGCACGGACTTTGATGTTGATAGATCTTTGAAATACACTTCACTGCAAAAACATTTACTTTACAGACATTTGTAAATTGTAAAAATAATAATTAAAACATATTTATTCAATGCTGGCAGAATTCATTTTAAATGGGAAACCATATCATATTTTTTAACAATAATTAAATTAGATTAAAAATATTGAAGGTACTGTAACTTAAACTAAGTTACAAATTTGCCTTCTAACAAAAAAATCGTCAAAAAAATTGGTTGCCTGTAAAGTCGGTATACGGGCGAAAGTTTTACGTGACAACGACTTTGAGTGGTAAAATAATTATCTTTTTATGTCTGTCTCTCTCGCTCTTAGGCAGGCTAACCATGCCCGAGTGGAAGGGACGCGTGCCTCTCACTCGCTCTCATTGTGAGCGCATAACGTGAGCGGAGCGTAACGCAGTTTCTTGAAGTGTCACCCGGCTAACCAATTTATAAGACGTTGTCACGTCAAAACTGCACACTTGGATGCACTTGGACACACCCACAAAAAAATGGATTGTCAAAAGATTGATGCTTATAACAGTAAGTAGGAAAAGTTCTGGTTGAAAATATTGATAGATTGGGTGTCAACTGGGTTCTTCCATAATGTAAGACTAAAAGCAGTCAACTTACAATCGTCGAATAAGTTCCGGTGGGTATCTATTTCTAGGATCTCTCATCTCTCCTGGGATCCTATGGTTTCTTGATTCTAACATTATTCTGTGCTCTATGTACACATCCAGGGAATCTTTTGCTTCAACCTTAAATTGTTTAAAAATAGATCTAGATAGATTTTTCAATATGGGAGAAGTTACAGTGAAAAAGAACAGCTGTGTCTTACTGAGAGCTGTACAGTTACGACTGAGATTGATGATTTTATGAAAAATATATGTATACCTCTCTATGTTTATAATCTGGCAACATTTCATAAACAACGTCGGAGACCATATTTGTGTAGCGTCTTGTATTTTTACACACAGCTTCGCATAAATCTTCATTCATCTCATGTAAATCATCCAGGTCAACGACAAAGTCAATCTGCAATCATCAAAATATATATAAACAATGCAACTCAAACAATCATAACCTCAATTTCTTTTCAATATTACCTGCTCCCTATGAGCAACTTTGGTAAGCTGCTCAGAATATTTAAAGAATTTTGCACCATTTTCGTCCGTTTGGCAGAAGTCGATAAAGAAATTTTTGAATGATTCTGGAAGAAAAAGTAGACAAGTTTTTTTGTGTACCGGCAAGTTGATTAATATATTTTAAATAAAGGTTTACCTTTATCAGCAGTGTAATCTCTCATAGACATTGTTCTTTTTAGAAGCTGTTATTTAAAAAAAAACCAATTATATTAGTTGTAACTGGAAAACAAATATGAAAATTCTAATTTCTAACTAAACATAAAAACGAATTCAGTTTTGTTTACAGAATTGAGTATTGACTAATGACTAAAAAACTGACGTCTGACATCAGTTTTGGCGCGAAGAAGTTATACAACATAATATCACAGAATATATACTATAGACAAGACACTAATTATTCTAAAATGATAAATAACATTTTTTTCTAATTGTGATGCAGATAGTAGGTACTAACTACTAACCAAGGGTACTAACCTATACCTAAGTAGGAACGTTGCATATTGACAAGGATTGATTTGTCAATTTTGGCGCCAATTGGAAAAATGTCAAAATAAATTAAACTCAAAAAAACTATTTTGCTGTGCCGTTTCATTTTCTGACGAGTCTAAAAATAAAATGGATTTTCAATTTTATGTAAATCTGATAAATTAAAAATATCAAACATGGGAGACTCTATTGGTGATTACAAAATGAATTATTATATTTTGTGAATTATTTTGTTGATCGTATTCAAAAATAGTAACCTGCCTTAATATTTCAGCTAGTCAAAGAGCTAAGCGGCAAAGGGTTGATAAAAATGGTCGTATGTCCGCTTTTGAGAAACTTAAACAATTAAAGGGAAAAGGATCTAAGCATAAATATGATGTAGATGAACTAGAGAATGTCTACGATACTGTGGATGAAAAGGAATATAGTGAACGTGTATTACAAAGACAAGAGGAAGATTGGATAGAAGATGGTATTAGTATATATAAATTAATTACATTTTTGTCGTATTAATGTAAAAATGTAATTTAAATTTCTAAACACATTAAGAGGGATTCATACTTTCAGATGGTACTGGCTATGTTGAAGATGGACGTGAGATATTTGATGATGATGAAATTGAGGATTCATATGTCACAGACAGTAAAGAGTCTGGTAGAGGTGTTAAAAGGAAAGCTAAAGTTGCTCCACATACAGGCAAAGGCAATATTAAAAACCTTTTAGGAGCTATGCCTGCAAAGAAAAAAGAGGTAAAAGTTTGAACTTCATAAATTAATGTAAAATTAAACTTGCTCTAAATATCAGTTGAAACCCTTGTTTATCCACATAATACAAAATAGTGTACTATATTAAAATGATTTTTGGTATTGCCCAGTCCATTTCCTACCCATCTTTCATTTTCTATTTTCAGGATGTTAAAATATCAGATGACAATATTTTATCTGATATAATGTCGGACTTAGATGGCACTGCAGCAACAGTGAAACCTAAGTCACAAGTTGTACCTAAACCAAGCACAATTAATACTAGCAAGAAAGACGCGCAAAATTATTTTAAATCATTGTCATCTGCAGTAAAGACATCTAAGCCTATTGTGATTCCTGAAAATCTACCAATTACTAAACAAGAAGTGGTAAGAAATGTCGTAAATTAGAAGAAACTAGTAAATTAATAGAAATATTAAATATGTAATTCTACTTCAAATTTTTTGTCATTAGTCATTAAAACTATTTTCAGTTTGTGTTATTTACTGTGAACATAAAGCAATATGACTTGTATTAGAACTAAAGATGTAGTAGATATACATATTATATAAGTTAGATATTAGAATTTATAACAATATCTACAAAAAAACTTTTTAGGAAACACCTGAGCAAGTAAAAACAAATGGTTCCCATACTAAGAAACCTACTTGGAATATAGATAAAGAAATTAAAAAGGAACTGGAAGATTCACAAGCACAAAACATAGAAGAATTTCAAACACAAGATATTGATTTGGGCGATGATTTTAGTAATGATGCTGTAACATCAAGTGCAACTGATATCAAAGTTAAAAAAGAGGTATCTAGTTCATCAAATACTATTACGGATGTAGCTGAAGAATTTCTTAATGAGGACTTTGAAATATTCTCTGTAAAGAAAGAGTCCCCAAAAGAATTAAAACCGTTACACTCAACATGGAATGAGCAAATTGGTGACAATAAAATGGCAATCGTACAGTCAGATGGTAAATTACCCCTACAGACAAATACAGATGGGAAAAAAGTACTAAAGTTTTTCTGGCTAGATGCATGGGAGGATAAATTTCTTAAGCCAGGAGTTGTGTACTTGTTTGGTAAAGTGTACGTAAACCCAGCCAATAGGAGAGCAGGTTGTGTGTCCTGCTGTTTGGTTGTGAAAAATATAAACCGCCAAATGTTTTTGCTGCCTAGAGAATATGTAAGTTATTCATTTGTAAAATTATTGTTAAACCATCACTGATAAGTTATATCGAACTTTCATCATGAAAACAATTTTTTTCAGTTGGTTTTCAAATAATAGTTAACTTAATAGTTTAAAATTCACATTTTATATTAATTTACACAATATTATATTATTTTTACAACTAATTAAAAAACTGCATGTTACTTATCCACCATTACAGTCTTTATTTTTTCCAGAAATTGGACCCAGTAACATTAGAGCCTACTGATGAAGAAGTTGGTATAATGGATATGTATCAAGAGTTCAATACCTCTGTTGCAGCTGAGTTAGGGCTGAAAGAATTTAAGTCGCGGAAAATCACAAAAAATTACTGTTTCAACATTCCAGATGTGCCTGCACAGTGTGACTATCTTGAAGTAAAATATTCGGTAAGACATTTTCTGCTGCAGTAGACAAAGTACTACAGTTTAGACTATTATAATGGAAACACATCCTAAGTATCTATTATTAAACTAAAAAAAAATTGTGACTGATTTGAATTTTGGATTTCTGTCTGTTCACATATATGACAAAGGGTTAAACTGATTTTTATAAATTGCAGCTAAGATATATTTTAATTAAGTCAGCTTTCAAACAAAAAAACCGCATTGAAATCGGTCCATTGATTTAGGAGCTACGATAGCACATACAGATACGTCAAACTTATCACTCCTTTTGTTAGGAATTAAAAATACTTAATTAACAAATAAAAATTATAAATTACAGGCTTCCCTTCCACCACCGCCTATCAAAAAATACCTGACATTTTCTCATATATTTGGATCAAACACATCATCTCTAGAGATGTTTCTTCTTGAACGAAAGATCAAAGGGCCATGTTGGCTTGAAATCCTTGAACCAGAGAGTGTTGGAGCTAAAGTATCATTGTGCAAACTGGAGGCTACTTGTGAAAATATGGATAATGTTAATGTCATTAGAAACGGTGAAGATCTAGAGCCGCCTCCAGTTATTATTGCAACTGTAAGTCCATTTTATTCTAGCTCAGTCAGTAACATACCGCTGTCTTTAATTTGAATGTTAGAGGTCAAAGATTTTGTAAGATTTTGAATCCTTGGGCTTCCTTTGAGAAACCTTTAAAGATTTGGAAAAAATATTGTAAGTGGCAAAAATTTAATTTGTTTATTGCAGATAAATATGAGAACAGCAACTGACCCAAAAACAAATAAAACAAAAATCATAATGATTAGCTGTTTATCACACAGCAGTTTTTCCATACATAAGCCACCTCCCAATCCACAATTTCAACAGCATTTCTGTGGTAAGTTGGATAAGTTATTTTATTAAGTTGTGTTTGTAACTACATAACTGTTTATCATTAATAAATGTATTTTCCAGTTATGACAAAGTGCAATGAGCTATGGCCAATTGACCTTAAACAAAAACTACCTCAATACAAAGGAACAAAACTAACTAAATGTGACACAGAAAGAGAACTGCTGAACTTCTTCATGGTACAATTCTGGAAATTAGATCCCGATCTAGTAGTGGGGCACGATCTGCAAGGTTTCCAGCAAGATTTACTTATAGGAAATATTCTAGACTTGAAAATACCAAATTGGTCTCGTCTAGGAAGGCTGAATAGATCTGTGGCACCGCAAAAGAGATTTGCAGTAAGGGATGCCTTTTTGGGCAGATTAGTCTGCGACATTAAGATTTCAGCAATGGAATTAATAAGAGCCAGAAGTTTCGATCTTGATACATTGTGTGTCAATGTTTTAAAGATGAAGGAAGGTGAAAGAATAGAGGTCGCGCTGGAAGATTACCCGCGGTATTATGAGAATAGCGACGATTTGCTGCAACTTGTCGCATTAACCATGCAAGACGCTTCATATATTCTCAGAATCATGTGTGAATTGAACGTGATACCGTTAGCGTTACAAATCACCCAAATCGCTGGTAACGTCTTGTCCAGAACACTACTTGGAGGTCGATCAGAAAGAAATGAATTTTTACTGCTACATGCATTTACTGAGAAAAACTACATAGTTCCTGATAAAGTTTATGGCAAAAAAATTATCGCTGAAGATGAAAATGAAGACGAATCTGTTAACAAGAAGCAAGGAAAGAAAAAAGCTGCCTATTCTGGTGGATTAGTGTTAGATCCGAAAAAAGGATTCTACGATAAACTAATACTCTTAATGGATTTCAACTCTCTATATCCCAGTATTATTCAGGAATTCAACATCTGCTTCACTACCATTAAGAGGAAAGTCAGAAGTAATTCCGACGACGAAATCAACAATTTGATCCTTCCCGGGCCTAATACCGAATTCGGAGTCTTACCGACACAAATCAGAAGGCTTGTCGAAAGTAGGCGAGAAGTAAAAAAGCTAATGAAAGCTCCAGATTTACCCCCAGAGCAATACATGCAGTATAATATAAGACAAACCGCCTTAAAACTGACTGCAAATTCCATGTATGGGTGTCTCGGTTTCACACATTCGAGGTTCTACGCGAAGCCGCTGGCGGCGCTCGTCACTTTGAAAGGCAGAGAAATCCTCATGGACACCAAAGAAATCGTCCAAAAGTTAAACTACGACGTTGTGTACGGAGACACCGACAGTTTAATGATAAATACAAATTGCTTAGACTACGACTCTGTTTTTAAAATCGGAAACGACCTAAAGCGAGAGATCAATAAAAAATACAAGCAGATCGAGTTAGATATCGACGGCGTTTTCAAGTATCTTCTATTGTTGAAAAAGAAGAAATATGCGGCCGTAGTCGTGAGCAAGAATAAAAACGGCGAGCTCGTTTACACTCAGGAGCACAAAGGTCTCGATATCGTTCGACGAGATTGGTCGCAGTTGGCAGCCGAAGCGGGAAAGTTTATCCTTAACCAAATACTCTCTGATCAAAGTCCTGACGAAAGAGTCGAAAGGATTCAGAACCATTTGACCAAGCTCAAAGAAGACTTGATGAAAAACGTGATACCTCTGTCACTGCTAACTGTAACGAAGCAACTCACCAAGAACCCGACCGAATACCCCGATAAGCACTCCCAGCCGCACGTCCAAGTCGCTCTACGACTGAACAGTAAAAACAGCCGCAGATTTAAAAAAGGAGACATAGTCCCCTACATCATTTGCGAAGACGGAACCACCAATTCAGCCAACCAGAGGGCCTACCACATAGAAGAGTTGAAAAGTTCTGAACATCTTAAAGTCGACTATGGATACTATTTAGCGAATCAGTTACACCCTGTGATATCTCGAATCTGCGAGCCCATAGAAGGTATGGAGCCGGCGCGAGTCGCGGATTGCCTCGGCCTCGACCCGAGCGGGTACAGACCGGCGAAAAAAGAAAACACAAACTCAGAAACGTTTGAAGTCGAAAACGAGCAAGAAAAGTACCGGCATTGCAAAGAGTTCACTTTTGTTTGCGTCAATGAGAGCTGCAAATCAACGAATAAGATAAGGCACACCTTGCTTACAGGGGATAAGGATTTTGTCACATTTTTAGAGAAATGTCAGAACGAAAAGTGTCAGGCGCGGCCGATAGACTACTTAGCGAGTATACAGAATCAGTTGAATCTGCAAATAAGGGAATACCACAACGAGTACTACTCGGGGTGGTTGTCGTGCGAAGACCCGGCCTGCAGTGGGCGCACGACGCGAATGCCTCAGATCTTCCTAGCTGGATACCCTTTGTGCCGGAATTGCGAGAAGGGTCTCATGTTCAGGGAATACACGGAGAAAGATCTCTACCTACAAATAAACTTTTTCCTTTACTTGTTCGATTTGAACAAACATGGTAGCGCCAGTGAGTATACTTTGACTTTATATCAATATTGTCTCTATTTTTAGATTTCAAATTATCAATTCTCTTATCTCAAAACCTTTTTCAGAAACCAAAGTATCGAGTCAAGTGGCTTCCGCATTCCTAGTGTTGAAAGAAATTGTTGAAAATTGGCTCTCGCACTCCGCTTATTCAATCATATCGTTGAGCAAACTCTTCAGATGCTTCAATGTGGAAATAAAAGACAATAAAATTAAGTCTGAGCCTGTCGAAATCGATATCACGCCCGAAACAGTATATATTGACGCATTGATGGAAATGGGCGCTTACTGAGTTATGATAATTAAATATTATTATTGTAAATATACTATTACATTTGATATATAATTAATTATTGTTTTTATTTTTCTACAATAAGTGTAAAGCACAAAAAATTATTTCATTATTTCCGAAGGAAAAAAAACAATTATAACCTAAAATTCAGTTTATTATTACTTACAATCGTTACATAAGCTACATACTGAAATATTAATTATAATAACCCCTCCCGCGCCCTCTGCCGCCTCTTCCTCGACTTCTGAAATGATTTTGTTCGAAATTATTTCCAAAGTGGGGTCGACTCCCGAATGACTGACTGGGATGTTGTCTATTGAAGCTATTATTGTGCTGTATTCCCTCATTATAGTTCCCCCGAGCTCCCTGATTATACTGATTATTGTAATTTCCCCGTGCGTTGTAATTATCTTGATAACTAGGTGCTTGATCATATTGCATATTTCTGTTGGGTTCTGGGTTGAAATTGCTCTGATTTCCTGAGGGTGGGAAGTTATTAAACTGTCCTTGCGAGGGTGGTATCTGCATGTTTTGTTGGTTTTGATATGGAGCCGGTAGATTTGTAGTGTGATAAGGATCTGTAACGTTGCGATCTTGATTATACGACGGAGCCCCGAGGATAGGTATTGGATTGTTATTTTGAAAGTCTGGCTGTGCTTTTCGTGGTTCAATATGTTCTTGCGGGTCACCGAAAGACCTCGGCTGAAGGGACGTCGTCGGTGTGACGTCAGCTACTTGAGTCTGAGGCGCCGAGCTGGACTGTATGGAAGCCTGTACAAAGGCCAATAGCTCTGAGGCGGAGGAAATATTCTTGGCGAAATCGAAGAGAGGCGGCGCCAACTTAGGACTCTCGGCTCGGGGCGGAGATTTCTTCTCCAAAGACTTCTTTACTATCTCCATCTCTTGACGAATCTGATCTTCTTTCACTTTTTGTGTCGCCGATAGGAATACCTACAACGAAGAATAATATTTCTTAAATGTAAATATCAGCCTTTCAGAAAAGTAATGGACTTGAAAATTACAAAATCAATATTTTCATAAATTAAACATAAAATCCGAATCTTAAATATGCTTATTGTGTCAATATGATTATCACGCTACTACTGGTACTTAATTTGTATATAATATAATAAAAATAAAAAACTATTCAATATTTGACAAGTCGCATAATTTATTTTTTAACTCCCGACGATAAAAGAGTGGTGTTTTAAGTATCAATTTTTTCTTACCGAAGGGATCAATTTATAAGCGGGTATTTTATTCTACTTTTTGACTTGATCGAGATAACACGCTTAGGTTACAATTTATGAAGATCCATTTATTTATGAGATATTGTTATTTGTAATGATCATGTCGGGGTTTTCCACAATTCCACTAGTTATACACAAGTACAAACCTCATCAACAGTGTAATCATCGTCATCGCTGTCAATGGCGACGGGCTTGACGTCTTCTGCTTTGGCCGGTTCCTCTGTTGGCGTCGGTCTCGGTTCAGGCACAGACACCTTAACGTCCGCACTCACGTACTGCCTTAAACGCTCGACGCGAGTCGGTTCGCGCGCTTCGAGCTTCTTCAAATACGCGATCAAGCTGTGCTGTTCCTCAGCTGAGAGCTCGTTAAAGTTCTTCAGCAGTGTCTCGAGGTCTGAGTCTGATAGGCCGTCCATTGCGTCCGCCGCAACCTCTTCGGCGGGAGTCTTGCTGTGCACAAGAACATGACGGTACGTAAATACATCAGTCACGAGTTCAAAAACCTTAAAACTGTGTGCTCTTTGCACAAAATCAATCAAAATTACATTTTTGCTTGATTTTAAAAGTTTATTTTTAGTTTGTGATTTGTCATGAATCTCTGCCCGATTATCGTTGAATTTTGGGACACATTTATGTTCTAAATATGATGTCTGTTTTGTTTCTTGTTAAATAAATAAAAAAGTGTGGCTTACCTCTTATCGTCATAGGCAGACTGAAGCATCTGCAAGGCGGTGGCTGCCCCAGCATGCCCCATTCCTTCCGATCTCTTATTCGTCTCAATGGCCTTCACTTGTTCTTTCAACTTAGCCTCTCGCTTCTTTGCTTCAGCCATACCGACCTAAAAAAATATACTTAAATATATTTCAAAAAGCAACATGATAGTTTTGTTCTCTTGTTGAATTTTACAAAATTTTTATTTATCAAAACTATTTTGTATGTATTATTTGTTTCCTACTTCAGTTACCACAAGCTAATTATTACAAAAATTGTGCTTACTGATTAAGTTTATATTACATTATATTTGTTAATAATAATAAAAAATATTATGATAACTTAAAAGAAATAAAATTTTATTACAATTCCATCACTAATAATCGAAAGTAACTTCGTTCCATCCGGGTGTCCCTTGACACCTCTTAATTTTATTTTTACTTTTTAGTGCGTTTTGAGGTCGGTTTTATTTTTTTATTTAAAGTTAATTTATTTCATACTTTTGGCTCTTTAATTCTCATTTAATGATAAAGGTTCATATTTCATCGGGTGTTACGCCAATAAATACAATATGGCCGCTAAAAATTTCAACGATTACTTCAGAAGTTGGCTCAATATACTAACTATTTAACGTTTCCTAAATATTTTTTAAGAAAATAAAAGACACAAATCTGAATCGTTTAATACTAAAAATTAAATTAATATCGTTAATATAAATTATGTTTTCATGGTACTATACGATTATAATAAGCAAGTGAGCGCATGTGCATTTATCGCACGAATTCAGTTACTACATATATTCTTTCTATTTCCAGAACTATATTTTCTACTTTACTATCATATATGACCCTTTTAATGTTTCATAAAATAATATATAAGGTATCGATATAAACTGATATTACATCGAGATATAGAGATCTAAACTGGACTGAATTTTTGTTTTTCTCTGTTGACAAGTTTTGCTCCATAACAACAAATATATGGCCTAGATTTTCATGTAATTTTGTAGAAAGCTTGACTATATAAATGGTAATAAAATTAAAGTATTACAATTAGGGTCTCTTTCACGACCTTCAATTTTCAAGTAACGCTAATCGGCAAGTAAAAGTTACAAGTAACATCTTTCAATTTCACAAGCGAAACTAAAGCTTCGAGTAACAACTTACTGGTTAAGTGAATGATGAACGATAAATTCGTTTTATTAGTACAGTAATGTGTCAATTGTCAAGCGTAATTTGTATTTGCAGTAGTCATTTTTAAATTTTAGTTATTGTTTGCCGCGTTTTGAGCGTGTTATTATATCAAGATGTTGTAAATGCATTTCCATTGAAATTTTGAAAATTTTTCCATTGAAATTGAATGGATGTATGGATAAAGTAAAAAGAAAAAGAAGTCTATACGAGAGAGACATTTTGGTATCTTTTTGTTAAATTTTTCTTTTTTAATTACGAAACAAAAAACGACTTTAAGGTTTAATTAATTTAATTTAATTTTAATTTCGTACTTAAAATTAATGGATAAGTTGTCATAGAAATAGCAATAAAATACTACGTAGTACTTATACTACACCTTTGAATATTAGTTATTATTTTATTTTTTTATAAAATTGTGCACTTGGATAACTGCAAGTTTAGACAGTTGAAATGTAGCAAATAAATCCGTTTCATTTAGGTCCGTGAAATAATCAACACGAAATTTAAATACACGAATCCTTGGCGGCTGATGTCTTGACAAATTTTCTAATTCCTCCTCCTTTGGTCATAAATCAAATCAAAGATATCCATTTTTTAAATATGTACTTATTCAATATTATCACAAAAGGCACGCACAATAATTTATTTATTTAAAAAAGGCAACAGAAAAAGGTTACAAAAACACAAACAATAGTGATAACAAATAATATAACACAACATGGTATTTAACCGTCGAGTAGGGGTGCTACTTGGCAGATGATGTTGCAAGTAAGTTACTCGTTGGTTAAACCTATGATTAGCAATACTTGTAAGTCGTGAAATTGACATGTTGAGTTACTGGCTACTTTAAGTGGCGGTTAGCTTACTTGACACTTTACTTGAAGGTCGTGAAACAGGGGGGCTGTTATAAATTTGACGTGTCTTTTTTCGGCGGTTAAAAAGAGCATAAGCCTTACCACAGCATCAACAAGCTGCGCCAGCTCCTCGGAGGAGACATCAGTCTTCCCTTGCGCGATGAGAGCGGCGGCCATCTGCTGCGCAATCTCCTCGCGGTCCACTTCACCCACTCCAGCCACTGGCACTCCGCTCGCCTTCGTGCTGCTTTTTGGTTGGATGCGTTGTTGCTGCAAAACAATAATACAATGCGTTCGAGAGGCATTTATACTAATTATATGATTATAGGAATGTATTACGATATTGAGTCAGAAAAAACAACTGAGTTTCTTGGCTGTTCTTCTCACATATTGAATTTAAAACTCTATGTAGTGTTATTAATGGTTAAGAAAAACACCACATTGGGCACCATATTTATTAGCAGAGCAATAAACTTATTTTACAAACGTGAGAAGTGAACTATAACATATTTCCTTATTAAACAATGATACCAGTTACTAAAAAGTGTTGCCAGGTAGGGATATCAATTATTATTGGGAGTTTTTATTACAATCTCAACATCACATTTTGGCGCATTCTTATATTATTTTATACATATACAATTCAATTCAAAGAAAAAAATGAAATCGGCAAAAGAAATTATTCAAGTCAAATTTCTTTATATTTACATGTCTTGTGAAAGTAACCATATTTTAAGTTTAAAGGATGTTCATGAACGCGCCCAAATCTGAGAAGAACAGCCAAGAAACTCATTCAGTCGGTTTTTCTGATCTACATTTGTTGTTGTGATTTTAATGTATGAAGTTGTCCTATACCTGTTGTCTGTTGCGCGCGCGCGTGTCAGCGGCATGCAAAGTGGCGGCAGAGCGCACCACGGCGGCTCTAGCGGCGGCGGCTGCAGTATTGGGAACCAGCCCCGCTTGAAGGCCGCCTTTCAGCTTTTCCTTCGCCGTCTCGATCAGCACCAGCGCTGACTCTCGGTCCAGCAGCTCCTCCGAACTGTTCGCTTTCTCCTGTACATAATATAGACAGACATACAGGGTAGAAGACATGTTTAATGGCAGATGGTAAAAATACTCAAATACGGGTAGTAAATAGATTTTAATAGTAATAATAGTTTAACCAGCTGTCCTCTGGGGTATTTTTGAACCATTACAACTTAGAGACCTTCAAAAAAACTCTTAAAAGATCGGCAACGCACCCGTGGCCTAACAAGCGTTGAGGGTGTCCATGGGCGGCAGACCGCTTCCCGTAAGTGAGTCTCCTGCCTGTTTACCTCCTATCTTATAAAAAAAGGGACAGTATTTGCTCTTTTTTTAATACCTTTTCCATACGTATGGCCTCAGCGAGTAAGTCTACGACCTTAGGCCCCATACTGCCGAGTTGGTCTTCCAATGCAACTAACATACGCAACGTCGCGACTACATTATCTGCTGATTCAGTCAACTCCTGAAAAACGGTTTAAAAAAATCAGAAAATAATATTTTTTAATATGAAAATGACAATAGGTGTAGATTTTATTTATTTTGGAAATATAACAGACATAATATGTCTATATATTATATCAAAACAACACAACATGAAAGAAAATAAGCAAAAAAATTTGCAAAATTAGCGTGAGTGTCGATGTCTTTCCCATACAAAGATACAAGTGCGTTCACAGTAATGCTGTTCTTGCATCCAGGGCCGTACCTTGTAATCGTGGTTGTTATGCCTTGCGTGTGAAGCGCGTGAACTGTGACTGTCGGCTGTTGAACGGGACCTCGGCGGCGAACGCACTTCAGGTAAGGACCCAAGGGAGTCATCTGAATTCCAGGGGGACGCACCGTCACTGAAGAAAAAAAAACGACTTATTAGCATCCGAAAAGAAACTTCACTCCTTAGTGCTCAAAACATACATTGAAATATAGAACCTTACCCTTTAAGCTCATCGTCAGAAATGAACACAGTTTGCATTGCAGGCGCCAGGTTCCGTGGGACAGGGCTGGGGTTTCGGGCTCCGATTGTCCCGGGACTGTCATTTTGGCCACGCTGGGACAAAGGGCTTCCCCGGCTGTGCCACGTGCTGCGGCTCGGGCTTCGAGATCTGACAGTGCCAGCACAATGAGCGTAGGTACACTTATATTAGTTGCGCACAACAATTGAAGATAATTTAATAAACCCTCCGACATGATGATTACAAATAATATAGTGTTAAAAATTAAAAAAAAAAACAACTTAAAATTGTTACTCTAAAACTACTGAAAATATTTTGATGAAATTTAAATCGGACCACACGGGAAGCTTTCAAACAAAAAAGAATCATCGAAATCGGTTCACCCAGTCGAAAGTTCTGAGGTAACAAACATAAAAAAATTGCATCGAATTGAATAATTCCTTCTTTTTTTGAAGTCAGTAAATAACAACATCTATAGGAGTGTGTGTCTGTCTGTCTGTTGTTTTAATTGTTTAAAAGTGAACGTCATCGAGATGTATGTACAATTTATGAAAATGGATTCATCCGTTTACGAAATATTAAAATTTATAATCATTTTGTCTTCAATTTCAGTCGTAAATGTATGTTCATCAAGTTCACCGTCTGATCGGGCTCCTGGAGCGCGTGCGCAGGGATTTGGGTGGTGAGCGACGAGGCGGCGGGGATACCGGTCGTTCTTTAGGCCTGCAAAGACATACAATTTGTATATTTTTTCATTATATGTGTTATGTAGATTTTATATCTCTGTGTATTTACTTTAAGATTTATATGTAATTTCGCAATTTGTTTTTCTAAATTTTTAAGCTCTGCAAAAGACGGGTCGCCTGGATGAGATTGCTTAGTAGCGATAAGGCTGCTCCTTGCACTCACCTACTTCTATATATTTAAAATAAATACTGTAAATTGTGTTGTTGTATATAATAAACTAGCTTTTACTCGCGACGTCGTCCGCGTGACCCTAAAATATTGTCATGTCACTCAGTAAGAGGGTCAATTTTTAAAATAGGCCCACTAGCTTTTAGAGCTTACAAGTTACAAATGTTTAAAATACAAATCTTTCCTCTTAATAATATTAGAGTTGATAGACCATCAAAGGGTGTTGTTGCTCTACACTCCTACAGTCTTAGAGATATCGATTAATTAATTATTTAACATTGAATGTTTATAGTTATACTATTTTAAAAAATGTAAATACAATTATATAGAATATTAGGACAAAAAATAAAACCTTATTATTGTTCTATCTAAGTCTTGCTTAAAATTAATCAAAATTAGGTGTAAACAAAACAAATTTATATTATGGACCATTGTTAAAATCGTTAAGTCAGATGTATATTAAAGACTAGCGGTCCGCCCCAGCTTAGCTGTCATTGCTGTATTGTGTGATTTGTACCGTTTTTGTAACAGTTATCATGCGCTACTACTACCAACAGTCGTAGCGTGATGTTATATAGTTCCTTGATAAATGGATTATCCAAGACAAAAATTATATTTCATCTCGAATCAGTTGCAGTGATTATCACATTCAACTAAAGAAACAAATTCTTCAGCCTTATAATATAAAGTATTAATTCACGCACCTTAACTCTTCAACACGCACAATCGGTCTGCGATCAATCTTGTACTTGCTGTCTATCACAAACCGCCTCACTGGCGGCGGCGGCGACCGTCTTCGTTCAGGAGAGCGTCTCTTTTCGGGTGACCTCCTTTCAGATGACCACCGCCGTTCCGGTGACCTCCTGCGGTCCGGTGATCTCCTGCGGTCCGGTGACCTCCTGCGGTCTGGTGACCTCCTGCGGTCAGGTGACCTCCTGCGGTCAGGTGATCTTCTTCTCTCTGGTGACTGTCTTCTGTCTGGTGATCGTCTTCTGTCTGGTGATCGTCTTTTGTCTGGTGACCGTCTTCTGTCTGGTGTTCGTCTTCTATCTGGTGAATGTCTACGTTCAGGCGACCGTAGTCGAGTCATTTTCTTATTATCAGGCGAACGATTTCTTTGTTGCGGCGAGAGCGAACGTTTCTTTTCAACCGAGCGACGTCTTCGATCCTTCGAGATGTAAACAAACTATTAAAATGGAAATAAAATTACTTTTTTTGCTAAAATGCTTCTGAACCAGATCGACCAGAACAAGATTGACTTCAACTTAGAGAATACAATATGTCACAATAGGAGCCTATAAATAGGTTTTTGGTCTTAAAAGAGGCGGGTAGCGGGAGAGTAAATAAATTATACTTTTCTTGCTTACATCCGTCCTAGTAAGAAATATGTCTGGAGGTATGGCCAGACTGAATTTGCGATAGATCTCGTGAATTGCCACCCGCAGCTCTTGTTCGTGAAGGTCCTTCATCCGCGCCGTCC
The DNA here is from genome assembly GCA_912999735.1 of Aporia crataegi. Classification (NCBI taxonomy): domain Eukaryota; kingdom Metazoa; phylum Arthropoda; class Insecta; order Lepidoptera; family Pieridae; genus Aporia; species Aporia crataegi. The sequence continues at coordinate 9,483,375 of OU538736.1, forward strand.
AGAACTTTATCCACTCCGGCTTGAAGTCGTGCTTCGCTGTGTCCTTGCCCTCTGAAATTCAAATATTTATTTTATATATTGCCTTTTTACATTTCACAATAAAACGAGACAACCTCCATAAACTACTTCCAGTCAGCCACGAATCGCGGATTTATTATATTTTAACATAGTGTGGATTCCTACACTCTCTTTAAGAGGCATATTACATATTTTAAGCTTATTTTTTACAACTTTGACTCATAGAATAATATAATATAGTATAATATAATATATATAGTTATTATTATAGTCCATAGCGGCCTCATTTTTGGCAATATATTTCAATTTATTTCAATATATACGAAAATATGATTTTCATAAAATGCGCAACAACTATTTTTTGAGATTGTGGAGTGGAGTTAGTAAACAAGATGAAATATATGTTATAATGTCCATTAAATAATGCTAAAGTCCGTAGCGGATCCCAAATTTATAAATACGACATTTTTAGAAATAAAATCCCAATCATAACCACAATATTACAAAAAAAAAATCAAAATTAACTGATAAATTTTCTTTATGGTATAAGTATTTTTAATTAAAATTTATATCTAAATATTTGTTAGTTAATGACAGAGAAATATTGCATAATCGAAATTACAAGAGCAAAATGATTAAATAAATAGTGCGCGTCAGTTCAGTGATAGGGCACTTGTATTACGTGAGTGAGTAATTAAATGGTGTTATTGTATATTATATATTTTATTTTCTTTACCAGCCTGCAGCTCCTTGTATCGCCTGTTCCAGAATTTCTTCCATTCCTCGGGGTACAGCGGATGCTTCTCCGGGTGCTTCTCGTGATACGCGAGCATCTTCTTTGCGGCCACCTCAGCCTCCATCCGCATCTCTTTCGCGCGTTTCAATTTATATTCTAAGTTTCCCGGACGTTTACTCTAAAACATTGTCACATTCATATAATTAAGTTTTGTATGTATCTAGTTACAATCATATGCAATTAATTTAAAATTTATTTACCCTTTCCTTAGCCATAGAAAGGTTTGAAGACAAACGAGAGCTACCATATGGCCTACCTGGGGACGACGGTTGTTTGTTCCTGAATAAACAAATTCTCGCATTAAAAGTCAAATTTATTAGTTTCACGTAAAATCATTTAAATGATCACTTGTCAATCTTAAATTCATCTTAAGAACATCTAAAGTGGGTGATCAACGGGCGAGTAAAACCGCGGTTTAATGGCTCTTCGGTAACGGCCTGGCCACCACTTTGGTCTTAGCTAAGTGCGGCGTGCCGGGCGGGTCGGTGAGCAATGCGTTTGGTACGCCACGTACCTTCAGTAGCGGCTAGCTACAGCGGCGTGTGGACGTATTTAGGTAGTCAAAACGTGTTCAAAATCATGGCGTTAACAAAATTATCCCTTTTCTGTTTAGAAAGCAGTACATTTTTAAAACAAGATATTCTTAATAAGAAAGAAGGAGTGCACGAACTAAATAAAGATCGGTATTTAAATGGCGAATTTCGTGACATATACGAGATTTTATGTTTTTGTGTTATCAATTTAAATTAAACTTACCATTATATTCCGGAAAACATTGTTTAATTTCTTCGCACAACCTTTTCATAACGTTTTTATATTTATGTTGGGGATGTTTTGACATCCATATAGGCGGTAGATTTAAAATTTGTTATAAATGCCCCGGTATCCATATTACCGCCACAAAATCGTCTAATTTTTTTTGTTTTTATTAACGCCGCTGAGTACGTCCCTGCTGCACCGCTGTCCACGCCGCTGTTTCGTTGCGTCGCACTCATTCATTTGTACTTTTTGTTCCTGCCGCTCTCCACACCGCGCGCCGCTGTAGAAATTCGCTCGCAAAAACTGCGCGCATTTTCGCCATGAGCGGCGTTCTCGTTGCGTGCCTCAAACATTTCCATATATTTAACATTACCGCTCTCCGCCCCGCACTTAGCTGCCGCTCACAGCGGCAAGGTCGTGAATCTGGCCTAAAGCTTGCCCGTGGATCATTGCAATACCGCGGTATTAAAAATCAACGAGCCCGAATCGCGGCTCGTTGGTTATGTTTGAAATTTTTGCTCGGCACGCTGCGCAAGCCGCGCAAGAAGGCGTGTTGATCACCACGAGCTGGGATGGCAGGACTAGCCGCCCGGCTCAATACGCAAAATAGGCGCATAGTAGACGTCGAGTTGCGGAAAACAAGCCCGTCAATACTATACTACTATACACCACTGACGAGCCGAGCCGACAGTTTTCCGCGACAGCGCTAGCGCTGTAGTCACTTGTAGTCACCAAAATACCATGTGCTCTCAGTCCTTCTTGAATGTTTCGAGTAATTTGATTTTCAGCATCCATATCATTTGCAACGCAATAACCTAGGTTGAATTTGCGTCTCAAATAATTATGCAAAGTACAACACACCAATACTACAAAATTTATGTTCTCAATTGATTTAAAATCGATAGCAGTTCGAAATATTTTATTAATTTTAATAATTAATACGATTTTTATTATTAATCAAAACCGCGTTATACGGCTCGTCTGTCGATCACCCACTTAAACGCAGCCAGATTATTTTCATTTCTGATCACGTTTAACAATAAATATAGGTAATGGTAATGTAAATGTATGTGGCATCGTACTTTCTAAGCGAATATACCGATTTCGATGCCGTATTTTCTTGTTTAAAATCTGACATGATCGAGATGGATCTTAGGCACAATTTATGAAAATCTGTTCATACATTTATGAGATATCATCAAGTTGAGGAGATTTATATTTGTCTTTAATTTCACTTGTGTGTATAATACCTTTTGCAATTTTTGCGAAATTCCTCATCATCGCTTATGTCAGACAGCGGCTCCGTCGACAGACTTAACGCGATGGATTTTGTCTGCAGATCAAAAAAACAGTTTTTGTCTAATTCAAAACAGAAGTTTATGAGTGGCTTAAAATTCGTTATAATGCAAAGTTCAAACCACTAATCTATGAATTATTTTAGTGCTTGTTTAGTGAATTTGTGGTCCAGTCGCGTTTTAAAGAACATCACCTCACCATCATGACATTTAGCCAAAACATTTCATAATTTTTTTGATTATTTTTTCTAACATAATATTTAGCTATAATCACAGGTATCAGTACATAAAATAAACGAGACGACTTGGGCAACATATAGCATTCGTTAGCTTAGCAGAAATACGGGTCGCTAGTGGTAAGTTAGAATTACCTTAAGCGCAGGGTTCGAAGGCGCAGTCACTACGGGTGGCGATGGATCTCTGTTTACTAAAAAAATAAATAAAATCCAATTTAGATTTGTATTTAATAGATTATACTTATCAATTTCATTTACTATTGTTAACGGTATAAAAAAAGATATATGGCATCATACTAACTAGCCTCTATATCTTTCGGCCGCTTCCTTCGTCTAGTAGTAAGCGTGTAAGCGTTACAACCGAGAGGTCTTGGGTTCGATTTCCGGTGGAGAAACAAACAGTCAGTGAAACAAACGTGAAATGCATCTGCCCCATACCCCACTAGGGGACACGGACTTAGACTTCACTTATATCTTGCGTCTGTGAATACACAGCTCTACTCTATTTTATGGATGGAAGATCTTAGTAATCTATATCTTCTTAATATATATAAATTACGTGTCACGTTGTTTCTCCGCGATGGACTCCTAAACTACTTAACCGATTTTAATCAAATTTGCACACCGTGTGCAGTTTGATCCAACTTGAAAGATAGGATAGCTTACATTTCAATTTATAGTCACAATATTATATTCTTGCAAATTCGATTCCTCATACATTTTCTATGGAATGACGTTTTAGGTGACAGGTTATTATTCGGAACTCTGAAGCGATACGAAGTTCGCGGGGTCAGCTAGTAGTTATATAAAAGCTACCTGAGTTGGTTAGACTGGAGATGAGGTCAGCGTCAATAACCTCTTCGAAGGTGCAGCCGTCTGCCTCCGAGAAGTGCTTTCCCATTTTAATCCAACGAACAATTTCTTCCCTGTTATAAAAAAACGTTTTAAACACAAAATGACAATTATTTAAAAAAATTAAGATCCATCTCGAAGGACCAAAAATTAGACGAAACAAATTCAAACATCATTTTTTTAGGTCAGTATTAAAACGTAGCTTACTTATTACGATCGTATTCATCCTTCTGGAAATTGACAGGCTTCATACGTCCATACTTGAGCTCGATACATTGCGCGAGACGATTCAGCACCATCATTTGGCCTGTTCGAGTCCCTTTTTGGTTTCGGTAAGGTAACAGGGCTTTGTACGCCTTTGGAAAGTGTTGGTTCTGAAATATAAATATTAGAAAGTACGGTTCTAATTAAAAATCGAAGTTCCTAAACAAATGGACCAATTTTGGTACTTATTTTTTTTTTTTTTTTTTTTGTTTAGAAGCAGACGTGTCTCGAACACGTCAATATTAGGCTATAATTTATATGTAATTAATTTTCGCAACAGTAAAAACGGCTTAAGCTCTCTTTGTTCAATAATACGTGATCTGAAACTAGTGTAAAGTTGCAGCTTGTGCTGACATCACGATTTAGCATTAACACTCTCTGCTTTCCGTCAAATATAGAAATACTAACGAGATACTGTAACCGGTGTGAGTAGCAGGTGAGGTGGTTTACAATGGTCCTGGGATGTCCTTGCTTAAAGCACAGCGTGCACAAGTATTGCGGCTCGTGGTGCGCCTCTTCGGGAGGGTGCTCCACCAAGTACTCCACGCCCAGAAGTGGGGCTCTAGCAAAATTTATGTTTATTTATTTTTTAGAGACATTTGCATACGAACAAAAGATCACTTAAAATATAATACCACAAAACTTAAGAAACTAAAGAATGTCATCAGAAAAACAAATACAGAATTGTGCCAAATAAAAATTGCTAAAACATAATGAAATGTTTGTTCCACGTAAGCCCTTGTTACGGTTCGTTTTGCGGAAACAAAAATCTTTTGGATATGGATTGATCAATCTTTGAAGAAAATGATCACTGTACCCTATGGGATACATTAATCGGGGTAGTCACCTATAAAATAGCAAGGGGATTTACATGACGTTTTTTATAACAAATGGATTTAACGCGTTTTATAAAGTAAAACAAAGCACTTACTTTGTCTCATCCAGAATGTCTTGTATGTGACATCGTAAATTCCTATAGTGGTTGTATTTCTGTTCCAGTGGGGTCAACCCCTCCTTCGGGGTTTTTATGCCTTTCACCGTGATAGTAACTGTGAAAATACCAATTTGAATTTAAGTCAATTATATTTATTTTTTTATAATTGTTTTTTTTTACGAAGTTTGTGAACTTGCTGACACTGATTTGTTTTGATTTTATTACGTAAAATTGTAGCTCACATGAAGCTCGCTTATTATATTTATGATTTATATTCATCTTGAAATAATGCATTAGTACACCAAATATTTAATTTTAAATGTAATAATTATGTATCTTTTAAATTTTTGGGTCTCATAACATCTTTTAAACCCAAATCTTTTAAATAAGACTTCGACTTTTTGACAGTTTGACAAATTTCTAGAAAATGATAGCTGGGTGCCCTGATTGTGTGTACATCAGACACTGTGGCGACAGACAGATCCATTACGGGCGGTACCTTATAGCTATGTATGTATAGTGTTATGTTTTTTATACTGTCTTTTACCATAGATTATGTTTGTCTGCATTAGACAATTAAATAAAATAATGCAATGCAATCACTAAATGCAAAAACTATTGACATTATTACTCAGATAATTTAATAACAGTGACACCTAGTGCTTAATGTTTAATGTCTTGCGAGAAATGCTAGAATTACCAGAAGTGAGTTTAATTTTTTTCTCGTGCAGATAAGGATGCTCAGTAAATATTGAGGCCGGCCAAACAGTTCTTTGAGCTAACTTTGCCTTATGCCTTTTCCCCGAAATGTGGAGCTGAAACATAAGAAGAAATTTTTTACGTTACAAAAGCATAACATGAGAATAAAATACAATGAAACGAATATTAATTTCGCAAAACTGCGATGCATGAGTCATTCATTTTGTGAAATTGAAGTCTAAAATTATTTTTTTAAATAACCCCGACGTGATGATTACAGACAAGAATATTTCAAAAATTGTAGCTTCTAAATCTAATTGTAGCAATCCGTCTCGATCAGGTCAGCAAACAAACTTTTTGTTTGTTCGCATCGTAATAGGTTCATTGGTCTAGGAATTGCGATGTCACAAACAGACACACAGACACGTGGAACTTATAACAACTATCACGGTGCAATAATAACAAAAAATCCGTATGTATTCAAGTCAATACTCATTGTTTTGGTTAGCAATTAAAAGTGCGAACCGTGAGTTTGATGAGCGTTAAATTCGGTTTGTATTCCCCACCTGCAGAACCATCTCGCCGCTGCACTGAGCTGCGCAGGGATAGCACAGATAGATCCAGCTGCCGGCCACGTCTCGCTCGCGCCGCTCCACCATAAGACGAGTCGTCCCATCATCAACCTTGATCTTCAAACTGTTTATATGCTCCAGAAACTCCTGCTCGGCCTGTCGAAAATTTCACGTGTTACACAAATTCTAACAGCAGATCAGAATCAAAAGGCACACGGGGTTGAAAGTAAATAAAATACGACGTCTTTATATTTTTATTTATTTATTTCGTTATCTAGAGTAGGTAATAGTTTCTTCTCTGAATCATACTCACCGGGATCCAGTTCTTTTAAATTAACACAAACACAGTCACACAGGTTTTTAAATATTGACAACCTGTCATGACTAACGTGACCATACGTCACGACAGAGTCTGTCTGTTGCTTTCAGACTGTCTGTCTCGCTGTCGCCAACGAGAGCAAATTGGGAAAACTCAACTAAGTTTCGCTGTATAGCCATTCTCATTACCGAGACTAACATAAATAAATTATGTAATCAACTCCATTCATACTTAAAAACTAAATCTGATATTTTGAAAAATATTTGTCCTCCGACAAATATAAAACAACTACTCAGATGTAAGATTATTTTTTAATATAAAGTAGAAAGGAGTATTTTTCTCCTTAACTCACGCAGACGTCCCGCTTTGACAAAAAAAAATGGTCACGTTAATCATGACCCATAGTAGCTATGTACGTTTGCGCGTAACCGCTAGAGGCGCTGTCACATCTATCGTACAAATATTTAACGCGCTATCGAGAAATAGTTGAATGCGTGGGTACGAGACTGTCATGACAAAAATTGGTCATAAACTGGGAATATATTTGAAGTCTCATTTGCTTTTTAAGCAGATATTCATTCGAAACCAAGCGCGAACCAACTCCTCCGTATGTCAAAATCGAGTAGGTACTTATGCTAATTTTTGTATTCGCTGTGTACACGTGTAATCGTATACAAAAGCAAGCTAAATCGCGAATCTAGCGCCACCGAATGCGACGGGCAGTTGTGGCCATTATAAAATTTACATCAGTCATAACTCACACCGAATACATTCAGTCATTAGTAACTATTGAATATTAGTACTTAATTACAATTGAAACCGCTAGACTTTTTCTTGCGGGGTTTTTTGAAGTCGCAGGTATGCCAACAAACGACAGTCATATTCCACTTTTAATGGCATCCATGTATGCCATTTGTATGACAATAAGCAGGTGGGGATTAAATGAGCTGCATAGAAAAATCAGTAAAAAATTTACACACAATATATTATATTATATTTTCTTTTTCTCAAAGCTAATATAACCTAATTCTTTATAATTTACAATAAATATGAATTAAATTGAATTGCTTACTTAGTGAATTAATCAAATGTACATATATTATATACAAAAATAGGTACAAGATGTATTTTGGGTTGTCAGTCAATAATACAAGGAAGCAAGTTACAGGTTTAAAAGGTTAACTGTGATGTTAAATTGAACTCATAATCAGCCAAATATTGAGACTGAATATATATTATTAAATGTTATAGCATGTTTCCATTATTTTAAAATTTAAAGCACAGCAACAATTAACAGTGAGATTTTATTTTGAGAATTTGAGTTTTTTTTTATCTTTTTAATGTAGGTAGTTTGAAATACCCTATAAATTACTTAGCAGAATAATAGTTAGCACAAACACAATTTTTCTTATGAATTTTAATATAACATCAACAAACCCTTAAGTAATTGAAAGTATTTGTAGCCAAAAATATAAAAGATACATAGAAAAATATTTTGACTTATTATTGAATTCTAAGAGTAAATCTACTACTCTACTTTTGATTTACCCTCATATAATTACATGATGTCCATGGGCGCCGGCAGGGGGGTGCCAACGGGTGCACTTGCACCCCTTGGGAATCTCGGGATCAACAGGAATTATTGAAATAAAATGCCGAGCCTATAAAATAAATTCATAATGAATAGTCAGAAATTTGTAAATGTCTCGAACATAAAACAAACCGGGCTTCAGATGTTTCCGACTAAAATTTCAATTTTTTAGTAACAATCATATACGGCGAAGATTGTAAGAAAACTAAAATCTGCACCACCTGGAAATTATTTCTGCCGGCGCCCATGATGATGTCTTACTCACATAAATTCTTGTACGCATTTTAATACCGAAGAATAGATTCATAATATATTAATTAGTATTAAGAAAAGATTATTAATACTAATATTTTTATTTTGAGTAAATTGTATATGACGGCGTATGGCTCAGAAGAGTAGATTAATCAGAATCATTAGATTGACGTCAGACGTTTGACAAAAGACATTAACGTCAATCTGGCGGTGCGTCATGATGATGGAAGCGAGGCGGCTTTTCGGAACGACACGTGCGGTCTTGGCGGGAGCCGCAGACGCACCACTGTTTATGACAAATCGCTTTTATTACCAGTGGCGTAGCTAAGCGTGGGCCAAGTGGGCCTGCGCCCACGGCCTCGCACTTAAAGGGGCCTCGCAAGGCCTCTTCAAGTACGAAATCAAACTTAAATTCCCTATTTATTTTTTAATAAAACAAGAACCTCAAAAATATAGGCCACACTTGTCACAGTCTGGCAACACAGCTTAGCTTTGCCAAACGTTTCTTTACATGCATATGTACTTCAAACAAAATAGTGAATGTCGTAAACATTTTGATAAAAAGTAAGGATTTCAAAAATTCTAGAAGTAGGTACCTAATTCAGAATAAGATAAGACAGTTTATAACTTGTAGGATCTGGATTAAAGTACCATAACATTTTACGCTTCATAGACACGGTAAAGCATGTTTGTTAAGATAGATTTATTGGGTAGATATTGGAAACGAAAGAAAAGAAGATACCTAAATCATAATTTTAATTTAACATTTTATGTTAACGGACGAAAACGCTGTCAGCCATGTTGGTCTTTACTTTTTCTGTACCATTACTTCACTCGCATTGTAAACATACGCTTAATAAACAACCTCTTGGATTTCAGTCTAAAAAAACCATGATTTCTCATCAATTACATAGAAAATATAGTAACTTTTTGAATAAGTATGGTACGGGAATTCAAAAATCCGTCAATAAAGTCAGAAAAGTTGTGGATTAAAGTGCCTAGTGATATGTTTTAGTGAATGTTTTCAATTCTTTATTATTATATTTTGACAAAATGAACTGTACTTTTACATAGACATATTTACATAGTGCCTCAGCTTGGCAGAACAGAAATCTGGACTAAATACAAAGAATTTGGCAACCATCAATGTTTAGGGATTTTGAAAATACTTACTAGGTACTACAACAGTTTTATGAAAAGATGAGTGCGAGAAATATACATATCACTTTTACGTTTCGTTGTTTACAATTTGAGTGACATTATACTATTATATAAATAGCGGAAGGCGTTTTCGGCTTATTTTTTTTTTAAATAGAATATGTATTTTTAAGTTGAATTTCTGTCGTAATTTTTTATTTTTATTATTTTCTTTTATTAATTTAAATTGTGTATTTTGGACCCTTATGCGAAATAATGTTTGAGATAAACATTATTTAAATAAATTTTAATGAGTCAACTAGCCTACTTCAGAAAATCATTTAATATCTAAATAAGATTGTTTAAGTAATTTTTTGATGGTTTTCATATTTTACAGCAAGATTAAGATGTCACTTTAGTCTTAGTCTTATTTTAGCATCAGAATGAACTTGTATTTAAGAATAGGTTGGAAGACTTAATGGTGTATGTGGCTGCTTTATTTATTAAATAAATATAATATAGTAAAAGTAACATCTACTAAAAAAATCTTCATCAATACTTGATTAAAATGAATGAATATTTTAAATTCAATAATTACCTTAGTCCCACCTTCCAATTCAAGTTTTTTAGGTACTTCAATAACAGAATCTTGGTATCCTTCAGCCCCCGGTGGACAGTCTGGAAGTTCCATTTTGATTCACTACACTATAACTTATGATGTGGTAGGAATAAACTTATTTTCACTTCATTTTCTTCAACTCCTCTGATTCTTGATTAAAAACACTGTAATGAATTAATTAATGTAAAGATAATTTCTTGGAATAATAAGTATTTAGCGTTTTTATATTTAGTATTTAAATCCAAAGATGATACTTACTCAAATTTTTAATTTCGTATACTTACACCCCTCATGATGGTTTCAAACTTTCACAATGTCAATGTATCCATGATTGATAAAAAAGTATAATATATAGTATAATAAGATAATATCTTAAATAGATCCATCTTCTTTATGATCTTATTTATATCAGGAAACAGCAACTACGTCTGTCATATGAAATTAGTTTAACCTTTTCAGGCACGATCAATTCAATATAAATAATTATATTTATTTATAATGTTTTTAAATCCATAGTAAATATGCATTCATATATTAATTTTCTCATAGAGTCCCAAAACTAAATTTAGTATTTTATACTAGTAATAATGTAAAGTGAATAGCAAACCACTACGATAAAATATGGATGACAAATTTATTTCTACAATTTAATTGTTTTCAATTGGAAAACAAAGAATGTCTACAGGAAGATAAATTTTAGTAGTTACATTTTATTGGAGTTCTCTCATCTTAACACATATTACATTTGCAAAGTACACCTTGTTACACTGTCTGTAACAAGGTGTACTTTGCAAATGTAATAAATAATAATGTAATAATACTGTTATTATGAACACCTCTGATAAGAGTCTTTCCATATATTTATGTGCCAGATAAGAATTTGTTAAAAAAAACACAATTGTGTTCAATGTTCCAATTTACTTATAATTTTAAAATTAAAATAATTGTTAAATTATATAAAAAACAAACTTGTTCCCTGTTAGGTTTAATTAAATAGATTATAGATTTTGGTAGTTATTGTCCTTAAATTGCAAAGTGTAAACCGTTTTTATGCTAAGAATTACCGCAATGTAAACCTGTCTGTCAATGTTAGGAACCATTCACCTAAAATCATCTTCTACAAACCTCTTACCTCTTTACGATTCCCAATAATACATAAATAACAAACGTAACAGTTTTTAAGGAATTACTGAGCGTCATTTTTAAGATAAGGTAGGTATATATTTTAATATTGTTGTTGGAAGATCGTTAGCGTGGACACCATTTTGTCTTAAATTTTTTAGAAATGCAAATTGCAAATAACTATTAGCTAACACTTACTAATGAGTGGTAAACGATGTTCTGCTTTCGGTATTTCATATACAATAACTATTGCCTTAATCAGTAGAAACTCTATTTAAACTTTTAACAACAAACATTGATTAAATCACTAACCTGCAAGAGTTGGCTATGTTTATGATGATTATTGAGTGCCCGAGTGCCGAATGGTATATGGTAATGAATATTGAGTACTGACGTCTGTACTTCTATAGCTGTCTGAGTACTCTGTAGTCTGTACTCTGTGATCTATCGTCGATAATAATAATAATAATAGCACAGAGTAGTAGTAAGCACAAAAAAAAATCTGCCTTTGACAATTCCATATATCACAGCAGACTTCCTCTTCGCTAGCCTGAAGGCTGAAATGCGATAAATGATTGATGTGCGAAAAATAGAGTCCTTCAAGCTGCTTGATCAATCATGTAATGCTTGGTCAAGCCGCTTGATCGTCTAGAGACCGCATAAACACAGAAAGTAAAATTTCTTTAGTCTCTGTGTTGAGTGTAGAGTATATTATATTTATTAATTGCTGAAAAATCTACGTTACTTTTTAATAAAAGTATAATGTTTACAGAATATACATTTCTTTTATTTTCATAACTATCTCAAGGTTTATAGTCTTCATTTGATTTTTATTCAAACCACAGATGAAGATGAAGATCATATTATATATCTGTGGTCCATGTGTAATTTTAATTAAATGCAATACACTTCGCGGGTGCATAAAAATTTCAGTAAAGAAATTACTGCAACCCTAGTACAAATTTTTTAAACGTATTGCTTACTCGCTGGTATAAATTTATTCATAAAATCAATGCGTTTGCGCAATAATTCAAGGGTACGATCCCATTCATCCAATTCCCGGGAATGTTTCGGTTTTGAATGCTCCTTTTTAAATACTTGTTATGTCTACCTACGCATTTTTTAATCATACTATATCAATATATTATCGAGGCAGTAGAGTTATACTTAGTTGTTAAAAACTTAAGGATTTTACTCTATGTTTTTTGCAAAAATCAATAACAGTAGAATTAAAAAAAACTAGGTACTCTGATATTGAGTCGCAAAAAGTTCTCTCGAAGTTTTATAACTATTATAGTATAGTATTTATATACTATCCTTATTTTCTCACGAGCCTTTAGAGGCCATTCACCGACAACCTGAATCTTCGCTAATAAGTAATGAGCAAGATTCTCCAAGCCAATGCGTTTACTTGCAGGCAGCGAACCGCAGACAGAATCACGTTTACAATGAACTGGACCGGACGTATTAGCTTTGCCGCCACTTTCGGCTTTTTATCGCATTTGTTTTGTGTTCAAGCCCATATTAATACTTTCACTCCTGGTGTAATTTTAAATCATGGAAACCCTGTTGAAATTAAATATTGGGATTCTAAAAGGAAACCTTTAGATCGAATGGTCGATATTACAAATGAACTAGGTATAAAAGTACTCGCTGAACATGATTATTTAAATTTAAATAACATAGCGTTTTCCCCATACGGGTTAATGGGAATCCTAGTGGCTTTATACGAGGGAGTAGACGGTGAGGCATCGTATCAAATCCAGCGCTGTTTGCAATTACCCTGGAATCGGACAATCATTAGGATTGGTTTCAGAGATATACACCGTACACTGAAGGTAAGTAATAAAAATAAACCAAAGTGTATCAAGATGGTTTAAACAATATTATTTAATAAGCTGTTCTCGCAACTTCTGCATCCATGGCCTAGCGTAGTTATAGAAAAGGCTGTAATAGTTGCAGACCTATGCAATGCAAAAATATTTTATTCAAATGGAATCGACAGAGGAGCGTGTAGGAGAAAAATTCAAGTCAAGAGTCGCGAATTTAATTCTAGTTAATTTATTAAAGTAGTAAAATTATTTTCCTTACATCAGTTTCTGAGATAAGCCGAAACAAAGAGACATACAAAAAAGTAGTTATATTTTGTTTTTTTTTTTAACTAGTTATGAATTAACAATCAGGCAACATTGTTTTAGAGGAGCTTCTGTTTCATTGCGAATTAATATAGGTATTATTCGATGTACCTAAAACCTATTAGAAATAGGTACCTACTTAATTGATAGATTACTGATGTGATTACCTCCGTGGCTAAGTGGTTTAGGCGTCTAATATCCAACACGACTGAGGTCCTGATTTCGATTCCCGGTGAAACAAAAAAATGGCTCGGTTAGTAACCTAACCTAGTTGCCAGTAAAAAATAAACAGTGAAACAGACATAGAAATGAGTATGAACCATGTCTAGGGGTTACGGATTACCCATTAATCGTTATTTACAACATTTCAGACATATTTTGTTCCTGAAGAGGGGTTTTTAGCTGGACTAGCTTTAAATAATGAAAACGTCATATTTACTGAACATTACAAATGCATGTTACGATTTTATGGATTCGACTTAAAAGAAACAGAAACAACAACTGCTGCAATTAATGCTCCAAGCAGCGAAAGCACGACAACTTCTGCACCAACTAAAACTGATGGAACGAGTGACATTACCATAATGCAATCTACAACAACTAAAGAAGAAACCACTATGCCTCAAACTTCTCTAACAACAAGCACAAACACCATTACCGATGCGGAAACAATAGCGAATGTAGAGGCGGATACAGAAGCTATCACAACACAAACTCCATCTACACCAACCACTCAGAGCACAATCGCTCAACCAACGACAGTCACAGAAACCTCTACAACACATACTGAAACTGCGCAAACCATTCAGAGTACGAATGCTCAACCAACGACGGCTATAGTCACAGAAACCTCTATAACGCATACTGAAACCGCGCAAACCATTCAGAGTACGAATGCTGAACCAACAACAATTACAACCACCGAATTTCCTACAACACAAACTGATCTAACATCAACCACCAGTCGTGAACTTTTAACTACACCATTTACGACAGACACTGCATCACCACTAACAACAACTACTGCAACTAGCCAAGATGAAACTACGTCCACACAATCAGCAACTGAATCTGAATCCGACCAGACAAGCACCGACTCCACGACACCAGTCATTGAATCGACAGTAGAGACACTGCAACGGAAGAAAAAATCCATAGTAGATTTCTTATTACCTGATATAGATTACTCTGTAGAATACAGGTCTTTTAAAGTTGGACAAGATAAGACTGAAGACGATATTGATGATGAATCTAAGTTTATGGTGAATGGCCTACGAAAAATTGAGGTAAATATTGTCTTTGTTCTTTTCAAACTGAAATAAGTACCTACCTATTTAATATGGAGATTTCAAAGAAACCTCTGTGTTTTAACAGGTACCTTACATGCATTATGAGGCTGTTTTGGACTATGCCTACCTGCCCCATTTGGAAGCATCCGCCCTTCGTCTGCCTCTCGACAGCGACCGTTATTACCTGCTAATAGTACTACCAAACAGGGCAGGGCCTCGAGAAATAGCGCGTCTGCTTGCGCGCATGGCAAGAGAGTCTGATCTATCAGACGTGTACGGTGCCTTGAGACCTCGCCACGTCAGAGCTATGGTGCCGAGCTTCGTTGTGAAGGGCCACGTTATACTCACAACGGATCTACAAAAAGTGAGCCTAATTGATATTTAGAATAATACCGTGAGTAGTATTAAATACAATTGAATTTGTTATATCCAAGATGTTAAGTACTCGCATAAAATACATTAATTATAGCTACCTAATAACAATTTTCTGCTCAAGTTTATCATATCTAAATAACAAAATCGTAAGCGTAGCTAGCTGTTAACAAATTAAAAAAGATTCTTTTGACTCACATTTTTAACTTACCTATCTGTATCGTGAATTTAAATATTACAATAAAATATGATTTATTATAAGCATAGTTTAATTTCTGGAATGAAAGGAATAAAACTAAAAACTTTAATATTTTTCATTTGTTTAAAATAAAATGTAAATTATCAACACTTTATTATATTAATTAATTTACAATTTAAAAAGTAAATTATTCATTTATCGTAACAGCTTGGAATGCGCGATGTATTTGAGCCGCGTCAAAGGGATTTCACACCGATGACCAATCAGCTTGGGGTCTACGTGCGAAGCATCGAACAAGCTGTCTCCGTGTCCATACGAAAATATCAACCTGATGATTCTAGCAGTGAGTTTATGACTATTCATTTAAAGGGCCAAAAAACTGTTTTTGAAATAAGTAATTTTAAACAACAATGAATTGACTTCCATTAAGACCAGCACGCCTAGTGTATGCACGATTTATATGACGTTTCCATAATCATGTATGACCCGGGGCTAACTATGCCGGCAAGTGTATAAAAATAATAACAAATGTTTTTTTAATTAGGATCAAACTGAAAACAAAAGAATGTTGAATGGTGACATCTTCTAGCAAGGTACTTAATATATTAAAATTCAGTCAGAATTTTTTAAACTAAGCATTCAATTTAACGGTTGCACAAACCAGTTAGGAATTTAACTCTTCAAGAGTTTTTGTGATATAGATTTAAAGCTACAAAAAACACTTTTTATTTAGTCATTAGTCATAATCAAACAATTAGTCATATTTAAAAGTTTGTACTAAAGCCTTAACGAGGTATACAATACAAGCTCTGGGAACATTCTGAGGTCACGGTGGTAAACTATTTAATTGACCGCAGGTGCGGTCAACGGTTGAAACCAGCTCAAGACAGGGCAAAGTTAAGCTCTAATGATTACCGTCAGTCCCTTCCTTTTTACAATTATTCTGTTATCAGAATCTATGAAGTTATAGATTCTAATAACAGAGATTCTAATGCTTGCCCAACTGGAACATTTGTTTCGGTTAACAGGGTTATCTGGTAATTGATCCCAGGACCTTCAGTAGAACTCAAAATTCAACAACAATCAACTCTAAATTTTAATAATGTGAATAGCGCATATTACCTACATTTACAGTGTTATTACAAAAATAGTTGTCTCACATATAGCACAAGACCATTTGTTTATATTATATTCAATAGATTTAAAAACTTTTGCTACCTAATTTTCTGGTTCGCGCGTAAGATAACAATAATTGCCAAAAGAGTACAAATTCGCAGTGCCAAGTATGTAAACGTCCGTTTTCTATTGTCTATGAGCGATGTCGCAACAACGCGACACGCGCGTTTGAATCAATTGATGCGCCCGCGCTGATCTGCAGCGACACTAATTGGGCAAATTGTTTGTTTCACTAGCATTTACTGGAATATCGAAATTCTAATAGATGAGAGCCATGATTCCTCGATAAACAATCTATTCAATTACTTAAATGAACCAAATTAGGAAAAATCACGAGATGATGGTTTCCTGTGCAGTTAATAATCATTTAGCTATTTTGATTTTAACGGTCCGCCGCATTTGCATGACGAGGTCGCATTTTTGCGACATATTGTCAATTTTGATTTAAACCAAATTAAGCCATTTTAATCCTAGATGTAATTAAGGGACATTACATTAATCGTAGCCATTAATGACTAAGCAATTTTTTATTAACATTCAGGGACGACTTTAATTTAATCATGATTAAATAAAATCTACCAAATTATTCGAATAATTTTTAACTTTATTTACCTACGTTTTACGTATAAAAAGTTCTTAACTTAAAACATGTCTCAAATCCTTTGTGATTTTGTCGCTCATGTGCAATTTTTGATGCAAAAACGAGACAAAAAACTTTAAAGATCTTAGTTGATTAACTATTTAAATAAGGATGTTAATTTCACTGTGATAATCGTTCAGTCCTTGTAAATTCAAGATGTTACTTTTATTTCAGAATACGTGTCGAAGCGACGCCGCACCAATTTTTCAGCAACCTACCCATTCCTGTACTTTGTGATGGATTCCAGCATAAATGTATCCCTTATGGCTGGAAAATTGGTTGACCCATTGAATTCAAGAATATTATGAAAGTACAAACTTTTATAAGAAATATAATATACATATTAAATTAAAAGATTCTTGATTATGTGTGTTGCAGATGAGTCTTAAAAGTAAATCTTAGTTTTCTTTGTAGGTTAGGTCTCTAGGGAAGTGGCAATAGTCACGGGTGTCGCCCGATGCAAGTAAGTTTGTATAGAAAATAGAAACGCCATTTGGTGTCGTTACCCTAACGACACGATTTATGTCATTTCCAAACAATTTCATATTTTGAACAAGAACATTTTTCTCGATCTTGTGTAAACGAAACCTCGTATTTAGCGTTTATACCAAAAGATCAACGAGCAAAAATGAAAACCAAGAACTAGAATTATTTCACAATAGATCAGCCGAACGAATGCTCATTTTTGTTAATTCTGTGGTTGGTAGTGCTTCGTTGTGTCTCTGACAGCAATATTTTACTTAATTGCAAGAGCTGGCATTTATTATATTGTCTCAAACACTTTAAAAAAAGAATGAAGAGACATTTCAATATATTTGCTATTTCCTGCCAAGCATCTTGTTTCCGAATTTTATAATGCTCAAACGCTCGGAAATCAATCAGTATGTATGCAAATCGCTAGGGGGCCGTTCAAGTATACGTAATCACTATGAGGGGGTGGAGAGGTCTGTTTTGCGTATTTTGGATGACATGGGGGGTAGGGGAGTCTAGATGATGATTACGTCATCGATAGTTATTAACTTTTTTACTAAATTGAGGTTATCAAGTCGAACATTCAAAACGTGTGGTCTTTATCATGCTTCCGTCAAGTCACTAAATCGTCACATCGAAGAGATCCATAAAAAAGTAAACACACACTGATAGGAAAGTTAGACCTGTAAAAGTCGCTGCTCGTTGTGCTAATGAACTAATGTGCATTATTCAAAATTTAGAGCACCTTGATGTTAAATGGCTTAGGGCCGAAACACATAAGCGCGTTGCGGCGCCGCGCCGCTGAAATCGGCAGTGCGCTATAGCGGTGCGGCGCCGCAACGCACGACGTGAATTCCAGCGTTATGACGTCATACTTGTTGACAAGGATGCAGTTTGTTTCTAACACTCTTGCAAACAACACGTGTCAACCGAGAAGCAGTTTTAAAATTAAAATGTCTGACGTTGACGTCGATCTGTTTATATCTTCGGTTCAGGAACACCGTTGTTTGTGGGATACTAGTGACGAAACCTATAAAGACAAATTTATAAAACAAGAAGCATGGAAAAGCATTTGTGAGATCGTTTATGTTGATTACAAGGAAAAAAACTCAACCGAAAAATCAAAACTGGGTAAGTAGTAACATATAGTCTTAGGCTACTTGTTTTATTTAATATCATTGGTCTTAGGTTTACGCGATCACTATTCACAATAAAACTACAATTTTTACTGTAGTAAAAACGTAAAAATCTGATCCGCGGTTTAAATTGTAGTTTAATGTAAGTAGCATGTATCTTTTTTTTTTAATCATATGAAATACACCATTTATTTTAATGCCCTATGCAAAAGATTTTCTCTAAGTTAAAATTATATTTTTTTCTCGCGCTCTTATTCAAAAAGGTAAACAAATACTATAAATAAAACCAAATTGCCATTTAAATTGTTTATTCGCAGTTCACAACATGTTAAATAGTTTGAATCAAATGTATTAAGGTATTATTTGTATTTTGAACTGAGTAGGTATACGAACATTCATATTTTGTTTAATTGCCAACTTAGGACGCCAACATCACTGGAAAAGTAATTACAAAAATCATTCCGTATTAGATGTGGGCTTAAATTATTTTCATTTGCTGTGGGCAAATGCAACATTTGCAGATCAGAATCATCAAAGATAATGTCATCGGTCGCTTGTACTCCATCTCGATTCAAAACAAAGTTGTGCATTACACAACATGCCTTGATAATGTCTGTCGCAAATTCGTATTGCACATTCATAGATCGATGAAATATGCGCCATTTATTGGCTAGGATGCCAAAAGCGCACTCGACATATCTTCGGGCACGACTCAGTCGATAATTGTAAACTCTTTGTTGTACCGACAAATGTTTTCCTGAGTAAGGGCGCATGACGTTATTCGAAATTGAGAATGCTTCATCTCCTACAAAAACAAATGGAGTTTCATTTTGAGAACCTGGTAAAGGCTTTGGTACAGGAATAGGTAATTTGCGTGTCATAATCAAATCATAAAGTTTAGAGTTCTGGAAAACGGTGGAGTCACTTTCCTTGCCATACGCTCCTATATCGACAAAAATGAATCTATATCTAGAATCTACAAGAGCTAATAAAACTATTGAATTATAGCCCTTATAATTGTAAAACAGTGATCCACTGTGCGCAGGACATGTAATACGGACATGTTTACCATCAAGAGCTCCTATGCAGTTAGGAAAATTTGCTTTCTTGTCAAACTCAATAGCGACATCTTCTAGAACCTGTTTTGTTATAGGAGGTATATTTTGACTTGATAGATGTTTCCATATGGCGCGACAAACTGTCCTTACAATTTTTGCTATTGTACTTGCTCCTCGGAAGTAATTCGTATGCATGGTTTTAAAGTCACTGCCGGTTGCTAGAAATCTAAAATGAAATAATAATTAGTAGGCAAATAATAAAATAATACAAATGTAGGTATAATCAAACTCAAACCGCGCAGGTAATAGTGTTGCTAAAGGAATAGATTTTCAAAGATAGACAGGTAGTTTTTCAAAGAAGTACTCAATAAATATTTTACATTATGGTTGTTCTAGGCAAAGTCAATCAGTTTTTAACTTGCCTAAGTCAAGAAAAAGCAGAAAATTATTCTTTTTCGGCGGCCAGCCATTTATATGAAATTGGATGGACCGAAAGTACTTATGAAAGTTATATCAAATTTTATATGTAGTATAAATGGAATCTAGGGAATTTTAGTCTTTATTACTATTTTTCACTTGTGAAGTTTTTTGTTGCAGGTAATGATTTAGTCAAGAAGTGGAAGGCCATAAAAGATAATTTTGCTAAATATCAAAAAAAACTAAAAGATGCCAATCGATCAGGAGCTGGAGCTGCAAAAATTAAAGAATATCACTTGAATAAACAATTACAGTTTTTGAAAAAGGTTTCACAAAATGCAACTGATTCCAGTTTATGCGTAGCGGAAGGAGATATTGAGAATGAAATAACGGCATTGCCTCGTTATAAAAGTCAACCACGAAAACTAAAGGCAGATGATAAGGATGATATTGAAGAAGATTTATTGGCAATATTAAAAACACCGGAGAATAGACATTTGCATTTTTTCAAGGGGATTTTACCATCTCTACAATCGTTAAATGAGAATCAAACATTGATATTTCAAAGTCGGGTGCTTCAAATATTAACCGACATTCTTCAACCTTCAATTCATCAAAATACACATCACGGCTATAATCAAGAATATCAGCATCAGGGTTACAATCAAGGATATTCAACTATGAGATACGATAATACGGTTCAGAGTGGCTACCACACTTCTACTCCTGGAAGTTCGATTACTGAACAGAGGACTACCTCATCATCAAACCAACAACGTCCAATAAATTCACCATTTTTACTGGACGAAACGTCAGCTACTTCCTATGTTTCACAAGATGAGGAGTTTGATTTTTCTTAAATTGATCATTACATTTTTTAAGGCCTATTAAAGTATTCTTAAAGTAAGAAAATTGTATAATGCAAAAAGCTTAATTTGATTCTGTCTTGTTTCATTTGAACCTGGCTTTGTACCACTAGGTACCCCCAAACCATGAACACTAGTGATGCAAAATTTTTATCGACACCCCGCTAGTACCACAGGTGTATAAAGCCAGGGGTACAAATAAAACTAAACATTTGATTCCGAGTGCCATAAACATCAATAAAAAAAAATAAGAAACCTATTTGTTTTACCTTAAAGTTAAGCCCAGCATTTCCAAAGCAGTAACTGGTTTTCTTCCTTTATTTTTTTTCTTCTGTATATATTTTGATAACTCGCTTAATAGCTCTTCAAATGATGATATACTCATTCTAAAGTAGGCAACAAATTTTTTTTCGTCTATCTTTAATGCTTCGTATTTTTTAGAAAAGAACTCGCCATTTGGATTCATACCCTTACTTAATGGATGTATCCAGTATCTTCTTTGCCGTATTTTTAAGATAGAATAATGTCTTCTTAATAACAAATAAGCAATAAGTTTATTACGATCCATCGCAGAGAGACGTCTATCCACACTCAAAAATCACGAGAAAATGGTTGCCCTACCATAATGCCCTGTTTCGCGACGCCGCAACGCGGCAACGCAACTGCCGATTTTGGCGTTGCGGCGCCGCAAAAATAAGCAGTTTGCGTTATGTGTTTCGGCCCTATGAGAACGACGTAGTCATTCCAAAATCGGATGAAAGTGAGCAAACTCACAACTGAGCAGCAATCCAAGCAATCCAATGTCATCGAAAACTAAGAATCATGGATTCGGGTTTCATGGACTCGAGACTGTTAATTTGAATTTAATGTGTACCAAAAATTTAAAATAGGTAAGTTTGTTATGTTCGTAAGATTATAATATTTTTGTCCCTTACTCTATGTTGAATATGTACTGTATTAGTAGATTTTACTAATACAGTACATATTCTCTATTTTCTTATTTTTAAAATTATAAAATATAACATAACTATGATATTAAAAAAATACATTTATAATTGAAAAATATTTACGTAAGCATGGGAGGAGGGGGTAAGAGCTTTGCTTACTTTTGCTGACAAGGGGGATGGGGGTGTAAATAATTGCAATAAATCTGCTTACGTAATATTTGAACGGCCCCTAGAACACAAGAACGTTTTGAAGAGACCGCTCCGGGAGCAAGCACAACGGAACATGAAAAGCTCTTAGTAACTGTTCGCAAGCTCTAGTGCCGTTACATCAAGCGAGCGCGCATTCTATTAATATTCCATACTATCTTTGTGAACACCTACAGAATGAAATAATGCCTAACGTCCGATTAAACTAAAAGAATTTGATATGAATGAGCATTCGCTCGTCTGAGTTAATCGACCTTAAGGCGTCCACTCTTCGCACACTATTATCGCTTGTCTAGCCCTAGCCCCTGGGATGCGTCAGAATCAGAATGGTGAATAAAGAAAAAAAATATTTTATTTTTTATTTTTTAATTACACATCTCACTTAGCTCTCTTAGATTTGATCTTTCTTAGGTAGAACTCGAGTTCTTTTCCCTCTAAGACATAACCATCAGCACGGCCGCACTGACCTGGCCGACTCGCCACACAAGCTGCAATAATAAACTTATTTAGAAGAAAAATAAAAAAATATCATGTTACATAGCTTTAGTTAAGACTTCAGAGTAACTATGACAGATATCATATGACTGCTAGACAGTTCCCAAAACGGTATCTGTCAGTGATGCAGCCTCACAACTTCTCAAATTCATCATTTAATGTCTATCAAAATAATTAAGTTACAAGTAAAAGCGATCTCCGTAAGCGATTGAAGATTCCCGTAATATCTAGTGGTGAATGGGGCAGACACATTCCTGTTTGTTTCACTGATCATTTTCTTTGCAGGCAAGTAGGTGATCGGCCTTGTGTGCCTACCCAACCGAAAAAGATTCGAATCTAGGATCTCCAGTGCAACATGCAGCCGCGTAAACCACTTAGCCATGGAGGCGGTTAAAATCATTTAGTTATGTTACCTAATAAACGTCCAGTGTGGAATTGCTCTTCTAGAGCAGCTTCAACCTTGGAGAGACGCTGCCTGGACAAGTATTTCTTTGCGGTCTTCTTACTTCTCTTCTTATTTATAATGGCTTCCTCAGCTTCAGTCTGGAAAAAATTATTTTATGTTATCATCATTTTAAATTTATTTCTTTAGTCACTTTTCTTACAATTGCTGTCAGATATTTTCATAATGTCAAATCATAGATCATCATCTGACACGCAACTATATCATCATGAGAGTTGTTAAATAGTGGACATAAGTAACATGGTGTATATGATCCAAAATAATCAAGGAGAGATTTAAAATAATAATTAAGTCAACTATCAATGTTTTTTTAACTTGAATTTGATTCATCTAATTAGTTGGTAAAATAAGGAGTAAGAAATGGAAACAGTTCTTTGATTTACCATAATTGATAGGACTGCAACATTTGTCAAAACAACAACAAAAAAATGTAATTATCAATTTTATCACAATAGAGTTGCTTTTACTAAGAATTTGGAACAGTCAGCAAACAAGTGAAAATGAACACAATTTAAACTTCCCAACATGACAATTACAGAAACAAATATTTCATAAATGGAATATTATTCATAGGGGCTAGATTGAAAACTCAAAAGGATAGGATACATTGTCTAATTGACAATGATTAACAGAATTTTCCACAGAATATCTTGAACATCAACTCACCAGTTTAGCACCCTTCTTCCTTCCAAGGGGCAAAAGGTAGTGGGATTCATACCACTGACGGAATGGAGTGGCATCAACCACCACTATAGCATTCTTCACTAGTGTCTTTGTACGCACCAACTCATTGTTTGATGCATTGTATACTACATCGATGATACGAGTCTTGCGAGTGGCACCTGAAAATCACAATATGAAGTTTTAATTTAGTGCGAACAAAAGGCATATTTATAGAAAAATAAAAATAATTTTTGTATATGTAAGTAGTACCTGTGCCACAACTTTATAAAATCATTATATAATTGGATTGGTAATAAATTTAGAATGAATTTGAAGGTTAAATTCAAATTTATTTGCATTAAAAATTAGAAGAAAGGAACTTACTATGATAAGTTATATTTCATAAACAAAATCAAACATCTAACAACATATTACACTTTTAAAAGAATAGATAATAAAAATAATTATTCAACAGTTAAGAAATTAGACTTTTATTGAAAAACCAGTCTATTAGCTTATCGATTTTATATTATTTTGATGGTCAGTTGGCGCAATATTTGGTGCTCCTGCCTTCTGCGTCAAAAGATCCTGGGTATGAATTCTGGTGGATGCATTTATTTGTGTGGTGAGCACAAATGTTTATTACTGAGTCTTGGTTGTTTATAATTTTATATATGTATTTATTGTAGTACCCTCATTGTCTCTGATTATCATAACACAAGTACTTCGGCTATTTACTTTGGGATCAAAGCAATGTATGTGAGTTGTCCCAATTATTATTATATTATACAAACTGAACAGTATAAAAACTTACATTCTGAACCCCAAGCAAAGTTACCGGTATCAAGACGTAAAGCACGGTATTTAGTATTTCCACCTCGAGAACGGACCCAGTGGATACGTTGAGGGCCAAGCTGAAATGAAACATTTAAAATTTTGAGTAATTCCAGATAATACAATAATCACAACATGTCGATAGGTTATAGTAATTTATACACGTTCTTACTTTGGTGTTAGCAGCCGGACGACCTAACTCATACTTCCTCTTCTTACGGATCGGAGCACGTTTCCCACCCGTAGCCCTCCTTTTATGCCAGTGATCACGGCTGATACCTATACAAGATCAGAGTTTGAAAAAGTTTTATTAACAAAGTAAGGTGGACTCTTCACTTCACATATTTATTTTGATAAAGATTTGGTATGTCAAACAAAAATATTAGCAGGAACAAATATTCACATAGTTAGTGCACTTAAATGTAATAGTAATAGACTTAAATAAATCACGACAATATTGATAAAATTCGATATATTTTCACAAAATAAAACTCTACTCACCCATCTTGTCTGGGTCAGAAAGAAAAGATTTGTCAGAAGGACTACAAAAACGTTTTAACCCCTATTGTCAACTATCAACCATCAAAATACACTCTGACATTTCCGATGACATAGACAACTATATTATCATAGATGAGTAAGTACAATTCTATCTACTATGTTTGATAGAGTAAAATAAAGAGGACAAAATATATAAATCTTTTACTTAAAGGTACGGCCTCATGGAGTTGCTGAACGTTCGTTTCCAGCGACAAATGTGGCCACGTGATATGTAGCGACAAAGCTGAAAATGTTGAGCTTTTTTGGCTACATATCACGTGACCAGGAAATCAGCTTTCGAGACTAATCAGATCAATCCTGCAAGCAACCCTGTTGACGCCACTACGCTACTGTTGCCGCAGTGACTTATTGGCGCTACTTTTTTGAGTCGCAGGAAATTTAAAATGGGGTCACGTGACCACATTTGTCGCTGGAAACGAGCATCCAGCGGCTCCATGAGACTGTACCCTAAGAAACTGTGAAGTAAGATATTATGTATAGATGTATTTTTATGTAACTTTCTCTAAGTGGCGCGTTCATTCTTTTTTCTTATTTTAAGAACGCAATAAATGAAATTGTAGTTTGTGAAATTGTCATTTTGTGTGTTATCTGTCAACGTGTAGTAAATAAGATAATGAACTTTTTATATATGTACGGAATTGCGTCAATCACCTACCAAAAAAAAATCTATGGAGTGTGCCTAATAAAGTTTTAAAATATAAAAATGTTCTTTTATCTTAATTGTTTCAGCAGCATTATTTTTTTTAATTTTCCGTTATTTTAAATATTTCAATTCTATTGTGTTTTCTAAATCGATGCCTATTGGCAGAATTTGTCAGTTTTCTTACATTAACGGGGCGGGACCTCTAATTTAAGGTTGGTCACACTGCTGGCATTTGGGAATCTTCAATCTGTGCTTGGCGACGCTCTGAACTGTGAAGTGTAAACTGTGGTCTGTGGAAATTTAGCTTTGCCGTTTTGTTACTGGTGTCTTATTATTCGCGGCCGAATTTAATTGCAATTTATTTACTCATAGTTCTTTCTTTAGGCATCCAGAAATCAAAAAGTACTTTTAAATTTTCATAAAACTATTTATCTTCATGGTGAAAAAATATAACAGGAATTAGTGTTACTTCTGAGGGTTATCAAAATGTCCACGACCGATTTTTATATTCGTTATTATGTGGGCCACAAGGGCAAGTTTGGCCACGAATTTCTTGAATTTGAGTTTAGACCTGATGGTAAATTAAGATATGCTAATAATTCGAATTACAAAAATGACACAATGATTCGTAAAGAAGCTTATGTACATCCTTGTGTGATGGAAGAATTGAAGCGTATTATTATAGATTCAGAAATTATGCATGAAGATGATCGGCTTTGGCCACAACCTGATCGTGTTGGAAGACAGGTACTGTATTATGTTAAATTTGTTACCAAAATATCAGATATTCTAAGTACAGGAAATTTTATTACAGGTTTTATTATAATAATGATGTAAATTTTATTTTTAATGCAGCAGAAATAAATTCTGTTACAGGAATTGGAAATCGTAATTGGAGAAGAACATATATCATTTACAACTTCGAAGACTGGCTCCCTGGTCGATGTTAATCAATCTCGAGATCCAGAAGGGCTGAGAGGCTTTTATTACTTAGTACAAGATCTCAAATGCCTTGTTTTTTCTCTTATTGGCCTTCACTTCAAAATTAAGCCTATATAAATATGTCTTTAATAGTTACTAATAAAGATTTATATTTAATTGCTTTGGTTTTTTAGTTACTAGTAAAACATTTGCAATTGTTTCATTGTTGCTTATCTTAGATTTGATCACATCAAAAGAAATAGAAGCTGGTAAAATCTCAAGTTAAAAATAAATTTAATTATTATTATTACTACTAATTAATTCACTATTCAAAATCTTATATTTATTATTGTTTTGAAATTAATTAATTTAATATTTTAACTGTGAAACTTATAAGCCATATCACTAGGCTGGAATGTTGAGGGTTCCAAATGTTTTTTACCGATCTTAAAACCAAAAGGTACCTATATTTTTAGTGATGTTCCACACGTATGTCGCCATCCGTGGACCGATTTTGATGAATGATGTGTTAAGCGATAGTGTACTTTGTCGAAGTGGTCCCATTTTTTAAAATAATTTTTACGTTCAATAGTTATCAGAATATTAAAAGAATCGTTTTTTAAAATGATAGTAACAATCCTTTATGAGGCTTATAATTGTGGTCGCATAGTCAAACTAGATGGCGTCTTTTTTTAAATAAATTAATAAATAGGTATGTAATAAGTACTTACGTACATATTTTTTTTTAATATTATTAAAATTATAAGACTATTTAAAAGAATATTTTTATTTTATACCTATTTAAATTTCTATTCTGCTTAAAAAGGAACGTATGTTACTGTATTTATTTATGTTCATAGCATAGCTTTGCGCGTTGCGCGCGCATCGCATCTGCCCGTCGACGGTGACTATGGCGGACGAGTTGTGAAGTATGGTCGAAGTCCTTTTAAAATCGGAAAGTATCGACTGTTGCCAATGGCATAAACGAAGTTTTCTGTAAAAATTGTACATTGTAAATAGTCCTGTGTACATATAGTAATTATATTTGTGGTCGTTTTGTTTAGAAATTGTGTGAATAGTGTATTATTTTGAGTGTTTATTGAATTTAGTTCTCGACGCCGACTAATCATATATCTATGTGTTAATACATTGGTTCGTATAGTTTAACGTCAAAATAAGTGGTTTTTCAATATAGTTCGGTTGTTTAAACGCATCATTGTCAACCTTCTTTGTTTCAAAAGCTAACGAACAGAGCCATTGCATATCCTTGCAATATTTTGGTGTCCTTTAGCGGCTGTCATCGTGCTCCGATAGAACAAGTAGCTGTCACTACAAAATACAAAGACAGAAAGATTATAAAAGTCACTAAATGGCTTCTATTTTGAATAACGCTAACTACAAGTAGTATGTTTGTTGATGTAAATCGATTAATTAGAATTTAGATCGAGTAGTATTCGTATACTCAATAAAACAGAGATTGTGTTTGCTGTTTACGTTTTGTGAGATTAAAGCGTGGTAAAACTGAATGCTCGAGCCTCACGATAGCCCAATGAAGTGGCCAGGCACAGGCGGTGAAGAAGAGGCCGGAGAAGGTGGATTACAAACGGCGCGCGCGTCTCAAAACCGCGCTCAAGACGACACTGCCGTGCATTATGTGTTTCAGCGAGAAAATCAAGAAGCTGAACTGTCTTTAGCTTCTAAACAACGCTGGGCTGTTGGGGATGATAATATTCCTGAGGTATGCCAATCTCCTTCTATTCTAATATGTCTAAGTTACATCAATACAAATCTGGTAACTGATCTATTTTGCATCTGATTGAGATAATTTTGACCACTGACATGAATATTATGTTAAAAATACTGTTTGTTGCGATGATGTCAAGCAGCAGAGTTGCTTTAAATAAAAATATTGTTTATGTTTGGTGGTAAAAGCAATTAGAAATCATGTACTGTGTCTATAACTGTGATAACTTTAACTGTAACTTTCAGACATTTTTGTGGTTTTAAGACCCTGCTTTTATTTCCTAGGAAATCAGAAAAGTTGCAGTTTAAAAGACATTTGGTTGATAGTAATAGTAATACAGTAACACTAGATTACTCATATTGATGCTGAAGTGTGTCTGTCCCATTGTTATTGTGGTTATAGACTTCACTTTTAATAATTAAAGTTATCATTAAAAAGGGATTAAGAACTGATCTATCCAAAACTTTAAATAAAAATTTGACATTGACTATTTTTCATTATCTTTTACAAAATTGATGTGACATCTCATTCATTTGCTGCTCATGCTTTATGTATACCTACAGAGTTTTAAAAATTAGTTTTGATTAATTTATCATTTGAGGTAGGTAAATCAAACCACAATTTGGGTATAGTAAAATATTATGATATTTTTTAAACATAATATATATATATATACATTAAAAATATATTTTCTTCTATTATAGAATCAAGATAAATGGAAACATTCTGCAGCAATGGCTATGAATAATATGCAACAACAAGGACAAATGGTGCCTTTGAAAAATGCACAGGTCACACCCCAACAATACATTAACCAGAATATTGCATCATCAGTGGGGCCTCTGGCTATCAACCCATCAGTAATTGGCAGTCACCCTCATCTGACAACCAATATGGTTCACACTCAAATGGCACCACTTCAAAATCACTCCTTGGGAAATAACCTCATTCAAAATAGTGCAATGATGCTACCACCATTACAAGGCATGCAAAATGCCCCACAACTTGGACAACAAGGAATATATGACATGCACCAACATCACGGTAACCCAATTCAAGCAATGAATGGTATAGGAAAGAGTGAACACATGATGTACATAAGTCAAGGTGGAATGTTGGCTCCTGGAACTAACCAGTTTCTCCAGCAAGGTCAAAATCAACTGGGCATCACACCAATACCAGCTGTCAGAAATCAGGTAAGTGCAATCTTTTTAATTTTATTATCTAGTACTAGTAAGATGTCCTTCATGTTTGATGTTCTTAGTAAATACTAACAATGGTAAATGTGACTTAGTAAAATACTTGTAGGTTTAGTACACAACAGCTTAATGATTATTCAGAAGTAATATTTCACTAAGACAATGCTATTAAGCATCTCATAAAAAGAACATAAATTATATTAAAGTGGATTCCTGTTACCCCTAGTGGTGTATGGAGCAGACACATTGTTGTATCTGTTTCACTGATACAGCAATGTCTTTATAAGCAAGTAGGTGATCAGCCTTCTGTGCCTACCCAACTGAAACATTCATGTGTTTCCCCAGGATTCGAACCCAGAACCTGCGCAACACGCAACGTGTAAACCATTTAACCACGGAGGCGTTTAGACTTATTTATTACTGGACTTATAAATAATATACTAACAAATATATTCATAACTTCTTAAATTTATTTTGGAGTTTTAATAAGTTAAGTTTTACTGTAATTGAATGGAAAAATTAATAATCATATCATACAATGGAAGCGTGGCAGTCTTCGCTGTCTCACTTAGCTTATCAGAATGTCCTAAGTAGTCTAAGGTATGTATGTAACCTTAGACTACATTAATAAAATAAAATAGCATCTTTAACCCTTAACAAAAAAAATAAGATGTTTTTTAATTTGATCTGTCTGTGTGTTTGGGTATGTGTGTTAGCCTGTTGCATTGTAGCTCCTAAGACCTAAATGAACGGATTGAATGATGTGTTTTTTTTTATTATTTGAAAGCTGACATGATCGAGAAGGATGTTGGCTACAATTCATGAAAATCAGCCCATCCATTTACGATTTAAATCATCATATTGTGAGGGGAAGGCCTTCAATTTCATTTGTTTAGTTTTAAAAAAAAAAGTAAATTTTTCAAATTTTCAATTGTTTCATATTGCTTTAAGCGTTTTGCTCTATACTTTAAACACAATTGTATAGATATTACAAAGTATTGAAATTATTATAATAAATATGTTCGCCCGCCCATGATATTTACATGTACACCTGGCGAGGGGACACCTGCCATCTATCGGGATTCACTCGAATCATTCAGTAGTTTTACCTGCAGTTTTCCGAGTTTCGATAGCTGTTGGTTAGAATTTTATGTGCTCTTTCTGAATTTCATTTGTTTCTCGAGATCTGTCTGCTGCGCCGCCATATTGGAAAATTGGAGCCCAGATATTCAGTTTTATGATAATAATAAATCCTATCCAAATAATTTGTATCTTGCGACGAAAAAATAGGGGTACTATAAGTTTGACGTCTCTGTCTGAGACATCGCAGCTCTTAAACGAATAGACCTATTTCGATTGAAGTTACCGAGATGATTTATAGAAGTTACGTTGAAATTTTAACGTTGAGGTTGTAATGATGAATAAAAAGGGGTTTTAAAAAAATTATTATTATTGCGGTTTTTTTTAATAGAGAGTGATTGAAGAGGAAGGTTTTTATGTTTTATACCCGTGCAAAGCCGGGGCGGGTCGCTAGTTAAATCAATAAAATAAATATTACGCACTACTGCTTGGATGACACACAGCATACCTGACTTACTCTTGAACTGTGGTGGAATTTTGACCAATGGGCGACCTATAGGTAGTTATAATTAATAAACCATTGCAAAAACCACAAGGACAGAAAAATATATATCAAAAATGCCTAACACAATGTAACCTATGCCAACACGGAAGACGTCGCCAGTAAAATTTAGTATATAATATTAATCTCTAGTTATATTATATTGTGTGATGAATAGCTGCTATTAAAAACAGTCCAAGTCGCGTGCTGGTAGTGAAAGAATAAGAATAACGATATTTTTTGTTTTGATCATTTGTGTAACAGAAAGTGAAGCAACTTTCTATGCTTTTATAATAAGAACTACTACACTATCCTTTTTTTTAAATCCATCTCGTCTCGTTAATCTCAAATCTGCTTGACGTTTAAAATTCAGTGCCTGTTAGTTCGTCTGCGTGAAATTTGGATAAAACAGCGAAGTAATAAATTAGCTGTCTCAATATTTCCTACAGAGCTTAATATGGGTCTACTTTAGAAGCGGATGAATAGACACCTGCTAGACAAGCAAGGCATCACCACTTAACAGCAGGTGGGATGCGACCAAATTGGCGACGTGCTTGTGTAGTTTTGAGAAAAAGACGTTGCGAGAGTTTAATTTACCTATTGTTAATGCAATTTTAAAATTTTTAATTTTCTTTTGAATTATCTCTTAACCTCCTAAGGCTGGCAGGAGACAATTCCGGCTGTGTGTGGCCAGCCTGAATAAAATGTCTGTTTTCGTCAGGTTACTTCACGTTCGTTTCGTCTCTCACGTGTCTGGTTCTGGGCTGTATCGTAGTTCCCAAAAGAAAGGATCTATTTCGATGAGTTTTTTTCGTTTGAAAGCTGGCTTGATCGAGATGCATCTTAGCTCAATTTTTGAGATATTCAGTTATATAGTTTTGGCGGCTTAGTTAAGTCTATAATCAAAACAGATAATAATCCGGGTACTTTTTATATATGCTCAAATTGAGGCATGAATTTTCGACTCCACTATGATGCAATAATAATGATTGACTTCGGCTTCAAAGTGAATTAAAAATACTTATAATACAAGAAACCCTTACCTAAATTTAAAAAAAAAACATCATGATCTGGTTATTTTTCAGTATTGGCCAATTTATTTATAATTTATTTATACTTCTAAAAACGGCTTGGCATTGGTCAAGTTGCAAAGTCAGATACAAGGAAAATTATTATTATTATTGTGTTTCGTTACAAATTTTTTCTTTTCTTCTTACTTACTTCTTTTTGCCCGATTTTGAGAATTAATATTAAAAAATCCATTTAATCGTCTCGTTACTGCTCTTTTTATATCGTCTGTAGGTAGGTATATCCCAAGTCCATAAGTCAGCGAACTAGGTAATGTCCGCAACTTTGTTAGTGTGATAAGATGTAATATTTTTTTTTAAATGTAGTCATGACACCACTGCTTCTTATCTGGTGTGAGCTTAGCTTTGTATTGAAACATAATTTTTGAAGTTAAATATTCAGTGGAATAAGACTAAATGGTATCTATTCTTGTCTTACAAAATTATATAGTAAAAATTATTAATATATTTTTAAGATAACGCTGTATTTTGTTTTTTACTTTTTACCTTGTTTATATACTTTCTTATCATTGAGAAAGAAAAATCAATACCTACGATGCTCTATGGTCTGGCGATTGCACAATGTGCGCCATCTATTACACGTTTTGCAAAACTTCAGTCCTTCCGCGACGCTCCCGAGAACGGGGAGCAGTTTACGCAGGCGCTGTGTTCGCCGCTCGGCGTATGTCCTTTGTTCGAAACAAGTCAACATTGTATTTTAAGTTTAGATTTCCTACTAATAATTCGCAGCAAATAGGCAATTTAGTGTAAGAAATGTGTTGTGTCATTGTTGGAATTAGCATTAATATTATTATTAAATGAAAGATCTATTTATGTGTAGTGTTTCGTTTTTATTCTATAAGCTTTCGTAATTTCGTTGTGGTACATGATTGAGCTTTAGGTGGATTGTACGCATGAAACCTTTGAGTGACTTTTTTTTCGAACCTAATGTTAAGGATATGGGCCCCGATATGGTAAGTATTTGAGTTTTACTGTGTAGATATTTGATATAACTTTATTTTTTAAGTCATGAATTAGTGAAAATCTTGAATTTTCATAGCAACAGGTCCGTTTTTGTTTTGTTTACTTGTCACCGGCGTCCGCCATTTCTGAATCGTAGTCGCTCACCGGTACCTAATTCAGAAAATGGAAACGTTTTAGAGCTATTGTAGAGCCTTTGTTAACAATATCTCATGTCTCATATTTTGATTACGCGTATACATCTATTTAATGTTATTGGTTTTGAAATTCTTCAAAGCAGCTTACAAGGCCATGTTCATATTTTAGCACACAACGAGAGCCAAGTCAGCTTTACAACCGAAAAGGATGATTACAAAGCTTTATAAAATACTATCTATAATACTTGTTATTATACAACATGATATTATACAATTTCAATAATGAACTAACTATATTTTTCTCAAAACAGTAAACTTGTCTAGCTATGGCAATAACAGTTATTTGAGTTTTATTAGGTAGGTATATGTTATAATTTCAATCATTAAGTCTCCCAGAGATAGGGATAGCATTTATTGAAAAACATCTGTACTTTCTGGAAACTATACATTCAACCAGTTAAAGTTGAGTATGGTCTAATTATACATATGCATAAGCTAATTGTGTCTGTGTACCTAGGATATATTTTGGTTATGTTTTAACAGAACATAATAAAAAAAACAATTGAAATGCTTGAATTCAATAGATAGTGTGTATGTGTTAGGGGACAGTGGCTCCATTGGATTCTTCGGCAAGCAGTTTGCTGCTAGACATTTTCAATGCAGAATAAAAGTCAAAAGTAAGCTGGTAACAAAACTTCTATCGCTGCTTCTATTGAATGTTCATGTGCTTTAAGTGATTATAAAAATATTTAAATCCCTTTATTATTTGCAATGTTATTCTTTCTCTTACAACTGTAGGATTATAGTTCTTGTTTTTATATGATTTACATAAGACTTACAACATGGAACTGTAATGTGCTTCGATTATATTTTAATCATAAGTTAAAAAGCTTCTGCCCACAACTCAATGTGATTTCTGTTAGAAATTATTTGATAATAGTCTTTTTCATAAATGTTGTTTAGTTCATCTCTGTTGCATGCCTTTTGAGACATTGAAATGAAGCATGTCATGTTTTCAATTCTTATGACATATTTTATATGATTACATAAACAGTAAGCTGTTGTGAGTTTTTTGACATCAGGTGTAATTAATAAAACTTACTATGTAGGTTTGAAATAATTTATATGTTTTATTATTCAAATTTGACCAGATACACATTTACATTGTTATTTTGATTAATTTATTGTTTATTATTAATTATATTTAAAAAACCAAAAGGAATTAAGTCATTATATTATTTAATTGATATTTGTTTAGATTGCACCTGCTGCAAAAAAACTATGGGATAAAGGTCCAGGAGCAGGAGGTGACAGCAAAGGCCCCCCACAATTACCTCCTCTACAGCTTAATCCTGAACAAATGTGGCGTGACTCTACCTGGTCTGCTCAGGGTAAGTTCATTTACTCAGACTTAAATTTATTTGTTTATGGTGTAAATGAAGTTGGCTATTCGGCCTTCTCAGAAGATAACAAATTAATAGATGAATATATATTTTTAAGTTGCATAGTCCATAAAAGAGAGCCATTTTTAGGCTATATTATAATACCACACTATGACAAAATTAACACAAGTTAGATGGTGGAGCACAGCTAGTTGGTTAATCAATTATAAATTGTAATGATAGTGGAACACAATGTTGGTGTACCAATGATGGGGACGCGGCGTGGTGTGGCATTCCCTGGTGGCGACGCAGGCAGCATTCTCTCTCCAAGAGACACTGCCGGACTTGGAGTCAAGATGGTGGAATATGTATTGGGTGGATCACCTACAGGTAATTTTACACTTATTTACTTTTTTGTAATCCCAACCTTTTTTAATATTACACTTTTTATGTCAGCTATAATAGCTTTTGAGTCAGTAGGAAAATGAAGGACAGTGTTGGGTAAAGATTTATGGAATTGAGTGGGTTAATCAATTCTAAGACAAAATGCATCTTGTTTTTGTATTAGTGAAACACCCACAGACAATGGGGTGACCACATAACCATCTAATATCAGGTGTGATAGTATCTCAATCGCTTATGTACTATTTGATAAAATGATAAATGAGAGAAGTTTTATTTTTAGGCAATTTAAAAATAAAAGGTATTCTTCCCATATCCATATCCACAATGCTTTATTAATTTACATTACCATTATGATGCATATACATATTTTGGTACCTCTTTATTTTTATCTTATGGCTTTAAAAACTTGTCAAAATAGCAAAGGTGCATAATAAGCTGATCAATACATAAATAATAGTCACACTATGGAACATAATATGAAGAAAAAAAAAATCAAATCGATAGCCTCTTTATTGGTTTTTTGAAGGTCGGTTAAAAAAAACCTCACTATTAGGAAACTATTTTCAAATCTTACTAACTAACTTACCATAGCTGATATATGTTGTGAAAATGCAAACTGGTGTTTTTAACCTCTGATGCAAAAAGTGAGTGTTGTAAGTTTGTGTGATTGTGGTTTAGGAACCAATGGACCGATATTGATGCGGTGTTTCATTTTTGCATATTTACGTGAATTGAAATGTATCTTAGCTGCAAGTTATGAAGTTCGTTCCATTAATGAGGTATTATTAATTGTTATTAACATGCCTTTAAATTACATATTATCTTTAATCGTTACGCTTTGCGGGTTTGAAGTCCATTCATTCAGAGATATGATACAATGTTTTTGAATAGAAGCTGGCGGTGTTGCTTCTGGCGGTGGCAACGAGAAAGTGGCTGGTGTAGTGTCTGGCCTGCGAGGCATGGTCCTCGAAGAGCGTAACGAGGAGAAGTCAGGATCACCGTTCGAGAAAGATCTGCACGAACTGCACGACCACGGGCCTTTGCCGAACGGTCTTCACAATGGACAGGACGATGATAAAGCTTTTAAGTAAGTCCTCAGCTATTATTTATCAGTTCAGTTCAGCTTTCAGATGTAGTTGCTTATCCCCATAATTATAAACGTTTTTTAACTTGGAACAAAGAACCTGACTGCGTTTGTTGGCTGTTCTTAATCTTGACTTTACGGCTGAATTGCTTGTAAAGTTAGATTTCTGTGATTACTTTAATCATAGATGAATAAAAATAAAAATATTTTTTACTTACAATGTCTCGAGTACTCCTCTTTCTCGCTGACGTGCAATTGTTGAAAACACGATATATTCTAAATTTTTAAAAAAAGTACTTTGTCTTTTTAAAAAAAAAAAAATTGTTTCTAAAATATAAGTCTTTTTATTTTTTAAGAAGTAACTATTCCTGTATTGCTGCCTATTTAAAATATTTTGTTAAAATTAAATTGTTTCCTGATACAGATGGCTCCATTTAATATGATAAATCATTAAGTATTTGCCACGTATTTACTCCTTTGAACTGAATAATGGAGTCAAGGGCGGATCCAGGGGGGGGGTCATGGGGGTCATGACCCCCCCCTGGGCTGGGTTCAGGACCTAAGTGGACCACTAATTTGAATTGTTAAACATAATGGGCTAAACTTTGAAACATGCCAATCGATTTGGACGTTCACACTTTTTATACGTGTGTATGTGTAAAATCTTTTACTTCGAAACTTTTTAATTTTCGAGATATAATTTTTTGAAATTCGTAAAATTTTATCAACTTTTTGACACTTTGTTGATCATTAACCGTTCCGTTTTATGTATTTTCGTGGTCTACTAATCTGTGAGTCTTAAAGAAATATTTATTCTTGTTGTTCTCAAATTTAGTCTTTTTAATAAAAAAAGTTATAATTAAACTTTTAAGTCCGTTTGATATCTTAAAACAATATTTAAAAAATTTAAAAACATTATTTTATTAATAGTTTTATCAACATAATTTGTTAATTGGAACATAAAAATTTACCGCTATTTTGATGACACTTTAAAATTATCAAGAACTTTTTAACCGACTTTCATATAAACCAAAAAGGAGGTTATCGATTAGACGTGTATTTTTTTTTTGTTTTTTTTCCGATGTTCCGCTCGTACGTCGCCATCTGTAGACCGATTTGGATGAGTGAGGTGTCAAATGATAGGGTAACTCGTCGAAATGGTCCCATTTTTTTTTAGAATTTTTACAGTCAATTGTTTTCAGCATATTGAAAGAATAGTTTCACAATCGGGCGAGAAATCGCTGAATTCCGCACGACCATGTCGTGCTTATTTGCTTATAACTCTATGATTTATGAATCCTTCTCAATGAATTAGATGTTATTCGATTAAGTATTAAATTTGCAATAAGAAAAAATAAGAATCAAGATAATTTGATTTATAGTTTTAGAGATACATATTGAGGTTATAAAATAAAAAATTGAAAAATCTTCAATTAGTTCGCTTTAGCAATAGAGATGTCCATGTTATATTAAATATATACTAATTATAATAAACTCATTTCATTAAAACTAATATTATCAAGCTTTTGACGGAATTTTATGAAAATCTAAGCCAAATATTTGATGTTATGGAGCAAAACTCGTCAACAGAGAAAAACATGTCATACGTTATTGCTTACGTGTCCAGTTGAGATGTCTATATCTCGATGTAATATCAGTTTATATCGATGACTTATATATCTTTTTATAAAACATTAAACATTACATATGACAGTAAAATCAATAAGGTAGAAGAAATACTTCTAGAGATAGAAAGAATATAGTAACTGAGTTTCTACTGTAAATCACAATGTGCGTTCACTTGCTTACTATAAAACATCATGAAAACTTAATTTATATAAACGATATTACTTAAATTTTTAGTATTAAACAATTCAGTTTTGCGTCTTCTTATTTTCATTAATTTTAAATTATTAAATTAAATTAATTAAATTAGTTTTTACTTTTTAGTGTATAAGTTAAGCGTAAAGTCAGAGCGTCCATATCAGTTTAGTTTTGATGGTATGATAACCAACTATACGGTTTAGAAGAGCCACTCAAAAGTATAAAATAAATTAATTTTAAACAAAAAAATAAAACCGACCTCAAAACGCACTGAAAAGTAAAAAATAAATTTTGTATTATAAATGAACTTAATATATAAATAAAAGACGTAGATAGTGTTGATAAATAAAATTCATCATATCATATCTAATTCTACAATGGCATAAAACTTTCATGTTGCTTTTTGAAAGGCGGTGCCAAATATATAATTAAAAAGACTAATGAATATTCCTGGACTTTAATAAAAAAATTAATTGAATATGTATGCCTTTTATTTATATAGTAAGTTCATTTATAATACAAAATTTATTTTTTACTTTTCAGTGCGTTTTGAGGTCGGTTTTATTTTTTTGTTTAAAATTAATTTATCTGTTATTAGGCTGTGATTGTATTTCCATTAATAAACTGCCAGTTATCAAAAGTTAGGTTATCAACTTACCTATATTTTTGGCAATAATTGTTGTTAAAAAAAACTTCCTAAAAAATACAAGTTTTTGGACTGAAAAGTAAAGGTGAATTGACTTATTTCTATATCTCACGTTTATTTACCAAATTTTACCCTTTTTGGACAGTCAAATTACGAATTTTGTATTTTAAGGTTAGAATTTTAAAAAAATGCGAAAGGGTCCCTCCTTTTGGAGGTGAGCTTCTACACCCCCTCCCCCCCAAAACCCCGTGCCCGTCCCACCCCTTAAATCAATTGGCATATTTCCAAAGTTTAACCATAAAATTAAATTATAACTTCTTGTAACTTGACCATGACTATGTGACCCCCCCCTGACAACAAAGCTGGATCCGCCCTTGAATGGAGTAATGATGAACGAAAACCTTCGTTATTCAGAATAATTAATGAACATGATCGTTGGGGATAAGCACTGTTTAGTAAAAGTTAAATTAGCGCTATGAGCGCGATAACGAGGTACGGATAGAGTCGGCCCTGGCGACTGTGAGATGGGGCGAGCGTGAAGGTCGGTAGGAGCTTGAAGCCGGGCTCGTCGCGGGCATTAACCGCGAGCGATCGCGGCCTCTGTCAATGCCATCGCCCCACTCCGTTTCATTTTTGCCGTCTGCGCTCGCGCACCCCGCACCGCCCAACCCGCCGCGTGTCTAATATTTTATCATAATTCAAACATATGATTCACTGCGTAAACAGATTTACTTAGATAGCAATTGGGATAGTCTTTTGATGTGACTAATTTTACATGTTTGTTGAAAGTTCTAAAAAAAAATTTAATATAGCTACGCCGCTTATTCTTATTAGAGATTTATTTTAATTAAAGTTAAGGATTTGTTTTGGTTAGATTTCCATTATTTGGGCTGCAAATTAGATCAAGAGAGCAAGATGGCGGAGCACATTGGACGCGCTATGTCCCACCATAGGCACACTTCTTGATCTTAGGACCACAAATAAGTATTAAAAGAAAATAAATAGTTATGTCACGTTATCATAACATACCAATTATATTAGTCCATTACCTTTTAAATCTTTTTATAATATCTAATCTAATATAAATACGGAAATGAATAACGTGTAACTTGTGATTGAACGCCTCAACCGTTTGGTAAAATAAGGATAGCAACACAATTGTATATTTATACGTGCTGTAGGAATATATACAGCCTTTTTGGTAATAAGACCTGCGCGGGCTTTTCAAATGCTGTCCGTATACTTATTGGATTAATGATT
The DNA here is from genome assembly GCA_912999735.1 of Aporia crataegi. Lineage (NCBI taxonomy): Eukaryota > Metazoa > Arthropoda > Insecta > Lepidoptera > Pieridae > Aporia > Aporia crataegi. Next base: position 9,523,683 of record OU538736.1, read on the forward strand.
ACCTAAGAAGGCGGTATGGTCGAAAGACTAGAGCATATGATTTGGGCGAATGAACAAAAAAATACACGGCATATTAGACTATGATGATATGAATGAATAACGAAATGTTGTCGATATTTAATTGGCGAATGTATTGGTTACAGCCGTACTCCGGGGTCGCGGCAGCCCTCGCCGGCAGAAGAGGAAGGTGGTGTGGGCGTAGGTGTTAACCAGGGAGTGGGAATGCGCAATGGGGAGGCCACCACCTTTCCCCTGCTACCACCGCACGCGTTGCCCGCACACCAGCCGCAGCCTTTGCACCATCTACCGCATCTACAGCATCCGCAGGTATCTTAATGTCTCTACTCGTTTATTTTTGTCCACCAAGGAGTACATAATATTACAATAATACTTACATACTAATAAATATAAGAACTAAGACTAAAAATACACCCATTCAAAACAAGCATTCATATCTTTTAAAAAAAAATTATTTGACAATAGGTTCATCTCTCTTTATTTACTACTTGGCCACAAAAAACATTTTAAGAATTTTGAGATAGGACACATTCACACATATAGTTTATATTATATGTTAAGCAATTTAATGATGAACCACAAAAAAAGACCACACTAAAACATAAATACACTTCGTCTCATTTTCTCAAAGTTCACAAACTACTACTCAATTGGACAGAGTTTCCCCTTCCAATAATAACTAGAACTCTTCCAAAAGGGACCGTTTAATAATGATCCTGGCCAGCAACCAAACTTACCATTTATTTATTTATTTACGGCCCCTGGGCCAAGAACAAGAAGTAAAAAAAAATATGAAAAATACCAAAAAACAGAAACAAAACACACATGAACCGCCAACCAAACTACTACTTACTTATACTAGCTTGCGAGTCAATCGTCGCTCCTGGTACACAGTGGCACGGCCCAGAGCCAAATCGGCAATATATATCATTTGGGATATTCATATTTCACATATAAAACGTAATTAGGTATGATATGTGGCCTACACTGTCGTTGAAATGATCCATAATTTTAAAACAGTGTTGAAGCTAATCCATGAATTTCGTGCATTCCAGCATCATCCAGGAATGCTGGGAGTGGCTCCTCTCCAAGGATTGCCACATCCACAACATCCCCAGATACATCCCGGTGAGTTTTTCTATATGATTAATTCTTAAAAATTATGCATAACATTACAATCATAACATAATTAAAAATATCTGGTACACTCATTTGTCAAGCGTTCAGAAAAAGACCGCTTAACTAGTGAAATTACTAATAATTAAAACCTTCCCGACGTGATGATAACAAATAATAAAAGATAATAATTCATAAATCGATGATAAACTGTAACTAATATCTCGACACGTCAGTTTTCAAACAAAAACAACTGTATCAAAATTGGTCAGAAATACCACAGACAGACACGTCACATTCATAACACTTATTTTTTCGTCGGGGGTTAAAAATCGATGTATCTGTTTGAAACATGAATTTTTTTACAGGCATGACCTTAAACGACTCCATGAACCAGCATATTGAGCTCGTCTTGCAGATGGAACAACATCCTCAATTCGATAACAACAGCTTCGCTAATACACAGCAGGTTTGTAATAAAGGTTTCACTATCACTACATAGATAAAACAAAGTCGCTTTCTCTGTCCCTATATCCCTTTGTATGCTTAAATTTTTAAAACTACGCAACGGATTTTGATGCGGTTTTTTTTAATAGATAGAGTTATTGAAGAGGAAGGTTTATATGTATAATATACCCGTGCGAAGCCGGGGTGGGTCGCTAGTAATAAATAAATAATGAGCCTTTACTGATATTTTTAACGGGCATGTGGATTCGTCCCTTCCTCCGTTCCTATTTTTAATATAGACTATCATATATTAATCAGAAAGTTTCCTGTCAGTGAAAGAATATTTGAACTTGTCATGAGTTTTTCAGTTTATGAATTATAAACTAACAATTATTGTTAGTTTATAATGATATTAAAAGTTTTCGCTCGCGCCAGCTACTAGGTGGTGTTGCATTTATGTGAAGTACGACCGACTCTTCTATTTTTGTTCTTGTAGTTTAAATACGTGTGTGAAGTCCCATGTCCCCTAGTAATGTATGAGGCAGATGCATTTCATATCTGTTACACCGATCGATTTTTTCTTTTGGAGCAAGTAGGTGATCAGCCTTCTGTGCCCTACCAGACAGATTTTTTTTTATCTCCACCGTGATCGAACCCAAGACCTTCCGGTTGTAACGCTTACGCTCTTACCACTAGACCAAATACGTGATGCTACTATCGTTAGGTCGAATGGTACTTCGAATCGGCTGACGTTTTATCCTTCTGCTTCACTATTTAAGTCAGACTGTGTGTTTAGATGATCAATTTTTTAGGAAGTAGATAGAGATCTTTGCCTTCAAAGTATTCCGATCCGAAAGCAACTGCCGTTATCAGGTGTTGATAGTATAAGCGATGTTGTTTTAAACAGTCTGTAAACGTAAAAGTTAAAAAGCCTTACATAAGATGGGAAGCATTGTCAAGGAACTAAAACTATTTGGGCCTTATTACAAAAAATGGACTAAAGATGTTTCAGTATTGGTTGCTAGGATACGTCTAACGTTCATAAAAAATGAGGTTTTTCTCTGGTAACAAACCCGGCCTATCTTTAAACCGCGTTTTGGAATAATGCAGTTTAAGTTTTAGTTGAACGATATTTAGAGCCATTTTTACCGATAGCGCATACCTATATTAAAGTAATTTGAACCGATTTAACACTTTCAAGGTAATTACGGCTTTATTACCAAGTGTCTAATATATAACTCATTTTGAAAAAAAAAAAAGGAAGGTTTAACGACTGTATTCCGATAGTACGCGGGTGGCGTTGGCGTGGGCGTAGGTGGAGTAGGCGGCGGTGTGGGCGGAGCGGGGAGCGGCGTCGGCGGCGGCGCACTCGTCAACGGCGGCTCGGTCCCGCCCGCTCCTGACTCAACGCAGCACCACCAGCCCTTCGATGTGCAGGTCAGTCTTTGCCTAAACAAATTCACTATATATGTTAAATGGTGGCATGATTTACTTGCTAATACGGTTACGTTACTTCTTACTCGCGTAAAAGTTATATAAGCAGTAGCTGGGCCTTTAGAGAAGTGACAAGTGTAAGACGGGTGTCGCTTTACGCAAAGTAAATTTCTGTAAACATAATAAGTTTGAAAACCTCTGGTAAACACACTTCAATATGCATGATCTGATACTTTTTGGTGCTGCCTTCTTTTTTATTTCGTAGGACATCGGGGTTGGTTATCGTCATCAAGTTTATTAAACACGCAATGTATTTTCTCTACATTCTCTAAATATTGTATTTTGTTGATGTATAGCAGGCTTTAATAATGCAACAAGATGCAGATAGGTCTCTTTAGACATTCGGTAAAAATATAAAAATTTATTATCATGTTGTAGTTCTCGTGCTGCTACAAAAACTCTACAATATACGGACGAATCCAGTATTTTCTACTCTTGCGATGACTTCTTCTGTTTCTATAAAACCGCAAGTGCTTCTTCGTCACTGGAATCGCTTGACATAACGTCCGTCCACAAAAAACGACTTAGCACAAATGATTTAGTCATTTTTCAGTAGCCTATTATGCGAGCGTCGAGTGGCGAACTAGTATCCCACCAGTATTCTACTCAAGTGTCGTATCCTGCAGGTATCGTAATGGGAGAAGGGAGAAGAATAAAAAGAATAAACATTAAGTAGGTATTTGTGGCGATTAAATTTATTTTCGAACAATACGACGACTTAGGGACCTTCAAGAAAAGAGCGTACCTCTCTAGGACCGGCAACTCACTCGTCGCCCAACTGGCGTTAGGGGTGTCCATGAGCGGCAGAGTTTTCTGCCCGTTTGCGTTGCCGGTTGCTTGCGTTTCTAATAAAAATAAATATATGATTATTTTTGTAAAAGACTACTTATAATGAAACTAGTGGACCCCGCGAACTTCGTATCGCGTCAGAGTACCGAATAATAATGTGTTACATAAAACGTCATTATTCCATAGAAAATGTATGAGGAAAATGTTTTTTATTTTATTTTTTGTCAATTTTCCAAATTTTTCTCTCCGTAAGAAGCATCCTAGTACTTCAAGGAATATTATTAAAAAAGAATTAGGTAGCGAAATCGGTTCAGCTGCTCTCGAGATTTGCGCTTAGCAACACATTCAGCGATTCATTTTTATATATTATATTGTAATAGGACTCCTAAATGATTGCTTATATCATATTGTCATAAATGGAAAATTACTATATACCATGGCTAAGTGGTCTACGTATTACGCCGGAGGAGCAATGTTCGAATACGGGCAATAAATGTGTGTTCAGTTAAGATTGGCACAAAAGGCTGATAAATAAAATGATCAGTGAAACACGTAGTAATGTGCTCATTTCTAACTTTTTTAGACTAAGATTGGATTATTGCACATACACATAAATCATTAAAATTATATATTACTATAATAATATGTAGGTGTATGTACGTTTTTTGCCTTTAGGCTGCGTTTCCACCAGAGATGTGCTAGGGAAATGTGTCGTGCGAGGATGTGTAGCTGCTGTGAAAATGTGTGGTGGTTTCCACCATAGCTGTGCGAGGAAATGTGTCGTACGAGGATGTGTAGCGGTGCTGTGAAAATGTGTGGTGCGAGGATGCGTTGCGAAGCTGTGAAATGTGTCGACGGGGGTGCGGTGTAGTGGGAGCGAAGTGACGCAAACGCCTGCAGTATGTCGCAAACCTCACTGTCGCAACACATTCCTCGCACACATCCCTCACAACACATCGCACCCTTAGAATGAAAGTGACCTAATCCAAAAAATGCAATTTGTGGTAAATGAGCATTAAAGTCTTCAAAAAATTATAGTATTGAATACATCTTAATAATATATAGAGACCGAAGTATGCGCTGTCCCCTGTTATACTCAGATATAGGTCACTTTTACTTTACAAGGTTTTTGAATATGCTTTATAAGGTCAGTTTATGATAAAATCGAGTTTTACAGGAATTTTGAGTTAAGTCACTTTCATTCTAAGGGTGCGACATTTTACCACATTTCTCGCTTGTTTTGTATGCGCAAAAACCTAGCTCCGCTGAGCTGTTTCTACCAGAGCTGTGCTGACCGAGGCGGGGTAAATGAAGCGATATTATTGGTTCTTTAGAAACACATCCCTCGCTGCGCATCCTCGCACATCTCTGGTGGAAACGCAGCCTTAAACCGGATTCGTTTACGAACGTCACGCATCGATAATCGGTGGTGTCTGGTTACTGACGGGATTAATTTTATTATAAAAAGTATAAGTCAAATAAGATACAGCATTAAGGACAAATGTAAAACTTTAGCTTTGCATCCGCCCGAAAGAATCTATATTCTTATTAATGAGGCAACAATTTTTTTTTTTTTTTTCATTTCATATTTAATTAAGAATCTCCTCCGTTTTAACTTGGTGGAATTTCAATTAATTTTCTTAAAAGTTAAATATTTGTAGGATATTGTCTATGTAATCTCCACCTTTCTAATTATGGTAGAACTTTCCAAATATTCGAATGTACTAAAATAGTCTTCTTTGTATTGATATTAACTTATCAATGTGGAATAACGTTTCTATTCTAATCATTTCACGCACTCATACTGTAAGAAATACCATTTGAGTCAGGTTGTTAAGTAATGTAAAAACTATAGATTTTCTCTTTAAGAATATGCAATGTTTTCCATTTAAACTAAATATTCATCTATAGTAAATTTCAAATAAATCTGCGCGGTTAAGTTTACCATACGTTTATCGTTTATTAGCTTTTACTCGCGACATCGTCCGCGTGAACATTTTATTAACGATAGGTACGTACATTATATTCGTTTAAGTTATCTTAAATTATGTGTTTAATTTTTTGTACATGTTTTTAAGATGAATTAATAATAATCCGCGAAAATGTAATAACTTACTTAATACGTAACTTTAGGTATGCGTCTGTTTCAAAAAAGTTTCTATTGTAGTTGAAGCATTATCCCGTTTTACTAGTCGTAACTTTCTAGCGTCATCACATAAATAAATGTCGTTAACCTCACGCGTCACGCATAGAAACCTACATAATTACATATTAAGTAAGTCTAAAACTAGCTAGTCTGTTATATTTGTGAAACGCGTAATCGAGCTCGTCAAGGCTCCGCGCCGCACTTTACATAGGCGCATTTATTCATGTATGTAGGCGGCGTTACCGTTATTGTTATGTAGGAACGCGTGCTTTTAACGAGTGACTATCTCCGGCGCTGTTCTCACGACGACTAGGAAGCAATAAGCGTACACCCTAACTGCACACACCATTACAGATTGTAACCGCGCAAATATGCGATACAATCTTCTCGGATGGGGGCTGGCGCGGCGATGCGTCCATAAAGCCTTATCGAATACAAACTGCCGAACCGATGCTTTTGTAACGCCTTTGCGCCTCTTGCATTGATTCAGCACGGAACAACCATTTCAAGAGAAACCTCTAAGTTTTATTGTCGGTACAACCGATTTGATAGCACGAAACTTGAAACTGATTGATCTAATTGGCTACACATCCGTATCCACGTATCAAGGTGTAAAAATGTAGATTTAATATGGATAAGACAGTAATTATACCTTATCAACATTATGATGAATGTTATTGTTATACAAAGATCATTTAATTCTAAGGAAGTTGGATGCTTTCTCATTCGCGATGTCGGCACAAACAAGCAGCGCGCGTTACAAGAGGTGAATGAACGTATGACAATGTCATGTTGTAACTTGGGAGTTGCTCTGATTTGCGGATCGTGTGAAAATTTGCAATATACGCTTCTCTGCGATTTTTAAAAGATAAATAAAATAAAGCTATGTTGAGTCATTTAGTTGTTTTAAACATCACGTATTGTTTGTATTACATAGTCAGCATGTGCTATGAGATTTTATTGTACGCTTGAAAGAACGCAGCCGTTGAAACGGCATATGAATAAATGTTTGAGTTGTATTTGAAATGTGAATCTGACATAATTTCTTAATTCGCGTACATCCATACATAATTAACGGATGTTCACTTGACTATTCATTACTGGCAATTAATTCCCGCGGGCGATGCGCGCGGCGCCGAGATCGACCTCGTGGGAAATTAAACTGTGCTCGGCCCGTCTTGCGCCGCCTCCGTCTCGCCTCGCGCCCTCCCGCCCTCCCGGCACTTGCACACATATGAAACACTTTCTCTTGAGCATTTTCACAATTTTTCTCTTCGTGCACTTTGAAATAGCAAACAAGAATGTGTAATTTGTGAACCACAAAGATACTCTTATAAAGAAAAGCCATTGTCTAGGACTAATTGCCGTTGTTTTTCCTTTTGTTATACTTCGCGTAACGTATAGTAGCGCTTTATTAAATAATCTAGAGGGTATTGAAATTAGTCTGCCCCCGTAGCGAGCCAACTGTGAGTAGCTCATCAAATATGGAACTGTAATCAGTATGGTGTTGGGCGCCCGCAAAGTCCTCTACGCTCTGTTATCAAACAAACAACGCTGTTAACTTTTGTTTAATAAACTTACCCAGATAATCATACATTTTCCTCTATTTATTATTGCAAAAAAAAGTTGTTAAGTTTCGCCAACAATAATTATTGTAAGCGTTACCAAGAAAAACGTTTTCTTTTTGTTTGGCGGAAGAAGCGAACGGCATAATGTTGCAATCGAAGTTGGTGCCGTGAATCGGATCAGAATCGCTCGGCCGCGCCCGATTGCGCCGATCCGCATGGATGGGCGCGGAGAAATTGAAGTAGCTATACCAGTAACGGGGAGCGTAACGGCTTGCATAAACTTTTCGTGGCTTATTATCTCCGTGTTTTTGCCGATTACACCTTGTTCAACTTTGGCAACTAATCTTACCACTCCTCCGGTTACCCAATTTATACATTTTAACGATTATGATAACACAATATAAATCCTAAAGAAATATGTCGTGAATGGAATGAAATGAATGGAAATTTTTGGACGCTATTCCTTAGAAGGTGAACTTTATATTGGACCTAAGAACAAGAAAGTAGAGCTATTCTTAAAATTGTGTGTATAAAAAACAGAATAATTAGCCATTATGAGTACGACAACAATAAATTTTCACGCTAATGGATACGAGGGCGAAGCGACGTCGGCTTCGCAGTGATGTTTGCTCAAAGAAAATCTCACTAAGCCCGAGGGCGCTCAGCTTAAGCTGTCCGCGTCCGGACCGCGGTTATGAGATTACTCTCGCTTTGACGAACCAACGCGGCTGCATACACCGCACTGCGTTTTAAAGGTTCACTACACTTGAAATCCTAATTTGCTATTTAGCATTTTTTTCATTTTCCTTTTACTCTCTCGTTTTTGTGCGGTTATTGAACGTACTTCCTGACATGCAATACGTGGCGTCGACAGCTGTAGTGCGGTTCTCGAATTCGATCATTCACGTCCTAATTGATACTGTGATCGCGTTAGTGAATGCGTTGGATGAGTAATAGCACGTCGGCTTGTCTGGTGAGAGATGTAATTTGTAGGCAGCAGCCGCGGTGCCACCGGAGATGGTCGCGTTATTGCCAGCCGCGCCTCAATCCCGCTAACTAATGCTTATTAAACTTGAACAACGCTCCCGCTGATCACTTCACCTTCTTGTTAGCTCTTAAACTTAGATTAATCGTTCGCTCATCGCCACTCGCCAACTCCCGTCCTATTTATTTTTATTATTGAAAGCAATTTCCTTTAAACCAATAAAGTTTATTTTGATTGATGCACGACTTTTTATTATAAAAATTAGTAGACTTTCACGTTCAAATATAATTGATTTCATTAACTTGAATACTTATTTTAAACGACTCAAGTCAATAAAACAATTTACTACATACATACAACATAATATACAATAGAATATATTTAGCTCAACTTAATGAAATTAATTATCCATATCAGCAATCGTCTCTGATTGTGCAAAATAATTTCGCGAAATCTTGTTTTTTATGCAATTTTCTTTTGTAAAAATTGTATATGTTTTAATAGAAATTCTTAAGTTATTATTTAATATCACTCGTTCGATGGTAGCGATGATATTATAGGCCCAACATTAAGTGAAACTTTGTGGAATATTGCTTGATTAAATTGCACCACAACTACCTACTTGGTGACAATGATGGACGAGTTGTTCGTTACAAGGTGTTTTCTAGATGTGTGCTGCACTAACGTATAATATGTACCTGTTTTCTGTGACGGTTCATGAACTTATTTTCGTCAACCTATTTATTGGTTTCATTAAGAAATGACGTAAAATTGAAGACAATTAAAAAAAAACGACGTGAAGATTTTAAATGTGAATGTTTAAAACGGATTCACCGATTTTAATAAATTGTTAATATCCATTTCGATCAAATCAGTTTTCAAAGAGAAATCCGCATCGAAATAGTCCATTCGTTTAGGCGCTACGTTGTTCAGACAGATTTGAAACTTATAACACCCCTCTTTTTGTCGGAGGTCAATAAAGTCTTTATGATTCGAAATTAGTTATCAACAAAACTTTGATAATTAAGCAAAATGAGTTAAAACACGATACGACATAAGGCGACGCAAACAAAAGAAGTCGTCCAAATGTTCTGCGAAAGTCACGCAACTGCCGCCCGCGGTTGCGTTTGTGCGCTCAGCTCTTTAGCCAAAAGAGGAATTTCAAGTTTTAAATAGATACTTAATACGAATGGCAGTTTGTACAATATGTATTTCCGAACCGATTCGACTTGGGGATTTTCGCGGTCCAACTGTAAATTACTAAACATAGCTTTAAGGATACTGACTGCATACTAATAACAAATAAATAAATATGGGTGCTCATAAACGCAGTCGGTCCACTAACGCTTTGTGAGCCTCCTGTCTATTTGTCTTATATTTTATAAAAAAAACGACAACCTAAACTAACCTAAATCGGCTCATTTGTTACTCATGTCAGCCTCGTGACAACAGGTATTAGATATTTTTAAAAAAATGCTTAATTTGACACTGTTTAGCTATAGAAAAATTACGAATTCGTTGAAATTGCCTTGTCGCGTCACAAAACTTGATAACGTCAAAACGGTTACCAGTTAGTTAAAGTAATGATAGAATAAAATTTAGAAACTACAATTATTTCTAGGTTATGATCGGGGGCCCCGGTTCATAAAATGTTCTTCTTACCTACAACCTAAACATAATCGATATGGTTTTGTGAGAGATTGCTCGTGGTCACAGAACGATGATTAAATTACAAACCAATCCATAAGATTGTACCGAATTGCAATGTGAAAGTTGTTGTTGTATTGCTTGTGATTTTTCGCATGTTTGCATATTTATATGAAATAATTTGAGAAAGAAAGCTACAAAGCTCTCAAAAGGAATAATTTTTCCTGTTTTTGCAACATTTTTCATGGATGTTCCGCACCTATTGGTCGTAGCGTGATATATCGATTCCTCGATATTTGAACGATATAGAAATAATTTTTCAATTCGTAGTTCAAGTAAAACAAACTGTTCAGCTTTATAATATTAGTATATATTCGCGGTTAAATGAAATATAAATTAGAGTCAGTTAAATAATTTATTGTTGTTGCATGTATGTATATTGCGGGCTCATGACAGATTTCACCAAAGGATTTGTTTCATCCTGCCCTCTCTGACCTCGAAGGCTTGCCAGTGTCACCATCGACAAATTTCGGCTTAGTAAAGATCCCGAGATTACAACGTTGAAATCCATTTGAAATACGTCTAATAACAGTATTACTCTTTAATAACGTAATATAAAAATGGATATCGTGAACAACGTAATTTTACAATAATCGCTTAATTTATCAGAAAAAGTTCAAACATATTGTTTACCTAATAGATGTGGGTAACCTTTTTAGGAAAACTTTCCCATTCTTCTCGGCTATTGTGTAGTTGGAAAACCTTTGATTGTTAACACAATCTGGGACAATGTTTACAATGGGGTACGTGAAAATGTGAAACGTTTAGCTTTTACGTGTCAAATTAAGTGGAGAGCTTGAACAATAGCGTCAAGGGTACACAACAAAGCTAACGAACTACAATTCGACGTATGTTTGTGTGTATAATGCGGTGTTTTATTTATTTATTTATTAGCACTTCGTTGCAATAAAAAATAGGATACAAATAATAACTTAAGCTAAATGGAGTGCAACGGGCGGCCTTATCGCTAATCAGCGATCTCTTCCAGGCAACCCAACAAGGAAAATAATAAAAGTAATGAAGGGAGAGTGCATGAAGTGCGAAAACTACTAACTAAATCCTTAACAATAACAAATAAGGTTCAAACTAAAAAGTCTAAGCGGTATCAGTTAAAATTTAAATTTATATAAAAAAAAGCATTCTTTGTTGGAGATCCTAATAAAATAAAAATAAAATAAAATAAGTTTTATGTGTCTGGTATTGTAGCTCCTAAACCAAGGTACCTATTTTGATGCATGCAGTTTTCTTAATTTATGAAGATATCAGTTTATCCATTCAGTAGAAATTCTTATTTGTAACTACGACGGCCGGTTGGCGCAATAGGTAGTGCTGCTGTCTTTATTTGTATGATGAGCACGAATTTTTATTTCCGAGTCTTGGTTGTTTATAAACTTTTTGTATTTATTATGGTACCCTCGTTGTTTCTAATTACCATAACACAAGTGCTTCTTACTTTGGAATCAGAGCAATGTATGTGAGCTGTCCCAATTATTATATTTAAAAAAACTAACATGTCGGGGTTTTTAAATTCTACTTAAATTTCACTTGTATTACTTTGTTTTATCGTGCTGTATTAAAATGGCTTGACGATTTAAGTAACCGAATTTTTTTACCCTTATGTTCTCTGAAATAATACTAAACATTTACGGTGACTTTTAAAGTTCAGTAGGTATGATATTTCATGGAAGGGTGGTTTCGACTATCCAGAAACAATTCGCAGATTGAATATAAACATACATTAAATGCTAAATGATGTTCCGTCGTCGTCTGCGTAAAATTAAAGGTGAATGTTGTATTTCAAGGCTTTCATTCTTTCTATCTATATTCTTTAATTAAATAAAACTAGTTGATCAACAAAGAGAGAAAAGTAACACTTTTTCATAGATATGTAAATGTTATGCCTCTGTTGATAGAACCTTATGCTTTAACAATAAGAGACAGACACTCAAGTCGGAGAGTAAAGCTGAAGCGTTAATTCTGTTGCGGCTTCAGATGCGCATTGCCTAATTAGCTCGCCGTTTGTATCGGTCTGGACAACTGGTCAAAGGATTTACTCGTAGAGCTAATTACTAGTTTCGAAATTGTTGTTGAATATGACGTTTTACCTTACATCGTTAATCTTGGAGTGTTGTTGTTTTTGGTATACATCCTGCCGCACGTCTTGTCAGAACGAAAGACAAGGATTGACAGCGGCCCGCGTTGTCTATAAAAAATTACATTATTAAATGTCACCCTAATCGAATCAGGCTCATGATGGCGGGCAAAGTCGTTTATATCATGTGATATGTATTAAGTATTGAGTTACTCAGAAAATGGAGAGGAGCAGGCAGCGGCCGCGATGATCGCAAGCACGATATGGTCGCGTGAGAGGCGTGCCTGGGCCCGTGGCCGGGCACGCTTCGCCGCCCCGTACCGATGAACCCCGGATGATTCGTCACACTGCGTTAATGGTCGCCAGACACGCCACTTCAACAGACAACGTAACTTCTTGTCGCTTACATAATACCTGATAATTATTAATACGCTTGCAAGTTGACATTCAAGTAATATACACATTATTATTATACTTTTGATATTAAAATATTCTTATGTTTAAGTTGCCCTTGGAAATTTAATAGATTGACTTTAATGACACGTTCTTGACAAGAAAATGTATTCTTCACCTTGTGAGTAATCCTCTCTGTGTAGGTACCTACGCTTTAGTTAGTATTTCGTTTTTATTTTAATCATAATTTTATAGGTTTTGAGTTCATATTAGTATTACTATAAATAACAGAACTAGAAAACACAGTTTTTTTTTTTCTATGTGATGTGTTTTTCAGTTCGGTGTAAGGTTTCCGTGATAACAGACGCCCATACACTGTAACAAAATATAACGAGGGCGTAACCCGCGTGGCAGATGGTCGTGGCTCTGATTAAAGTTAATTAACTGAAGCCATTTACAGGCTATGGGGACGGGTGCGGCTCACTGTCGTGCTTGATGCGCCGTCGCACCCCTATATGTGACCACCAGCCACGGCCGACATTACATTATAAAGTAGATTAGCTCGTAATACGATTTTTTATAACTCCTTAATTGAATTGACGTGAATAAATCGCATCGGAATGTAATTGTACCTACTAGCGCGACTAAGCCTGTAGCGGTTGGACACAAATTCTGCCGCAGTCGTATCGACTCCGACCTGAGTCGTCAAGATTTATCGTGCGCCCGCACGCAGCTGGCTCACGGCCCATCGTCCTCGCACCCTTTTATCACCAGCTAAAACACGCCGCTTGTGTTAATTTGTTTGCTTTGACGTGCCTAAAGTAATGAATCGCCACGGGCCTGACCCGTGTCCGCGACCCGGCACAGAATTAAACGTTACGCCCCTATCGTTGCCGGGTTACAAATAAATCGTAAATCGCCTATAAAACTAAACCTAATTTGAAGGAAACGATATTTTCAATGGTTTTCGTTAAACAGATTTTACCGCCTACGCCGAAGGTTTTACGTAATTGAAATTAACACTAACACTTTGAAAAATAGAGCTGCGAGGACTAATGGACGTGTGAAGAATATTTGGAGCGCACTGATTTAGCACGAGTGAATCAGACGCGTTCAGGTGAGTGCACATTCCGCGCGCTCACAACTCTACCTGCACGCTTAAAATATCTCTGCGCGTGCGCTCATCACCACGCACACTCAGCTAGTAGACGCCCTATGGAGTGTGGACTGTTTATTTTCGTCGTATTTGCGTTATACGCTAGTTCCTCGAATTGAATTGCCTCTCTATTAAAATATTCTTATATTTACACATTTGCGTATTTTACTTTTTATTTATATTCTTTCGGATCACTATTTATCAGAGTTGATACAATTATTATTAATTGAAGGACATAACAAAAACTCAACAATCGCAAAGTGAGTGCGAGCTACTTATCACTACGTAAACGGTTTTGTTCTTTTTGGTTCACCACTTAATTAGGTACTGCTCGTAAAACTGTCTTCCTCATCTAATATTTACCGCGTTTGCCCTTTTTATTATCCGATTACATGAGCCGCGCGGTTTGTAAAGCGTTTCGTTTGGCGAGGGGAAGTCGTTTCATTTGTTTCTTCACAAATTACTCAAGACAATCTTAGAGCATCTTTGCACCTCCCTTTATGCCTTGTAAAATAAATTATTTGCTACTATTACCTACATCATATAATTAGCGTGGGCCTTTGTATTGCTCATCGCTCGTGTCGTTTCCAATAATTAATGTTTCGACCGATATCATTACGCGATGCTCATAGCTTATCAGCGATGTCCTCTGGGTAAAATTTGTCGCACCGTGTATTTACTTTGAGGTTATAATTTATTTTGTACTAAATGTAAAGGTAATTCAGACGCGCAAAGCGAACACGAGTGCCTACATGATTTTATCGAGAATAGTAGTAGCGCAAGTAGAGATGTCGAGGATAACGCAGCGTTGCAATTAGCAGGGCACTCGACGCGTCGCCGCCCGCAAACCAAAGCACGGACTCCACTCACATGTCGCCGCGCAAATTAAAACGCGACACTCGACCCGATCACACTCAAACAGATTTGTTCTATCGACTGAATCAGTTTACAACCCTGACGCCTGCTAAAATACGATACCTCGATGGTTGGCTATTTAAAATCCTCTCGTACGCACAAGGAAAGTTAAGATTAACACTAAAATGGTGTGATTAATATAATATTATGCAATAAGCAAGCTTTATAATGGGTATTATAATACCACAGAGGTAATTAGACACCACAAACATCCAAACACATATTGCAATACCCAAGCGCCAACACACCAATTATTTTAAAAATACGTCTTAATTTGATTGTGTGTCCTATACTTGTGCAAAAAACAGAACCATTGAAAATATTAGGACACTAAAAATTTAAATACATAACTTCGCCTGAGGCATTGCATCCCGCTCCGGAAAACAGTTCGCTGTCGTAGACCTGTGCCTTCAGGAATCCAAGAAGTTTTTTAGTCAAATTATTAAAATCGTCTCTGCTGGCAAGGGCGGGGTAGACTAACTAAGTTTGATTTTTATTTTTCTACCAAACGTTGAAAAGTCCATTACACAAACACGATGTATTTGATACTAATTTTTTAGCATTAAACTAGTATATGCTAAATCATGCAACTAAGTATGACATTCACAAACATTATTAATTTTATAATAAACGTATTATACTAATAGATAAATTAATTTTAAACAAAAAAATAAAACCGACCTCAAAACGCACTGAAAAGTAAAAAATAAATTTTGTATTATAAATGAACTTACTATAAATAAAAGACGTAAATAGTGTTGATAAATAAAATTCATCTAAAATTCTACAAGGGCATAAAACTTTCATGTTGTTTTTTGAAAGGCGGCGCCAAGCCATTCAATTAATTTTTTTTATTAAAGTCCAGGAATATTCGATAAGTCTTTATTTATATATTTGGCACCGCCTTTCAAAAAACAACATGAAAGTTTTATGCCCTTGTAGAATTTTAGATGAATTTTATTTATCAACACTATTTACGTCTTTTATTTATAGTAAGTTCATTTATAATACAAAATTTATTTTTTACTTTTCAGTGCGTTTTGAGGTCGGTTTTATTTTTTTGTTTAAAATTAATTTATTTTATACTTTTGAGTGGCTCTTCTAAACCGTATAGGTAGTTGGTTATCATACCATTAAAACGAAACCAACATGGACGCTCTGACTTTACGCTTACTTTATACACTAAAAACTAATTTAATTAATTTAATTTAATATTTTCAAATTAAAGAAAATAAGAAAACACAAAACTGAATCGTTTAATACTAAAAATTTAAGTAATATCGTTCATATAAATTAAGTTTTCATGGTGTTTTATATTAAGCAAGTGAACGCACATTGTGATTTCCCGTAGGAACTCAGTTACTATATTCTCTCTATCTCTAGAAGTATTTCTTCTACCTTATTGATTTTACTATCATATATGACCCTTTTAATGTTTTATAAAATGGTATATAAGTCATCGATATAAACTGATATTACATCGAGCTATAGAGATCTAAACTGGACGCGTAAACAATAACGTATGACATGTTTTTCTCTGTTGACAAGTTTTGCTCCATAACATTAAATATATTGCTTAGATTTTCATAAAATTCCGTCAAAAGCTTGACAATATAACTGTTAATAAAATGAATGTATTATAATTAGTAAATATTTAATATAACATGGACATCTCTATTGCTAAAGCGAACTAATTGAAAAATTTTCAATTTTTTATTTTATAACCTCAATATCTCTAAAACTATAGATGAAATTATCTTGATTCTTATTCTCTCTTGTTGCAAATTTAATACTTAATCGAATAACATCTAATTCATCGATAAGGATTCATAAATCATAGAGTTATAAGCAAATAAGCACGACATGGTCGCGCGGAATTCAGCAATTTCTCGTCCGATTGTGAAACTATTCTTTCAATAACCTGAAAACTGTTGATCGTAAAAATTCTAAAAAAAAATGGGACCACTTCGACGAGTTACCCTATCGTTTGACACCTCACTCATCCAAATCGGTCTACAAATGGCGACGTACGAGCGGAACATCGCCAAAAAAAAAAAATACACGTCGAATTGATAACCTCCTTTTTGGTTTTTTTGAAGGTCGGTTAAAAATGGTTGCTGTGTTGAGAAACTACGCATATGAACACAAAAAATGTATTGTTTACGTAAAATAGCAGCGGAAGCATTATTCTAAAAACTTTGCTCAAAGGTTCGGTTTTTACATATATATTTTTCTATTAAAGTTATTACCTTAATCTATTTAATGGAGATCGGTTAATGTATATTTTTAACTATAATTATTGTAGCTTATGTTAATTCCAGTTATTGAGTCGTAGTATTAATTAATATTCACAACAAATATTATGTAATACAAATGTAAATGCTGCTTTATTGCACTGTATAATGTTTAATATTTGCTGAAGTAGGTACGTAGCAGAGGCCCGACCGAATGAGCCCGGTTCGACGTAGTTGAAGGTGCAATCCCACGGGAGATCCGTGCCTCTTTGTAATTGAGAGCGCCAGCGGGCCGATAATTGAGCCTGCCCGACGCCCGCGAAAACTAGCAGCGGCCGCTGCGCCGAGTAAATCATGCCCGTTACTCTCCATTACCTCATAATGCCAAATTGACTAGCGAGGATTTTGCGGACTCCGCCAAGCTTTTTCTAGCTTCGCCGGACTATTCTTTTCATGTTCGTATTGACGGCTTGGCACAACAAATAAGTACATATAGGTATACATCTGTATGAATAAAGGAATGTGACTTTAATATACTGTAGAATCAAACGTGCCGCATTTCAAAGGGCTTAATAATAATGATATGTAAATGTACCTATATAAAATATTACTTATGTAGATTGTAACACCACTCGTCACGACAAGGGCGTCTATTTAGTGAAGACATGCGAACTTTTAAACAAACTTTATTTTGTTTTATCTGCTCCATAAAAGAGAAAGAAGGTGCGCGATAAAACGATCGCGTGACTTAGTCGAGAAATGTAGCTTCAGCGAATGCCTTGATTAGGCGAGTGCTATGTAGTCGCGGCTGAAGAACATTTTTAACAAATTTTCGTTTACTTAGGACGTTTATTCACTCGTGAAAATAACGGAATCGAAATAACCGAAAAAATTAGTAGCACACGGTGTGGTACCAAAGTATTGCTGGCGCTATATTGTAATGTGTACCCG
The DNA here is from genome assembly GCA_912999735.1 of Aporia crataegi. NCBI lineage: Eukaryota > Metazoa > Arthropoda > Insecta > Lepidoptera > Pieridae > Aporia > Aporia crataegi. The sequence goes on from OU538736.1 coordinate 9,541,694, forward strand.
TATCAGCCATGACGTAACTGTAGGCGGTGCCGACGTAGAAGCCTGTAGATCGCGAAATTGATTGCATGTTATCAGATAGGGCACGGGTTCTTCGCTAGCGTTTAATACTGGCGTTGGCCTAGGCACGCGATTCTTGACAGGAGATCGCCCGCGCCCCGTCGAGCGTGGTAATTACGAAGGGCCGTGTGCTTCGGCGACGTCGCCGAGTCGGCAGCACGGGCCCGCAATTACCCAGCACACCTAATACTTGTCTGTTTGCCTACCTTAATGTATATCGCTCCGTTTGTTCTCAAACGTGTGTTTAATTTATTTCCCGTCATGCTAACAACTGAATTAACGAAGTAATATTTATTTATAACTACTTACATAATATATCGCAGTATTTCTTTAAGTTGTTCATCAATTATAAAACGCTCAATGTTATTTTAACCATTTGCTAGCAGCACAACAAAGGTTTCTATTTTGCCAGTCAAAAATGATATTTAATTTATGTGAATAATTAAAGGTGGTAACGGGCTGGAAATCAAAAAATATGACGTGAAAGTCGTTTCTTTTGTCCATTAGTTGAAGTGTTGATGTTTCGACATGAAAATGGAAAATCTTTGTTAAATGGTTTGGCGTTGAGGGGTGTTTCGACGCGAAGCCCCGTAATTTGATTGGGGGCCGTGGATGGACCGAGATCCGCTAAGAATCGCGGCTCGTCCGACTTGCACTAATTGCCCCGCGCAATATAGAAAACAATGACAAAACTTGGAACCGCCTCGGTCGTTGGCAGCCTTTAACCTCCGCTTTTTATTTAAAATGCGCTTACCCGCCTCGCAGATTGTAATTCAGCCGAGTTAGTATGCCTGACGTTATGCAAACATTGTAAAACTTAATATTGTCGCTATTTTAATGACTATTATTATAACTTTAATGTTTAAGAGCTTTCCATTAAAAATATTTCAGAATATACTAAAAACTTTTGAACGCATATAGCGTTGGAAACAGAAGTGTAGAAAATTATTGAAAACATATAAAATAGATGTCAGACATGGATGTTATAATAAAGGTTGGGCGAGGTATTGGACGCACTCTGGGCCGCGCGAGTAATTGATTGTGACGTGTGATGGACGTGCAGCAAGTGTATGTTGCACCGGGAACACGATCTACCTATGTATAATACATTTTGTCGTCATTATACAGTCACCAGGTTTATTTTTCATCTGCGTTACACGTAAAAATTAAAAATTTAGAGGATAAACATGTGAATTTGTAACGTGTACCTACCCCGATTGTTCCGTTGAGGTCCGCACTATAGTCAATACGTTGTGGACATTACTAACTAAATAAACTCACCTTTGCAACCTCTGCAAACCAACACCGCATTGAAAGTTTTAAGGTCTGCTTAATAACTCAAGCAATTTGAGGGTCGACTTTTGTTTGCCTTCTTGTTTCACTAAAGTGATTTGATGATTTTGACTTGTTCAACTTTAATTTACAACCCTTCGATTACATTTCTACCTCACTGGTCTTATTTAACTTGGAATTTTACATACAAATTCGAAATCTCATAACATTGCCTACATAATTAATAACACTCAGCCTAGTTTTTTTCCTAAAGATAGCAAAATGACTACACTAGTGAAACTAAAAAGGTTTCTCTAGACTCTAGAGAAAGCCACTTAACCACTCTCCTAGATAGTACTCAAAACGAATAGCTTATGCCTTACATTTTACATCATTGAAGTATTAATGTGTGGCTCACAAAATAAGTGTCAATTATTATGTCGGTATTTGCTCTCCTAAACTCTTTATGTGCAAATACAAGAAGGTAGTCATTTCTGACGAGCACTACACATAAAATTGACATAACGGTCGCATATGAAAGGTCGCCGTTATTGCTAAGTAATATTGATTGAAGTGTCGCTACGAGGCAGGACACGCGAGGTGAGATGTTTTATTCGAGCAACACGTCCTCGAGCGGCGACACTGCCACGATGCGTCATCCTCCCGCGGGACACGAGCCGCACTTTCAAATGGAGATATTTATAGCCGCCCCAGAAGACGCCGTTACCTAATGCTACGTTTTATGGTAGCCCTTATTACGGTTCTCCTTTAGATTCCCGTATATTACTACTCTCTGATACCCTCCCACAATCTTACTTTATAATATTAATCCGAGTATTGGCTTTGGTATTTTACACGAATCCCGTTGATGGTCACCGGTGGCTCACAAAACCGCCACGTGAAAGATACTCTTTGCGGCAATCGTAAATTGGGCTTGTCCCAGGGGTGAACCGGAAGGCCGAAAACCTGAGTTTGTACCGCATACACTAATCGCTCCACCCGTTCACTTCCTTACACCCGCCACTACGTTAGCTCCGTGCATCCCGTCCTAATGGCCGCGAAAAGCCTCCTTTGTTGCCTCTGCTATTTGTTATATCTCGACACACTTTACTAAGATACCTTCTTTGACTTGCGTTATTGTTCTTTCAAATCGTCTGCTTTGTTGTGCATAAAATGCTTTGTCACCTAAATCTGTTAAGATGCTCTTCTTTAAGCTAGCTGTATTGTAAGGTAAATTGAAGATTGGTGCGCGGATTTGGATTCATTGTATTATGTAACCTCGTCATGAAAAGAGCGATCATTAAATATGTAATTCTCATATTTAAGAAATATCTAATATATTATAATATCAATTAAACAACTACATTTTGAAGATGGTTCAAAATGATATAAAATGTGGTCTTGAAGCCGTATGCATCGACGCCTTTGCTATGCTCTGTTGCATCTAGTGGCGTTGAACCCGAGATCATTTCACTGATCTTTGGTTGTGGTGATTGTTTCTTTCTTTGGTATAGTTTCGCTACGAATAATATATTTTACAAGTATAATATGCTTTAATATTTTTTAATTAACAGAGCGTTACATTTAATTACTTAAAACTAACTAAACAAAAACTTAGGTAAGGAACGTACCGTAATAATATGCTACGCATAACTGCTCAGCGAAATCAGACAATCTTAATTTAGACAGGTTTTTTTTTTTTTGTTTAAAGAAGACCCATATTTATATAATATATATTTTTGTTTATTTGATGTCGGCATTGAAAGGTTAGAACAGAAACTAGTTTTAAAACGATAAATTTTCGGACACATTGATGACGGTCAGGCTGTTGGATTTTCGAAGGTTACAAATAAGTGTCGTAACAGAAATAAATAAAACTAGTTTCCGCCTGCCACTTGGCACAGTATGTAGCCTCAGGCGAAGACAACGTAACTTACCACCTCGACATAAAATTAATATGCTTTTATGTTTTTATTAACATTACTAATAATTATCTTCTGTATCTCTTAGCTTAGACACATGTCACACCATCGAAATAATGACAGCACCTCGACATTCTTTGCTTTATGTCAATTTTCGCTAAGGGGCTACCCTTGAAGCCCTCGGTCCCTCGTTACTGTTCTCGTCTAACCAGAGCTAAAACACCCAACCTTTGTTGCTAATGATGCCACCGTTTATTTATAAAAACACGATAAACCTACTCAACGACAAGAAATAAATTCTTGGTGTGAAAGCAGCTATGTAATTCATATTTTCCTATTGTTGCATAGAATATGCATATGAAGTAAATATACTTTTTATTTTGCGCTACCATTCATCCAGATTCATTGTTCTTTGAAATTGCTCGGCGCTGGTAGTAGCACTACGGGTCTCGGTGTTTTGTGTCTATTATTATTGTTGCTAACGGGTCTTGCCAATCGAGGATTTTCAATATTCGGATACTTACAATAGCAGTTTAGATGAAGTTTCGTTCTGAATGCAACACTTTTCTATCGATCTCCGCTACTTTTAATTCTTTTTATTAAACGTTCGCGGTCAGACGAGCAAAATATTATTTGTATTGGCAAATAGATAGCCGATAAAAGGCTAGTATGTTTAGCTGTAGTTGTTTACTCGACAGCGGTAAAAGGTTTGTGAGTCCCTCGCGGCGCGGATGCGCTTGTTTTCATTTCGTTATTTACTTTTAATTTGGCAGCAAGCGGATGATGCGGCCGCTATAGGGACGTACCGTGTGAATAATTGACGCAATGCTTTGCTATTTATCAGGTCTGGTGTTGTCTCATATTTCCTTAAAAGCCTTTAAAAGTAAATGTCTAACATCCGGTACGGTAAAAGGTGCGAAAGCTAGGGTCGGGTCTTCAGAGATAATTAATAACAGATTAATTAAAATCAAATGATAATGAGTTGCAGAATTTTTGTCCATTGCGGGGCTGAAACCGACAAAGCATTTATTGTAACGGAGCTCGTAATTATTTCTTTAAAATAATTAATATACCTACTATATTTAAAGTTCTTAAAGTATCTTAATGTACTGTTTAATAGCTAGCAAAATTATTGTATAAAGATATATATTTCAATTTTCAATGTTGTGTTTGATTTTAATAATAATAATATAAGTTATAAGTTTGATTTTAATGAGGAATAATTATTCAACGTGACACATTTTTAAACAAAAACAATTAGGTTTTTGTCGGGTGTGGCAGTCGGCGTTCGCACTTTGCGCTACCATCGCGTGCTTGGGAACATTACCGTTGACTTGTAGGGTCGGCTTATTGTCTTGCCTCTTTTGTAGCTATCAATAGATGCTAAAGGGAATTAATATTCGCCTTTATTTAGACTTAATAAAACGAGGAAGTGTAGCTATCTACCCTTACTATGAGTGGGATCTGTGAGTAACGGTCTTTTCATTAATGTTTTAAGAAAAAAATGCTTATCTTTTTTATTGCAATGATAGATATTTATTTTTTCGAGGCGTGTGTGCCTATACATCAGAATTTTCACAGTAGTTTTGATAGCCTTTTTCACAAGTTTCATTGTTCTTATACTTTCCTCCAGAGGGCATTCTTATAAATTGGATAAAACTTACATTTTTGTAGTGCCTATTTATTTGTTTTATTTTCATTGTTGTCTGCAATCATTCTCTTTTACAATTATATATTGAGCGTACAATCTTTCTTGGAACTTTTGAGCTTGAGTCTTGAGCAAAGTTCACTAATTGTTTAAAAGTTGTTTAGCGTTGGAACATTTGATTTATTCAACGAGGAGGGGTAAATTCATAAAATTATTTACGTAAGAAATTTGTCAAGCAGTTTCTATACACAATCTCTACACTTGTATATTAGCTTAATAAGAAGGAAAACTAGCTGTTAACTAGCCAGTACTGTAGATAGTGCCTACCACGAAAGAGGCTCTACAGGAAACAAGCATTGACCGTGAAAAAATATTTGCATCGAGATAAATCGATTCGAGAGGCAGCATTTGGGGAAAGGTGTTGAACTTGATTATAAATAAATGAGCTACCATGGGCAGCGGTCGTGAAAGTGGGACGACTGTGGTGGAGGGTTTACTAGATGCAGGTCGACCGCTGCAACAACGGTGTTTGTTGAGGTGGTGGGCGGGACGCGGGGCGCGGGCAGAGAGCGCTCACCTGCGAGTGGCGACCGCCGGCAGTTCCGCGACTATAGCCGATCGCGATTCACGTATGCCTCGACAGACATGAAGCTTTCGACTCGTGTTCTCGCACTCTGTGACGTGTTGCGGCCAGTGTTTGTGTTTTGACTGTGATTGTGGATATTTGGACGATATGGTAGTGCTCGAGGGTGGCGGCGCTCTGCTCGAGCCGGCCCTAGCGCTCGACGGCGCGGCCGCGGCTTGCCTCGAGCGTGCCTATGCCCAAGCGGACGTTTCACTTAAGCTTTTACCGAAACGGTACATTAACCTGCATCAATGGCTGTCGCCTGTCACCACCTCGGTCACGGCAGCCTCCGCCGCTGGCAAAGATCTCAAATTACAAATTGTAAGTTGTATTTGCACTTTGTATACAAACAATTTCATTGTATTCCTGAAATAAGTACAGGTTTCACGAGTGTAGTGGGAAACTTATTTATTAAGCACCTTATAGTTAGTTATACATGGATACTGCCATTCCGATTAAGTTTGAATGATTTGAATTGTGAGTAAGAATTGGCGTAGATATATACATGTTATACTTTTTACATAGACGATAAAAACACTTAACAAAACAGGTTTTGGAAACATTTTTGTTGACTGCGATTCTAGTTTCGACCTAATCGAGATTGTTTCTATATTGTTATTTGTATAAACATCGTTGTATGAATGTTCCTTGTTTCTTTTTAGTCAGTTATAATAGATTACACAATCTGATCAATAATTAATACAAGTAAATGTTACATTTGTGAATAAAATATAATTTTACTACATCCACGATTAAGTGTAACTAATGGACAACAATATATAAGGCAAAAATATATAAGGACCTTATATTATATTGGGACCGAGGCGAAGAATATATTTTTAACTAAATTAGAATCGAAAAGACATTATACAGGAGGAATAATTAATCTATATATTATGTAAAAGATAAATGTCTATAGACGAAGTAAATATAAGAATGTGCATATTGAGGATACCAACTTATTAATTTATAGCACCGAGTTGATAAGTATTATAAATAATTACGACATACATTCATTACAAATTTTGTTGATAATAAAAAAAGTTTTTTAAATTAATACTTCGCACGCATTTACAACAATTTTAAAAAACGCTTCACATAATTTACATATATTATATAATTAATAAAGAAGGTAGATGTAATACATTTAAAAAACGTTGATTACTATATGAATATAAATAATTTTAAATCAATCTAGAAAATGTTATACATTAGCCGTGAACAAGACTTATGCCTTGCTTTCAAGACTTGTTTACTTAACTAAACCGTCACTAAATAAGTGATCCTAACAACTTGTATTATAAGGAAAACTTGCATTAATAAGTGAAAATCGAATTTCATTTGGTGTAATAGTTTCTGAGATTAATATTTTCACGAACAAACACAGCTTCTATAGGATTTTATTATCTCATTAAATTACGGTCGAGGGTGTTTTCAAATTATGTATAACAAAATCATTTTGCAATGAAAAAAGTTACAAAATTTTTAAATTTGATGACTAACAAAAGAACATTATTTTTATTTTTTTAAAGTATAAATAATTTTGATATTAATTAATAAAATTTATATTCTCGTTCGAAGTAATGAATAAATTATGATTTACTGCAAATAAAAATAAATTTCCATAAACAGTAGTATATCCAAAGTTATGAGTAGGTAATACGTTGAAGATTTTACTAAAATTTTGCTATGAACTAAAAGATTTCGTATAAATGATATCTTTAAAATCTCAACCTCGCAAACATTAACAGACGCCAATCTGTTTGGAAAGCGTAGCCTTTAGCGCGTGGCGAGACCGCCGCGGACCGGCCGCCGTATCTCTCCGCCAGATCTTCCCGCATTCATGCAGTATTCCTGAAATATCCAAATGAAAAGATTCGGTTTCACAAACCAACTCACCTACGGCTTTTGAAAGTTCGTGCACGGTCTGAAAGTTTCATTATTGAGATGAGTTCGCCTTTTATGTTGCATTTTACACTAAATTCCCATTAAATTTACTAAATTTTGACGAGCGCTCGCTCAGCTACAGCTCACAAAGTATATTTTCAAATGATATTTTTTAAAACTTGACTGACTAGATTTTTAATCTTTTGTTAGACACCTTTGTTTAAAATACCGTAACGCGTTTGTGGTGGAATATGTAGCAGAAAATTTCTGCGTTTGTTTCACCGATCATTTGTGTTTACACAACAGAAACTGTCATTTGCTTTCCCTAGATTCGAACCCTCCCAACGCAACACGCAGATGCGTTAACCACTTATCCACGAGGACAGACAACTTAGGGAGCATCAAAATTATCCCTTCCTAGCCTTTTTATACAATATTTTTGGCTATGCATATTATGTTAATCTTAAGAGCGATTTGTTGAATTATAACAGTAATCATTGGCAAATTTAAATGATTTCTTTTATCGATTTAAATTAGAGGTTGTATTTACCAAGTATTAGGTTGCGCTGTCATGAAGTTTTTGCTCACGACTGAATAATGTATATATAAGGATCGGTTAAAATATATTTGAAACCGGAACCATTTAAATGTATGCATTACACGTATATTGGGTTCTTGTCTTTTGCAATTGAGAAAATACGATAAATCCTCAACTCGTGGTAGACTTACTGCAGCACTCGTTTGTTTGCGTCTTTTCACCTCTTGTTATATTTTGTTGCCGCTACAGCTGTGAAAAATTGTAATGTGCTAGAATTATAGCAATGACACCCCGCCATTGTTGCTTCGCGGTCTTTTTAACTCTGTTCAAATACATATATTACCTAGGGTAAGCGTCGTGACTGCAACTTTCTTTCTATGTAAGAAGCTATTCACGCGTGGTTTAGGTTTTAGTCTGTAGAAATACAGCTGAGCCCCTATCCCTTACTGTAGAAAAAATTGTGTTTTATATCGTTTTAAGATTTCTTTGTTTTCTTATGTATTTTAATTATTAGTGCGTTACCTTAGATTTTTTGATTTTATTTGAAATACGAGTATTAATAAAAAATGTTGTCCCTATCTACGTAATAGATTTTGACGCATTGTCCGTGACTAATTTACATGTAACCGACATGTATAATAGGAGTCCGCAGCATGTAGCACTATTACACGCTAAAACAACACAAAGACGAAGGGTAAGGTGGAACGTACGAGCCGTGGAATACATTAGCCGCCTCGGCGGGGCGGTTAGTGGAGCGCAGTAATATATTTCACTGGTGGTCATTTTCGACAATTAACCACATAAAATAAGTGAAATTATGCATGCGGTCGACGACGGCGTATATCACGTCCAGTTACGGGGCACGATACCCCCACCTGTTATTCATTATTCAAAGAAATGTTTCGCTCTTCCATGCCGCGTCCCGGAAGCGCCGCCTCTGTACCCTGATTGATGGAGTATATTTATTGCCCTTTTTATCGCTATTAATTTATAAACTCCATCAAATTCAAATTTCTTTATTTCACGTTACGTCATTTACATGATCACCAGTGAACAGTCTTGAATTCTAAGGACGGCGGAAGGACGAGTGAAATATATTCCCAAGAAAACCACCCCAACAATGTCATGCAGAAGAAAGGTCATTTATGGTGGTGGTCACGACCCTCGCGAGTGAGGAAGACGACGCGAGTTACTTTTTTTCTGATCACGTTTAACAACAAATATTGATAATATAAGTGAACTGTTGCAATTTGTTGAATAGCATCATTTGAATAATTAGTAACTTTATCCTCCTAAATGGCTCTCCTTGGCCAAAGCTTTGCTTGAGCCGGACCTCACAAGCCGTCGGATTCATTTTCTGTTGCAATTTCCTACAATTTCCGGGCAACGTTTGGTACTCTTGATGTGTTGGAAAATTATTTTCACGCAGATTGCACACCGAATTTTAAGATTCGTATCTATGTTTTATTACGTGCGAGCTTTTACATGCATTATTTATTTGCGACGATGCGCGAAAATGTTCACGGATTTGTCAAATGTGGTTCATTGACCTACAGTCAACTAGCTTTAGTAGGCGTTCAATTTAAATTGATGTTACATTAACATAATAGTGACAGGAGAGCAGTCGCGAGGTGCGCTCAATCCCGTTCGGCATCACCTTGAGGTGTGAATCAGCAGACGGCTTGCGGCGCGCACACCGGTGCGCTCCAACGGGGTAGTTCAAGAATAGCATGCGGTCTATTTAGGAATCTTCTCTGTTTGTTTGCCAGCAATATGTGTCATTGTTAACTAATTTAAGTAACAGCCTCTGCCAGATGTTACGACATTGCAACCTATGAGATCACTTCAGAAGGGAATTCCGATATGTTAATTAACTTTTACGACGCGGTTCCCTCTCAAAAAGTGTCTTCCATTTCTAATTATCATTACATTTATACGTAAAAATTTCCCCAGTGAAAATTACGATTAGATTGATTTATGTCAAGACCCCTAAAAGCAGTAAAGTGCTGTGTCACATACATTTTTATTGCTCTTATATCTTGTAACTCTTGAATTCCTAATGTACGCACGTCATTTTTTTTTTTTTTTTTTTCGAAAGAGCTTTTTGTTGGAAAATTGTATTTGGCCTAATTTCACAACTATTTATATGTAGGTATGCTCATTTTGGAACCCTGATGCCTTTTAATTAGCAATTTATATGCACTTCATCATTGTATCAAGAACGGCTGACATAATAATGAACATTTAAATTTTTTAGTGAGGTCGTCTGCGATAATAAATACTTTATTAATTAATGTGGTGCCTGGGCTCGCAACGTCCGATAGCCGGGGACATTATCGCTGGAGAGTTGCGTAAACATCACAATGTAAAACACGATACCGTTTAGCCAGTTAATTAATTGCTGCGACCGGGAGCCAGGAGCAGCTGCCTTGCCTAGCGACGCTCGTCGCGGGCTCGTTATGGAAATAATGAATGCGATCCGAGCATACCGAACAACCGATGCACAAGTTGTTAGTTGTTAGGGACCTCACGGTTCCACCCATTTCGCTTTTATTATTATTGCCAACATTGTTGATCCTTTATAGATTTCAAATTGTTTTAGGTATTTAAGTTATTACATACTAGCTAGAAATTGAGATTTAATACTCGCACATTACCTTTTACGCAGTGCTTATAGAATTTCCGCTTTTATTTAAAGTAGTAACTAAGTAGGGCATTTGATTTACGAAATTGCAGTCCATATTGGTGTCCACGGTTTATACTGTGAAAAGCTTCAATATAATCCTTTTTTCTTTTTTTTAATTAAATTATTGAGATCTTGAAGACGATTGCTATTTTCTGGTTTAATGTGTGTTTTACAACGCTGTATTGTCACGAGAAAGAGCAAGCTCGGTTTAGCGTATGAGCTTACAGGAGTTATAGGGGTCGTGTGATTGAAGCTACGAACGAGACGTGTCACTTGATTTAATTAAGAGTCGCTATACCTCCTCCCCCCGCACCGTCGCTACACCTTCTAGTACCTTTAGGTTAATTTCCAACCGAGTCATTCCGTACTAGATTTATTTCGATATTAAACCTTCCTTGCGACGCATTAACATGTATTAATAATATATGTACCGGTGACTCGCATATTAAATTCAATTTAATGTCGGGTCAGTTCATAACATTTTTGATTTATATAATAAGTACAAACGCAATGGTTTAAAAAGCGTAAAGGGTTAGATCTTGTAAATCCGCTACTGATTGCATCATTTGGAGAAAATTGCTCTCATTTTTCATTGTTAGCTCCCCGGCTTCGAGTTCAGCATGTTATGTATGTACGGCTCCTGAAACAGGAGAACCTTTCAATAGAAAATAAATAGAAAATTCACTGTTAGCCACTTACTTAAAACATTAAAATTAATATTACTACTATGAAAATGCTTACAATAATTGGTTGTAACAAATGCTAAAATACTAGATAATATGTGTATGCGACCGTTCTCTCCACTCTAGTAGAAAACGATGTATAAAAGTAAAAAAACGAGTGCCATTCGCAGCAATTATAAAATTAAGAAAAGCCTGACTTAGTTAATGTACAGCCTCGTCTCTTATTCAAAGTCAAATATTTAAATGCGTGCAGAACTTAATCGTTTGCTAACAATAAGCTATTTTTAGTTCCGTATAAAATATATCAATGTAATATCTATTTATATGAATGAATTTTACCAAACTAAGAATAACATCAGAAAATTAGAAAGAGATTTTGCCAATTCTAAGTGTCGGCGTAATGGGCTACTCTTGTCGGCCGTCACACGCGTCGCGGAAGAAGTTTGTTATTAATTCATCGTTTCTCAACTCGGCCGCTTTTCCTCCGCTACCTTCACTGTTCAAGTAAATTTTAGAGTCCACAAATTTTGATACATAAATTACCTTCTACGTATAAATTTTTACCTAGATAATGTTTTCAAAATATTCATATTTTGTAATGTTCAATGAAATAAGATCGCTTATTCACGCGATTCATGACTAACTTGCCAACATTTGGGTGGTTATGAGCAAAGTTTGGGTGACATATAAAACTTTATTTATTACATTTCAATCGTATTTAATTCTGTAAAAACCCTTAAGTAGTCTAGCAAAGTTATAGGTGGGCTTGGTGTGATGAGACAATTAAACTACATCACAAAGGGCAAATCTTGTATTTCTTGTTTGAAACGTAGAAGCCCCTGGGTTGAAACTAGAAATGAAATCTTTGTCACAATTATGGCGAGCCACAATCGGCAATCACATGATGGCCAAAAAGCGTCCACGCGATGTTGATTGTGACATTGTGTGATAAAAGCGAAGCTCGTATTCCGTGGTCGGGCGAAGGGCGAACGGGGCGCAACACGCCGCTATCCACCCGCATTTGTGATGCAAATTGCAGCGCCGCGGCCGCCGCGACGCAGAGCGCCGATGCGCTTCACGCCTTACCTGCTTTGCCCGACGTAATTATTTTTAAAAATATTCATTTGTTCGCATTTACCGCCTTCCCTCTGCATCACAGGTATTATGAAACTTTGTGGTAAACTTTACACAACCAACCTTTTGTGTACGGTTTTCTCCGTCGCGTCTAGTAGGTTAAATACGTTTTTTTTTTCCGAGTAAGTCGACACCGCTGTTGGTACTTCAATTGTAATAGGGGAATTCAATAGCTAACTGACTGCAAGAAGTCTGTGAGAAGTTTCGTGAGAACTTACCGACTCTCGGTGCTCGATTGAACGTTATCATATTTCAAACGATTTCGCAAAACGAATAAGAACGGAGGCAAGAAGCGTGCGGTGAAACCAACTCTAAGCGTGGGTATTAGAAACGCTCCGGTTACCACGACACCGACGAGAAGTGCCTCTATTTTGTCTCTAATACATTTTTATATCTCAATATTGTTAAATAATAACTAAGTATAAGTAATGACGGGCTTGTTTCCGCAACTCGACGACTACGACTCGCCTATTTTGCGTACTGAGCCGGGCGGCTAGTCCTGCCATCCCAGCTTATCCAGAAAGCTTATCAAACCTTTGGTGTCACCAATAACCTTGGGGAGGATTTGTGGTGACCCCAAGTGTTTGGTCACGCTCGTGCACTCCAGAATAATGTGGGTTGCCGTCTTTTCTCCATCCAAGCACGCTCTGAAGATGGGTCTGTCAGTAACACCTATGTTAAACAGATGTTTGTGAAAAGGGCCATGGCCCGTAATTACATGTGTTAGTTACATATATTAGTATATGCATCGAATATTATTTTGAATGTGGGTTTTTGCTTCTTCAAATGAAATCATTTACCGCCTCACAGTTATTTACTCCAAAACATTAGAACCATTTGGGTCAAAATAGCTTATTTCTGCATTTTAATTATAAATCATTAAAGAGGTATATCCTTGGAAAATAACAGTCATCATTTTAAAATAAGTTATTACGTCGCTTAGAGTTAATAATATTACGGATCAAAACTTTTTGCGTGCATGTGTATCAACTCTAATTCAGTGTTACAATTTCAAGTCTAGTCATAAATGACAAGATACTAATCTAACGTAACTGTAATATTGTTTAAAATTAACATTAGAATGAGTAAAGTAACAACTAAGATGTTTGCTTAAACTTTTTTGTCTCTCTATTGCAACAAGAATCGCGCGTTACCGAGAAAGGGACAAAACATTTGAGACAGTTTCAAGTTAAAAATAGCTTATAAGTAGGGGGTTTGTGATTAGTTTATGGGCTGTAATTATAGTACATGTATACGTAATATTAATGCGCCGCCTACTTTAGTCTATTTACCTTAAGCTTAAATTGACATTGACTTTGCGAGATTGGATCAGCACCTCTGGTATGACCGCGTTCCACTAACGGTATCCATTCGAAGGTTTTCTCTGACGCTTGACACACTTCATGCGTACATTCACCTCTGCCATCTCAGCGCTAGTGGGCTGCATATGGCCATATCCATGATTATAATTGTATTCGATTATGATCTGTCTATAAATATAAAACAAGAGTTTTTAAAATTATGACAAAGCTGACACGAAAAATATACAAAAATGAGATCGACCGTTAGAGTTCGACGCACTCGCGTCCGGGTTAAGTAAAAGCTAACAGTTTTGCTAAATTACTGTTAGTAGTAGATCAATTAAATAAAACGTTTAACTGGCTAGTAAAAACAAGTACTATTTAATATGGAAAATATGTTTAAATACAAGATGTACCTAAAATATTTAATATAAATATAATTAAATTATATTCCATAACTAGATGTGTCCAGGGGCTGGATGCAAGAACAGCGTTAGCGAGAACACGCTATTTTTGTAAGGATATGATATTAACACTCACGCAAATAGCGAGATCTTACTAAAGTTGCCCTTGTATAGGCCCCCAACTTCATACGCGCAATAAAACATAGTTAGGTATTCTCTATTATATGGACGACTTGCGATAACATATTAGTGACAATCGCGTTTCAATTGGTTAAGGGCGTTTTAAAAAGACGACTTAACCGATTTAATCTTAGGATTAGCCCGAAATAACACGGCTTCTCTAGGATTTTATTATTTGATTAGATTAAATTATATAATCGAATTAAACCCTGAAATAATAAAAAAAGGAGTTTTAATTATTTGAAATAAGAAATGTGTACCTATCTATTACAAGACATTTATTAAAAGTTAAAGTTGTCTAAAAATAAATAATTTGGCATTTGAATGTAAATTTTGGGATATTTTAAGCTAAATAAGAAGGTGCCAAACAAATCCATAAAATGACTGGCTAATGAAATTTTGAAACTTTTTAAAGCCCCACAACAAACAGGTTTTAAGGCTTTTCGCTATCCTTCTACTACTTCGAGCGGCATAATTACATCGCTTTGCTTATTTTCCTTTCGCCCGTTCTAGGAAAATTAATTTTACACTTTAATATAAAACGGTATCTTTTGTTTAGTAATTCGATGCTTAACGAAATATTTACAGATTTGTTGTTATGGACAGGATGCTCTTTATCTTCTCGTTTTATTTTGGTGTTTGCTAATAGCGTAGTCGGGAGCCGAGTGGTCCGTGGGGTTATTATGAGTCCAGTTAGCGAGAAATTGGAAGGAGCGTGGCCCTGGGCCTAACTAGCTCGTTCATTATGCCTTCTCGTTACCGATGTGTCTTATGGTTACCGTCGCGTTTTATAGCCACGTAAAAGCTTAACAAATTGTATTGTACCCTTTTCAGCTCCACTGTAATATACTGTAACATCATAAACTTGTAATGCCATATATTAGCCATACATTTCGTTCATTCCTAAATAGCTTGAAATTAAAGTACGTAGGTGAATTATTGGTTTTACAAATAACATTTTTCTACGTGCACAAGGCGTAGAGGCCGGTTTGTTGCGTGCGTGTGATTACTTGGCCCGTTTTATTCAGTAATATATTCACATTTTCACCACCTTCGCATCCTTAATGTTTCGTTTCCTTCTCTTCGCAACGTAAATCCCATTGCACGACTATAACGCTGTTTCGTTTTACAAAGAATTGCAATAACAACGGGCTTATGTAGATTAATTATAAATGTCCAATATATTTTGTGTAAATAAATCATGAACATTAATTGTTAGCATGTTTCAAATTATAATTACACTCGCTGTGCCCCGCGGGTTCACCCGCTCTCAAAGGGAATAATTTTTGCAACATTTTTAATTGATGCTTCTGCGTCCTATTTGGTGGTAAATTGATGTGTTAGTAGCAAATAGGATTACTCGATAATTGGATTATCCAACACAAAAATAATTTTTCGATTCGAACCAGTAGTTCCTGATATTAGCGCGATCAAACAAAAAAAAAATCTTAAAACAATTTATAACAGCTTTATTATATTGCGTAATTTAATTAGATACGCATAATAATTAGCCCATTTATATATGAAACGCTTAAGTCTCCTAATGTCACGCCAATTAACACGGTAAACAATACCCAACCTACATTATATTATTTACAATCTAATCGTGTCTCTTCTGCTGTACCAACAACGTCCTTACCTCAACCGCTTGACCGAAGTGATGTGTCGCAAACTGATTTAAAACCATTACCATTCCAATTGTCTACTAAACAAATAGTCAAGTGTCAAATGTTACGAAATTAATCGTTGAACTAACTAAACCTTTTTCACTTTCTCGTACTGTTACCGAAGACCATGAGCCAACCGTATTTCTTGCTTATTGGCAAACCAAAGTGGAAGACAAAAAGCCGACTATAGCTAAGATACTCGACTTGATCCATAAATCCATTCTCTCGTCTCAAACATCCCAAATAGTTGCTATTCTCAGTTGTCACTTGAAACGGCGCTTGCAAATCTCCTCGGACTACGTTCATCCCCATGATGGCCATTTGGCATTATTTTGTGAAATATCTTGTCACGAAACCCTCTTGACGATCTACATAATAAGTAGGCATCGCGTTTGGTACGTTACGAAGGGTGAAACGAGGGTGATTGGTGTGACAGCTAGGTGCGGCACAGTAGTCGTTGATGCGGCGATGCCCGTGCTGTTTTACGAGAGGGGTGTGCCGTGACGCGGGCGCGCCGCTAATTTTGATAAAAGCATCGCTCGGCCGCGCCCGGGACTCCTCCACACGGCGACAAGGCCAATAAGCAAAGAATGAATTATGTGCTTTCAATACATTCACTGAGATATAAATTATTTTTATCGATAACTGTCATTTGACAACTGACTGTGTTTAGCTTTTTGGGTTAATAGCTGTTAATTAAAACTTGTTACTTGTTGTTGTAGATAGATAATAAAAAAGGATTATGCTTTTTTTACAACCTTTTCTGGACTATATTTCTCTAATATTGGTGATTAATAATGTTGTCATGATTACAATGGCGCTATTTTCACGTTATCATTTTTTAACAAAACTTTAGCAGCTTTTAGGTTTTTTGGCATTTACTATGTGATAACAAACTCATTATAGATACACCTACAATATTGAAGTTAGATTAGTCTTGACAATGTTGTTTTAAGGGATCAAAGTAAGTTAATTTAGTAAAATATTTTAATTTTAATATGTCGAGTATCAATACTAAATATATAAAATTGTAGTATTGGTCCCGGCAGGGCGTGAGTTAGAGTAGGCGTGGTCTTGCCCCGCCCAACTTATGCCCGCCTTCGCCCTTTGCCAACTTTTCGTGAAAATGTAGAGGCCTTCTATTCCAAAGGCAGCAGGAGGTATCCAATCAAACAGCCTAATTAAAACGGGAATATAACTTTTTAAACGCAGCAATAGTTGCACACTCAAACACAAGCTGTTTAATGGAAAAAGTTAGCGTTAAAAAAAGATGAGGGGGTTCTTATTTACGTGTCGTGAAAATGATTTCGTCGGAATTGATTACATTTAGCTTGAGATGACAAAAGAGATGAGTATTATCTCAGCGGTAGCCTGCGGGGCAGATAAACTTGTTACAGCAAGATACACGCCAACCACGGCCCAAAGACACTGCGAAACCGGGAAATCTCTAATGTCGTTTGGCCTTCCGACCCCGAGCAATGTTTATCCTGTATTTTTATTAAGTATCAATAATATTCGCAATTCAATTGTTAACTTTATCAAATCGCAGACCTCTATAACGCGTTATAACAATTCAAACTTAGGTTTAGGCAAGAATTATAGGGTTAAGAACCAGATTGAAATACTAATGTGGATGTAAAACGTCTAAAGTCAATAATAAAAACAAAAGCTATACGTACCTATGTCGTCTGAAATCAGTTTAAAAAAATCTCAGTCTATTTATAGCCAGACCCCTCTTTCCCAGTGGGCACTTTGGGCAAGTGCCCAGGGCCCCGCGATCGATAGGGGCCCCCTCAGATCAAATACAAAGTACCTGATCCTGTCAGATCACCAAACGATAATCAAGATTTATTACCAAAAAACTTATATAATTCGAAGAAATCGAACCTAAATTACCGACTACAATACGAAATTACTAGCTTATAAATGCGTGAAGCTATTCTAGTCTCGCCCAAAAATTAGGCTTTCCGACTTCAGCATGCTTAGATCAATTTAAATTGTATAATGGTATAACTAAGCACATACACATTTTAAAGAAAAATCATCAGTAGTACACTCATCAGTTTGACTCGCTCCATTAAAATTGAGCGAACGAAGCGAAGTATGAACCTCCAAGTTTGAATTAACCATTTAACGGAAATTTGGGACTGTATATTGGAAAGAATAGACAAAATAAATAATTATCTTCAGAAAGAAGCAATAACACTGGACGTTGCAAATAATATGTTTACTTCACTTGATGATTTTATTATTAACTTCAGGGATAAATTTGATTACTTCGAATCGTCTGCCAAAGAAAGAAACCCGGGATCTGACTACAAGGACCTATCTCAGAGAACAAAACGCAGAAGTTCTCACCAGAGCTTTTTTGATGGCTCCGCGCCGTCAGTCCAACTGAATGGAAGAGAGAAGTTTAAAATAGAAACCTTTCTTCCTATAATTGATACCCTCAGCGTTCATTTAAAACAGCGATTAAGTTCGTATAAGAATATCAGTAAACGTTTTGATTTATTTTTTCGCTTGAAAACTCTAAATTCTGAAGAGTTGAGACAAAGTTGCAAAAAATTTGCTTAATTTTATTATGAAGATGTTAATGAGAAACAGTTAGAAATAGAATGTTTGCATTTAACAGAATACTTGAAAATTTTTAACAGTGAAAATGAGGATTGTATATTAAAAATATATCAAATTTTGAAAGAAAACAAAATTGAAGACACATTTCCAAATGTAGAAATCGCATTGAGAATCTTCTTAAGCATGATGGTAACTAACTGCAGTGGAGAACGCTCCTTCTCCAAATTAAAAAGAATTAAAAATGAATTAAGAAGTACAATGCTTCAAGAGAGATTAACCAGTTTGTCGCTGATGTCCATAGAATGCTAAAAAACATTGATTTTGAAGAAGTGATTAATGATTTTGCCCATCTGAAATCTAGAAGAGTTCCTCTTCAAATAACATGGATTTTTAAGCACTAATTGTAAATACTAAAAGAGTTACTTTTGTGGACTCTATTATATTTAGCTATTCGTTTCATGTGATTGTTAATAAAAAAATTGCCTTGTTTATCTACTTTTTTGTCTATTCTAACAAAATAGTGTTCTGTCAAAGTCATAAGGGCCCCATTATCCTAATATGCCCAGGGCCTCCAATAGGTTAAAGACGGCCCTGTTTATAGCTATTCAAAGTAACTCAACTACCAAATTAACTATTAGGTATAACATAGCGATATGATTTTCTATTTATGCAGCGTTTTTGTTGCACACGGAAACGGATAATTTTTCGGAATAAAACGTAATAATTATTATTAATTATTACCATACGTTCAAAGTTCGCCCAGTAGTTTATGAGTATACTAGCGACTCGCCCCGGCTTTGCACGGGTATAAAACATATATAAAATCCTTCCTCTTCAATCACTCTATCTATTAAAAAAAACCGCATCGAAATCCGTTGCGTAGTTTTAAAGATTTAAGCATACAAAGGGATATAGGGGAAGAAAAAGCTACTTTGTTTTATACTATGTAGTTATTAATTATATACAAACAAATATATATATCTTTCTTCTTTATAACATTAGTATAGATTGTAAATATTTATTTTTAAGAATTTTATTGAATATAATTGGTAGGTATTTACTATTATTCGGACAGATTAAGTAAAATATCGAATTTTCAGTATATTATCATGGGAGTCGAACGTTAGGTTGAATTAGGAAGGTCGGTTGTGGTAATTTTTATACCTTAATGGTAAATTGTTGTTTTTCTTGCTTATTCATTGTTGTTCTTTCTGATGAGCATTCAAATACATTCTGTGTGCCATCCCGGTTTATCCCCTCTAGGTATCATATTCCTAGGTGAACTCGCCAGAGAGAGAACTTAGCAATAACTATTTAAAAGAAGTTGAATGTTATTGGGCGCACGTAGCGGAACCATCTCGTTTCTAGCGTTAAAAGGTTCTTGTTGACGTAGCGTTCGATTTGAGAGGCACGGCTACATTCACGTTCTTATAATTGATTGCTTTGTCGCGTAATTTGTTTGCCGACGCCTGGCAAGTGCTATTCTCGCGGGAAACGCAGAGTTGTACCTCCTCTCGTCATCAGGTTTGTAAATAATAAATGCTATCCGACGCGAAAGCGCTCCGCACTAGTTTCTACCTTCCCAGCGTGACTCAACATTATAATAACCTAATATATAATTAATTGCTTTTATAATTTACGATCCGGCAATGAAACACTTGTTTAGATTTTAGCGATAAAACAGTAAAACAACTAAAAATTGATCGTGTACGTGCTATATACATATTTAAAAAAAACAACAGTTGTTTTGACATTAACACCATGACTTAAGGTTTGAGTTTTTTATCTTGCAAATGCAAATAGATGCCGTCGCATCGTGCCGTAGCGTGAATATACATTTGGTAGCTTTGTAGCATAAAGTAAACGCAGAGCCGCGCACGTGTCTCACTAATAACCATGTAATTGGTATCGAAGCTCGCCGTAGCCGGATTAGTGAACGTCTAATTGAATGCGAGACGTTTCCTTGCTTCCACCTTGCTGCGGCAGAGGCGACTTAATTTTGTTGCGGTCAAGTTTCGCCGGTGTACGTGCACGGGAGCGCCGCACGCCTCACAATTACAACAAGCAGATGAATTAAATTGCCATGGAATCCGGAGCCGTAGCTGGAGATCAAAGGCGACACCCCGACCGAACGAGACTGGGATTTACCCGCCGCAAAGTTACGACGCTAGATAATCATTTCGTGTCAATTAGCTAATGAAAAATAAAATAGGCAGCCGGAATGTGGAGGAGCTCGCTAATTAAAATTACGACGGTGGAGCCGGGCATCTGTTTGGGAATTTTGTCAACTTCAACTTATGATTCATTTATTTATAATACATTGTGTTGCAGTGTCCTAATCAAAATGAGTTAGAGTAGTAAAGTTTTTTAAGTCATGTCGGCTTGATACTAACTCATTTTTATAATAAAATCTTGCTTTATATACAATAGCCGGACATCAAAATATCATTCTATCACGTATTTAGTAAATTCACATAAATAAATATTATGTCACGTAATTCTTTGAAGCGCCATACATTGTATAATTTGCATTGTACATTTTTATTATAGGTTGGACTTACTTGGACCTATCCACTCGCACTTTTTTGTCCTCATTTTATGAATGTTTGAAATTGCAACCGTGCGTTGTTTAAAGCACTGTATGTATTCATATCTGACACGGTTACATGTTTTTCTTGTTACTGAGGTTTTTGGTTTCGATTTTCTGAAAACCCGAATAAAATAATCACTCCGAAACATTACCACAATTACCTCTGTAGCATTATTGTTATTTTACAATTCCGAAGAGGGTCAAAAGAGTAATTCCTCTATCCAATGTTTTATGTTTTTCGAAGGAATCGTAAAAGTAGCAGTTTTATGGTTAAATAGTTTATGTGATTCCCTTAAGAAAATAAAAATACAGAAACTAAGCAGAAATCACACTAAATTTACCAGAATAAACAAAGCGTACCTACCTACTCAAACTAGAATTTGATAATCGTTAGATGAAAGATTGTATGCGCGGGCGTTATTTTACCTGGTGGCCAGAGAAGCAGAGGCAGGAACGGTGTTTGTATGACCAATGTATCATGATGTTTACTAGCCGCGCGGGTATCTGGAAGTGAGCCAACTAATCTCTTCCCAACAGGTAAACCAAACGGCTACTTTTAGATGACATCACACTCGTATTAAACACCTCAACACACGGTCTGATTAATCTCATTCAAAATATCTCATTGACACGTGCTATTTTTATTTGCATAACATGATTAAAATTCATATTATGTTGAAAATGTAGTGAATTTTACTAGAACTAATTTGATGTTTTGCATATTTTTCGAGTATTGTAAAAATGAAATTAAAACGAATGGGATGATTTTACTTCCTACTGATACTTACTAGGAGCGTTTGCGTTTATTTTTTAGTATAATATAAGTAATATTCGCTCGACTACGTTTTATTTGCTAAAGCTTCAGAAAAGATAATACCGTAAGCCGGTCGAGGCACATGCGTCGGACAGCAACGTGCCTTGTTATTAAGTTTTTAAACGATTGTGTTAATTAGCGCGTTTCTCTTCGGTCAGCCCTCGAGCGGTGCTCTATTTATTAAAAAAAATATACGTTTCTTAATGGAATTAATTAAGTTGCAACATAGTTTAATGTCTATTAAAATATTCTCTCGCCCAGGTAGTTAAATCTCAGAATCTGCTCTGTTTCGCTTAATCGAATGAGCTCAGAAAATATAATGGATTAATTTTGCTTGTTGCAGCAATTGTTTCGCACACAACAGGCCGCGGCGGCTGGCGGGCAGGCGGCTGCAGCGCAACTTCAGCTGCTGCAACAACAGCAACAACAACAGTTCCAGCTGCAACAACAACTAGCCGCGCAGCAAGCATTCACGCAAGCGCCGTACGTTATAAACGCTGGTCAAGAGGGAACGCCGTATGTGAGTGCGCTGATCGCCGGCGTGCCTCCGTATTATGGCGTAGCGGCGCCGTGGGGTGTGTACCCCGGATTGGTGGCGCAGCAACAGGCACAGCAGCCACGTCGGCCGCTGACGCCGCAGGCGGGTGAGCAGCAGGTGAACGGCCAGGGCCAGTATGTGATTCCCTACTACGACCCCGGCTCCCTCGTGATGGGCGGCCGTAACGGAACGCCGCTGCGGCTAGTATCGCCGGGCGGCGTGCTCGCGCCGCGCCAATACCCGCCGGCGCCCGCACACGCGCCCGCCACGCCCGCGCCGCCGCAGCCGCAGCAACCGCAGCAGACGCAGCAGCCGCAACCTGGTATGTGTACTGTATTTATGATGCATATTGTTCCTACATACCCTAATGGAGTTCAGAATTGACACATTTTACATCTCATAACTTGTTATTAATATTGATGAAACACGTGGTTAAAAATTATTTTAAAAAAACAATTTTTCCTAACATGCCATTGAGTTCTTGTTTGTACATAAATTCACACCTCTTAGTCCATAATTTCCCATCAATAATAACCACTCATAATACTTGAGATAATAATATTTAGTTGACGAAACTAAAATTTCTGTATATACCTAATAATATATAGTTATGTTGAATGCCTGTCTTGCTCAAACTTAGTAGTTTTTTAGACTAGATGTAATTTCTAAAAAGAGAAAATTTAAGCAAGTCGATTGGAATACGGCAATATTATACCACTTTATTGTCTTTTTCACCGTTTTGAATTTAACTTCAAAAATATATTATATACGACTGGTTAAATTTTCATGATGCATCAACTTGTATAATATGTTACATAACGTTTGATCGAATGTTAAAATGTACATACCTGTCGACGTGTTGTAAATAGTGGAGCTCTCGCAATCATGATGCGAGCGATGTATGTTGACTGTTTCGCTGTTTGCGTTTGTGGTAAGACCGAGTCCCGCCTCAGAGATGGAAGTAAGGTTATGGTCAGCATCGGTGGCGTACATCGCTGGCCGGTGAGTGAGCAGTAGTGGTGAGTGGCGCGTGGCGGTGGTGTTGCAGGCGGCGCGGGAGGCGCGCGGCGGGACTCGCTCGAGTTCGGCGGCGGGCCGGCGGGCGCCCTGCAGGAGTACGCGCGCAAGTGGGGTCAGTCCCCGCTCTCGCCACCTCTTGGAGCCGCACTAGGACCGGTCGGCCTTCGCACCGTCTCCGCTGCGCCCGGCGCCGAGACCGCCAAGTACAGGTGCCCATACTACCACCCACTTCATGTCACACACACGCACACACACACACCAACTCACCTTTCTCTTATCGCTCCCGTTTCCATCGATTAATTCAATTTGAAGATTACGGAAATAAAGTTTGAATTTTTTTAGAAAGCGAGGAATTATGGATTAGAAAGAATGTCGCGTGACGTAGGGTGATTTTGAAATAAAATGAAACGAGAGAAATTTAACAAGCAATTAAAAATTTGATACACATTTTTATGTTGTGCTAAATTTTCAATCCAATTTTTTACAAATTACTGATCATTTTTTTATTTACTTATAACATGACACGACATCATCTATATTATATACAAACCACTTGATCTTTCAGTGACTTAATTTTAAATTGTTTCAGTTTAAATATTTTTGACCCTTTTATAGCCAAGAAAATCATGAAATAGATAAAAGTTTAAAAATGTTCAAGCTTCAAAAATCTTAAACACCACACTTACATTATTATACATTTGGTTTATTATGTAAAAAGAAAAAACATTGGCATGATCGGAACCATATTTTTCGAATTCATTCATAATATTTGTGTATTATTAATTGTAATATATTCTGTAACTACTTAATTTCATGTACAGAAACACCAAACAAATCCCTACTATCAAACGACGAACATTGTACATAGCTTTGTATATTATATAGCTGTTTTGAGTGCGTAGCCGTGTACAATATACAATTTTTTATCGCAGCATGTGACTTTTTCAGATGTTATGGCCCAAGTAATAATTATAACATCAGACATTCATCAATAAAAACGTTCAATAAAGAGAGAAAGCAACTGTTGAAATAATCAAATGGTCTGGACATTATTTATAATGTTTATCACAATAAGAGTAAATAAAACAGCGTAAATTACACAAGGCGTTTATCGGCTTGCCCAAAAACAGCATGGCTATCTTCATAATGCAATGTGATAAATAAAGAAGTTCATTTAAAATTTACTTCGCCCTGAGTAGCTTGATATTATTCACAATGTCCTAATATTCATATTTTTCATAATACCCCAATTTAATACTTGGTCCATAATACATAATATATTATGCAGTACTTGTTCAAAGTGCGCCACGTGCTCACGACATGCGCTAAAATGCTCGTTGTCGATTGCAGGGCCGTCAGCAGTTTAGCACAAGGCTTAACGTCAAATGGTGGCATGTTCGGGTCGTCATCTTCGCTACTGAGCAAACTGAGTGGCGTCGGAACCATCTCAGGTTGGTACGATGTTGATGTCTGCACAATATTTCATAAACATTATTATCGACAACATAATACCTGACATGATAATATCGCACTTCTTAACCACCGACAAAAAAGAGGAGAGTAATCAAACATCTCAGTGACATTGTAGCTCCTTAATGAATGGGCCGATTTCGATGCGGTTTTTGCTTGAAAACTGATGTAATCGTGATGTATCTTGTTTATTTATGAACACCTGTTCCTCCATTTGTGATTTATTGATCTTAGCTATAATTTATGCAGATCTTTTCATCTCATAAGATATTGTTATTTGGAATGATCATGTCGGGGGTTTTTGTAAATTCGTAAAACAATATAAACCAGTGCAGTTTTAATCGATTTGAGCTATTGTTACTACACATTTGAGGCTTACGTAAAGGCGGCGGTAGATTCCTATTAATCATAATTGTTTTATGCATCGCGTAGCATTCGGTGCATCGTAATAATGAGTTACTGTTTTCAATTTAAGTGCTTTGTTTTTACTTATTAATTTTTTTTTATTAACATAAATGAAATAAGAAATTTAATATCAACTTTTAAGCTGATAAACTGCAAAATCGGTGCATTAATTTTGTAGCTACGTGCTGCGTGGCTTTGCCACAGGTGGTCGCATACTTGAAGGTAGAGTTAGAAAGTAGGTAAAAAAGAATCGCCATTGATGTTAGTAATAGTATGAATTTATCTTAGATCTAAGTATTTTTTTCCACTTGTAAAGTACGTGTTTTTAAGTAATCATGTATTGATTGAAATTTCTTCAAACAATTTCTCAAATACTCTCAAATTGTCTATTGTCATCATTTCGCTGACGTACACTTGGTACAACAAGAAAAATGTCGTATAAATTAAAAAGCAAAGAATTCGCCTTTTATTTTCTACGATATAATATTGTTTAATAGCTTGCCTTACCTTGGCATTAAACAGATGGGCGCATGTCTATAATATGGTTCCAAGAAATAAAGTGATATTTATGTTAACGCTAGAACTAGTCGGCGGTGGAGTGGGTGTGGGCGTGGGGTCCGTTGGGGCACTGGTGGGCGAGAAGCCGGCAGCGGGGAGGTCGCGGCTGCTCGAGGACTTCCGCAACAACCGCATCCCCAACCTGCAGCTCAGGGAATTGGCGAACCACATCGTTGAGTTCTCGCAGGACCAGCACGGCTCCAGGTTGTTATTATACAGACACGTAGATGGTGACGGTGTCCTAGACTTGCATTTGGATTTGAAAATGGCAAAACTAGTGTATCTGAAATCTGAATTCATATCCCAGGTTTCAATTTAACCAAAAAATATATAATTTTCTCTGAAATGAACCGGAAGGACAGACAGGCTTTTTTTTTCAGTTAAATTATAAATTACAATAATATGCCATTTAAATTTATTGATTGAAAGTATTTATTTTAAATAAAATAAAATAAATAATTGGAACTACTAACCTACATTACTCTTACTCTGATCCCAAAGTAGTTGAAGCACACTTGTGTTATGGTAATCAGAAACAACGAGGGTACCACAACAAATACATATATTTTTAGTGCACAATTCTTTAAACCTTTTTTTTTACATAAAAATATTTTTTTATAGATTTATCCAGCAAAAATTAGAAAGGGCCACTGTACAAGAGAAACAAATGGTGTTCAATGAAATAATTGGAGCGGCTTACAGTTTAATGACGGACGTTTTTGGAAACTATGTGATACAGAAGTTCTTTGAGTTTGGCACACCCGAACAGAAAACGACACTAGCACAAAAAGTAAGAATTTTTGATTTTGGCGAAAAGAAGGGTTAATTTGAAAGGAATGGACCGATTTCGATGCAGTTTTCAGTTTGAAAGCTGACATGATGGATCTTAGCTACAACTTATGAAGAAATTTTTATTTGTAATCAGCTTTTTTTTATGTTTTCAAATTCACTGAATTAGTTATTCATGTTATGTAAACTTCGCGCGTGTCCTTCAGGTGCGTGGTCACGTGCTGGCGCTCGCACTACAGATGTACGGATGCCGAGTGATCCAGAAAGCGCTAGAGTCCATTCCGCCTGAGCAGCAGCAGGAGGTGGTCCGGGAGCTAGACGGACACGTGCTCAAGTGCGTCAAGGATCAAAACGGAAACCA
This sequence comes from Aporia crataegi, assembly GCA_912999735.1. NCBI lineage: Eukaryota > Metazoa > Arthropoda > Insecta > Lepidoptera > Pieridae > Aporia > Aporia crataegi. The sequence goes on from OU538736.1 coordinate 9,568,817, forward strand.
CGTGGTGAGCATAACCCTCTTTACTTTCTTTTGTTGCCTAAGAATATACTAATAGAATTTTTAAATAATTAATAAGTTAATAGAAAAAATATTCTGCTTTGAAAACAAATGTAATTATTAGTTAGTAACTTATGATTTACATATTTCTATATTAATATTGTTTCTATAGAAATTGCCCAGTCTTTTGATGTAATCTGCGTGACGTTAATACGTGATGGTGTATGGTTTACAGGTCCAAAAGTGCATAGAGTGCGTGGAGCCGAGCGCGCTTCAGTTCATAATAAACGCGTTCGCCGGCCAGGTGTACGCGCTCTCGACACACCCTTACGGCTGCCGCGTCATCCAGCGCATCCTGGAGCACTGCACGGGTGAACAGACGGCGCCCGTGCTGGCCGAGCTGCATGCGCACACTGACCAGTTAATCCAGGACCAGTACGGCAACTACGTCGTGCAGCACGTGCTCGAGCACGGAGCGCCCGACGACCGCGCGCGGCTGGTGGCCGCCGTGCGCGGCAAGGTGCTGCAGCTGTCGCAGCACAAGTTTGCCTCAAACGTCGTCGAGAAATGCGTGTCGCACGCGACCCGCAATGAGCGCGCGTTGCTCATCGACGAGCTCTGCGGCTTCAACGACAACGCGCTGCACATGATGATGAAAGACCAGTACGCCAACTACGTGGTGCAGAAGATGATCGACGTGGCCGAGCCGACGCAGCGCAAGGTGCTCATGCACAAGATCCGGCCGCACATTGGCTCACTCCGCAAGTACACCTATGGCAAGCACATAATCGCCAAGCTCGAGAAGTTCTTCCTGAAGGCGCCCGAGCTAGGCCCCATCGGCCCGCCGCAGCCCAACCCTGGCCTGTAGTCGCCCCCTCCCCCGGCCGCTGCCGCGCCCCGCCTGCCGCCATGAATTTCATAATCCAAATTAATGAAATAATAGCAATTATAAATTGATTACTTGTACATTGATTTTGGCGCACTCGACGGCGGCGGCGCGTGTGGTCTCCGCCTATATAAATTTGTGAATATTGCGATTGTACATTTGTAAGTAATTACACGCGCTGTACATACTGCGGCAGACTGATGTACAGATACGATTACTGTGTACCATAGCGGCCCCGCGTCGCATCTCCGCGCCGCATTCTCTTAGCGTCTAAGTGTTCTAGTATTATTCCTTGTTCGTATGAATCTATGTATAAATATTTGAACGTCTCTCATTCTCGTGTAATTTATGAATCGAAGGAAAGCCGTGGTCCGATGCACCGGGCGTTTCCGTTATTTTAGCTCGTCGTAGATTAACTTTAGCTGGCCTTGGGGACCTTGAATCTTGAAGCGATGAACCGATGCGCAGGCAGTTCTCGACAATCGGCACTATAGTCGCGACTTTTTATTATTATCGTTTGTTCATGTTCGAGTCGAGCTCTCGTTTACGTTAGTTCAGCCGGCTTCAATCGTACATAGCTGATCGAATAATTTAGCGCCGGTATGTATCATTCGTCTATTATGATTTGTGAAAATGATATTTTTGTATATTTTTATGTAAGTTAAAGTTAAGTTATTTAGTGCGCGTGTCTCGCGCGCCGAACGGGCGCTGCTTATGTTTCCGCTTAGGTTATAGTGATGATTGTAAAGTCCTGTACTGATAGTTATAGTCCGAGGTCTGCCTTGCCGATCGCACGTCACGAGCGTAGCGTAGCCTCATTCCCCATTTGTAATTATTTTTTATAGGAAGCGTAGTTTCCTACGACACCTCAGATTTTCTACGTTTAGATGTAATTGAAAATAAAATTATTGTATATGGCTGTACAAAAATAAAAGAAAATGATTTGTAAAACCTGTATTGTGATGGAAAAGGGCGGCGCGGACGAGCGGCCGCCTTCGGACCGCCGCCGGCCGCGCCGCCCTCTAGGTTGTACTAGATAACGTTTATATGAGAATCCATCTACTTAGACATTAATAATTAATAAAGCATTTCTGTAATAATATTACAAATGATATGTTGTTTTATTCTATCATCACCCCTATAATGTCCTTAATTTCCTCTGTCGTAGTGGATAACGATCAGTGTAGCCTAAATATCTGTATAGATTCGCGCTATTCTATATACCTTATAAGTTATGGTTGCAGATGGTTAATAGGTATTAATATGTTTAGTATAATAAAATTAGAAATTTAGACCGTAACCATAGTTGGTGGGTTTTTCTCAAATATCTTTATTATATACAGACCATCGATAAAGAATACCCGAGATACATCATCAACGATAGGTACGTCATAACCGCCTCACTCGCATTGGAAATAAAACTAAGTTTGCATAATAAAGCTTGTCGTCCACCAGGCAGGCCGCATCGCAACGCAAAAATCCGCTTGCTATACATTTTGCATGAAACTGCGTCCACTAGAGACGGGGCGGGCCGCTCCCCCTCTAGTAGACTGTAGCTCGCTTGTTATACGTACGACTGACTGTTTAAAGTCCGCCGATGCGGCGCGGATTGCCTGTATAGTGGACGCAGGACGCAAAAATGGGCGTCGTACCGTTGCGATATAGATAAATAAAATTGGTATGTCTTGTAATATTAAAATAACCGCTTTTTTACTAAATGCATATGGATGTACGCACGGTACATACATATACCAAAATATTTTTTTACAATTTTCATCTGTCTATTCATTCCGGTTAATCTCTGAAACGGTTGAACCGATTTTGACGGGACTTTAGCTATAAATAAATGCTAGCTGATGTAAAGAAGCGATCAGACGACATGATTCATCGAGCTCTTTAGATTGGGCGTTCTGATCACACTACACGATATCGCCAGCCTAACTCACTCGGCAGCCAAACGTCGAGCAGTGAAGATGGCGCCTACGCTTCCAAAGTATCAGAAACTTGGAATCGCTCTCGCAGCAACAGCGGGTATAGTAAAAAAAAGAATATAATATTATTTAATTATTAATAACAATGATAAGATAATTATAATAATTAAATAAATTATAATAATAAAAATAATAAATTATTTATAATTGAATTATAATAACTTATAAAAAAAATTATAATAATTAAATAAATTATTATAATAATAATTAAATAAATTATAATTTTTATTAATTATATACATACATATAATATTATCTCTCGCGTTGCGTAGCCATTTTCACGTCGAAGTTCAAACGCCGCGCGGCCACTGAGGCCTGAGCCCGTGTATAAAAAGGTACTCTGTGCCACAACTGAGCGCCCTAACCGCAATCAGACGACACGATTCATCGGGACTTAGGCCGGTCAGGCACTAACAGCGATCATACCACTCAATCCATCGGGACTTAGTGCACGATGAATCGTGTCGTCTGATCGCTGCTTAATAAGGATCTTAGGCTACTTTTATTTTAAAAATTAATAGAAATTTATTATATAACTGTACAGAGCCACCTATCGGCGAGTAGTAACAGCAAGAAACTACATTGCGTGTTTGGAATTAAATTAGGCTATCATAACGTTATGACAAAAATTACCGCGAGGCACAGCTAGTATAAAATATGAATACCTTACTGGACAAAGGCAAATTTAAAATGCAACAAAATATTAAAATTAAAATTTATTTTCAGACAGTGCTAATCTGAATTGTTTTATCATAACAAGCAGCGTTCTGGTGACTTATTTATCATCCTCCTTCTCCTTAGATTCCTTGGACTTAGGTTTAATGCTTCGCTCACGATCGCGAGATCGTTCACGGTCACGAGAGCGCTCACGTGGCCGCGGCGACCGTGATCTTGACTTGTGGCGGCGTGATCTAGATCGCGACCTTTCACGTCTGTAAGACCTGCAAATTGTATAAAATAATCATTAACTAAAATACAAGTGAAATGGAAGACAAAAAACCAATGATATTTCGTAACCAGATTTTCATAAATTTTAGCTAAGATTAATCTTGATCACGTCAGCTTTCATACAAGAAAAAACGGTTTGAAATCGGTCCAATCGTTTAGGAACTACAATGCCACAGATACAACAGACACGTCAATATAAGACTCCTTTTTTCGTCAGGGATGAAAAATAAGAAACCAAAGTTTAAAAAGTATACCATAATTTCTTGAAAAATGTTAAAATATATATGTGAAAGTATAAAAAGTAACTGAAGTACCGGAGTGTTGTTAAATATTGTTTGTTTATAGTTAAAAATATACGTAATAATATCATATATAAAGCCTTACAGTCCACTATAGTGTCCCCGTGACTTTACAATATCACTAAAACCCGCACAATATCTGCGACATAATAAATTACTCACTTTTCGCGTGATCGGTCCGGTTTGATGGACCGAGATCTTTCCCGATCTCTATCTCGGTGTTCCCTTTCGTCCTGGAATGAAATAATAATAATAACGTAATAATTGACCTCTAGCAATTTTCAAGGATGTGGAAAATCTATTTAGATTTTACCACGTGACACATGTTAGAAAAATTTACAAAAAATCGACACGACTCACATTCAAAAATGCATCAGGAAGGCAGACACAAAATCATGTGTTATATTAACCATTTACTTACGCATCCCTAAATAGTAACTCACGCGGCGCACGTTGCATCGCGTCAGCATTTTTGCCTCGTGGGACCTACTTTATGAAATTGTAGATATTTTTTATTCATTGTAACTTTAAGTTTACTTTAAATATAGTTTTTAAATCCATTTTGGTTTTCTTTAGAACGATCGGCTGTGATCTACGTAATTCATGATAACAAAATTAACATCATTTAAATGTCAACAAAAACGGCATATCGAAGATTTTCTTTCCTGTCCAAACGTTTAGAATATTGAAAGGTCAATCTTGCAATAAAACTCTTAACGAATGTTATGTTAAGATAATCAAGGTCTATTATGGTAATAATGTTTTGTAAATATTAATTGTTGTCGAAATAATAAAAGTTGCCTACATCGTCTCTTCTGTCCCTTTCGCGGCGATCCCTCTCCTCGCGTTCTCGGATGCGATCACGATCACGATCACGTTCTCTGTCTCGGTCACGGTCACGTTCATGGATGTGTGAAGGTGGGGGATGTGGCCTGAAGGGAGAGTAGGGCGCCCCCATCGCGTGCGGCGGAGCGCTCATGTGCGGCGGGCCCATAGGCGGCGCAACCCCCATCGGAGGTCCCATCGTAGGCGGGGCCATAGGGCCCGGGGTCAGCTCCTTTATCTCCGATGGTGCCCAACCGGTCTGTTCTGGTGCAACTAAAGTATAAACATAAACCAACTGTAACAGTTTTAAAAAACGACTAGACCATAAAAACATAGTGTTTTATTCTGAATATATTCAGTGTTTACACTAAAATTTTATTATTTAAGTTTCAAGTTTGTTTGGTTTTTATTAATTTGTTTAATTCTATCAATATTTTAGGTGAAATTGTTATAAAATATCAAGTTCCTAGTAACACACCCCAGACTGGTTCCTGGTAGTTGTTATGTGATGGATAGAAGTGTTCCGGCGGCTGGAAGTAATCCGTCGGTGCTCCGCCCGAAGCGCGACTGTACTCGCGCCGCTCGGCCGTCATCACCTGCACCATCATATTACCACTCACACAATACATAATATTACTCAATTTATTCGAACTTGTAGATGTCTAACACATAAAAGTTAATTTATTTTTATGAATTCTTAACGTTCGTTACTTAACAGTTCATTTGTATAACTCAAACACTTTGAGATACTGCGTATTTTCTTTACAGGCAAGTAGGTGAATAGTCACCTGTGCCCACCCAACCGAAACATTTAGTTGTTTTCTCTGGATTCCAAACTCCGATACAGCACGCAACCGCGTAAAGCACTAAGCCACGAGGCGGTAACTTTTTAAGTAAGTAAATTGATGAATCAAACAGATCTAATGTTATAGTGTAAATCAACTTTCAATACTAATCTATATTTATTTAAATAAAATTATTTAACCTGTATAGTATTTTCTCTTGCTTGATAATTATTCTGCATTGGAGGAGGACCATCATCATGTCTCGGGGGAACTGTTTCAAATTAAGTAAATACAAAATGCTGTTTTACACATGTAATAATATGTAGATGCTAGATGTGTTTACCATTTATATTTGTCGTCATTGATGGTCAATTTAAAAATAGATACGTTTTAATTCTCTTAATTAATCGTGGCCCAACTGGCGTTAGGGGTGTCCATGTGCGGTGGACCGCTATTCATAAGTAACTCGTGTGCCTCCTAATTCATTAAAAAAATATGTGTGTATGTCGATCGTAGAGCATCGGAGCTCCTAAACGAATGGACCGATTTACATGTGGTTTTATTGTTCAAAAGTCGACGTCATTGAGATGTATCTCAGCGACAGGTAATGAAAATCTGTTCATCGTGATGACCTCATTTTTTTAAAAATTATCTTCAATTTGTTTCCTCATAATATATTTGTTAATCCTTACTAAGTTATTATTTATCACATGAAGATAATATGTATATGTATATATATGAATAGTATTTTACGTGTGGGTCTCCGCATGTCAGAAGTAGCGGGACCAACATGTAGGCCTACCCCAGCTTCATTGACGCGCATACGACGCTGTCGCTCGCAATAAGCACTCCACGTCACCTCATTGAAACCATAGTTGAAATAATCTGCAAATATTTCAATATCCAATAAATTATTAATACTATAAAAGTGGTTTGTGGTTGTGTTGAAAACACTACTCTCAGGAACTAGGATTGGATTGGTCCGTTTATTGAGAATAGCTATAAAATGTCACTGTACAACAATAGGAGAGGAGCATCAATGAAAATGTAGCAAAAACAGGCAAATTATTTCTTATGAGAGCAGTTATACAGCTAGTGTTTTATTAAAGGTGTTCATTCTCAAGTAAAACAACATATAATTTTTAACAAATTTACAAATGAGCTTAAGTATTGCTTACCAGCAACCCAGGTGTAGAGATTTGCATAAAGTAAGATTCTTGACAAGACTCACTTACCAGAAATATCTGCTCCGGGCTTGTTCCATGGTTTATCTTCAATGGTATCAATGTTGAACTCAAGTGCTGGCACTCCATTGATGCTACCAGGACCATCAAGATCTTCAAGAGTAACCTTACCCCCAGCTGTCGGGCCTTGTCTCGCTTTCTCACCCCCTGATGCTACTAATCCAACACCTCGCTAAAATTTTATTAGAAATAGTTAAATTTTTATCAATGAGGATCAGTACCGTTTTTAATTGAGAATGCAGATTTATAGAGCTAAGAAATTCTTAACATACAGTGCAAAAACAAATACAGTTCTACGATAATAATTGACGAAGTTATGACCAAATTATGAATTGATACGACCAATAAAAATGGCTCTTAATGCCGTCAGAAGCGAGCAGATCGACTTCAAACAAAAGAGATAAGAACTATTCTAATATCCAGTCACTTTTACTATAAGTACCTAATCTACCTATACAGTATATACCTATATATACTACCTATAAAATAAGTTAAGTTTTAGTGAGTCATGGTTCATAAAAATATTGTTAGTTAACTTTGACACTTCATTTTGAAAAAAAATGTACTACACTACCCTTGGCAAGTTATTTCAAAAGATGGCGCATTTAATCAAGATTTCAAAATGGTACAACACTTGCCACATTCTTGCCATTAAAATTTTTATTTCTTATTTTTTTCAAATTGAGCGCATTTCAAAAATAATAATTGATCCTTTTTTATATTTAACTGATCACAGGACTTGAAAATAAATGTCTTTTATCGCTGAACTGAGTGATATGGATTTTTATTTTTCCCAGAACTGGTATAACTTGGCCTTTCATCCGGTTTCAGATTATTGTTGAGTTTTGGGACACCCTGTATAGATACTTGACGTAAAAAATAAAACTCCTGTCCAAAAAACTGTTTAATGCAAACTGTTTAAGTCATGGGTACAGCTATATAATTATAATATGTACTACATTGTGTAAAAGGAGTATAAAATATTGCAGTGAGTCAATGTTTCTCAATGACTTTATTATCTTACAAATGGATGGATTCAGGTAAAAAATTGTGACCTTGACAAAAATTTCCTATTTTGAATAACATCTTAAGATGCTTTAACATACTTTTACATACTAAGTTATGGTAGATATTTTGTGTGTGTGTGTTTTGGGGCCATATTTCACCATAACTATGGTGAAATATGGCCCCAAAACAAGAATGCTCCTATGAAATAACAGAAAAAGAGAAATACCTTGATATTTAGGCTGGCATATGCTTGAGGTCCCGATTTAATTTCTCCAATTGTAACTTTAACATCATCACTGTCATCTGAATCCGAGTCTCCATTATCCTGGCTTTCAGCATCTCCATTTGCCTGGTCACCTCCCTCACGCTCCACTTCACCAAAATGCTCATCATTAAAATGTGAATCATCATTTCCTTCTTCATCTGCCTCTTTTTCATCTTGGTCCTGAAAATGAATAATAACAACATATAGTACCTATTTATTTACGCCTAAATAGTATTTTTCGGTATCACGATTAAGTTATGATTTGCATAAAGTTCTAGCGAAGTATGATCTGATTGGAAAATCAGCACTGTCCACATCTGGTTTACCAGCAGTAAGCTGTGCTGCTCATGGACTCTTGCTTTGATAATAATAAATAATTTTATGCTGGTTATACTGTTTTACAGTACTTAGTGTAAGAATATGTGTAAAAAAAATTAAATTATTGATAACGTATGAAATCAAAACATTATTAGGTTATAAACAACTTGATTTACTTACTCCTGTTTCACCATTAGCAGTCGTTCGCTGTTTATCATTTTCGGAATTTTTTTGTGGCGTCTCCGTTTCTTCATTTTGATCAGCATTGGATTCTCCGTACAACCACGAATCATCATTTTCATCATTAGTTGTCGTCTCAACGACAGCGTCTGCCATTTTTATTTAATCAAATTGCAAACGCCAAACACCATTGAACCACGTTGAAAATCAATATTTCCCAAATCTTAATATTGTTTTCCTTAAAAATTATAATAGCTTCAATAAAATATGTACTCAGACTATGTACCTATATATAAGTTACCTATAAGTATGAACCTACACTCTACAGGCTACATCAGTAGATTCAGTACAATTTGATAGTTATGCAGTGTTGCCAGGTCAGATTTGTAAAATTACAGTGTTCTGAATATAAAAATACAGTAGTTTGGTATGAAAATACAGTAAATCATTAAGTTAAATACAGCGTTTTACAGTAAATAAAAAAACATATTTTTTTAATCAAAATTTTATTAAATTAACTATAATAAAATTTTGATTGAGTAAATTAATCACTATCTGTGTCACTTAAAAAGGTTCATTTTTATAAATTTGTTCAGTGAAGCCTTAAGCATTTTATCGCATGGTTCAAAGTTTATACAATGATTTATATGAACTCCTTCGTATTAGTTGAATTGCGTAATATAGACTGACGTAATATAAATATTTTTCATTAGAAGGGTATATTTTACCAAAATTGTTTGTAATATAGTCATGCTTTTAGCTTTATGAAAAGTGAAGTCCCGTATCCCCTAGTTCAGGAGTCGGCAGTCTTTCAAATGAGATGAGCCACATATCAAGTTTAAAGAATCTCCCATTTTTAGGGAGCCGCAACTCCAAGTTTATTAGTGCGAACGCGCAAGTTGAATGAATAAAAATTAATGATTGTGAATAATTTATTAGATTCGTTTGATTTTTTTAGGCTTTCATTTGTGCTGTGGCATCACGGTGAGTTATTTATAGAGCCATGAAATCCTAAGAAAAGAGCCGCGGATTGCCGAGTGCCGACCCCTGCCCTAGTGGGGCATCTGCCAATGCATATGCATGGCAGATGCATTTCACATCTGTTTCATTGATCGATTTTTTCTTTAGGGGCAAGTAGGTGATCAGCCTTTTATGTCCTGCCAGACAGAGTTTTTTTATCTCCACCGAGAATCGAACTCAGGACCTCTCGCTTGTAACGCTTACCACTAGACCAAAGAGGCGGTTAAATGCTTTATATGGGTCATCAATAATTCACGGTAAAGCTCGTTCATTTTGATATGTATTTTGGTGATCATTGGAGACTCACTTTGAAATAGAGTAATGGTAAATGGCTCGAAAATCAAGTGCTAGAATATTCATAATTGTTCAAATGATCCACCACTGAAGGCATATTTTTAATTTTGAAACTGGATGTTGCTTAAAGTTACAAAATATATTCAATTAAATTGAAATAATCTGTTTTGTGTGGGTTTTCCAGATTATTGCTAATGTTTTGTTAATGTTAATTGTTAGGAACACATCAATTTAAAATAATAATGGAAACCTCACCAAACATAAATACACTTTGCACAATGACTCCTATTTACTCAAAACACATAACCACTACTCAATCAGGAATGGCTTTCCCTTCCAAGAACTGTAGAATGATTAAAGCAGAATGACTGACTGCCTGCAACCAAGCCTATTATTTTTACTAGCTGTGAGTCAAACCTCGCTCCTAATACTGAGCGTCACGGCTTCTGACCCATACCAGCCACCACTCACATGAACATAAAACCCGACAAGAGAGCTCTCGACGCCAGCCGACACAACTCACGAATGTTCGTGAGAGGGGGTCCTGCTTATAAGTGTACGCTTAAGTTTGGTAACCTATTTATTGTAGACCTTGATCTGCAGGAATTCCTAATCATTGTGTTAATAAAATAATCTATGAGTAACACTCTTTAATTTATCACATAGAAAAATTATACAAATAAATAAATTTCAATCTGAAATGTTGTTAGAATTTTTTTTAATCCAACCCATTTCGCCTCTTTGGAAACATTTTTTGCTCCACTTGCTCAACTTTCTGGGCGACATTAGCCAACTGCTCTGACGCGTTAGAAGCTGCAGCACCACATGTTTCTGCTAATTCATGTACTCCTTGTGATACCTGTAGATTGGAATGATAAATCAGACAAACAACTAGTTGTATTTCTTATTTTATCCTTGCTAGCATTATATTATATAAAGTTAAATGTAGTAGTGTAGGTAGTGTAAAAAAATAATATTTCTTTGAAATGAGTTAAGTAGTAGTAAGTTAGTTTTGTTAATGTGTTATACTATGTATATAACACATCAACAAAATATCATGTTATGCTATCTTAAGAAACAAATGGACCCATTTCATTGCTTCTATTAATCTGTTTGACATATTCTTAATTGAAATTGTCATGTCAGGGGTTTTAAAATGTCTTCAAATGACATCTTCAGCTGTTGAATTAACAATCATGATAATTTTGTAATCATTGTTTGCCCCTAAGTGATCAGGTTTTTAATTTTTTTTTTTGTTAATTTTTGTAGTGTCTGTTACACCAAATATATATAACAAGATGTAAATCTCACTAAGTCTCAATTCAAAACCAGTTTACATACATTTTCAGCTTCAACCTTAGCCTCTGCTGCAGCGGCATGCATATTATTAACAGCTTCCTGCAATTGTGGCACCTGCTGCAGTGCTTCAGATTCTAATACCGGTGCAGTCTTTAACCAAAAGGAAATTATTGATGATATTGTATTTTAATAAGCTCTGCCCTGTGTTAATTTGTAGCATGTGCCTCTTCCTCAACAAATGGCCTATCTAACACAAAAAGAATTTAGAAAACCAGTAGTTCCTGAGATTAGTGCATTAAACCAAACAAACACTCTTCAGTACAGTATATTGGTGATTAGACCTATTTTAAACATTCATAATTTTGATACTAGGTAAGACAAAGATCACTCACACATCACTTATTTTTAGTGAAGACTGTTTGAATCTGTGTAAATGAAAAGCACTCATTATATTATAGTTCCAAACTATATTCTGTTTCTCCTAAATTAAATATAAATAAAGTAGTACATGAACAGAATGTTCTCTCACCAACACAATATGGCCTTAAATTTTATTTTTAAAAACTGGTTGTTTTTTTGTCAGTTAATACATAGATGAAACTGATCATAATAATGTATATTAAAGGATTAAATTTTACCATTTTAATTTTTTTTTTAAATATGTATTACTTGCCTGTTTACATCTGTGCATACAATGACAATGGTGTTTAATGGCCGATTCTGCAGCTGCTATCTCATGCATGTTCATATTATTTTGCTGCATCTGCAACTTGAGATTTATTTTAGAAATCTTATATAAAAAGAAAAACAATTTTCTAAATATATATATTTTCCACTTCAAATAGATTGTTCAAACTACTTACATTTTCTACAAAATTGGGGTCAGTGTAGTTATTCAGTTCGCTAGCCATGTTTTGGGCTTCAGACAATTTTTCATGTCCGGCAGTCGCGCTATTTATCGCTTGTGCTGTGTTTAACAAATTTGCTGTTACTGTATCACCTTGTTGGTATTGGCCGTCCAGTAATGAATTAGAAGCCAAGCCCAATTTAGCTTCAAGCTGCTCTATTCTATTCTGTAAAACAGCTATGGGATCCATTGTATCTACTTGTGTAAAATAAATAAAAAACGTTTAAGAAATGTTAGTTCTAACTCCTAAATGAGCTTAAAATAAAAAAAAATGAACATTTAAATTTGGAAATACACAGTTGTTGATTTTTAACCAATCTTCGTTTATTTTCAGCTAGTGTTAGAATAATCAATAATTAATCAATCTATTCAATACAATAAATTCTCGGTAGAGACTACCGACTAGAGAGTTCTCAGTTCACAGACTTCAGAGTTCAGACTAGTTCAAACTTCAAACTTCAAAGTTCAAACTTAAGACTTCAGAATAGTTTAATCTTTGTTTGTTTAATTATTTGAAATCTGTGGTAATTGAACATGTTGGAACATTGAATAAAAAGTACATTGTCATTGTGAATATTTAATTAAAGTTCTCTAATGCTCTTGTATCATCTGTATATAATCATCTGTTGTATAATGTAGAATGACAGAAATGACGTTTGGTGTCGTTATGATAACAATATGACTTATGTTTTCCTACGATGGTTTCCTTTTGACCCCCGGGTTTTAGTATGCAAAGGTTACCTACCCCCTTAACCTCTATATTGTACACATACAATTTAATTATATATACAATACTCTAAAAATCACGATACAAACAAAATAAAATGCTCAAATCCTTAGCCTCAGTTCCTTAGCCACTAATTCGCATAATTTTATAGGTCTGTGGCCTTATCTTAAATCGGTCCCTCGACATCAACTATAGCTAGAAATTTATTTGGGAATGAGTGATTTTCGTAACGCCACGAATTATGTTAATAAGACAAATTTTCAGCATTAGAGGGTGTCGATAAATAAACATAAGGATCTTGTCCAGAGCCCCTTATTCTAATCACAAATGTATTGCACTAGTGCTACAGACAAGGCGGTATGGTCAAAAAACTTTAGCCAACCCTTAAGACGATTACAAAGAAAAACTATTGTCAATTCCAGCTGATCGAGTTCCTTGGTAATGGTAATTGGTAAATGGTACTACACTCAACTGACCGTATAGCGTACTAGTAGATTTAATAATATTACGGTTACTACCTATATTGTATATGTATTTATTTATTTTCTCTTGGATTTTCGTTTAAAAGTTTGTAAGTCTTCATTTAACTGCGTCTTTTTTAATTACTAGTTCAAAAATTACATTATTAATCGCTATTTATTTTTCAAGTAACTATTCGTTAACAATATAGTGTTGTTATAAATTATTCTGTTATTGGAAATTATGGATGAAGAATTAGGCGATCTGGCTGAAAATGACTTTATAATACCTTCTATAAAATATGAATGTAAGTTTTTAAATCAAACCCTAACTGATGTATTCAAAACTACTGTACAAGATGTATTGTGTGTGTTGTGTATCTGTCTACCTTGCATTTTGCAAATGGATTTTATTAAGCATTTCACATATTTAATACACACAACAACATTTACAGCCGCACTCAGTTACACAACGTAGATCCTTTGCCCCGTGCTTTTGCACAACCCCATTTTATATGAAACTGAGATGTAAAGGCAAAGTGATGTCTATGAGTGCGGCCATTAAGACTTTCTCCTAAAATAAATGTTTTTCAAAAAGGTTGGTAATATAATTTTTCTATATGTAAAAGAAAACTTTTGGGTGTATTTTATTTATTAATAATCACTATGTTTTATTTCAGATTTAGATCATACAGCTGATGTGCAGTGAGTACAATTTTGAAATACTCTTTAAATTTATATATGAAAATAAGTCTGAAAGCACTGGAATATTATATCTTGAAATATTCTTACATATTAATAATAGAGTTATTGTAAAAGAGGAATGAGCTTTTTAAAATAACATATTAAATCATTTAAATTCAACCAGGATCTAGGGGAGGGCAACCCAGGCTACAGCTCCAGGTCCTCAATAAAAAAAAGGCCTCCACAATAGAGACTTCATATAATAAAATTTAAAATTCAGACTAGTAAACAATATTTCTTTTGATATATTTTTTTGCGTTTTACCTTTACCTACAGTACTTTGTATAAACATGATTATATTAAGAGCAGAGTTACAATCCCAAACCTTGATATTACATTGAGAATGTATTTGGTTTTAATGGTATCAAATTTCACTAAACAGCTTTCATTTTCCAAAATTAAAATTAAAATAATAGGCTTCAAATCACGAGGGAACAAAATATTAAAGCTTTCTCTCCTGAGCATTAAAAGTGATTTACTTTGAGTACTGAATTTCAGCGAAATTATCAACGATTTTTCGGCGAAAAAAGCTCGAAAGATTCCGTTCGGTAATGCTAAAATTTAATTTCTGAACTAAAACTGAAAAAAAATTATCCATTTTGTTTGGAAAATAATTTAGGCCAGGGGGGGCTCCACTCCTTCTCCACTCCTTTGATGCCCCGAGAACTCCAGACTTTTATTATTATAAAAATAATTTAACACTATTTTTATAATATTAGATATATTTATTTTCCCCTTTTTGCAAGAAAATGAAGAAATTTTATATACAGATAATTTTAAAATTATTTCAGACTACATGCATGGGGTGATAGCCTGACCGAAGCTTTTGAGCAATGTGGTATGGCTATGTTTGGATATATGACAGACCTTGCTTATGTTCAAATAAAACAAGTACATATCATAGAAGCATCTGCCGATGATATGATGGGGCTGTTATATCACTTTCTTGATGAGTTATTATTTTTGTTTTCTGCAGAACCATATTTAATATGTAAGAAGATAAAGATTACAGAGTTTAATACAGAAGAGTTTAAAATTGTTTGTAAGTGTTATGGTGAAGAATTTGAAATTGGAAAGCACCCTCAAGGGTCTGAAGTTAAAGCAATAACCTATTCGGCTATGCAAATTATTGATGAACCAAAGGATAATAAGTATGAGGTATTTGTAATTATTGATATTTAATATCTACTATTATACTTTTGTAATAATTTGTAAATGTTATTTTTATTTAAAGCCTTTCTACATGTTAAGCCTACAAGACTCCATTTTTTATAATAGATGTAAAATTTAAGCAAGCATCATTCATCAAGTTGTGTTATTCCACCTTGTAGGATTATAAAGGTAAAACGACTTTGTGGACTTGCAGTTTTTATTGTAATTACTTAACGTTACACACACTTAATGTTACACAGAGTACAGAGCGCAGTCACAAACTATAGAAAACATCACAGACTACAAGGAAACTGATGCCAAAGTATTATAGTGACTATTTATATTAACACCCCCCCTCAATATAATACTTACCTACTCTTTAAACCAATCTACTTAAACTGAAACTAACAAAACAAATTCAATCTTCTAACATGTTACACATATTTATGAATTTATACAACAAGTTTTTATTAATTGCTTTTGTGAACATATCTGCAATCTGATCTTCAGTTTTTATATATTTTAAAACTAGTTTACCCTGTCTAATTAACTCTTTAATATAATGGAACCTTATATCTATGTGTTTAAGACGCTTAACACAATCAGTGTTAGCAACCATTATGGCACTCTGATTATCACTGAACATTACTATAGGGCAAAAATTCTGTATTTTAAAATCACATAATAAATTTATAAGCCAACAAGCATCAGCCGCAGCCATACTGATTGCTATGTACTCCGACTCTGTAGATGACAGACTAACACTAGCTTGCCTTTTTGAGCACCATGATATCAAACAATTTGAAAACATAAAACAATAACCGGTTGTAGACTTTCTATTTTTTAAATCTCCCCCCCAGTTAGCATCACAGTAACCAATTAACATATCATTATTGCACTTATATATCAAACAGTAATTCATAGTACTCTTAATATATCTTAAAACTCTTTTCAAAGCCGTTAATAACATGTTATTTGCTTTATTTTGGTATCTGCTTAGAATGGACACTGCTACACAAATGTCTGGTCTTGTCCCTAATGCTGCATAGGACAACATACCAATGATTTTCCTACATTTGTTTTCAATATTTTTATCAATTACAGAGTTACAATTTTCCTCTAATATTTTGACATTAAACTTACAGTCCATAGGGGTAGACATACCTTTACAATTATACATTTCAAATTTGTGTAATAAAGATTCTAAATATTGTTTTTGACTCAATTTGGTGACTTTATTGTTTAAATCCTGTTCTACTCGTATGCCTAAAAAATATGATATTAGACCCAAGTCTTTCATTTTAAATTCAGAGTTTAACAATGTTTTTAAGTCAGAAATTTCATTTTCATTGTTACCAAAAACCAATAAGTCATCAACATACAGTAAAACATAGGTATTGCCATTATTAGAATGTTTCATATATAAACAAGTATCACTTTGGGATCTTACATAACCTTGCCTCATTATCACTGAGTTAAATTTATCGTTCCAGTACTTGGGTGATTTCTTTAAACCGTATAATGACTTATTCAGTTTAACAGTATTGTTATGCCCGCTATAGGCTCCCTCAGGTAATTGTAAATAAACAACTTCATCAATGTTCCCATATAAGAATGCTCCTGTTACATCCATCTGATAGATGGGTAAGTTTAACTTAGTTGCAATTGACACAAACAGCCTGAATGTAGCCAAATTAGCCACTGGAGCATAAACTTCATATGAATCTAACAGATCATTTTGTTCAAAGCCCCTAGCCACAAGTCTAGCTTTATATTGAATACTGCCATTTGTGTTTTTAACTTTGAATACCCACTTACTACTTACAATCTTTTCACTCAAAGGTTTTTCACAGAAGTCCCATGTTTTGTTTTCATTCAGGGTTTGCAACTCTTTCTCTATGGCTTCTTGCCATTTCTTGGCATCTTGCCTTTGCATGGCCTCTTGATACGTCTTGGGCTCATTATCTTCAGTAAAAACATAATGACACTTATAGAATGAGGTTTGCTTTCTAACCCGGGCACTTCTCTGGCATTGTGATGTTTTACCTTCTTCATCATCGGAGCTTTCATCACTGAAACTTGGAACATACTCACTTCCTGTAGATATATCCACAGTTTCTTCTAACTGCGTAGACTGCTGATCACCCTCACTGGATTTTGCCTGCTCTACACTTTCGTTTGACTGTACTAACTGTTCTTTAGACCCTTGATCCTCATCTTTGAGTTTATCCGAGTCATGTTCCAATAACACCAACTGCTCTGCCTTAATTTTAGGTTGTTCAAGGAAAACTATGTCTCTCTTTATTTCCACACTGTTTTTATTTTCAAAGAATACTCTATAGCCCTTAACGTCTTCTCCATACCCCACCATTATTCCTTTCTCTCCTTTAGCATCCCATTTTCTTCTTTTTCCTTTTGGGATGTGGACAAAAACAGGGGTTCCAAATATTTTTAAATGATTTATATCAAAATACTTGTTGGTCCATACCTCGAATGGTGTTTTTCCAGGTTCATTGCTTTTACTTGTCCTGTTTAATACATATGCTGCTGTTTGAACTGCTTCTGCCCATAACTTCTTTGGTAAGCCTTTTGCACATAACATTGTTCTTGCAGCCTCGACCAGCGTTCTATTTTCCCGTTCTGATTTTCCATTTTGTTCGGGCGTATATGGCACCGTAGTTTGGTGTATGATACCACGTTCAGCAAACAAGTTTTGCACTTCCTTGTTTACAAATTCCAATCCATTGTCACTTCGAAAACAGTGTATTTTATTGTTTGTAGTATTTTCTGCTTTATTTATGAAGTTTTCAATACACTTCTTTACCTCATCCTTTCCTTTAACGAAATACACAGATCTATAATTAGAGTAGTCGTCCTTCATAATAACGAAGTATCTGGAACCTCCCACAGACGGTACCTCCATGGGTCCACATGTGTCAGCATGTATAAGTTCACATGGCCTAGTTGTTTTTGTTTCACTAGTATGGAATGGCAAACGACTTATTTTTCCTTGCAAGCAGCTTTCACACTTTGCTTCGGTATTGTCTTTCACAGAAACGTTGTTGTTCCTAAGCACGGCCTTCACTTGTAGCAAGTTTTGGTGAGCTAGTCTTTCATGCCAGTCTTTGAGACTTGATTTCACTTGAGCCATATTTGCTCCATCGCATTTGTAACGAACGTCCAAAAAATACATATCGCCGATACGATTAGCCATCGCACATACTTTGTTCTGTTTAATGAATTTGCACAGGTTATCATTTGTGATCACTATGTAACCTCTATCTGTCACGCAGTTGACAGATAACAAGTTTGTTTTTAGTTCTGGCACAAATAATACATTGTCTATGGTAGTGTCTATCCATCGCTTTCCATTGTGTACTTGCAGCGCCACCTGTCCACAACCATGTGCACTTATCGAATTCCCGTTACCGACGATCACAGACTTATTTGACAATGGGAAATATGTCGTGAACAGGTTACGATTGTTGCACTTAAGCTGACTCGCACCAGAGTCCACTAACCACTGCGATTTTTGAAAATATCCACCCGAAATCACGAATGCATTACTTACGTTACTGTCTTTTTCTTTGTTTTTCTTGAACCAGCACTCATTTTTTATATGTCCCACCTTTTTGCAGTAATGACACTTTTTCACCGGCCTCTCATCACTGTTCGAGTTGTTATTGTTTATGCGGTTACTTCTACACTCACTCTGGAAATGTCCAAGTTTACTACACTTATAACACTTTACGTTTTTCTTTCCTAATTTCTTTGCAACAAAAGCCGCCGCTGATTGCTGAGACACGTCCTGACTATTCTTTAAGCGTTCCTCTTCTATTAGAAGCCGAGCAACGAGATTGTCATAGGTTTGTTTCTCCTCCGGTGCAGATTCCCAGGCGGAGACAAAATGCTTATAATCGGCTGGAAGCGACATCAACACTTTTGTTATGACGAATTTCTCGGAGATGCTTTCTCCCATCTGCTTTAACTGATTCTTCAATTCTTCGATTTTGGATAGAAATGTGGACATGGGTGTTCCATCTTCATATTTATACTGAAAGAATCGTTGTTGAACAATGTGTATGCTAGTTTCCGATGTTTGTTCGTAGACACTAGATAGTTTTCTCCACATTTCCGCTGATGAAGTACATGTTAAAATATGCATCATTGCACTTTCTGACATTCTTGTCACCAACCATGTTTGAGCTTTTGCGTCCAGCTTCTCCCATCGTGCCTTTTCAGTCGCTTCTTCCGGCTTTACCTTGATACCTTGAACCACGTCGAGCAAATCGTGACTTCGCAGCATAATCACTGATTGGAATTTCCAAACATTCCAGTTCGATGCACCTTCTAGTTTGATGTGTGTACCAAAAGTCTTATTTTCTTCCATAGTGTATTTATTTTCCTTCCTGCTTGTCCCGTCCTTGTAATACAAGTATTTTTCGTCCCGAGCCCGTGTGGCGTCGATCTAACCTTAAAACCGGCGTATCCGGGTTGCTGCCGTCGATAGAAATATTTCCTTTTTCTCTTATTCCACGTTTTACTTATTCCGTGGTTATGGCGCTGGGCCCATAACCTGTAGGATTATAAAGGTAAAACGACTTTGTGGACTTGCAGTTTTTATTGTAATTACTTAACGTTACACACACTTAATGTTACACAGAGTACAGAGCGCAGTCACAAACTATAGAAAACATCACAGACTACAAGGAAACTGATGCCAAAGTATTATAGTGACTATTTATATTAACACACCTGATGAGTTTAAATTAAAAGGGTATATTTTTAAGATGCATCTTTGCAAGTATTTCATAGGTGAAAAAAAAAAAAACGATAGGAACTTTATTTTCTTTTAAAACATATTTTTGTTCAGAGTGGATTTTTTTTGCTAAATGAGGATGTTCGTCTAATAATGTATCCATATCCGAACAACTTTCATTTTGCATATTAAATTTGACTGTTAAAATGGCAGATAATTGTTTTTGCAAAAAGTTGCGACTTCTCACTGCTCCAATAATCGCCCCCTAGTGAAAATACCCTTTCAACAGCAGCATTGAAATAAAATAATCTAAAAAAATATTTTAGAAATACAAATGAGTTTAAATTTATACAAATGAGTACTTTCAGAGTACAGGATTTGAAGAGTACGGTTTGCGAAAAAAGAGTACAAAACTCAGTAAATGAGTACAGTTGGTCACCTTACTATTAGGCTAAGTTCATATGACCGCGCGTCGTCGCGCGGTAGGATTATATCCCGACCTGAGATTACATGAAGAATTTTTTTTTAACTATTTTAGGATGTCTGTTGCATCTTTTGATTTTTTATATGATTGTGTTGAAAACGATTTAAAACCTAGTAAAGTTGCTATTAGATATTGCATATCACCAAAAGAAAAACTCATAGTAACATTACGGTAAGTTAATTCTTTATTAAAAGAAACAAACATTAACTTTTCTCAATCTCGTCAATAAGCATATCGACAGATACAATGTCGTCTTCGGTGGTCATTTTTTCCTGAATCTATGCGTCTATCCGTCTCAACTCGCGCGGGTCAAGAATTAGCGCGCGGGTCGGACCGCGGCGCGCCGTATCGCGCGGCAATGTAGACGATACTAGCTGTTTACTTCGATCTTGTACCGCGCGGTCGAAAGTTCCGCGCGGTCATATGAACTTAGCCTTAAGCAACAATTAAAATAAAGGATAATAGTAGTATAGCCTAGGAGATAATCTATAATTCCCGATTGAATCGAATTGAATCATAAATAAATTATAGCTCAGAGCCGTCTCGATCTTGTCAGATTTTCGAACAAAACATCTACGAAATCTGTCCATTCGGTTAGGTGCTAATATGCCACATATAGATACGTCAAACTTATAACACCCCTTTCCTCAGAGCCCGAAGCGATTTTATGGGTACCGCATTCATGCGATTCTCGGATGGATGTGAATTGTGATAGTGGTGATTTATTTATCACAACTAAAAGTTGCCGTCCTAGATTCACATATTAAGTGTTATGCACATTATAAGACTTGATTTTGTAGGAGATGATTGCTATTTTTTGTCGAACTCACAAATCCTAACCAAAAACAGTAGATTCGTGTTAGACATTATCGCACCTTAATCAAATAAGGTGCAGAAATATTTATAATATGAATTTTTTTATTTACAGGTATTATTATTAAGTTCGTCAGGACTCAGGAATATATTTTTATACATTCACAAACCACAGATGAAAGCATACAAAGCATAGACAAGTTGAAACTATGGACATCCATTAACTTTTTTGGATTCAACATTGAATATTTTTATTCTTGTTGATGTCTCTGTGAGAATTTATGGTAATATATATTTCATCTATGACAATTTATCTTTATGGTAAAATATTAAATATATCTATGAACTATTAATTATTTATTGTTATGTGCGCGGTTCGCGGTCATTTTAAAAATACGTTAAAGCACTAATTATTGTATGAAATGAGTTCACAATTAATTACTAATATTCACTTAGTTAATTGCTACTTACGAAAAGGAAAACTATTCTGTACAGATTGTGTTGTAATGTTTTGAAACTTAGTGTTATAAAGTATTCAATTAAATTTTGTATTAATAAGGTTTTGAACCAAATCTTTAGGTACCTAATTACGTTAGTAAGTTAGTTTTGAAGATATAAGTCGCAATTTTTTTTATCCTTTAAGTAAGTACTCAATTAGTGAGAATATAAGATTACGTATTAAATAATGTGTTATAAAAACGAAAAAAGTCGAAAACTTAAGTATGTAACTATTAGGCCTAAGTATATAACTATAAAAGATTCTTCTTAAGATTAGCACGTTCAACCAACAAACAAACTTTTGAGTTTTGTAAATAATATTTAGTATAGATATTAAAGTTTGAAAACCTAAATAATTTTTCAATCGAAACAAATACCACTTTTATTTTCAACTATCCATAATAGTACAATTCCACCAATAAGTTCATAAAATAAATGGCCTGTACTCGAAACATCGTCTGCGTAGATTGGTGTAATAAGTGGAGACAATTTAAAGAGCCTCGACATTAAGTTCACAATTTAAAATACCTACCTCATAAATGGATGAACAGATCTCCATAACATGTATCTAAAATCACATACGCTTTCAAAGAAAAAAAAATTGCATTGAAATCTGTGCATTTGCTACAATTCCACAGCAAACAAAGATACGTCATACTTATTCCAAATTTATTTTCTTAATAGCAAAAGGTTATTTTTATCCCAGATAAGTTTACGGTTCACGTGGGCATGTTTCCATTTTCGACGAACAACAGACAACAGCTAATCGAATATTTATTACAACAATTGTATATTTTGACTTAAGGCTTCACGACAGGACAAATATTTTGAGGTTGCCTAATAGTAAACCTATACTATATATATTATAAATTCATCAAAATCAATCCAAAAGTTAGCTAGTTTATTGGAAAAAGAAAGACAAAAATCACTATTTTAAAAATATTCAATAAATGTGTCGCTTGGGTAGGCTCAGAAGGCTGAACACTTATGATTTATGAACATGCCTGAAAAGGAAATTATAAGTGAAACAAACACAAAAATGTGTTTTACTGTAACTTTTCATTAACTGCTATAACAGGATATATTTCAATTATAATAATATATAAATTATTCACAGTGACGGCTACTTATACAGTAATTAAAATCCTATATTATAATTACAAATATTATAATCAGTCATAATTTTTTAAGTCTTTAAAATGAAAGAACTTCTTTTGGCTTCAGAAACGAAATTATTACGTGTCCCATAATGATCTATGTAAGACTTACAATAATTATTGTAAGTACTAAATTCCTGTAAAATCATTACTTAGTGTCCAACTTATTTTTTAAATGGTAGGTATCAACTGTTACAACTTTCTAGGATTTTTTAAAATTTTGTTCATCAGTTAATTTCTTAATAGCTACGCATTATGTACCTACGTATACTTTATGATGAACCTAAAGTAGGTACCTTTAATAATATTATAATAGTTAAGTATTTTGCTCTTTGTAGGTAACATTATCAAAATGTCATTCATTTTTTTTTAAACTGCTATAGAAATTTAATAAAATCCTAGTCTGTTTAATTTCTGGTTATGCTCAAAGGGTTAGGCTATCCTGCTACGAAACCGGTCGTTCAACGAAAATTTAAAAATTCGTTATTTTTTTTATGGCTTCTCAAGCGAGGGGAGGAATTTAGAAAACGGCGTCTAGGGGTTGCTTGGGCTTGTACGGCCGCTTCGCGCTTGCGCGCGTAGTTCGCGCCACTGCTACGTCGCTTGCTAGCCAGATGTTCTGAAAAGCTTCTTGTCGTCGTTTGATATTTCTGCATTTTAATTTTAAAATATTACAAAATGCGGAATTGGAACATTATATTTATATCTTTTACGAGTGATTTATTAAATGTGTAAATTGAATATGAGTTTTTGTAAAGTGTGACAATTAACTGAAAGTTATCGGGCGTCTCGGTATCCACGAGTTCACTCGAGAGTAGAAAGAAACCAACAAAGCGGCGGACATTTTATTTTGGGTACTTACTCGATAATGTAGCGTTTGCGTCGAAAACATTAAATGTCGTTTTATGGTTCTGTATTCGGATATCGTTCGCTTACACCTTTTGTAAGTATTATTAAGTTATAATAACTAAAAAAAATCATAAAATTTATATATACGCAGCACCTGGTGAGCGGTTATGAATTACGAATTACCGCTAGTCGTCGATATTTTTGGTAAAATGTCGTTGAAATAATGACGTAAGCTAATTAAGACATTTGATTACATTTTTGGAAAATATGGAAATGTACTAGAAC
The DNA here is from genome assembly GCA_912999735.1 of Aporia crataegi. Taxonomy (NCBI): domain Eukaryota; kingdom Metazoa; phylum Arthropoda; class Insecta; order Lepidoptera; family Pieridae; genus Aporia; species Aporia crataegi. The sequence continues at coordinate 9,593,009 of OU538736.1, forward strand.
TTATGATATTTTAAAGAGATTCGTTTTAAAAGATGACAAATTACAATTTCCGCGCGTAAGGCCCCTAACCTCTTCTCATTTAATTGAACTCATTTGGTCGAGTTACAAAAAATATCTGATAAAACGTGTCGTATAATATTGATGTTATTGGGGTGACAGCGATGCCGAGGGGGGTGAAGCGAGGGCAGGTGGAGGGTGAAGCTGAGGTGGTGGTACGTGTCGGGGCGTCTCCGTCACAGACCACGCTCCTGGATGACAGCCCGAGCCAGCCCATCAGCTATCACCTGCTCGACCATGGCTATGGAGCCACACCGCAGCATCAGATACGGCGGGAGGCACCGTCTGCACCGCCAAAGAATTCAGAAGTAAGTTGAACTTTTACTTGAAACATAACATTGCTGTTAAACTTGATCCTATATTTCTGTCTATTCATAGTCCAGTCAGTTTAATTCATATATTTTGTAAATCAGATCATGCTCTACATATCAGCTGTTCATAGAATAATTGTTATAATTTGTTCACATTGATTGAACATTGAAGCAGTGGAGTTTCACCAAGCAAAAAATAATATCTTATAATCCTATAATTTTAAGTCAGTTTTGATTATAAGATATAGTAAGACCTACTTTTTAGTTTTTAAGCAATTTATAAGATACTGGTAAATAAGCTGTTTAATTTTTTATTCTGCAAAAATAGTTGATTCTTAAATGTTATTTGCTTATTCACTAACATCCCTGTTTACCAGAAGTTTATACTATAATAATTGTAGTTTTATGTCAAACTCTGAAATTGACTGTTTTATCATATTGAAAACTCAATAAAAATTCACAAATTACTCAGTAATTGCTTGATTTGATTGAGTTGGTTGATTTTAATTTTTCATTTACCCAAAGTAAATAGTAAAATGTTTTAAGTAACAACAATACAGTATTTTGAATCATACTACTTTGATAATGTCTGCTTGATTTATCAATACAAGTTAATTTTATATAGGTCAATGATAAAGAACAATAATTTGGAAGTAATTTTATTAGTATGAATGTAAAGATATATTATCTGGACATAATTTTAATCAATATTATCTTATACCAAAAATTCTTGACTGTTTGATGCAGTACAAATTAGTATATACTTTAAAAAATTATTCGAGGGAATTTTCATTTTATGGACCTATTTAACACTGGCCACTATTTAGGGTCAAACACCTTTGTGGGGCTAATGAACCCAACTGTGCACATGGGGTATATTAGCAATACAATATTGCCAAAATGTAATCATTTGTCTAATTTTTTGCATTAAAATATGAAGTGGTTGTTGAATTATTTTTTATCTTTTGAAAATTAATTTTTTATACATCAATGGAAAATATATCCATGTTTCAAATATTTGAATACTTGTATGGGTATTAGCTACCTAAGTGCAAACAAAATACAAATACAAACAAAGTACAAATTAGTACTTAACATAAAGTTTTATAATATAATTGAGACAATTATCCTAGACTTGTTTTAATCTTCAAGACATAGAAGTATTGATGTTTCTCTATCTGATCATATAATTTTCTTAATACATATGTGAAGTCCTACATATGCTTAACTTGGTTTGCATGTATGGTTAAGATTATAAGTCAGATAAATAATAGGGAAGTTAAATTGATTTGTGGAAGGAAGTGGTTAGTCACTCACTTAGATAGCATGCCATGTGGACTTTGACTGACGAATCTCATTCTATGGACTGTGTGTGTGTCATTTTGTTGGAATCTGTGAAACTTTCTATCATCCAAAGAAGGTTATCTATACTAAGACTGAAGAGTTTATTAATGAACACCAGAAACCACTACTGCTTCAAATTGGATAATTATTTTGTGGTGGATAGTCTTTTTATCAAGAAAAGCTATAGTTGTATAACATTATATACTCTATGACCAATGGAGCATTAATGAAAAATATTGCTACCTGTATAAAATAAAATCCATTATGTTTATACGCGTAGCATATAGCAACCCTTTCGAAGCTGAGACGTGTTGCTAGTTTTTACTATTATATCGATCACGTGTAATTTGAATAGTAGAAAATTGTTGTCTTGAATTGACAACTTGTGTCGAGCTGCTTTTGCTTTCCGAGGAAGATCGTGATTGTCAGTTTTTGCGTATTACAGCCTTATATTACATACCTACTCTGCATGATCTATTTACATGTTTAAAAAATCGTTTTTTTTTTAAAGATACGTCTAAGCGTTGGCTGTAAAATTATTTTTAGTAAGATATCGGATTATTATCAGTTCAGCTTCAGATTTAACTAAAACTAGGTCATATTTGTAGTTTAAAAGAAAGGAGAAATTTCTTTTTTTAATAACAATAAATACTACGCTACGCTATTATCTATTCCAAAAGCCTTTGTGTCAGGATTCTAATGACTTAACCACAGATATCTCATTTAATTATAAAACCGTATTTATTATTTTTTAGATTTCTCGATATATATCAGTCTACTTTTGCGTTTTGTTGAATAGGAAAATAGAAGTAATACTGTCAATCTAGTAATAACGTTAAAGGCACACATGTCGGCAATAAGTCGCGGCCCGCGAGTGGCGAACCCCCGCATGCGACGCCATGTGTGATGTGGCCCAAACGCCATGGTGTCACGTGGGCAGGTACCTATTTCCTGCGCTCTTTCAATGCGCAACACAACTTTTTTGCCCTAGCTCATCCTCAAAGGATGCTACAGTTTGAAATAGCTTTCTCCGTTTCTCCGTTGTTAGTTTTTACCCATATTAATCGTATAAACTCTAAGGATGCGGCCATAACTTTTACTCTAATCAAATTCAGGAGACTCCATTGAAATTCCAGCCCTAATCAAAGAGAAATTCCTTAAACCGAAGGGATTGATTGCGTAAATAGTGCAAGCGAAATTTTTATTGCAAGGGTGTCGAACGATTTTTATCTTATATGTCACGCTTAAAACATCTGCTCTGATTTAGATGACGCACAAAGACGGGTAAAGTAGAGACCCCGCAAAATCGGCAATTAACAATAGTCTTGTCATATGACTTGTTAATAATATCGTGAATTTTTAAGATGTTATTGGTATTCTTTTGCCAGAGGTCCCTTCCGAGAGCTCGGCGCTTTTGTGTTGGTTCTAATTTATGTGGTGTATTGTGTACGGGTGCCCTCCCCACACGCTTCCCTCGAGGGGGCTTTGGCCCCGCGCTCCTTTAACTTGAATTAGTTGCATCGGTTTATTGAAAAATGCTTCATGCGTTTATCCCTTTCCGTGATCTACTTGCAAATTCTTTTAAGTTGTTAATTACTTAAAATGAATCGTCATTATGGAGTTGCGGTGACTCTGTGTTGTACCTAAATGTTTTCTGTGTCGTGATAAGACGTCTAAGTTATGTATAGTTGAAGAGAAGCGATTAATAATGACGTACCTGAAACCGAATATTCTTAGAGTGAGTCGTGATTTTTGTCACGTTTTGCTGTGGATGCAACAGCGACGGATAGAAAAGTCTCATTACACCTACTCAATAATTACGTAATTATCTAGTTATTTGATGATAGTATCAGGGGCTGCTTGTGTTTAATATTTACTGTGTTCATGTCATTATATTATTTAAAAAAATATCGCTAAAATATGGTTTCATCATTCACTTTATGAGACTGAGATTGAAACTTAGTAAACTGCTTTAATTTTTCTTTCTGAATTCACCAAGGGGTGTGTGCTTTTCGGCACGTAGGTATCAACAAAGCGCTATCAACAACCTATTTTCGCAACTCGCCCATAATAATGTGCTATGTTTTGTAATAGGTATGATTAATATAATAACGATATTTATATAATAACGAAAGTGTTCTCTAAAACGGGAAGAATACTGTTGTCGGCGCCTTCGTCTCTGAGAATGAATGTTGAGTCTTATGTTCTTATGGGTCCAAACAAATCAGGATTTTGTTTCGCTAGTTCATAGTTAAATTTTTCTTGTCCCTTTTTGAATTATTTGGAGTCCAGTCTTCCCAATAAGTTTCTATTTATTATGTGTATTATAAAATACCTAGACATTAAATACATTTCTTGTATCCCGATGCTCAACTATTTTATATCATTCCTTACACGGTCAATTCTCTTTCCTTTTTTTATACACACAAAAATCCTTTTTTTGTGTATATAAAAAACCCCCCAAGGCCCCTGGTAAGGCAAGGGCGTAGATACTATGTCTTTCATTGATTGTTTTACTTACAGATACGCCTTTAGCTTATCAAGAAAATGTGTTCCTCCGAGAATCAAACCCAGGACCTTTAACCCAATAAGCATTTAACGACAGATGTGTGACCAAGTAAGTGGGTGATCCAAGCGCGTCAGCGAGAACACGCTGCAAAAAAAAAATGTATGGAAATGATAAATAATAGATGTTGCAAAGTTAATAGGAGTTTCAATTTCATTTACATACAAAAAGACGGTTAAATTTAAAGTAATACCGTTGTCAGGCGGTGAAGAGGAGGCTGAACCTGAGCGAAAGCAGTTCGGGCAGTCAGGGGCACGTGGTGCCGATGAAGGCGGACTTCAAGACGCCGAAACAGAAACGAGTGAAGGTCCTCACGCCGTACAGCCGCCCGTCCAGTTCTATGAAAAAATACACCGAACGCTCCAGGTACAAATTCATTGATACAGGTAATTGTGGGTTGGCGATTTGATTTTTTTGCTCGATTTTTTTGATTGAAGTTAAATTTGGAACGCAGCTTGTTTTGAACGTCGTGGTTGTTCTCATAGTTTGCTTTTACTTACTTTTAAGTGAAATTTGAGACAATTTGAAAACCCCTCGGATCCCTTTTTATATTGATTTTAATATATTGTATCTAAGATTCATCTCGATCAAGTCAGCTTTAATTATAAATAAAAAAAACTATTGAAATCGGTTCATTCGGTTTGGCACTACTAAAATTCTTATTGTATTGGATATTCTTTTTATCGAGGAAGGCTTTATAATAAATATTAGCCTACCACCTATAGTAACGGAGCAACTATATTACAAAAGCTTAGTAGATTTCTTAAAATTTCACGGAAGAAACCACGCGGGACACACCTCCTGATATTACAATACGTGCGTGTGATATTGCAGTGATGGCTAATGGCTTAATTACATTAAATCTTTAAAACCACGCTTGTAAATATTGTTTTAGACTTAAATTATGTTTGTAATTGTTGTGAAAGCATAACATAAGGTCGTTCCGAATACCCAATAAGGCAATATTAACAAGGCCACCGATAAGATTTCATGATATGTACGAAATTTCGTTCATTTAATTTTGTTTGCCTAGTCTGTGGAAGCTTAGTAACAATTAAGAATTATCTCATGAATGAATGAACAGATGATCATAAAATTATAACTATAGAAGATGTCGACCACGTCAACTTTCAAATATAAATCCGTTTTGAAGCTGCGATGCCGCTGACAGACACGTTAAACTTATAAAACTTCTCTTTTTGCGTAACTTGTAAATCTAATATTTCTTGTTGTTTAATTAAGAATTCTTGAACATAACCCTAACTAAAGCCATCATTGTATTAAAACAAATCCCGTTTATTCAGGCTCAGGACTAAAATATTCAAAATATACAAAGGGAAATATAGAAACGATAAGGGACAATAAATTACGCTACGGGAGTTCCAAATTCATTCCCCGAATCAGGAAATCTCCAAAGCGCCTGGATCGATTTTAACAAGACTTGGATTGATATAAGCCTACTTTTATTATAAAACCTAAAACCACACAACAGTTAGTGTTATTAATAAGCAGAGCTGGGCACCGTTAATCAAATAATTAACTTCGTTAATCGCTAATCCGTTACTAAAAAAGTTAACTTCGTTTTACGTTAAAGCGTTACATTTCAAAAGATTTAACGCAAGTTAACTTTAATCGTTAATCCGTTAACACATGATAAAAATTACATTTTTTATCATATCGTCATGATAATATATTCATAAGAACTGCTGGTTTGCGTTCTGGAAGTTAACAGGTTAATAACAAAAACACAAGGTGTATAATTCAAGTGTGTAATTTAGATATCTGGCATAATGTGAATATTGCCCTTCGTAAACATTAATTTGTTGAATTTTTCGTCTGAAAGCGAGGCTCGTTTCGGCGTTAAAATATCTTTTCCCGTGGAAAAAAGACCGCCACCGCACTTGTCTGTCGGCCCGAACCTGTCCAAACGTGTTTTTCTCGGTGGCGGCGGCGCGGCCGGCAAGGTGCTTGGTAAATAGTAGGTATTGGATTAACGATTAACGGACTTAAGGTAATTTAACGGAAGTTAAGGAGTCCGTTAACATTTTTAAAGTTAACTTAACAGTTAATCCGTTAGTCGAAATGTTAACTTAGTTAATTAACGATTAACAGATTAACGAGTTAATGCCCAGCTGTGTTAATAAGTATTATAAAAATGAGGAATTTGGTTGTTGAACGTGCTAATCTTGAAAACAACTGGTTCGAATAGAAAAAATATTTTTGTGTATTGGACAGTCCATTTATCGAAGGTTGTAATAGGCTATATAGAATATATCCCGCCACGACCAATAGAAGCGGAGCATTAATGAAAAATGGTGTAAAAACTGGTCAAATTAAGGCTATCGAGAGCTGGTGAAACCGCGGAGCACAGCTAGCGTAACTAATATGCACGAGAACAGTATATATGTAAAATAAATAGATTGGATTATGGGTTGTTTCAGGTTCGACACGTCGTTAGGTATATTAACAAAAAAGTTCGTCGCCCTACTCAAATCATCGCCGAACGGAGTTTTAGATCTGAACGTGGCGGCGGAACACCTTTCGGTGCAAAAGCGTCGTATCTACGACATCACCAACGTCCTGGAGGGCATCGGGATTTTGGAAAAAAGATCGAAAAACAATATACAATGGAAGTGCGGTGAGTGATTTCACCCTTCGGCTTTTTGAAAGGGAGACGCCGTCTGTGTAATTGTTCCATATTTCTTTTTGTATTTTACATTTGGAATATTTTGAAAGATTTAAAAATCGCTAAATTTAGCCTAAATCACATTTGTAAATTATTTCAATGTTACAATTTCAGTTAAATGTTTTTCACTATCTCTAGAAAATAATTACGTCCACATAATATAAGTGTTAAAGGTTTTGGTTATTGACGTTAGGCGGCTGAAGGGATTTGGCAATATAGCATTTTTGAACTTGATATCTTGGACATAAAAGTGAAATCTAGTCTCCTGTATCAGCTTTTCTTAATACTACTATGTCTACAGGTATCGGGGCGGAAGGTCTGGGGGAAGAGAACCGCGTGCGGCGGCTGCGCCGACAGGTGGACGCGCTGGGCGTGCGGGAGGCGCGCGTGTGTCGGGCGCTGGCCGTTGCTAACCACGCCCTCAGCCGCCTCTCGGACGAGAGCGGCCAGCGGGACTACATCACGTACGCCGATCTGCGCTCCATCAAGGAGTTCAAGAACCAGACCGTCATCCCCATCAAGGCGCCGGCGGATAGTAAGCTTAACGTGAGTCAAATCTAACATTCATACAGCATAGGCGGCTTAACAGCTGTTTACATAATTTACAATCTGCCATCAATATGGCTGCACACTGAAGCCCTATTAGTAGTATGCTGTAGCCATCTCGAGTCTATACGTGGTGGTGGTGTAAACGTTCGAGGTGGTTCTAATGATAATTTCCACCCACATTTTTGATTTTCTTTAAACCCGATGTAATAAGCCAGCCTGAGTTTCAAGAAAATCGCGTTAGAAAATTGTTACTGACCCTGGGCAAAGTAGTGTTTTTATTTAGAATAAAATGTTAATTAAGACAAAATGAATTTCAGGTCCCTCACCCCGACGAGGAGAATGGTTACTCAATTCACCTCAAGTCGTACTCCGGTGAGATTGAGGTGTATCTTTGTTCCAAGGAGCGGCCGGCGCCGTCTTCTCCCGGTGAGTTTCAAATGCTCTTTCCGATTTTGTAATTATAATGATTACATCTCGAAAAAAAACCTGCATCGAAATCGGCCCATTTGTTTAGGAGCTACGATGTCACTAACAGACATGGTTTCTTTTACAGTTTGACATAGACTTCCAAATATTTGCTTTCAAACAAAAAATAATAATGAAATTCGGTTCATAATTGGCTTGACGCGTAGCAAACCTACATCCGAATTAAGATCCTCCTCCATTGAAGTCGATTGAAGATTAAAATGAAAATTATCTTTTTATCAGTAATGCTACCCTCGGATCCATTGTTAGAAGACAACAAGGCGTTACTTGCACCTCTCGTGGCGAAGATGCAAGCGATGCCCTCTACCTCTATTAACGCCAGTTTTACGTAAGTCAACAAGATTTTTTTACCATTTATCACTATTTATTGGTGACTAGCGGCCCGATCCAGCTTCGGAGCGATGCTATAAGTTGCTCACGTCATCTCGTTTACTATGAGTAGATTGTTACTAAAAATAAACAGGATGACCTTGAAATGTCAAGAGATGACGCTGACGTAAAGTTTTTTCATGGATTTCAGTGGTTTATATATTGCTTTATTGTGTACTGATATTGTTTTGTTAAAAGTTATCTAAGGATTTCACATCATGCAACACTATTGAGACAATTCTAAGTGTGGAACAACCTTTTGTTTATCATTTTACCTTCACTCAGAATCATCCCTTTTCCAGTATTTTCGATATTGGTAAACTACATTGAAAAGATAAACATACTAATCCATGTTATTTTTCAAAGACCTTGAAAGCTAATATGGTCAGCAGTTTCACTGGGAGTTAACATTGGCATTAACATGAATGCATCGTAAATTGTTTAGAACTCCAATAAAACGCGAGCCGGAGAGTGAAGAAGATCAGGCGGTCGTGTCTCGCAGCCTGCCAGTGCATTCGCCTTGTGTGACTGACCCCACACTGCCCTTACATTCTAGTACCTACAATACAATTTGTGCTGACACGCCCACAGACCGTGAGTATACTTCTTATAGATCTTGTTAAAATAAGGCCAGGATAGATGATAGAAATGCGCAGATTCATGCTTTATTCTTTTCTCGAAGTAGGCACTGTTTTTCCGGTTTAGTTTTTTTATTGTTATATTTTGGTCAATTTACATAATAGGTATATACATTGTAACTTATGTTTTATATATGAGCTATATAATTGTAAAGTTTCATTCGATGTGTGAAGTCCCGTGTCTTCTAGTGGAGCATACCCCACTGCCCCATAGGGCAGATACATTTCACATCTGTTTCAATGATCGATTTTTTCAGTTAAATGGATAATGGTGTATTTCAGACTCCGGAGCCCGAGGCCGGCTACGCAACGCCTTGATCTCGGACAGCGACTTCGCCCCCATGCTCGGAGGAAACAGGCAATTGCTGCACCATGAGGAGACGGGTAAATTATAATACACTTATATTCAAAGAGTTGTCCACAAATGTGGTCTACCACGAGAGATAGTAACGCGGCTAAACGTGCATAAAATAACCGTAATATTCATATGAATAAAGTGATAAATTCATTTATTTACGCATTATGGAAGTAATATTCTGATTTTCTTTATAAATATGTTCCCTACTTATCTTAAAAGTTACCTTAAATTTTGGAGGAACCAGGGGTTTGATCTCCAAAAATGTCTTGAATGTGCCAGTGCTTTATGATGACGTACAATATGCAAAAGTGCACAACTAACCCATCTCGCGTTAAAAGGCTAAGCGTGTAAAATAGGGAGAAGGAAGGAGTTGAGAAGATGGTCGTTTCGTACCTTGGACTCAGCCTGTGACTTGTGTGTTTCTCACATCACAGTCAGAGTTCTAGCTACGCGGCGTCTGTGACGGCGGGAGAATATCATCAATAGAAATATTGTAAGTCCATTTTTTTGCTTGCGAGTGGATGTAAACAAAACTTATCTTCAATCGACATTCGAAAACAAAACAAAAAACAATCTTAAATTTTTTTATTGTAACTTTTAGTAATTAACTTGGTACCTACATTTTTGCAGATGCATATTAGGTATAAAGTATTAATATATTGCAATGTAATGGTAAAATAAAGTGTAACCATAGTGGATCAATTTAAATGAGAAAAAAAATAGTACATATTAGCATTATTAGAGAAAACTTTTGGTAATTTAAATACATGTCAGTCAGTGGTCAGCGAAAAAGATGCAAAAATGTGTCTGGCGCATATCCCACACGCGAATTTCACTTCGTAACCCAATATGCCTTAGTTAACCTGCATAAAATATTCAAAATTTCTGTATTTAGAAACAAACGAAATTAAGTTAGTGCCTTTTTTCTCTTTCTTTTATAACATTATTGTTGACTCTGTTTTGATTCCGTCCGCTCTAGAAATAACATGGTATCACGTGCTTTCCACTCATGTAATCAGTCATTGGTGCTTCGAGCTTATTAATGCATAACAAAAATATACATTTTTTAAACTATCTCTTTTTTAAAAAGAGAAGATTTACAAAACAGAACTAAAAGTTAACATAAAACTATGTCAAACGGTTGGTTTTAAACCTAAATATAATGCTTAATGTAAAATAAATTATTAAAAATAATGTAAATGTTATGCATTATATCTATGACTTTAAATTGTTGTTATAACTTTTCTGTATCTATCTCTTATAAGATATTGTAAATAAATAACTGTATGTATGAGGTATTTTTGTCTGTTATTTAATATTAACTAGCTTTTATCCGTCGCTCGTGTTATGTTTTTCTTGATAAAAGTGTGTTATATTCGATGCCACTGATGTGTTTACAAAGTTTAATTGAAAATAGATGTGATATCATAACAAATTAACAAAACATTTTCGATATCAGTTACGATGGCACATTTAACACGGCGTTGGTCAATTTTACCATTTTAAATCTTTACTTATAAACATTGTCTTAAACGTCCTATCATTTAGATGTTAATTAACAATTATTGATATTCAAAACACGAGACAAGATGCTTTAAGTTCAGATCTAAACTTGAACAACGTTTTTTAAGAAATACATTAATACATTTCTATACTTTTAATGTCAATAACAATGTATCTAAATATTATATAAAAATATTTTATTAATTATTTTGAACTGGCTCAAAAATAAGATAATAAGTCTTTAAGTGAATTCCAGTAATAGTGGGGCATGGGGCAGACACATTTCTGTATCTGTTTCACTGATCATTTTCTTTAGAGGCAAGTTGGCGATCAGCCTTCTGTGCCTACCCAACCGAAACATTCATTTGTCCCCCCAGGATTCAATCCCAGGACCCCTACGCATCACGCACACGTTAAACCACTTAGCCACAGAGGCAGTTTGTCTTTGATTCATTCTAAATTTTAAAATTGATAAAATATTTTAAATAATCGTTTTGAAATCGTTTCGGATACCAAGACGATTCACCCCGTATTCCTAAATGTAATTTCCAAATTAAATTTAGTTTAATATATGACAATTCATGTTTTCTTGTTGTTCGAAATATTACAGTGACATAGGTGATTCTACTAACTGTAATAAATATACATTTTGGAATACGAGCCATTTTAAGTGATATGTTTGGTGATACGTTATTTCTGGAAATTTAGTAATGTAGCAAGGTGTTCTGTAGAGGTATTCACAATGAGACAAAAAAATCGGGTCTGAAAGGACAAATTGACGATGTCAATTCTCTATTAACTCACGAAATAAGATTGGGAAAGATAAAATAAAAGAAGATACATCTGTAAATACATATAATACAATTTTATAATTCACGTTGTTTCTATACGATTCTGATTTCGAATGATTCTGAGTACTCATCAAGCGGAAGATTTGTTTTTAAAGAATTAAATTTCCGTTGATTTGACTTGTTTATAAAGAAATACATAATTGTTGATGTCAAAACCGCTTGCTGCATTACTATGGCGTGTTCGTGAGGTGTACATAGCCGTGTGGGTTGGAGCCGGGGTGTGCTCCGAGCTTTATCCCGTGAGGCTGCAGTTTCTCTTGTAGCACCATGGGATTCAGCTCAAGCACTCCCCACTAACATCATCTACTAATATCGCATCCCATCGATAACCAGCGCATTTAACCGTCCACTATGTGCTTTTTGTTTAAACCTTTTTAATACGACACCCTAAAGCTTGATACCAAACTGAGTAAGATAAACAGCGCACTGTTTCTGATTTCTGATTTCTGTGACGTATTCCTTGCGTGGGAAAATGGCATTTATAACAGAAATTACATTATATGTAAGCTTTAGGTTTGTAAAAAATACTATAGGATAAATGCTATTATAACTACTAAAAATCTATTATAAACGTGGTTGGTCATTATGTACGATAATATTGAAGTAAATAAGAGAGCAAGATACATATAGGGACTCCAAAAATGTATATTAAACCTAAATGTATTATGTAGTCTACTATTATTTAAAAAAATACTCAAAAGAGGGCTGTTACAGATTTGACATGGACGACAAGGGTCTGTGAGACACACAGCTGTTTGTGCTTGTTTGTGGCAACATAGCTCCTAAATGAACGGACCGATTCGATTTTTTTTGATAGCAGATGTGCTCGAGATGGATCTTAGTTTCAATTTTTTGCAAATCCAATTGTCTTAAATTTCACTTGTTTATTAATTCGTCGTAAATTTCAGAGCCGGCTGACCTGGAGCCTTTCCTGGCGCTGGAGCCACCGATGTCGGCGACGGACTACGGCTTCTGTCTCGACCACGACGAAGGCCTCTCTGAGCTCTTCGACTTCGAGTTCTAGGCCCATCTACCTTCGAGAACTGGCAAATACATTTTGTATGCAGGAATCAGTTTCAGCTCTCGAAGTTAGATTCTCGCTCGACTCGCGAATTGGGCGGTTGTTTGTGCCCGGGTCACGTGTAAATAGTGAACTATTTTTACCCGGATCGAGGAAAAAGTTTCTACTTTTTTACCATTGTATAATTACGTGATAGATGTAAATTAACTCTTGGAGTACCTCAATCAGAATCAACGAGTATTTACGGTTTGAAGTGGAACGTGAACGCGCCGTCATCTAACGCACATATTAGTTTCCTCGAGCAATGTTCACGGCCATTGTGAGCGGACACGGACGGGGCCGAACATTAGATTAAATCTATGTTATGTTTTCCCATCTTAATAAACAGGTTTTGGTATCTCATAGAGGTGCAATTTTGTTTAACCTCCGGCGAAGTGTCTGTGACCAGTGACTGTATGTGTCTGCTGACATAGCTTCTGGTTTTTTTATTTAATTGACTAAATTTAACTTGTATTGTCCTTCATAAGAGGTGTAATGAGATATGACTTAATTGTCTTGAAAGAAGCATTTAACTAAGCAATGCGAGAACGCAGGTGCGCGTGCACGTTCCGCGGTCCGTCGGCGGCCGCGCTGTACACAGATCGCTCAAATGGCGGCGGCCGCGGCGCCTGTACATATAACGCGTAATGAACGGTGATATCTTAGCGGCCTTCAATTTTACTTGTAAAGCTAGACTAGTTCCCCGTCTCAGTGCTACGACTATCGTTTGCGCCTAAGGGAGACGCACCTTTTTACCACTTGTTCTCTTTTGCTCTGAAATTTTATTGCTTTTTCAACCAGCAGCCTCCACTCCTTTTGGATGTTTGTAAGACTCCCTTTGGGTGTTTTTTTTCACCAGTTCTTTATATTCAATTCAGTAAACTCTAGTATTCAGTTAGCACGCTCAACAACCTCCTCCGTGTGTAAATTCACGCTTGCTGCACTGTCCTTGGTTCGAATAATGTGGAAACAGTTGTTTTGGTTGGTTGTGATTTATTTTCAACAGATTTTGAATTTAGTTTCTTTAATTGCCTTTTAGAAAACAAAACGTATTGAATTGTTCTTAAAGCTGAAATCCAATCGGTGCGTCTCATTAGGTTCAACTTATCTAACGTGGCTACATTCGAATATTGTTTTGCCAAATATTTAGTTGTAAACATTTGGAGGTTATGTTAAGCTTCACGTTTATTGTCACTGTAAATAGGGGCGGGGCGGGGGCGTGGCTCAACTATTATTTCAAATCATTTGTAAAGTACAAAATGTAAAAAATGAAACCGTCTCGTAATGTAAGAAGTACATTCGGCATTTTCGCGGATATAAGGCTTGACTATTGTTTTTATTTGACTTTAACTGAGTATAATTGGTATCTCGGATTCAAGGATAATATCTAAAATTAAACAATTCTAAGAATAAAACTCAATTTTGAATTTAAAATAGTAGTAAGGGATACGTCTAATAACAAAGATTCTCCTATATTACTTGTTATTTGACTCGAATTTACACGTGAGCATCCTATCATCTACATTTTTGCCCGATTAACTGGACACGTATCTTTATATCTTATTTTCATAAATATAATAAATTTGGGAATTTGTCTTTTCAACTCTCTTTGTTTTATAATCAACTCTTATTTCCCATACGCCTTATATTCGCAATTGTGCTGTTACGCGTGCGACGTCCTCGCTCCGTATGTTAGTGTACAGCACAAAATTGTATAAAAAAATTATAAGTAAGTGCATATCAAATTGAAAAGAAATACGTTAGAGTAATGCACGGGCGTTTGTGTTGATTGTTCGGAGCGCTGTTGGGACCTGCTCCTATGAAATTACATATTTCTAAAATTATTTAAGCTATTTAAAAGCTGGTATCGATATGTTGAGCCATAAAATTTACTAATGAGCGGATCGTGTTTTGTTTCGAAGGAAATTTCAACCTTCAAAAATTTTCTAGTTTAACATTATTTTGGTCAACTGAGTAAACCTGGTTCTGACAGATTAAAGTGCAGATGCTGTTATTTTGACGTCACCAAGCAATTTTAACGAAAATGACAAACTTAACAATTCTTTGGTGACATGATTTTCAATTAGGTACTGATCTGTTTAGAATGAATACATTTTACATGGGGGAAGCCATTTTTATTTTTGAAAAAAAAAAAAATGTTTAAGAATTGTCGATGTTAATGTTAATTTATGCCTTGTCGTGATTAGCCTCTGGGTCGAAATTTTTTATTTCAGTACATATTAGTAAATGTTTGGCTCCACATATAGTCTAAATGAATGATTAAAATAATATGAGTTTACATCGGACAAACGATGCCTTTATCGAAAACGATGGGATCGTTTTGTAGAAATTTGATTTAAAGAAAATGTCATGAACCATAAAGGTTGTGGTCACGTGAAACGCTTGAGCGCTTGACTCCTAAACCACTTAACCGATTATAATAAAATTCGCACACCATGTGCAGTTCGATCCAACTTGAGAGATAGGATAGTTTAAATCTCAAATTATAGTCGCAATTTTAATTTATTGCTAATTAGTTTCCTCATACATTTTCTATGGAATGACGTTTTAGGTGACACATTATTCGGCACTCTGAAGCGATACGAAGTTCGCGAGGTCCACTAGTAATTTTATAAATTTTAATAATTCTTCTCTAAAATAGCCAATAGTTGAATTAAATACAAGAATATTGAACGAAATAAGTCAGACAAGGCGGTATGGTCGAAAAACTTTAGCCTGCCATTTGGGCGAATACAGAAAAAAAGAAACTTGAAATTTGTATTGCGAATTTGCGAAAACGTAATTTACTGTTAGAACTTGAAAGTATTCTTTATAATAATTATATTACTACTTTTTAGTTAATCTTAAAACTAGAAGTGCAAAACTTAGTAAGATGAGTCAAAAGAGAAATTCTCAAACTCGAAAATGTAATTTAGATTCAATACAAAATAAAAAGCGTACTTTATTAGAAGAGAGTGGATTAAGAATAAATTTACCTCCCGCTAAATGTGTAACTGCACTTGAAACCATTCATATCATACGAAATATTAAGAGAAATCTTCAAAAACACCCAGATTATCCCTGCAATATACCTGAATTTTACACAGACTTTGAAAAACATTGTAAGGATTTGAATATATTTAAACATTACTTGTATCCAAATATTGTAAGATCCACGTCTGAAAGTAACGATTGTCATGTAAATGATAGTGTTATAAAAGTTCTCTTAAGTGTACCTATTCTTCAAACAAAATTAATGGATTATATATTTGAAAAAGCCATAGATTTGGCTGCTGATTCAAATTGTGGGCCATGGATACAAATGATATTAAAATGTTTTTCAACTTTGAATAATTTGTTAGATACAGAGAAAATGTCTACTAACCTCATAAATTTATTAGATGTAGCATCAGAAAAAATGGTCCGTCTTGAAATAATTAATTCAATTCCTGACATAATTGGAGACCAAGAGCATGATAATATTGCTAATGAAATGAGCAGGATTATATCTGAAGACCATGATTTGATTCCTGCCATTTTAGATTGTTTGTCATACCTCTGCTTATCAGAAGAACAGTATGAAAGATTACAGAAGAAGACATTAAATATTTTAATGACTATCTAAATGTGATTATTTTCCAAATTTTGAGAAATTTCTGCTTATGCCTAGCCGATTGACTGATAGTAAATACTTAGAGGTAATAAATGGATTAAGGAATGCACTGAGCTGGCCTATGTCAATGAGCAAACCTCAAGATATTGCATCAAGCGAAGTTCTTACAGCAACTGCTATAAGAAAATCTATGGTTTCTTCAAAAAACATTAGCAATGCTTGGTATAAAATTATTGCCGACCAAAACGGTAACGATCAGAAACCCATTGATTTTATTATAATGTTAATCCTTTATTCTACTTCAGAAGAAAAACAAAAACAAGTTGAAAATATGCTTATTAAGCAGACAAAATTAAATATTTTTAAAGAAGACTTGTTTAATGAAGCCTTCGATAAGTTTAAGCCAATATTAGAAGTTAACTTGAGATGTCTAATAAACCTCACAAATTGTCTCTTTAAAACTAAGTCTAATTTGATGATTCAGGACCTTGCAGCACACATTTACATATTGATGTTTTCTGAGCTTGAAGAATGCCGTCAAACAATAGTTGCTGAGTTACTTCAACTTGCCTTAAATTACAAACAATGTGTTATGAATATTTTAATTATTTTAAACAATGTTGCAGTGAAAGATATATCAATACTCAAACCTCAGAGTATACAAATGTTAATGTTGTTGGATAGAATGGATGATATGAACTTGATGGAAATAAAAGCTGCAATGAATTTGTTGTGTTGTCTTGCATATACTTTTGATAATTCTGTGATTCGAGATGACCTACACATGATTATTAGAAAAGAATTGAGTAGTTCAAGCCCTGCAATTAAGATACAGGGCATAATTTCTGGAATTCATGCTGTAAAATACCTCACGGCAGCAAAAACAGACAATGAACAAATTCATGAAGGAGATAGTTCTTGTTCTATTGATCATTTAAAGGATGGAGATCTAAAAGAGGCAGCTCAAATAATAGAACTTATTAGTAGAAGTACTAAGCAGTTCCCTGATATGATTGTATTTTTTTATGATGAACTTTCTAAAATGATTCAGTCTTGAAAAACTAGTTAAATAATTGACCGAAATGATTCGCGTTTCAATCTGTTATAAACTTAACTTAATTCTGGCAGTGGCAAAGTGAGGGAGCATAGTTTTAGAATGTAAACTTCTCGAAACATCTTAAGGTTTTCGATAGTGGTTATTGTTATGTCCATTTGTTGTGGACTTGTAATAGGTCCACAGTTTATTTGTTTAGTGTTTTTTTGCGAAGTTCTGTTTCGGTTCCGAGTCCCGCCAGACACTTCATTTGTTAATAAATCATTTGTCTTCATTTATAAAAATAATTATTAATTAAATAAGGACCTAATGAATTTCAACTATTGTATATTATTTTTTTCCATTTAGGTTAGTTCAAAGTTCTACTTTTTATTTATGAGAATTAGTTCGGTATAATGTAGCAAATATTTCGTTTATGATTTTATTGTTGTTTTAAATTTTACAAGTGATGAGACGAGGTCACTTACATTATATGTTTAATTTTTAATTTTGTTGACGCCTAGGAGATATTATTTAATCGTTTGTGACACAAATTCAGGGGCCAACGATACGAGAAAAGGAAGTACAAATTTAACCTTTTTTTTCTTCAAATGTGTGATTATTTTGGAACAGTCACAGGCGTATTAAATGTAAAAAAAAAAATACGCGCTAGTAAGTCTATTTTCAACAAATGCTAGTATATCCAAAAATATTAACATCAATCAAGCTGCTCAAAAATATAAACCCGCAGTTTAATTTTTAGTAGCTGTTCCACTTGAGTTGCCTCTGTGCGTTTGGGCATCAGTTTCAGAAATGAAACAATTATTGTTGGATACATTTGAACAGCTTACAAAACGATATTCAATAAGGGAAATGCAGGAGATTATCACATAGTAAACTAGTATTTAACATAATATATCTGCAATAACGCCGGTATTTAATAGTTGTAGGAAATTTCTTATGATTTGATTTTCACTCAAAGGGGTTGTATTGTTCGTGTATGAATTGGGATCTAAATGCTCAAATGCGCAGGCGCAAGATCTTAATTTTGAAGTGATGTCGTTTGAGCGCGACTGAATTTTAATGTTACGTGTAAACGCACTATTGATTCGTGCGACACCGCGTGCCTGGTTGTTGAGGACCTCATACGTTACGCTTATATATGATGTATTGTAGTTGATCGGATGGTCCAGTGAGCTGCCGCAGAATTGTATTAACAAGACAACGACTCCTCGTGACAATTGCGGCGTGATGACGGTCCACAGGGTCCTAATGTTACATTCGATTGTTCAACTGTTTGTTCTTGGATTGGCCAAACGAAGAACGAACAGTTAATAAAGTACTCGTTAGTTTGTAATGATTCGATTAATTTGTTTGAACGTCTGACGCGGGATTATCAATTTGTATAATTTTTTTTCACTCACCTGTGCGACAATATGTACTTATGTTTACTTCCGAATAGCTTATCAAATGATATTCAGTTATCTCGCTTAGTGATGGACATTTTTGGATGGTTTTTGTGTAAAGTTTTTTCTGGTTTATAAATGGTGCAATGTTATTCATACTGTATTTATGGAGTGTTTGTGTAGCGTGTCGCGAGACTGAACCCGTCGGTTTTTTTTTGTGTTGGAAGACTGAGATTGATTATTCCAGTATCGAACGTGCGAGTTATTTGTTGATTGAATTTAAATATAAAGTCATATAATATATAGTTAGGTTATATTTTTTAATAAATGTAATATTGAGATATGTAATATACTCATTTCTTTTATTTCCTAACACGACATTTAAACTACACTATCGATTTAACATCATGTTATTATTATACATCGAGGTAGTTTTAATTTTTACATCTATACCTAAGATTGGTTATTCTCTGATGAAGGCTTCTATAGGAAAGTCTTTGAAAGACCTACTCCAGATGTCCGTGAATGCGGTGCTAACCAAGTCGTTGATGAGCGGCCTTATTACTGCAAAGCCTGGTTTCCACGATGCGTTTATGATACGGTCCAATACGCCCTCTGTAAAGCATTATTTATTATTATATTCCTATTGTAACCCGTGGTGAAAAAAGAGAGGTGTTATACGTTTGACGTGCCTTGTATCTGTATCATAGCTCCGAAACGAATTGACCGACTTCGATTTATTTGAAAGCTCGCTACAATCTATGAAAATCTATTCAACCATTTATGAGATATTATTATTTGTAATCATCATGTCGGGATGTTGTTTAAATTGTCTTCAACTTCAATTATTTTAGTTATTTTCGAATGCGGATCAAGCCTTACCCATTATACTCCGCCCTTGCAAAAGGTTGCCGACATGAATTTCCATATCGCCAATATGGTCGATCTCCACGTGGACATCAAGGCCGCTTCCGGTGCGTTTGATCCTCGTGGTCTGAGAGTAATCACGCAGGGTCAGGTTCCAATGACCAGTACGCAGTACTCCGAGACCAAAAGCATCACCCTGTGAAATTGTATAGGGTCTGTCAGGTATGTAGACAAGGTGACACCTATCAATAGTGAGTGGATTGGTGTCGTCTGTCGAAAAGTGTTGACACACCAAACGTCATTTCCATACAAATCGTCTAATGGCGCTCAGGAAATGGTTATGCGACTTGGCGTGTTTGGCCTATTTCAACCCCTTGAGGCTTTGTTTTTGCATTAAAACCTACCTCCTTAAGTTCGAGTCTCTAATAAATTTCATCAAAATCAGTGGTTTAGTTGTGAAAGCGTAACAGAGTGACTTTCGCATTTATAATTTTAAGTAGGGAATATAAATTATAATTATTGATATTCTAAATATGATTATTCCTTTTCATGAATATAATAAGTACCTTAAATTCGTAATCACCCTCCAACGATTTTTCAGGAAAATATTGTGAGTAAATAATTCTTTCATTTTCCCAGTCTGTCCTGCAAAATTGTACATTGTATTAGAAGATGTAAATTATCTTTATATGGATATGTGGGTGTTATAAATGTCAGGGCCAAAATAACAAATAAAGGAAATAAAAAAACTTGTTTTTGTTAATTCAGCAAATATTGATTTGCACACGTACAGCTTTCGTACGGTTTCTAGTTGCATATTATTTATCGTGTAATAAAATTGCAAAGTATGCTAAATTGTAACTCTTATTGGGGTTTTTTTCATATAAGTTTTCTAACAATGCACAAGCTTATGCCTGTAAGTATGTATGTTATCAGTCAGTTGCCTTTTAATAATTTTTAATACGACTTACTTATATTTAGTGACGGTAGATTGGGACCACCCTCGTTCAAAGACGTTCTGCAATTTCAGAGTGTACCCCATGCCGCCAAGCGTTCGTACTTGCCTCACTTCGCGCGCGAAATGCGGATCGAAAGGTGCAACTCCCATGTCTGGTATACCTGCAAATATTATTATCGACAAGTTACGATTCGTCACTTTGATTTTATTTATTTTTAAGTAATTTTCCATACACATATAGTGTTATTGGTGCCGATTTCGGAACTGTGAGATCTGTGTCCCGAAAGTGTCCGAGAAAAAAGTAAGGGCTAAAGAGTCACGGAATTTCATACACCTACCTATAAAGTTATTGTGAAGGTTTACCTCTCTTGAAATATGGTTTTAACTTATTGAGGGCTCGTTTGACGCATCCATCGAACTCCGGCGACTTCTTTTTGCACGATGCAAATATTTTCTCTGTAAAATACAGAACACAAAGATAAAATCAGTATTTTTGCCCGACACCAAGACGAAGAGGATTCTAAAAATTATATTGCAAACAAAATGTTTGAAGTCATTCATTTAAAAATTAAACGTTAGGTATATAAATATGTTTAGTTCAGAGTTTAGTGTGCTTAAGAGCTCTATTACAAATTTGCGTTGACACATACAACTCTCATACAACTGCCCTATCACAGAACTGACACGCACCATTTATTTAATAATTTACCACATACAAATTTCAATTATTAAATAATTCATTATTATTATTTTTTAAAAATATTTTGATATAAATTTTACGTAAAAATACTTAACACTTACATAACAATAAGGAGAAATTGTTAGTTAAATCTGAGCGTTGTTTAAAATTGTATGGTTATAATTGGGATTTTATTTCTAAAAATTTCATAAGTACTTAAAAATTTCTAATTTACTCCACTAATTCAGTGGAGTGAGTAAAAACAGTTGTCGTACATTTTATGAAAGTCATATTGCTGAATTTCAGATATATATTTAAATAAATTGAAATTGTTGCAAAAAGCAAGGCCGCTATGGATAATGGACCTAATATATATAAAATAAAATACGCCTAATATGGTGATAATAAAAGTATGCCAAGCTGTTGAACTATTCGTATTATTTATTACATAGAGCTCAATATAATGACACGTCTCCAGCCATAAAATAATCCATAGTAGGTACACTTAATTGATTTATTTATATTCAAGGCTACGAACGTAACATTTCATAACCGCATAGAAAATATATTGCGACAACATCACAGCTTGTTCGTACCGACAGAAACACGTCACGTGCGGACGTTACATCTATAATGCCTATATTTTATTCATTTAAATAATATCAATAACATCATTAATTTTTTACCGACTTCAAAAAAGGAGGAGGCACTCAATTCGACGCTGTTTTTTTATGTTTGTTACCTCAGAACTTTCAACTGGGTGAACCGATTTCGATGATCTTTTTTGTTTGAAAAATCTGTTCAGTAGTTTTAGAGTTACAATTTGAAGTCGGTGTTTTGTTAAAATTTTATCACTATATTATCTTGTGATCGGTTATAAAATACTAGCAGTTTCTCGTTTTTGCAACATTTATTCCGCTCCTACTGACGTAGCGTGTTGTTATTAAATCCTACACAAAAAAAAATCTGAGATTATCGCGTTCAACCAAACAAACACTTAGCTTTATAATATACGTCTGCGTGGGCTTATACAATATAGTCTATTTCACTATGTCTAGAGATTTCGACCAAATATATATATTTTTTAATTTAAATTATTTGTGATTTTAAGTCATTACAAACAATAGTAAATCTTTCCTCCTTATTTTATAGACAAGAATTTCAATTAAAAACAGGTGGCTTACAAAATAAACATTCCGTCACCGACACAGCCTTCACCTCTCACATATCTTAAGAGTGAAGACGATGTATTTTGTAAGAGTGAAGTAAACAAAAGCCTTCAACCACAGTTATATCTTTTATCGGAGTATTTTTTGCCATGTTTCGAACACGCATTGTAGACCCAGATAGCTGGCTTACTGCGCGACATGGAGCACTTTTATCATAGTATGAACATAAATAATTAATATATATTTTACACAAGTTGTAAGTAAATGTTTGAAAATTGGATTTTGCATTTGCATATTCTCGGCATCAAGTAGATGTATTTTGACCTCCTTTGATACTTCTGTATCAGGTGCTCAAGATGTCTCAAAGTATATTGTAAATTTTTATGTTTGTTTCCACAAATTATGTAATTAACTGCTAATGGAACGAGAAGTTGAGATTTTCACATTAATTAAAAGCTTTAATTAATTAAAAGCGCCATTCTATAAGCAATTTATATCTATTAAATTTGGACTTTGAGAGGGTTTTATAAATTTAATCAATTTTAATTTTTTCATAACCAACCCTGATTCTAAGAAAGAAAAAAACAGCAAAAAGAATTTATATAGGTACTTGATTGAATAATTTATCAAGTTTTCGGTTATAAATTAACCTACGTGAATTATATTTGTATACTATTTCTTTTTCTATGCATTGCTAAAAACGGCTGAAATGATTTTGATGCAATTTTGCCTTGAAAAATATCCAAGGACGTCCCATGTGATCATTTAATCAAAATCAGTTCAGTAGTTTGAGTTACAATTTGAAGTCGTTTTTTTTTTGTTAAAATTAAGTTTATATAATATATAAATATGTATATGTATTTAATAAATATTTTAATACCATTACGTTGAATATAATATTAACAACATAAAGAATCAAACAATACCTTGAGCTTTATGAGTATTGATAGGCATTACACTTTTTTTAATTCTTATGATAATTAATTAAAAAAATATGATTGTGCCTCTTTGCTTTTACAGAATATAGAAATACTTTGTAAGTAGGTATTATAGAATAACATTGACACGAAAGTAAACTCGTCGTAGGTAGAGTTTTGTATATAAACCTTATTAAGTATCGTATTGCATGCGGTAACATATTACGTGATATAGGATTACATACATATTATGTACATATCTTTTTAACCTCCGACGGAAAAAGAGGAGTAATACATATGATTTGACGTGTCTGCTTGTCTGTCTGTGGCAGTGTAGCTGATTAACGAATGGTTTTTTGATGTGTTTTTTTATATTTATGAAAATGTGTTCGTTTAATAATGTTACTATTTTTGAAAACCTCAACCATCACGAATCAAACCGTGCTGGTAAATATTATTTTATGCCGACTTGTATTTTGTAGCTAATAATAGCATTGACATTATTTTGTGTTTGTTTAGTTACTTCGTAATATGGCTGTATCTTCATCGGAACTTAAGATGAAAAATGAATTTTAGCCTATAAATTAAATGCGATTTTTTAATTGAGAAATAATGCAGCTATTATTTTAAGGTTCAAGTTTCGCGTTGACATTCGTAAATTCTATATTGTTCTGAGTACAATTAATCGAAGAACGCTGATATAAATAAATGGGACTTTGATAAAAATACGTTTTTTTTTCTTGAATCTTTTTTGATGCGATAGTCTTACGCGTTTGTGTGTTGCGTCGGAAAGAAATGTTTCGTTTGGGTCGGCACTCGGCACCCACCTTGCCATTAAGGAATCAGTGAAACAGATGCAGAATGGCATTGGTTTACGGAAATTCACTTCACATGCGTACGTACATATTTTTTCTTCCTTGGGATCATTGGCATAACTGCGATTGCAAAACTGTATAATGTCCTCGGTAGTAAGATTATATGTGATGAACGTTTAAATTACAAAATGACCTTACGCCGAAAAATTAATACTTGAATGTTACTTACGTAAGAAACTACCGAATGTAGGTCAGTATCTCGTAGTAACAAGTATACCATTTATTATATTATACCATATTACCAAGTATTACTTAAATGTTATCGAATTTGATCTAGGATTGTATCAAGTAAGTTATTGAAGAGGATTCGTTTTGTTTACGTTCTACGATGGTTCTACGTTTCTTTTAGTGAATTGATTGTTTAGATATTTATAGCTTTTTTCTTTTATACATTTGTTAAACCTTATGTAATAATATCTGTCTCGTATTGTATTTGCCAATAATATTTAAGGGGGCTCCCACCGTTTTTTGCCGTTTTTATAAATAATGTTACAGAGCGCTTCGTGCGCGAGTCCGACTCTCACTTGGCCGGTTTTTATTAAATAAATAAATTTAAATTTGAGATATTCTATTTTCAAAATAAGTATGCCAATTGCTATACTATATATTCATAGGCTTTTTGAAAACTTACGTATTTCAACTTCCTCCTTTCCCGTTAGCGATACTTGAAATAAACTTAACACTACGACACTGACACTCAGGATGTATTGAAAGGAATTCATTTGTAATATATATTTTTTTACTTTAAGGAGCTTTGGTTTATACGTGCTTTGGGTGACTGTTTGAACGCAGTCTCACTTGTTGCAAAGGCCTGCGAAAGTAACCCCTGCCGATGTCTTGCGAAACATCGCGCCTCTTCAAATCGTAAATAAGAGATTGATTATAACTTAGTTTATAAATAAAATATACTTTATTCAATACTACTTTATGATTTTAAATATCACTTTATTCAATAGGTTTTGAAAATAACATTAACAATTGTTTAAATACGCCTGATAGTTTTTAATATCAATATATGAACATGAACAAGAATTTATAAACAGGCGTTAAATTTTTTCGTATGACATGGAGCGAAATGAAGACCGAGAGGAATGGCGACGACTTAGGACTTTAAAGAAGTTAATTTTTTTTGAATAAGTTTATAGATATCAAAGAAAGGAAGTGTACGTAACTCAAAAAGTACCTAATTGACTATTTCAGTAGTTTTAATGATTTCTTAATAGTAAGTTGAGAGTAAGTAGATTTGTTGAATTTGTACCAATAAGTATTTGTAAGAAAATCTTACCATCAAGTTACTACAATATTTTTGGTTATGACGAACATTTTAATGTTACCTGAATAGTTTATAATGGTCTCTGACCACTTCTTTAAATAAAAAAGCCATTCTGGGAGCAAAGTAACATTGGGATCTGAGGAAATGTTAGTTAGGAAATAAGAAATAATTAGTTAATAGATCTATACAGAATTTTAATGCCTTTAACAACTATGTATTCCACTAACCTATGCATATAATTGCTATCATATAATTACATAAAATTTACTTTCCATTAAATTCAATATGTTCCTTTGTTCATAACACAATTTATTTTTTTATTCAGATTTCTATAAATACAATACTTAATAAATTATAAAAGTTTCTGAACACCAATTAAAATATCAATATTTTATTATATTTAAATAATTTAATCGTACAAATAGAAGTAGGTCATATAAAAGAATATGATTTTTAATTTAGCTTACTTCAGGTTTATTCTAAAGAACAAAACCTACAGCTTACACAACCTTATAGCACCTTCTTGATTCTCAGGCAATCCTTACTTAAATTCTACATATATATTTTAATAGGAAACTATTCTTCTTCCTCTTCTTCCTCGTCAGATATCCAGTCGTCGTAAGGAATTTTTGCGAGAATCCTGTCAAGGAATCTGGACATCTTCTCGGCTAAGTCTCGTTTAAGTTCTGGTTTCATTTCTTTGAGGAGTTCTTGTGCATTTGTATTTATGAACAGGTTCAGTGCTGCCTCTGTAATTATTATAATTAATTTTGATTTAAGTGCTAAAGTAAATATGTATATTTTCATTATAAAAATCTGAAAGTCAGTATGCAAATAGAACTATAGATTTTGATAGTCTATAAATTTTTGTACTCCTTTCGCCGACGCGGGTAATTTTGCGCTTCTTCTCTTTATAAACTTTTCAAAGAGTAATATAATACCAGTGTATATATGAAAATTATGTAAATTACGTACGTAATACACTATTGCTGTTGTCCAAGTTCTCAACGCCCATTTGTATGTCTTTCACGGAGAAGTCCAATTTGAGCTGCTGCAGCTTGAGGTAAGTACGGCCTTTGCGAGTGTAAGGAGCACCACGGAAGTATACTTTGGCTTTGACTCCGTCTGTAAGAAAGTATTGTTTAGAAATTTAGACAGATCTGACATATTTTGCCACCGCCTAGAAAATCTTCAAAATACTTCTGTTCACTTTCAGTTAGATTAACAGACTCGCAATTGAGAGATAATAAAGAAATAGACTCGCGCTTTTTTCAGGAGAGAATAAGAAACTGCAAAAATTGGATCTGTATTGATGAACTTCATTATTGTAGAACGTCAAACATGCATTCTCGATAACAGGATTGAATTGTTGGGCAAAATCGCAAAATTATAGATAATATTATTCGACGTAAATAAAAAGTGTACCACAGCTACCCACCATATTCGCCCCAGTAGTCCCCACCACCGGAAGCCCTCACTAGCAACAGCACGCCAGAGGAACGGTATCGAGCCTTAGCGCTGATGTGAGGCCCGAATAGAGTCAGTTGGAACTGATGGGTGTCTAGGTCTGATCTGAAAGTAAGGCAAGAAAACATTGTGTTATTATTTCTGGAATGGACGTTATACTTGACGATTGAAGCCTGATCCTGAAATATTATATTATAGTAGGTTTACATTCAAATTACATCATCAATTGAAAGCGCCAATGTTAATTAATATATTTGGTTAAAAGTTTTTTTTGTTTTATTTTTACGAAAATTTATTTTCAAGTCATGATTTAAGTTAATATCTCATTTAGAATATGAAATTAGTATTGTTTGTTGTTAATTATGTATACGATCCCCTAGAAGTTGGGTGGGCCACTATGTCGAAAATGAAAGTATAAACTAAAACTATCTCATAAATTTATTTTATATTTACATTTATTAAATGGGTGTGACATGTCATAAAAATTTTGTCATTGTAAGTTATGTATTACGAAAGGATATAAAAATGCACTGTGGTTATGTACATAAATGTTTATAATATATAATTTTTTTATAAAATAGGAGTTAAACGGGCAGGCACTTACGAAAAAAAGTCCGCCGCCCATGGACACCCTCAACGCCTGTTGGGCCACTGGTGCGTTGCCAGTCATTTAAACAGAGGCATGCTCTTTTCTTGAAGGTCCCTAAGTCATAATGGTTCGGAAAAATCGGTATTATATTTGAATAATCTATGCAGAAAGAATCTTCGCAGATAATGTCTAATAACAGCGAATATGTATTTAGAGACACCGAAGGCTAATTTTGTTTTAATAAAATTGTTTATCCCGATGATTCACAGCAATATCGTTAGCAATGACTAGTACTGAGATACGGCTTTGTCTTCATTTGTGTGATTGAACTGTGTGTCAGTCTTCGTGATTGGAATTCATTAACAATCACATTCCAGTACTTAATGAAGGTTCTCTAATGAGCTTTTTAACTACCTACTATATAGTATACATAATTTGATTTGACACGGGATGCTATTAGCGAATTATATAGTATATACTTAGATCAACTACAAATTAAAATCGTTTCTTGTTAAAAGAATATTGTATAAGAGTTTTTGTTCTTTTCAATATTTTTGAGTTTATCCTTATCATCGAAATATTCAAAATTTTTAACTTTCTCTGCCTTATTCCAAAACGCGGTTTAAAGATAGAGTGGGTTTGTTACCATAGAAAAACCTCGTTTTTTTTACACACTTTGTTGCACTGGAGTGCAACGGGCGGCCTTATCGCTAAACTGCGATCTCTTCCAGGCAACCCACAATTTTTGTTGGTTTGGTTGAATTTTTGTATGAACGTTAGACGTGTATCCTAGCAACCAGTACAGTAACAACTTTAAACCGCGTTTTGGAATAAGGCAGTAAGTATAATATTAATACCTAAACGTTTGTTGGAATGTCTTGTGTGGAATTATTTAAGGGTTTGTAATTGATATTTCGTGTTTATTAAAATTTAAAAATACGAAAGCTTAGGTTGATTATGTCATTAAATATTGACTCGTGTAAATACATGCATATTTATAAATATTATTGGTCGAAATTCTACCACATTTCCAGAGTATGTATGTGTGTGTATGCTGTGTGTCATCCAAGCAGTAGTGTGCGTACCTAATGTTTATTTTATTGATTTAATGTATTTTTTATGCATAATTAAAAAAAATATTAGTATTCTCCACTCCTTTATATAAAGTATAAACGATAGGTGTGGGAAATTTCTTACTCCTTCGTCCACGCAATTTTCATAAAAAGAGGTACATATTTTTTGCTTCTCGTATTAAATATAAGCTCTTAACCTGACATTGGTGATGGTCATATTGTTAACTCCAGCAGCATGAATGTTCCTGAAAGAAGCACGGTAGCCATCAGGTCCTCCGCCAAGGGCAATCGACAGCTCATCAATGATGATATCATCGCCCTGTAATTGATAGAAATTTTGTACATAGAATACAATTCGCCATTACATTTCTCGTTATATCATTTTCATACAAATTCAATTCAATACGAATTTGAATAATAGTATTTAATAACATTTGCAAGTCAGATAAATTTACATTCCATCATGTTTACTTAAAATTAAAGTTGGAATTAAGAATTACCTCCTCAAGTCCGAGTTCTGGCGCTCCACTTTTCAAGTAATTTAAGAGGTTGTTAAAACTGCGAAGCAGACACGCGTCGACATTTGGATCTTGTTTTGAACATCGCCCACCAAAAATATCTATAATTAGATATTATAGGTTTTAATTTATTTCTAAAGGAATAAATATAAAATACACATATATTTTAATAATTATACATTATTTAACTAGGAAAATTTAATGGCGGCTTTATCTGAATAAGTCCAGCATAATTACCTATTTGCTAGAAAACTTTTTGTTCAGTTAAAAAACATTAAAATTATTATTAAATGTATTGAAAGTAATTCGAGCAGCCATAAAAAGAAACGGTTATTAACGCTCTATTATTTGTATGCAATAAGTAAGTGCTAGATAACAGCTGTTGTGTGCAGCTTTCTAAGTCCTATTAGTATGCGTCTGCGCACCGAATAACGGTAGACGACTCACGAGTAACAGTGAAAACAATAAACAATTGAAAGACCTTCAGATAAATTTTATCTGGATGTGAATATCTTTGTTTCTGCTGTTTATAATAGACAAAGACTTACTGCTGATCACATCTAAGCAATATCATGAATGCTAGATTGACTTGGTTACACACTCACAGTTTTATGTTCATAAAAAGGCAATAATAAAAAAAATAGTCAAAAATCATCGAAAATATCATCTAGATTCTAGATTGTTTACGTGGAATTTTAATTTAGAAAATATCGCGGTCAACACTCAACAGCATTTACAACTATTAATTTATGTAAATACAATAAAGATTTATTATCAGCTGATAGTTATCACAGTTTAGGAAAATCATTAAAGGTAATCAATAAAAACAAATTATTAAAACAAATAACCATGTGTTTGCAAATGAAGCTTTAAGTTCTATTTGTAAGAAATTATTTTAACAAAAACTGATATCAGAAAGGGACTGAAAAGTGAAAAATTTGGAGGTCGGTGAAAAATACAATCATTATGTACCTACAAACTCGAATATTTAGAGTAGAGAGAGAGAGTAGAGAACAAGTAGAGACATCAAAACGTGTATAGTATTTTCATTGTTAAAACGCAACAAATCGATTTTTCTACTTAATTAAGAACTTTGCAGTAGTGTTGTGTGTGTCAGATTCATAAAGAAAATACTTATCTGGAGTTCGAGAATCTTAAAAGCATTCACGTGATATTTTTAAAAGCTTATTGACGGGAGGTTATTGACCTGTGCTTGCAACTTTAGACCTTGTCCGCGAACTTGTTGTTACCAATCTTTTTAACCTTCGATGCAAAAAGAGGGATATAATAAGTTGAATATGTCATTGTCTGCATAACGAAGAGAGTGGGCCAATTTTGATGCAGTTTTTTTTTGAATTTATAAAAATTGATTCAGCAGTTAATGCGATATTCATCATGTCGGGGGGATTCTAAAAATTGTCTTCATTATGTAGTAGGTATTTACGACCGGTTGGCGCAATTGGTAGTGCTACTCCCTTCTGCGCCAAAAGGTTCTGGGTTTGAATCCCGCTAGGTACTTATATATGTATTTATTGTGGTGTGCTTCGGCTACTTAATTTGGGATCAGAGCAATGTAATGTAAGTTGTTCCAAATTATTGTATTATTATTAAAAATGCGCTGAAAATATTCACTTTAAACTGTCATTTTGAGATAGGTACATAAAATTAGTAAGCGCACAGGTGCGTTATGTATGCATTATGTAGACCTACATATTTCACAGGTATTCAGTTTGTTGTTATTGACAAATGTCAATTTGCATTTGTCTTTGTATTTTGCATGCGCCGTCGTAATAACGAATATTAACGTTATATTATTTACGAAATAACATTTACAAATGAATAAACGTGATACTTATAGGAGAAACGCAAAATACCTGAATCCATTATTTTGCTAGAGTCTAAACTCTAACAGACTGAGGTTGTATTTCACGTGAAATTGAAGACAACTTAAAAACGCCCCGACATTATGATTACAAATAATATCTTATAAATGGATAAACAGATCTTTATAAATTGTAGCTAAGATCCACCTATATCAAGTTAATTTTAAAAAAAAAACGTTTAAATGCTATAATGCCACAGACATACATTCTCACAGAGACAAGGGCACAATAAGGAAAAACTAATCACTAAAATTCTTAATTTAATAACAAATTCCCTTTAAGTCTTCTTAAAAAGAGATTCCTTGTTATTTCGATGTAAACGAACCAAGATTTGTCTTGTTGTTAAACAAAAAATATAACTGACCTACGCCTTTCATGCTAAATATTCGCAAATATTATTCGTTTTCGATACGAAATATTTATATCGTTTTGTGACATTGATGTAAAATATACTAAAATTTGAAAACTGGCAAAGTGTACGCCAATCTACAAATTTTTTCAATGTAAATTTTTATATTAAACTTTGATTACTTTAAAATTAACTGACCATTATAAAAGTACACGAAGAGTCCAGGTTAATTAAAAATATATATACCTATAATACGTCACCACATTCATTAGCGTTTAAAAAATTTCAAAGTTACGGTAACTGAATAAGTGTAATACTAATGTTACATAATTCATTATGAGAAAACTTAAAAAAGGAAAAGATTATTTGAGACACTTGCGGCGCTGAAACAAAATAAAGAAAATATGTAGTAGAAGACACTTAGTAACTGGACTAATTGTTGTTCATAGGCATTCGGATAATCGAAAATCCGGATAATCGAATGTATGAAGAAGAGCAGGTTATATAACAATAAATTAAATTAAAAAGATTCCGCCATTTAAATGTATGCGTATGCAAATTAGTGGAACTATGTAATTGAAGTTACTGCGGAACCTATGGTCATATTATTGTTTTTGAAATGGCACAAGGCTTGTCACAATTGTCATAAATGTTGCCATTTATTAGGCACTAAATAACAGAATACGCGTTATATAACTATTAGGTGAATGTTTCACAAATAAATGGCAGTTTTCGGTCGGTTGAAAATTAGTAATTCATGAAAATAAATAAGGCTAAGACGGACGATTTTTTAATAGATATTAATCCAATTGCTTAAAGATGTTTATAAAAGTGCCTTTTCTATGGACTTTTTGTACATTGCCTGGATTCTAATCCACGACCGCCATGGAAAGTGTTCGGCATTTAATCAAATAAATAAGTCGAATGTAAAGGCGACATAATTGACAGCAGTTATCAATATAAAAAAAAATATAAAGATTTTCCAAAACATATTTTAATGAAAGCAAATATTAAAAAAAATGTCTCAACAATGCAGAAGATTGAATAAATGAGATTCGTAGTATATTTGCAAATATACTAAATTTTTATCTAAGTAGTTAACAAATCTACGTTTTGAATGGCTATGAGGAATTTAAGTTTATAATTTAGCAGGCCATTTAATTTCTATAGCCATCTCAAGATATTCTTGTAATTATTTGAAAATTAAAAAGAAAAGGCATAATTATTCTTCCATCTATGTTACATTAGTACCAGATTACACTTAAGAGTGATTGCAATGGTGACACTAGACATCCCATATTACTTAATACGGATATTTCTCTTACAAGTACATTTCATGTAATAATGAATATGTATTACCGTCTTCCTATATTACCATCCCATATACCTACTCAACATATTTTAAATTTCATCGAACTAAATCGCAGACAATTTAAGTAAAAGATGATTATAAAATTAATATCTCATAATCGAACTAACCGATTTTCATAAATTGAAGCTTTCAAATCCGTATCGAAAACGGTCCATTTGTTTTGGAGCTACGATTCTACAGACACACAAACAGCCCTTTTATTTGTTGGGGGCTAATAAGAGATTAATTTCGAAATAACGTAAGATATGTTAATAGATACCTACGTTTAAAAAGTTAATTTAAAAAATACTTAGACAATATAATCATTAAGAACTTAGAAATAGAAATTCTGCTGTATCCTTAAAGATGAAAAGTTAATGTTATTAACTTTATTACCAAATTCTTCAGTATTTTTAATAAACCTAAACGATTAATTGTCTAGTATATTTGTAAATGTTAAAAGTCTATGTAAATAAGTTTTAATACATTTTATTCGTTAATAAAATTTGTATTATGTTTTATTGTAAAGTAAAATGTTGCACGTATTTTTATTTTACTTTATTGTTGTCCAAAGCTTACAGTTAAGAGGTCTGCGCTAGGTAAACGAAAGTTACTTTCTTCTAACACTTACGTGAATTTGATGTGCTCGGCGTGATCACGGCAGCGAGGAACAATATTAAAATTTGATAAGACTTCATTCTTAAAACACCTTAACTAAATAGATAATTCAAAGAAAATCCAGAGTAAATTTCCTCTCAAACGTGCGTTAAGTTCTGTCTCTGGTACCGTAATGTTGGAACTTGGAAGTTAGCGGCGTCGAATAACTTCCACTTTCCATAAAACATGATGCGACCGGCGAGCCCACAGTCGTCCTGTTGTATTTTATTAAAGAACATATTCACTTTGTGATTCAATTAGGGTTAAATAACGTTAAGGACAGTGAACTCCCGAAACTATTAACAAAGTACTTTTGATCATAAAAAGAAAGTGATTTAAAGATTTTTTAGAATTAAAAAGGCATTGGTTTTTTTAAAAATAAGTAGGCATTCCTTTTTCCCCGTTACAACCGCCAATTAAAAATGAGATCAACAAAACGGATCGGCTTTCAATGTGAGGAACATACCGTTATCTACCGGTTTGCGCGAACACTTTTGTCGGACTAACATGATTTTTAACAAAAAGTTTTTTCTAATTTCCTCTGTAGGTACTTATTGGTATAGGTATTTTTTTAAACAGCAGGCAAACGAATAGAAGACTCTCTTATGAAAAGCAGTCCGCCGCCTACGGACGCTCCTAACGCCAGTTGGGCCACGGATGCGTTGCCAGCCTTTTTAGGAGAGGTACGCTCTTTTCTTGAAGATCCTTAAGTTGTAATGGTTCGGAAATACCTCTGAAGACAACTGGTTCCACAGAGTGGTGGTGCGCGGCAAGTGCACATACAAACATTAAACAGGTATCAATTAAAGGTATTTATCTGTAGAGATGTTTTATAGCCTTCCTTGATAAACTAACAAACACAAAAAAAAAATCAATTCGGACCATTTATTCCGGATATTATCGCGTTTGACGAAAAAAATCACTATTTAGGTTTAGGTATAATATATGTAGATACTAAATATACATTTTAATTAAGGAAATTAAGGAAATGTAAAAAGAATAAAACAAACTTCTATAAAAGCACTCATGTACGTGACTGTAATCAACTAAGTATATATAACCATACCTATTACTTAAGTGGAAAAATATATTGTAACGAAAATGGAAATAGCTAATTTCTTTGTATTCTAAAATAACTTAGGTTCTAGATAAAACGTAGTTAATACGAAATTATAATTCTTGCGTAATGCGTTTTTCATTTATAATATTTTTATAATAATTATATATACATATATAGTAATTGTTACCGAGTTAAAAATTAAAAAATTCGTCTTCATCAAATGCTTGCTCCTTATTTTCAGAAATGATTAGAGCAGATAATTTGAAGCCTCCTTCTTGCATTTGGTCTAATTTTGGAAGATTTTCCATAATCGTCTCTTCCACATTAAATTTATCTAATTCCTGTTGTGCTATCTCCTTTATGGGTGTCTCCAAAGCGTCCATAATTTGATACCTTAGCAGATTAGGGAGTATATTAACTGCAAATTCCACTACATAGTCTATAGTACCAGCTCCATCGAATCTTACTTGTATATTACCGACGTCAAGATCCAAATTTCTAAATTCAGGCCTCTTTCTAGTATCAAGAGGTTGTGCTAATATTATTCTGGCGCTAATATATTCCACAGAAAACGAGGCACTTCCTGCTCTCGACAGAAGCCCGTTTATCGCTGAAATATCCCAAAAAGTATTACCCTGAAGTCTCTGTGTGCCGACTTCAAAATCTGCGATTAGAGTATTATTATCCATTATCAACGAAATATTACCCACTCTATGGATAGATGATATTCCTGCTACCCATGTCTGTGCTAAACTTACTGTAAAAATGCTTACTGTTGTATTGTAGTCACTTACTTTATAAGGATCCATTTCCATATCTCTGATCTTCTTTCTTGCGTCCGCAATGACCATGTCTAAAGGAGATATAGAATTCGGGAATTGCATATCGCCAGCTACTTCATCAAGTTTCTTGTTTATTTCTTCCCTGACCTTTATATATGCCTCCTTAAGTATGTATGGTTTTATAGAATCGAAGAGAACAGGCCCTAAAGAGTTAACGAGACCTTGTAACATTCCTCCTAAAAAGCCTGCATTCTGAATGTTCATAGCTATGGCACTAAACGCTATATTATCTATATTGATATCTTGTGTTTTTAATTTTCCATCTCTTTCTACGCCGAGACTTGCTTTAGCAGTCACTTTTAAGCCTGTGACGTCTACCGTGAATGGTCCTGCAACTTTGTTTAGCCAAGTTGACATTGTATAGTTACCGAGAGCTTGTAAGCTGTCAATGGCCAAAGCTGCATGAGCCTGAAGTTAAGATAGAAAAATTATAATTAAAATTTTCTGACAGATTTCTTTTTTCTTAATAGACTTAAAAGGACAATGGTGCTCATTGTTAGTCAGTGTTGTCAGTGTCAGTGTGTT
This sequence comes from Aporia crataegi, assembly GCA_912999735.1. Taxonomy (NCBI): domain Eukaryota; kingdom Metazoa; phylum Arthropoda; class Insecta; order Lepidoptera; family Pieridae; genus Aporia; species Aporia crataegi. Next base: position 9,628,891 of record OU538736.1, read on the forward strand.
TATTATATAGTGTATGTATCCTTTTTACACAAATAAACGTTAAGTGGTCGTTAACTACTCGTATACTGGTGCGAGCCAGATCATGTTTGTAAGTGTTCAAAAGTAGTTATGCTGTTTTTTTTTGTTCGATTTGTCAAAGAAGTAAAAAATATAAATTTCATTTCCATTTACTTAAAGGCATAGTAAGGTTGTGAAATATATGCGGCATAAGTATATGCCATCTAACAGTAGAGTAAATTATTTGTGAACAAAAATACAAACCTCCATGGCTCCAATTTCAGCTTCAACGTGTAAAATGCGAAATTTACTAATTCCATACAAAGTGGTGTTTTTAAAGTACATCGTTCCAACAGGGAGAGACTGTTTTATGTCTGGCACATAGTAGGGCTCCGGTATTTTGGCTCCAGGGAAACCAACCGGGTTCGGTTTTTTGAAATGATCTAACACTTGCAAAATGTAATCACTCATCTTTTCTTCGCCTTCCGCAAGCTTTGATATAGTGGTCGTTTCGATATGGGATGCATCTAAAAACAACAATACCCACATTCAATTAATAATATAACAACAAAACATTCATTAAATATATAAATTGTCTTTGTGTGAGTAATTAAAAATCGACATTGACTCATGTTTTAAAACTAATATGGCGTATAAGTTATCGCATATTCCAAAACTGTATTTGTATTTCAGAAAGAAATTTATGTCAGCTCAATAATTGATCACTTATCACACCTTCACTGCTCCCAAAAATAAATATCGCGAATAGAATTACAAATTTCAACCACATTGTCAAAGAAACGTATCCTCTCAGTAAAGTGACATCCCGACTGCTGGGGTCACAGTTTATCGGCCTCTATTTCGTATCAAATCACTTCACAGTATGTACTTGTGTGGCTTGTTATCTAATTGTTTCAATTTTTATTTGCTTAAACATGTCTGTCTTCCTAATTGATATTCTTAGGACTTTACTAATTATGTTTACTTATAGCTTATATCATTTTACTATTTTAATGCTTAGCAAACAATTTTAGTAACAGTTTTTGGAATGCAATTTTGTAAAATATAAATGAATAATAAAATATCTCTTATGTATTACTTATCTTGCGGGGTTATGTTATAGTATTATGCGATTAGCTTAATGTAATTTGTATTTTTAAGTTTTCTAAATTTGCTAAACTTTTTTAAAATGCCGGTTTATTAACTTACAGACAAAGGGATTTTTTTTACTACCACTACAGGTGCAGTTTAAAAAATATTTTAATTTATGTTGATCTGTAGCTAAATGGTTTCCATTTTATCTTAATGAAAGTAATAAAATTCACTAAAATTGAATAATAGAAAATACTTTATTGATTTATGTAACAAACAAATATTCGGCTCCTTGTAAGAATGAAAGAGCAAATGTCAATCAATACATTATTGATAATGTAAATTGTAACGCATTTAAATCTAGTGAAAGGTGGGAATTCGAAAACATTTTTATAATATTTTATATCTTAAATATTTATCATAAATATTAAATTAGAATTTAGAAATTAAAGAAGTCGTCTTCGTCATATCGTATATCATTATTTGTTCGAAAAAGTTCACTGAGTTTAAGTTCTTTAAATTGTATTTTATCTAGAAATGGCAAAAACTCTTTCAAGATATCTTCCACATTTACTTCGTCTAGCTCTCTTTGTGTTTTTAAACGAATCAGATCTTCGAAAGCGACGGTAATTTGATTTCTCAAAATATTTGGTAATATATTGATAACAAGCTCTACGACATAATCTATGGTTCCTGCACCATCGAATCGTATCTGTAAATTTCCCAATTCAACATTAAGTTTCATGAATTGTGGACTTTTTCTTATGTCTAAAGGTTGTCCCAAGATTATCTGTATTCGCACATAATTTATTGAAAACGTCACACTCCCCATCCTTGACAAATATCCCTTGAACGTAGATATCTCCCAGTTTGTAGAACCTTGTATCTCTTGAGTTCCAATATTCAGGTTGATTATTATCGTATTATTTTCCATCTTAAGTATTGTATTTCCGTCGCGATAAAAAGAAGATAGCCCTGATAGAGTTGTTTCAGTTAAGCCTACATTAAATACGCAAACAGAGCTTCTATAATCTTTTATTTTGTAGGGATCCTTCCTGAGAGAAATTACTTTATTTCTAGCGCTGATTAAAATCATGTCTACAGGAGATATTGAATTAGGAAATTGAAGATCACCAGCAACGACATCGAGCTTCTTGTTAATCTCTTCTCTTACTTTTGTATAAGCGTTTTTGAGAATGTATGGTTTGACACTATTGAACAAAAACGTGCCCATTGAGTTGATCAACCCTTGCAAAACAAGTGATAGTAGGCCAGAATTTTCAAATTGTACATCTATGTTATCGAAACCTATATCCATTGATATATTCTGTGCTCTTATTTTGCCATCCCTGTCTACTCCGAGTGAAGCCGCAGCTAATGTGTTTATGCCTTCAGCATCAGATGTGTAGTTGCCCGGGTATGTTCGTAACCAGGTACTTAAGATATATTTTCCTTTGGCATGAACTTTTTCGATTGATAGGACAGCTGTAGCCTAAAAATGTGATTCTAGTTTTAAACGATGTATTATTATTAACCTACATCTGTATATAAAAAAAAAAATTCGATAGCATTTGTAAAAACGTGATATTAAAATATAAGTGAGATTAAAGATCTCTTAAAAACCTTCCGACATGATGATTATAAATAAGAATAACTCTGATGGATGGAAAGATCTTTAGAAATTGACAAAAATTAACACCCATCTTAAAATCTATTAATTCTTTTAGGATACTACAGAAAGACATGAGACACACAGACCCGTACCTACACACAGATAGGTACGTAAAATTTATAACGTCCCCCTTTTCGTAGGAGGTTTAAAATACCGCTCAAATGAGTTGAATTGAGCTCATTGCCGTGTGTTATATTTACTCGTGAGTGCATTACCTCCATTTTACTAGCTTCAACATCAACGTGAAGCACTCGAAATTGACTGACTCCAAATAGTGTAGTGTTGATAAAGGCAATCGATCCTCCAAGAGCCAAGTTTTTCTTCATTTCGGGAATGTGGTACGGGTCAGGTATTTTTGCACCCGGAATTCCTACTGGATCGGGCTTTTTATAATGGTCCAGAATGTTAGTAATAAAATGGCTCAATTTCTGCTCTTCTTCCAAACTCAGCGATGTTACATCTGCATCTACAAAGACGTCAAATATCACAAATCATTTATGCATACAATACGTATTTTCACATACATAATCGTTTATGACCGTCATATTAATAATAATAAATCTTTTTTAGTCCATGTTTACAAGAAAAGTACATACTTAAAGAGTAGCAAATCATTCCCAAGCGCTAGCTAGTATCATTCAAATAATTGACAATTTATAAAAAAAAATAGCAGTTAGCTTAAGCTTACCTTAAATTTATTTTGGAAAATTCTTATAATTCGCTTGGAATTTTGTTTTAATAGCGTTGATTATTGTAATAGCGATTTAATTAATACCATAACAAGAGGTGAATCGGTTTCTATTATTTCTTGTTTAAGATATTTATAGTACGCTATCTCTATAGGTCAATGGGACTTTTGGAAAATATCAATCAAGAGTCATACCTATAATTTATTTTATTTCACATTCTTACATTTTTAAGTATAATAATTTTGTACCGACCTTGACATTTCCCGGAGTGACAATAACACAAAATCAGAAAAATTGATAATATTGACCACATTACTATATTACCACTTCACTACACAAAAGAAATCGAATATTACGAATTTAGCAGTGCAGAGGTCAGCGTATTATCATAGTTACGTATATTGTGAGGTCATTATGAATTTATCTTAAAGTATAATAAATTAGGTTTTTTTTAAATATTTACAATAATGTACTTAGGTAATTATATTTACAAAAATACAAAAGGCTCATCAAATCCGTTGGGGTGCGTACCCAAAATACTGACTACATTACCGCCTTGTATTTCTATACTAATGCGTTGGCCAAAATATGAGCCAGCTTTTGGATTTCCTGTGGTCTGAATTAGGTTTTTAAATAGAGTTTTTTATAAACATTAAAACAGTAAAACATATCTTTTAACTGACGATAAAAAAGGGTGTGTGTGTGTGTCATCGAAAACGACCGATTTCAATTTATAAAAGGTATTTTTACCGACTTCAAAAAAAAGGAGGAGGTTTTCAATTCGACGCCGTTTTTTTATGTTTGTTACCTCAGAACTTTCGACTGGGTGAACCAATTTCGATGATTTTTTTGTTTGAAAGGAATATCCTGTTATGCGTTGTTTTGTTATATCTCAAAGGGATTAGGCGGCGTCTACGATGAAAGCTCCTAGATACGTTTTCCTGTCTTAACTATGAATATTGAATTTGAATTGGCATAATAATTTAAAAATTGACAGTTATGTCTACAACCAGGAAATAACAAACACAACAAAAAAAGAATTTCTTAATTTGGTGCAGTCGTTCGGAAATTATGCGCTGACATAAATTATGGTGATATGGTGTATATAGATTTATTCTCGATCACGCCACGTGAGACACGCCTGTGGATTGTGGATCGGTCAATTCGTTTAAGTGTTACGATACAACATACCCACAGAAGTCAAATTTTTACCGTCTTTTTCGACAAGGTTTATAAATATTATATACACATCAAAAAAAGTTTACGTTCACGAAAAAAAGATGTAATATTTTTTATTTGCTTAAGATCTTGAAAAATAAATTATTACGTTAGTATATGTAATGTTAGTAATTGTTACGTTATTTAAGATTTTCATATTAAAATTATGTGTTTTTAAATGTTAAAACAATAAATAATGCATTGCTTAATTATATTTTGACACGAGAAAAAATATCTAGTGAAAGCGGCCTTTTTTGATGTGTAAATAAAAAATATAGTTGGGCTGGCCTTACAACCCGTGGTGGGCAAAATAGCTGATGTAGGTTTTCTATAAGTGTTTACATCATTAAGGTTTTTAGGTCAATATCAAAACCTTCAACGGCTACCTTCTTATATAAATAAGTGTGAATAAGGATGTCTAATAATTTCCGATTTCAATAAATCTCTATTAATATCATAAAAGTATTAGTTTGTTTGAATGCGTTAATCGCAGAAACTATCCGTTCGAAAATTCTTGTAGGAGATAGAACATTTAAGGCTGTATAACATCACGCTGAGACCAATATGAATTGAGCATTAATGAAAAATATTGCAAATACGGAAACATTCCTTTTGAGATCGCAGTAAACCAACAGTGGTTTTTAAAGCTAGTCTTCATTAAATCATCTGAATCTGAAACAATGTTGTCATAATGACTAATAAGTAGATAATTATTACTTCTTATATACTCTGTACTTGCTTTTTACAAGTGAAATTGAAGATTATTTAAAAAACTCTCAACATAATTACAATAAAGAATATTTTATAAATGGCTTAACTAGTTATTATAAATTTTAACTAAGATCCAACTTGATATCGTCAGTTTTCAAACAGAGGAAACCGCATAGAAATCGGACTGTTCGTTTAGGAACTAAAATGCCACAGACACGTTCCTTTTTGCTCGTCGGGGGGTTAAACGGATGGACTCATTGAAGGAATTTTTTGCTTGACGTGATCGAGATTGTTCTTCGCATGGTGAATTTAAGAGGATCTGTTCAGAAATTTACGAGGTAATCTTATTTGTAATTAAAATGTTGGGGGTTTTTCGCTTTCAATTGTTTAACATTGTTTATGCGTGTTCAAGGACGCTCTGCTATAGTAACATTGAAATTGTACGCTTTTTGTTGTAGGAATTTCTGATTTAACAGCCGATGAAACAATTAAACAGCACAGTCATTTGTTCAATTTGATTGACAAATTTCCGTGATTCTCACCTTGATTGAACGAATCTTGGCGTCAGGTATATAATGTATTAATCAGCATACGAGTTAATAGTCGTTGTGAGCCGTCAGGCATAATGTCACGTGTTACATTCCTTGTGGTTTTCTGTCTCATAAATGTAGTTCTATCTCTTGATATACGTAAGTTCATTTTTTATTAAACAGAGTATGCACTACGTAAATTTAAAAAAAAACACCGCTTAATAGTGGTTGACTGTTTCCACGGCAAGTGGTTCACGCACTATTTCAGCCGAAGGTCTTGGATTCGAATCCAAGGGGAACAAATAAATGTTTCAGTAGACACAGAAGCGTGATCACCTTTTAGAAAATTAAATAAATTTTCTAAAAGCATAAAATTTGCAACAATAACGCGAAAAAGATCATTAATATATATGATATTTTTCATGCTAATGATTTGTAAAAGTTTATAAGTATATTTATTATTTGATTGTTCTAAAATTACAGTTTTCAAAATGAAATTTAAAGAAGTAAAAGATAGAAAACGATTAAATTGCATATTGAAAGAAACGTATAATTTTCGTGTGTATTTGCAAAAGTTTGTACAAATTAAATAAAAGTTAAATAAAAATATAATTAAATTAAATAAGGTTTGTATTGTACAAAACTTATTTAATTTAATTCTATCTTTATATAATACCCATGGTAACAAGCGACCTATCTTTTACTCATACGTGTTCACCAATTTTGCATCGTGTGCAATATGCCATTTATAATATTTTTTAGTGTGTTAGGTATTATTTTCGCTTGAATTGTTAGGTAATCTACAAATTTCATATTTATCTCGAATTGAACGAATCAAAAACTATGTATTTACATTATATGATATAATTAAAGCTAAATAATTAATATCTAAAGAAAACAGTTTTAACGGATTAAGCGCGTATATTTATCACTATTTTACAATTTTCTAATTTTTTCTCAATTTCCCCGACGTTTGAGTGCTTCACAGTCTACATGGTCACGGGCGACTCAAAATTGTAAAATTGTGATAAGCGTTTACTCCGTTCAAACTGTTTTATATTTATATATTGTAGTAAAATTTTAACAGAAGGATTACACATTAAATAAATTCGAATATTGGAAATTGTGGGACTGTGTATTTATTATAGTGTATGATGCTGTATATGACTGTTCCCGCATTTGGTTCTTCAATTGGTGTTTCTTTTTACTCAGTAATAATTTTCTAATCGAACGCGTATTTGTGATGTTTTTAATATTACAGCGAACTATGTAAAAATATGTAAACGTGACCAAAGCACGATCAACGAATGCGTGAAGGATTCTGTGCAGAGTTTGCGACCTTATCTCATCTCCGGCATACCAGAGTTCCACGTACCAAGCATCGAACCCTTCCTTATTGATGAGGTATCTTTAATAGCTAAATGTGATTAAATTTAATCTGTCCCTACTAATGTTGTAAATGCAAAAGTATCTGACAAGCTTTCATACCTAAATCATAGACCGATTTTGATAAAATTTTGATTAACAAGCGTTCGGAGTCGCTAGCAATAATAACTTAAGAAATGATTTGTTTCCTATATGCCATGATTGGGTTATTATTAAACATTAATTAATTATATTAACAGTAACTGTTAAACTAAATAAGTTGTCAAATTTTTTTTTGCTGTTTTAATTATAGGTATCTATGCATACAACATTATTTTTTTAACTTAATCTTTTTACTTTAGCTGTGAAACATAGGATATATATGTTGTATTTCTTCTTATGTATTTAATGATAACTTTAAAATAAAAAGTAACGCCTTCTTTCAGATAATAGCAATAAGCGGTGATCTGGCTCCGCTCAACGCAGTTGCAAGAGATGTTAAAGTATCAGGCGCCAGTAACTTCACTGTCAAGACTGTTGAGTAAGTAGCTCGCTTATGAGTAGCCTAGCTTATTCAGCTATTATATTTAAAATATAAATTTCAGTGTAAATTTGGACACGTACAAGATCCGAGCTGTTTTCCAATTTCCAAGACTTCATTTGGAAGGACTTTACGAGCTGGACACACATATCCTGATAGTACCAATTCGAGGACAAGGAAAGTTCGTAGCTGAAGCCAGTAAGAAATTCCTTTTTGTTTCTGGTATCTTTTATTATGGATTATAGTTGTCTGTGTTAGGTAAATAAAAAATATGTATTTATATTTTTCGTTTGCCGGCCTTAGTGCCCTTATTTGCGTGGTTCTTTTGTTTTGGTTCTTTTTTGCCCCTCTTGTAATTTAAACTTAATTAAAAACAACATAATTTTATAATCTATTAATTTGTAGTCATGATTGTGTTTGTCGTAATAGAACGCATTCTAGAATGTTTGCAAATATTCACTATATTGTAACCTATGAATAAAACATATATTTTTACAATTTCAGTAAATTGTGATGCGGATCTACAAATTACAAACGAAGTTTACGACGAAAATGGAACTGAATACATAAAGTTTAAGAATGTCGACGTTAAAATCAATATTAAAGACTACCGACTTAGATTGCACGGCCTTTTCAATGGGGATACAACTCTGGGTAAGAAAACTTAACGGTTTTTTTTAAAAACTATAAAAATAATAATTTTTAATCTCATGTGCAAAAGAGAAGTACCGTAAGTTAGACGTGTCTGTGTTCTGTGGGTCTGTGCGTCTATCTGTGGTATATTAGCTCCTAAACGAATGAACGGATTTGTGAGTCATGTCGTTTTTTTTAATTGTCTTTATTTTACTTGTAATTAAAAAATATTGCAGAGCAAGTCACAAACGAAGCAATAAATCAAAATCGCGGTGAGTTCCTGCAAGCCATGAAGCCTTATATTGAGAAGACGACTGCCAAGGTGCTCCTAGACACTGCAAATCGTATCGTCAATTCGATGCCATTGGAGCAAATATTTCCTAAGCCTTGATTTTTCTTAATAAACAGTTATTAGGTGTTGTGAGCGTTTGATTATAGCTCAAAAAGATTCAAAAATGATTTGTAGTTAAGTCAAATATGGAACAGACTAGGGCTAGTTGTTTTTAAATATTGTTTTCTTTTTTCCTTCGTAGTAACACGATGTTATATAGTCATCGTCAGTAAATGGATAATCACAAAAAACATTTTTTATTCGAACCAGTATTTCCTGAAATGAGGGGATCCTACCGAACTAATTGAGGTTTATAATATTAAAGTTAGATAATCTATGTGGTTCAACGACTGTTCGTTGAACCAGTAAACCATAGTCGCCTTGATCGTGTTTTCTAATTATTTCCAAGCATCCTACTGATTCTTCCGTTGGCAGCGGACGACTTGATAATCGCTGTCGGTTGAGAAACATTATATTTTCATCATTTATTCAATAATAGACCTACTTTAGGGTTTATGTTAGGGGAAACGGAAGTTGTAAAACATTACCAGCAGCGAAGTAAATTAAAAGTCACCTTTTGAATAAAAGTTTTGCTATTCAGAGAATTTCTGTTAAATATACCTATATATCTCAATCATTTTACTTTGCTATTATGGTCCTATGTCCCCTAGTTGGGGCAGAGGGCTTCTAGTGCAAAAAACGGTTCTATTAATTTTCGGCGAACTTTAAATTCGTTCCAGTTTTTGCAGCATGTGCGGCGCGCGGATCAGGATAATATAAATAAATAAAACATAAAGAAGTGGATGATTATTATTCTTTGGTAAATTTAATACGCTTTACAGTTAAAAACTAAAATATTTACGTATAAATTAAAGACAAAAAAATGGTCCGATCTCGAAAATGAAGAAGAGCATTCAATGCTTTTCGGAGAACTAGAAGTGTTTATCAAGCAAATATTAAAAACATTTCATAAATTTAGCGGAGTTTGACCGCATTCCTAAAAGTTAAGCCTATAGATACCCGTATAGTAATTATTAAGCTGTTTTAAAGTCCTCGTGTAAAGTGATTTTATATAAAAAAATTCGTTGAAATTCAACTTTCACGTTTGCATTGTAGCTCCTAAACTAATGGACTGATTTCGATGTGGTTTTTTTTATTTATGATTTATGAAGATCTGTTAATCCAGTTTTTTTAATTATTATCAATTCCAATGTACTTTCAGGCTTTGGCCTGATCAAGAATGGATCTTCCGTCAGTCCTAATTGCTTCGATAGTCATAATCGCTCTATTAGACAGCTCAATGCCGTCTAGGTTCGAGCTGAATCTAAATAAAGAGATTCAAATCATTTAACTTATGACAAGTGGCTTGCGAAACTGTACATCTTCGTAAAGTACTGGAGCCAGTAGCTCGCCTTGACCAAACATTGCCCAACTCGCAGGAAACGGAATTAGTGTCATACACCCATATCCCGTGCGGTTTAGGTGAAAGGAATATGTCGTGGTTTTAATCTAGATTCTAACCACATTAAATGTTTCATTCATTGTACATATATTCTTTTGAAGCTTTATCAATTGTTCTGGATTATTTAAATGTTTATAATATTACAAACATTCTTATGTTAATTAAATATTTTTTATTTATTTTCATTACTGCTACGGTTAGTAAAAAAATATAAAACCAACCATAAACCTGAAATGTGGTTTTGATAGATTATATTAATAATCTTCTATGTATTTAAAAGCGACATTTCACTGAATAAACACGAAATCTCGAACTACCTTAATGTATGTAACTGAAATTTGGTTGACCTGTCAAATATAGTCGGCTTGTAGTATATTTTGCTTAAAATTGCTTATAATGTATATTGAGTAAGTAATATTATATATAATAAGCAGTTTTAAGTATACAGATTATAATAGTTTTAGTGAGCCGGTATATAAACGTACCATTAAAGAAATATTTTTACTTAGCAAAGTGTATGGTCTTCATGAATCTGTATGATTATTATGCGAGTGAAATCGTGATAAGTATATGAATGAGGTTAGATGAATAACCTTTAATTACTTTTAGGCGATACGCGTGTCTTTATGATATTTGGTAACGGTCTCGTGCTGAAACGGATGCCAGGATCACAGTTTCCATCGCTACGTCTTACTCCAACAGTGAGCATTAGAGAGGGAGGATGTATTTCGAAGGTGGTGAAGCAGTGGACGTTCACATGTCCTTAGGCCAGTGGAAGGTGGTTCAGTGGCGGTCGCAGCACCGAGTCGGCCGGTCGACCACGTCGTTAGTGTCTACATAAATGTACAAAGTTTACGAAACTTCTATACTTCAGTTGTGCAAGATATCGAAATGTTGACGATCGTTTCGGTCCTGCTTGTTCTGCACTTGGTTGGTGCTGAAATACGTAAGTATTGCATAACTTGAGAAACCACAAGAAGGAACGGGGACATCCCTCAAGAGGTTTCCTAAGGTGTAGGAGATGCACAGCAGTGCAGTGAAGAGTCAGATGAGTTTTTATAGGAAAATAAGACTTAAATGGATTATTCGTCTCAAATGATTTGGTCTTGTGCTTAATTATTCTATATAATATAATTTTCAGTGTGGTTTGAAATAGATTTACTTTATTCGATAAAAATGATGAATTTTGTCGTTATGCGACTCTTTTGAAATATATACGTAAATAGGTATATACGTCAATCAACATATTATCAACATATTATCATCTCAATGATTTAAAAGTTTTATAAATACAATATTTTTAAATATGAATTTAATTTAAAATATTATTGATGGTTATTATCCAATTATTTAACTACTTACTTAAGACTATTCCCACATATCCATAAAAATGAAAGTGTATTGTTATAAAATAGGTATTAATAGAATTTTTTTTATTTGTGATTATAAACAAACAAACAAGACTTGTGATTAATTTATTTATCAAATAACTTTTAACTTTTAAACTTCGCTATGATTTAATTAATAATTATAATATGTGTCGTTTCAGCGCCTTACATCAAAATATGTAATCGAGATGACCCCAATGTTGACAAGTGCATAATGAATTCTATAGAAGAATTGAGACCAAAACTCAAGAAGGTAATTAAAATTGTTAATTATATTTCCTCCATTACAGAAAAATATTTATAGAATCTTTAATAATTTAAAATAATTCAATATATGTTTACGTCCGCCCGCGATGCGATCAAATTACATCATAATATATTTTCAGGCAATATTTTAATACATAAATATTATGAATATAACGTGTCAATTTTTTTAATCAACCACGTTGGATCAATTTAACGTGTGGTCCGGAGATCAATTATTGCCGGGTGAGTGATTTACCGTTGTCTGGTGTGTTACTATTTATTTATTTATCGTTGACTGCTACATTACCATCGTCTGCTGAGTTACCATTGTCTGCTGCGTCATCGTTGTCTGCTACGTTACCATTGTCAGCTGAGTTACCATTGTCTACTGCGTTACCATTGTCTGCTGCGTTACCGTCATCTGCTGAGCTACCATTGTCTGCTGCGTCATCGTTGTCTGCTACGTTACCATTGTCAGCTGAGTTACCATTGTCAGCTGAGTTACCATTGTCTACTGCATTACCATTGTCTGCTGCGTTACCGTCATCTGCTGAGTTACCATTGTCTACTGAATTTTGGTTGTCTGGTAAGTTACTATTGTCTGATGCATTACCTTTGTCTGCTGTGTTACTGTTGTCTGCTGTGTTACCGTTGTCTGATAGGTTACTGTTGTCTGCTGAGTTACCGTTGTCTGCTGAGTTACCATTGTCTGCTGAGTTACCATTGTCTGCTAAGTTACCGTTTCCTACTGAGTTACTATTGTCTGCTGTGTTACCATTGTCTGCTAAGTTACCGTTGTTTGCTGCGTCACAATTATCTGCTGATTTACCATTGTCTGCTGTTTTACTGTTGTCTGCCGATTTACCGCTTTCTGATGAGTTACCATTGTCTGCTGGGTTACCGTCATCTTGTGGGTTAATGTTGTCTGGTGAGTTGCCGTTGTCTGATGGGATACCGTTGTCTGGTGGGTTACCATCGTCTTGTGGGTTACCATTGTCAGGTGAGTTATCATTTGGTGATATTGTTTGTTTTTGGTTGTTGTTGTTTGGTGAAATGTCATTTGGTGCATTGCCGTTATTCGGTGCGTTGGCGTTGTTTGGAGTTTTATCGTTGCTTGGTGCGTTGTCATTGTTTGGTGTGTTGCCATTGTTAGGTGAGATGAATTCATCAGTTTTCTTTGTTGATTGGTCATCTGAAGAAGATGATGACGCTGCGACATTAGCACCATTTCCATCTGAACCTTTTATAACAACGACTATGTCTCGTTTAGGTTCCGGTGTGAAATTAGCTCGTTGGTAAGGATTATAATAAGGTTTAGATCTTGACCTTTGAATGATTATATTAGTTCTTGTACCGGGCAGGCTAGTAGGTGATTTGATTTGATTATTACATTTGAAACATCTTGGGTTTTGGCAAGTATAACATGATTGGTCGCTCTCCCTGAGGGAGTATGGATAGGGCACATACTCAGCGGGACTACGCACTCTAGGCGGAAACTTTACACTAACACCGGTGCGTTGTGGAACTCTTATTTGGATATCAGCCTCACTCTGAAATGACATATTTAAGTAAAATTTAATTGACATGATTAATATACATATATATAAAAATATGAATAACGAAAGTTTATTTTTGGCTTGATGCTGTAAAGAATAAATCAATAATTAATAATAATAAATTAATCCTTACATAATATAATCCTTACATATTAAATACATAATTGAAATTTAAACAAAATGCTTTTTCAAAAGTTTAGGGGGAAATAAATACATTAAGTTCATAATATATTTTTGTATGTATTTTGAAATTTAACTCTATTTTGAAATCTAATGTAAGAGAGAGAACTTTTTAGAATTTTAAACTCACCTGTGTTACTATAAAAAGAGCTATATAATTGACTATCTGATTCAGCTGCATTTTGCCCTTTTTTGTAAATATTACAAAATAGTTGGCTTATATACTGCGCTATTCACTGATAGGATAACATAATTGGTCATAATTGCTTCCGGCACATTATTAAAAATTTATCAATTAAATAAAAAGCACGTAGGTTTTACGTAGTGTTATGTATCTTAAATGACTCGCCAGGTGCAGTGGAAATTAACAAAAACATCCAGTCATATCATTTTTTAAAAACGTTTAAATAGTAGAATATATTATCGACTATAATTAATATATGAAATTAATAAGAATATCATGAATAATGTTACAAGAGAAATATGTTTGCATTTCCTAATTTGTAGCTGGCTTTATCATAAAGAAGGCAGTTTGTTCTTTGTTAATGATACATACCTACATATGCATACTTCCTGTGCGTGCTGTGTTTGCCTGTAAGTGCCTGGTAGTTTTCTAGTATTATAATGTAGTGTGTGGTAAACTTTAATTTAAAAAAATACATATGTACTCTTCATAAATTTTATTTAATTGTGGTCCATATAAAAACAAATCTTTCTATCTTACATTCTATCACTGATTCTTTCCAATAGTTTCGTGATGTGAACCTAGACCTCCGGCTCAAGACGTGTGAATCACTAAGCCACGGAGGCGATTATCATAAAATGCATATTTTATTTTTATTACGCACACGCGTTAAGTGGCTCTAATGAATGGTTTGAAATATTTTGCAAAGGGAACCTAATTCGTGGCATTACGCATTCTTTCATAACTATGCACATTATCGAATACAATTTCGTTGTGTTGTTATAATAGGATATTCTCTTCACTTTACGGCAGAAACTACTGGAATCAACTGTGAGATTACATACTTACCTCCGAGATTTTACATATTACTAGATTTAATATCCAATTCCGTACTCCTTAGGGTGGATGCAATCACACCGATAACAAGACCATACTGAATTACTGAAGAAAGACAATTTTATTTATATTATAATTTAATTTTTAATTTTAATGACATTGAGACTTACGTGTCATCTTTGCACTCTTGGTATGAGCGTATCGAATATTTTATAAGAATTTGTTTTTGATTGATCTTGCAAATAAAGAATTTTTTAAGTGAGTTGGAAAGTATGTCATTGTCAGATAAGTTTCATAAGATTGTGTCAAGTGGGTTCAGAAGTAAACGTTTAGATTCGCAGTTTGTTTATAAATAAATACATATGTCCTTGGACAATTGCAATGTGTTGCAATCTTAGACGGAGAACTTAAATGTTTTACTATAATTATGGTAATACTCTAAGAAAAAGCAGTATAATTTGTTGCTAAACCGAAACTTGAACTAGGTCATAAAATAAAACATATTTTAAAATAGTATGTAGATACAGTATAGAATACTTAATAATAATGAACAGATAAAATTACTAAAACTTTAAAGTAATACAATAAGTTAAAAATAATTCTAAGTCGTTTTTAAAAATTAAATAGGCATGTGTGTATGTGTGTGTGTGTGTATTGGGGGCGAGGGCTTAACTATTTTAACCAAATTTAAAATAATTCAATCTCTATTTGATTTTAAGAAGGATTTTCGTTGAATATCGATCAGATATAACATAAAATAGCTACTCCATTTATTAAGAATATTGACCTGTAACAAAAATTGTAAATTCCAGGGTATCCCAGAGCTGGACGTACCTGGAATAGAACCTTTGAGCCTGGGCCAGATTGTACTCGCCAGAGGACCACAAGGCGCCAAGTTGACCGCTGTCGTCAACGACGTCAAAGTCCGAGGTCCTAGCAACTTCAAAATTACAGAACTGAAGTAAGTTATCTTATGTTCATATAAATTCTTAAAAGAGGTACATTTCTATTGGTATTGGTTTCACAGATGATTTCTTTTTTGTGAGCCAAACTAACTATTCGATCGATCGATTTAAGGACAAAATATTATTATATTCATTGAGTTTATAATAACAATTAGTAGAATTATTGTTATTATTAACTTAATTAGCCTACTTCTCATGGTACATACGTAAGTAGTTTAGGTCTTACGTGGAGATATAGAAGGACCGGGAACTTCCCTTCTGGAAGTGATCTGAGAATTGAATTAAAGAGGTAAATAATTATAATAATATTGAATTAATTCAAAAGATGACAAGGGTCTAGAAACTAATTTAGTGATATACAAAACAACACAAAAACACATACATTTTACTAACTTAATTTGTGGGACAGCCTTTGCGAACATCTCACAAATATTGTAACAAACTACTTTACTATCTGTGGCTTTGTTTATATGTATGTATATACCTATAGTCCTCAGGACTACGAGTAAGCTACGGATTATTTTAATCGTCAACATGCTGTTTACATTAATTTTTAATATATAATTTTCAGATCTGACCTGAGCAAGAACCGGTTTGACTTCAAGCTTCTCTTGCCGAAATTAGAATTCGCGGGTAAATATAAAATGGATATTCAAGTTCTGCTCTTACGTCTCCAAGGAAGAGGGAATATCACAGGCTCCTTCAGTGAGTTAAACTTAGTTTAAACTAAACTATACCAATTTCAAAAGCATTATTATAATTTATATTGTGTTCGTCGTTACAAATTTCGTTGTAAAACTTTGCTTCTTTGTACAATCATGTATTTTCACGTTTTTTTCGCGTTTAATAATATACGATTTTGAATAATACCACTGAGCTTAGAATAATATTTTGAACTTGCGTGAAAAAGAATTAGATTATATTCAAGCTTGACAAACTTTGACTACCTTTAGTATTCTTACTTTAGGTTGACTTTAGTAACGCTTCATCCAAGTATATACTCATGTTTGCCAGATACGTTGTCAAATTGATTGAGATTGCAATTTATTATTGTTACCCAATCTCATAATGGTCATTGTCCATTCTCAATGAACATTCTAACCTAGATCTGGATATAAAAAACATTATTTCGAAACACGCGTAATAACGAAATAAGAACACCTCGCAATGACTTAAGAGTGCTTGGTCAACGCAATGATCAATGCTAACTTTTACTATAGATTGTACAACATATAAATTATATGCTTTTGCCCGCGACTTCGTCCACGTCTCTGAAACAAATTTTATCAAAATCGGTTTATTTTTTTAGCATGACAACAGAGAGATAGATACAGTTACTTTTGCATTTATAATATTAGTAGGGATAAAGCAATAAAAGACGAAAATATGAAAGTCTCATAGACTTTCATATTTTCGTTCCTTTTGGAGTAGAGACTGGGTCCATGGGGGCCGACGCGCTAAGTTGAGACCACAGGCAACCCGAAAGTTGGCCCATATTTCGCATAACACGTTAGTATAGCGATACAACGCGGTAATGTGGCCAGTATTTTGGGTACGCACCCTAACGGCTTTGATGAGCCTTTTGTATTTTTGTTAATATATTTAAGTACATTATTGTACATTTAATAAATAAATAACATAAGAATAAAGGCACGAAGTTTTAATGGCATTTTTGATTTAAAACAGAGGACTACGCGTGCAATGTAACAATGAGAGGACACAAGGAGATAAGAGATGGACACGAACATCTTAAATTCGAACCCATGAAAGTGAAACTTCGTGTCGGAGACTCCTCCATCTATCTGACCAATCTTTTTGATGGTGATCCAGTGCTGGGACCAGCAACGAACCGGGTTATCAATGAGAACTCACAAGTGTTCCTATCCGAAATCAGCCCGGTCATGGAAAAGAGTCTCGGGGACATCTTCACGGAGATATCGAATAAAATAACGTCAAAATTTACCTATCAAGAATTGTTCCCCTGATTGTTGATAAGTTATAGACTTGGGATGCGTTATTACAAGGCCCCGATTCTGCTATTTAAAATGGTCAGTGTTATAGCAATTCATTTATCATACCGATATCCAGTTTAATAGATAACCTGGAAAGTGTTCGGGAGTTATACAAATTAGTGATTTTAGTAATTTTACAACCTCCCTTTTTCGAATCATATGACTTGAGGAATAGATATTATTGATTGAGAAATCACAAGAATTTATTTAAAAGGATATGAAAATGTAATTTGTGTAAGAAAAAAATCGGCACTCCATAATTGTCACTTTCAATGCCGCCCTTGTGAAAGTCACAAATGAATTTGCAAACATGGTCGGGAAAAATAAAACTCCGCCTGAGTTTTTTGCCTTAACAGAGCAGGGCGCGTTCTTGAACGTGTCAATAAATTTATTACGTTTGCAAGCGATCGTGTGAAATAAATGATCTTTGATTTGATTTCTCAAAATCGGCCACAATGACATTTAAAATGAATTTTCCGACAATTTAAATTTTAAATCGCAGAGTTGAGACCTTGATTGTAAATTATAATATTGTTCTAATAGTGTCAGTTGTAATTCTCAGAATTTTATTTAAGTTTTTTTAACAGTATTCGCAATATATTTTTGATTCGATTGGTTTATGATTCTGGCCACGGGTGTATAAAGGCTTTAATATCGAAAGGGAGATTTAAAAAAATCAAGAAAAAATAAAAAGCATGAAATAAGCGTAATATTCATGTGAAATTTTCTCTGTTTTAGTTTTTAACCAATTCTTAGTTGCAATCATATTATTAAACGTATGTTGTTAACATCTTAACTTTTCATTGGGGTTTGATGCTCTGTCTTCCACCAGGCTTGTCTATAACCTGTATTTTTATGAAGGCCATGTAAATTCCACATTTTTCATACCAATATAATAATATAAAACAGATGCAGTCGATTAGTATTTTAATCAACTTATCCTTACACTAAACATAAAATCATAACTTCGAAAGTGAGTTTGTTTGTAACTTATGTAGACTACACTGCTTTGCCAACTTTTATAAATTGTAAATAATAATGATTAACTAGAATTGTCGCCCTTTAACAATATTTTAATTTTTAATGGTTTATAAGGCACAAAATTCACCTGAAAATAAGTATCTATATATGTAATGTATGTATAATGAGTATATATAATTAATAACTAACGTGATAATTTTTGTAAATATTTTAAGTGTAAGAAACGTAGCTGTATGAGTTTTTGTACTGAATTCAATATACTTTTAAAGTAATTGTAAAAATGTGTTTTTTAATTTCTTCTATTAAATGAAGGTACCTGGATAGGTACCTTATCATCAGAATTCATGATAAGATGAAAGTATGGTGTATACTTAAAATATATCGATATTACGATATTATTTTTATCTTATTACTTTATAGAAGAATAATATTTTTAACCAACCTAAAAAAAAAACAAAAAGGGGGTTATCAATTCGAGGTGTATTTTTTTCCGCTCCTACGTCGTCGTCCGTGGACCGATTTGGATGAATGTGATGTCAAATGATAGAGTAACTCGTCGAAATGATCCCATTTTTTTTGGGAGTTTTACGATCAATAATAGTTTTCAGGATATTGAAAGAATTGTTTTACAATAGGACGATAAATCTCTGAAATTCGCGCAACTGCTACGTACTTATTTATTTATAACTCTATGAAATACGATTCCTTATCAATGAATTTAATGTTTTTAGATTAAGTATTAAATTTACAACAAGAGTAAATAAGATTCAAGATAATTCAATTTATAGTTTTAGAGATATTGAGGTTAATAAGTCAAAAAATTAAAAAAAAAAAACATTAGTTCGCATTGGCAATATAGAAGTCTATGTAATTTTAGATTTATACTAATTTTAATACTAATTTTATTATTTATTATATTGTCAAGCTTTTGACGGAATTTCATGAAAATCTAAGCCTATATGATGTTCCGGAGCAAAAATTATCAACTCTGTATATCTATGAAATATTAGTCTATATCGATGACCTGTATATCATTTTATTAAACATTACAAGGATCATAATATATTATTGGAAAATTAATTAGTTAGGAGAAATAGATCTGGATAGAATATAATTTGCTTATAATATATATTACAAATTAATTTAATTTATAGGAACGCTACTACATTCATTTTTAGTGTTAAACGATAATTAACCTTTATCAATAAATGGGACGTTTTATGTGAAATGTGTTTAAACTTGAAAAGATCTTTATAAGTTTTACCTAAAACCAATCTTGATCGTGTTTAAAAAAAAAATCGCATTCGAGCCTCAAACAGACACACAGATTCAGAGTTATTAATGTTCTAGAAAAGTAAATTAAACAAAAAAGAAACGCAGGCGCCAAATATCTTACATCAACATGTCATTGTCACTGTAACGCGTCGCTGACACTGGTGCAGAAACCCAGAACTTTATTACTAGAGGTTTCACTCCCTCCCAAAAAGAATTATTTTTCCCATTTTTTGCTCCTGCCTACTCGTTGTAAAGTGAGGCTACATAACCTTTAATAATAGCCTTCCTCGATAAATTTAAATGGAACATCAAACAAAAAAATAATATTTCAATTAATTCCCGTAGTTCTTGAGTTTAGCGTCATCAATGAAACAAACAAATTCTTAAGCTATAGTATTATAATATATTATAATTCCTAGTTAACTTATCTAGGGCTGACAATTATCAAGCGCTTAACTACAGCGCATTACTAGTTATGCTAGGTGTTACGAAATATAACCATAAAATTGCGTACTTGAAGGGAAGTTACCTAAATTTATTATCATTTATTAGTCACAGCTAAACGGATAACTAGCAATACAATCCAACTTCGCTTTCTAAAGAATTCTAGCTGGGCTTAACAAACTTCTGTTTTAATACAAAAAACACCACATAAAAATAATAAAAACATATTAATAGTGTAATAAATACGCCATCTTCCAGGCAACGCAGTCATAAGAAAGGAAATTAAGAATTCAAACAAGCAGTAAAGTGAAGTCCCGTGTCCCCTATTGGGGTATGGGGCAGATGCATTTCACATCTGTTTCACTGATCGATTTTTTCTTTAGGGGCAAGTAGGTGATCAGCCTTCTATGTCCTGCCAGACCGAGTTTTTTTTATTTTTATCTCCGCCGGGAATCGAACCCAGGACCTCTCGGTTGTAACGCTTACGCGCTTACCATTAGACCAAGGAGGCGGTCCAAACAAGCAGTAGTAGATTTAAAAAATGTGTAATTATTGTTATATTATTTGAGCATGCGTTAGGTAAGTCTCAAAATGATCACGTTCCCTTTCTTTGTATGTAGTGCGTACAACTTTTTTACATACGGTTTACTTGTTAAATTTTATCTTTTGTTGTATCGTCTTCTGTTTTGATAGGTAACATAAAAATTATATAAAGACTGTAAAAAAATATTTATTGTTTTTTATTGCGTGTTTAATTGCATGTGGGCCATGTATAAATAAATAATTTAACTGAAATCTATAAATTGCTATCGTATTTGTATGAAAGAGTTTTATAGCTCGATTATTGTATATATATATATAAACAGATGTCAGCTTTTGGAAGAAGAAAAGTAACTAAATTGGTCTATACGTTTTGAAGCCATGATGTCACACAGACACATCAAGGTTATAACATGAGGGATGCGTGGAGGGTCTAAACAATTGGTAACCCATTTGTTCCCGTTCCAGACAGACGAAGGCATGTCCTGTACTAGCGAGTATTATATGCTTATAATTACATATTATAAAGTTTTTTATACATTAAATTGCCGCAGTTATGAAGTGTTAAAATTAGTTATAATATATAAAACCGGACGAAGCGTTCAAGTATGATTATTTTGCAACATTATTTGAAATCAATTTCTAAATGATTTCATTTTTTTAATTTATTTTACCTGAATATTTATATTGTACAAAATTGATAAATTTGAGAAATATCATCATCCTTGGTGTATTATAGGTATATTATTTTTTATATTAGTTAATTAAAGATATTGTTACGGTATGAAAGTTTACCATTTCCTTACTATTTAGTTAAAAGGTTAATATTTTATGATTTTCTGTTACAGTTTGACACCGACTTCCAAATATTTTCCCTTTATATTTATTTTTGGACTTTGAAGTTGCTTTAATATTTTTAATAATTTTTATTGTACTCTTGTGAGTGGAACATGTAGGTAGGTGGGCTATATGATTTTTTGTTTTTGTTGAAATCCTCAAAACGTTTTGGTAAGATTTTTGAGCGAAAGATCTGTCAATCGGTCTTTATAGGTTAGTTTAGTTGAAGCTTTATATAATATAATATATGTATAAAAAAAGAAACAATAAACCCATAAATGAATGAAAAACGTAAAAAATCGAATTCTTCTAGGTAAAGTAGTTAAGTAGCAATAGAAGTGTCTTTATAATCGCCATAGTTAATGTCAGTAGTTCCGATTAAGTGCAGTTATGTAATGAGAGTGGCTTTTGCGAGATTTTTATGTAACGCTTGACGGAAACGCGGGCACTTATTTGCTCGGACAATTTGTGGGTTTCCAACTTTTATACGGAAGGCTAAATTTTTTTTGATTTAGTATTTAGTTTCCTGGTTACTGTTGGGAGACGTTTAAGGTAGAAACGGTTTAAAGTTAAAGTAGTCCAATTAAGAAGAGATATTTTCTAAATATGGAATAATCGATGTCAATTATCAAAAAGTTTTCTCTAATATGTAATCACTATCTAAAATAATATTATTACAAGGGAAAAGTGATCTAAAAGTAGTCTAGTCAAGTAGGTTTTATAGTCAAATTTTGGCGGCAATTCTTGCTCATAAATTAAAATTAATCAAATTCAATTTTTCTAGTATTCACAATGAGTCAAAGACAAGTTCGGTTTGGGAACGAAAACTTTGTAGACTACAATTTTCTGTTCCATCTTTAATTTCTATGGGAATTTTGACGCCATCGCAACAACGAGTGCGTCATGTTTTATATAATTTCCTAAAAGTTGTGTATTTTCCGAGATTTTATGTGAAGTTTTAAGCACAAACTGTTCAGCAATGTGCAAGATTAAAGGAAAGTGATATAATTCAGTAATACATGACTTTGTGATGTGATAGAAGTTCCTTAAAATTAACGTGTAAAATTTCCGCCATTTTTTTTGGACACGAAATAAAGACATGGCTTAAAGGTCCTGTAAAGCTGTAACAAAGCCAAAAACCTTTAATATTATTAATTTCTATGATTAGAAGCGGAAACTTATTTCCAAATTTTGTTTCGTTAGTTTAATATTGATAATATTTGTGGATAACAAAGTTATACTTTTCGTCTCGAAATTGTTTTAGATCGGATATTAGTAAAACTGCCGAATAAATAATCAATTAATTAAAATTATTGTTGGTGAAATAAATTTTCAATTAAAATTTTAACATTTTTAATAATAAGAAGGTTAAAAATCGAGTAAAAGTTATTAAGTTCACAAATAATAACTAACATTAATATAATATTTGTGGTATTTTAATATATTAACAATATCTTTGACTTATACGCATCTATTTGTAACACATTTTTAATGATGTGTTTAAAAGAAGTTACTACAAATATAAAACTTTGTGAAGTGAGAAAATCTCACCGGCTTTCAAAAGGAGTAATTTTTCCCGTTGGCGTAACATTTTTCATCGATGCACACAGAAGACTGTCAATTGAAATTAGTTTTCTGAGATTTATAGTGCGTTTAACTAAACAAACAGAACTTCGGCATTGTAATATTGCTATATAAATATTTGTTCTTTAAAAAGGTCAGTTCTCTGAAAATATAATAATGATTATCCTCCAGTTGCTCAATAGTAGCGCGGCGATCTTTCCTTTCATACAAATATAAGGTACGGTGCGACTCCCGCGCACTCTTGCCTTCACGTCACCGTCGGAACCGCCGAATCCAATATAAGAATGAAAGTGTTTTTGCTTCTGACTCTTTGTGTATTTAGTGTTTACGGAAAAATATTACGTAAGTACATTTTATTTCGTCTTATTATAAGGATACATCATCACATAATTTTTCATCTTATTTCTTTGTTTTAAAATAACAAGTTTAGATAATTAAGAGTAATTTACGGAATAAATGAGCCCTTTTTTAAATTGGGAATTCGAGATTCAGGTGATAATAACATTTCGTTAAAATTAAACAGTTTTAAAACTTAAGATATTAATTCAAGATATTAAAGTAATTTAAAAGTTTTAGTGAAGCGAACGTTTCTATTAAATATGTGGATACACTTAATACACGTTTTAACAAATTAATCTCATCTTAATATATAAAGCATGTAACCCCCGATGAAGAAAGAAGGGTGTATGCAATATCTATGTGTCTCTTAATTGATTTTTGTTACATTTTTGAAAAACTGTTCATAACATGTTATGAGTTAATCTTATTTGAAATCATAATGTCGGAGGTATTAAATTGTCTACAATTTCACTTATATATTAACTACTGGCATTTAATCAAAGGACATAAGAACCTATTTCGTAAAGTTAAAATGGTGTCAAATAATAGTTAATTGACAATGTGAGTATTGGCAAAGCGGATACCAATGACATATGCGTCTCGGCGGGAAGTGTTGTAATAATTGCGTTCATTTTGAAACTGCAATGCAATTCATGCAAATAATTACAACTAACCGGTATCGCAAAGACATAGGTTTGTGTGGTATATTCCAATTATTGAAGATGACTGTAGGCTATACGCTACGAAATAATGAGAAATATTGTAAAAACGTAATGTCTATCCTTGCGAAATTAGGGCGGGCCATAAGTTCTACATAAATCAATTCATAACTATGTATTCTAAACATATTAATCATCTGCAACGCCAGATTCCACAACTTGATCAAATTGTTTCCCAATTGCAAAAAAGGTGAATTTATGAATATTTATTGCAGCCGACTACTTCCCTCAATGTAAGAAAAGCGATCCTGAAATTGAAAAATGTATACTAGAAGCAATAGAAGTGTTAAGGCCGAGGCTACTAAATGGAATACCGGAAGTGAACGCGCCAGCTCTAGAGCCTTTCAGTGTACCAACACTGAAACTTGACAGGACCGCTACCAACCTTCGATTAAAGGCTACAATCAAGAATATGAAAGCTTACGGCGGAAGTAACTTCAAGATTGAAAAGTTCAAGCGAGTATTCTTTGATTAAACTTTATTATATACATATATTCTAAAATCAAAGGGTGGTGTATACCGTGTGTCTGCGTGCCTCTCAAAGTAATGACTACTAATGCAGAACTTTTTATTTTTATTCTTATATATGCTATACTTAATTTATTGGTATTTAAATTTCTTAAATCGAAACATTGCGAAGGAAATGAAACCCTGATATAAATTTCATAAATCATAACAAAATGTCTAAAGTTCACGGTAGATTTTATTAGGTTTATTACAAAATTGTAAAGCCATAAATAAATATTTTTTCGTAATAAAACACGTAACAGTGCGACGATCTTAGCTGATGAATTTCTGTTGTCTTTGATTATGTTTAATTTATTACTGAATTTATAAAAATGATTGCTTGCCTCCTGTTACTGATAATAAAATACAGATGAGAAACAATTTTTTTAAATGCCACACATTAAGGTTGCTAAGTTGAAGATCCTTACTAATATTATAAATGTGAAAGTAACTCTGTCTGTCGCGATTTAACGCCAAAACTACTGAACCGAATTAAATGAATTTGGTACACAGATAGTCTAGAGCCTGAGAAAGGACATTACTTTTAAATGCGAAAAACGGGTTGTGAGGAGGTGAAAGAGGGGATGAAAAGTTATATGGAAGTATTGTCATTTTTAGAGCTAAAAGCTTTTAGGCTATACGAACGACGAAGACGTTAAGACGAAGTTAACGCGGGTGAAACTGCGGGGCACAGCTAGTTATATTATATGTAGACATGAACTAATACGAATTTAATTCATATATTTGACAAATTGCAGATTGAACTTGAACGGCAAATACGAAGGACAGATGAAATTAACTTTGGCGAAACTGTCCATCGTCGCCGATTACGACGTCCGCGGCTCCAAGATCCTCACTCTGGACATCAGCGGCAAGGGACGGATGAGGAGTAATTTCAGTAAGTTCATTTATACGACGCGACAGAACGGTGTTTTCTTTATATAGGTATATTACTCAAAAAGGTACAGAGATAGATGCTAGGATAAAGGGCTTCTTTTTAAAGAGCGTGATGTCAGCATTGTCATTATTCTCGTCATCAGTGTTGTAGTAAACACAACACTTCTTGGTAGTTCTTGATTAATTTGAAAATCTGTTGCCCGTATTTATACCCCGCCTAACCTAGACTCGGCGGTAAACAAGTTTCGTATAAACAATCGAAAATCCCGCAAAAGGTTGAGTGTTTACATGAATTAAACGTTTTTAAAAGCTAAACTATAACCGATTAATGATTTTAATTAAAAATTCGAAATCAGACGCCATCCTGATTCCAACCGAAGATCTGCATGCATCTGAGGGTATGTCAATGTTGACTGTAGATTTATTATGATATTATATTATGTTCAAAAGAAATTGACCAAAAAACGCTTTCTGATTATGTGGTGCATTAGTTACATTTTAAAACATAATACTTATATACATATTACATATATTAGCTTTAACAAGAATCTAAAACCCGAGTCTTATGTATACAAATGGACGCGTTTTTTATTTCCATAGAATAGGAGGCAAACGGGCTCGATACTTAGAATAAACAGATAGAGATAAGATATTAAGATAAATATATTACTAACTCGTATTTACTTACAGAAATATGAAATAAACGATATCTTGTTCTAATAAGTACCCACATCAACAATCTCAAGAATATAACAATTTTTTTTCAATTCTAGCTGGAATCACAGTAGTGGTGAAAGGTGCAGCTAAGGTGATAGAGCGTGATGGTGTGGAATACTTACAGGCTGAGAAGATGATCACCAAACTGAAGATCGCTCATGGTCAACTCGCTGTTGATGATACTGAAAGGCCTGTTGCTGGTACGTAAACATTTTGCTTACTGGAGTGTCTTACGCTGAAATCAGAGTTACCACATTAAGTCGATTGAGAGGACAGAGGAAGATTAATACTATATATTCTATATTTTTAATAGTTTTTCTGCCATTCTTGGATCAGATTTTCATTTATTATTTAGCTGTAGGATTATTTAAGTAACTAAGTAACATATGTAGACAGGTGGCATTATAAATGATAAATTTGTAGATGTTTTTAGAAAATACATGAGAAAAATCTCATTGAGATAAATAAGGTTTCTTTATAAAGAAGCCATTATATTGTTCCTTGATAGCCCATCAAGAAGTTGATTATTATTATTTTACGATAATTTATATTATAATTTTGTTCCGTACAGCAACATCAGCAGCAACATTCTTCAACGCTAGTCCAGGCGTGGTGCTTGACATCCTGAACCCGCTGATAGAGGAGAGCAGCGCGGCTATCTTCAAGGCTTTCTTCAACAAGATCCTCTCTGCCATTCCACTGAAAGAGATATTAGTAGAGGATTCTTAAACGCTTAGCCTTACCACTAATTGTGATTTTTGTACATAGTTAGTTATGTCATAAGTTATAATATTATAGGTTTTTAAAATTTCTATGCGTAGAAACTGCATTGTTTCTTCAAGCGTTTGTTTAGATATATTTTAATACCTTCTTACTTTTGACAAACGTAGTAGCGTTATGGTAAATAAAATAGTAAGTAGTACGGGGTTGTTTGAAATTCTTAAGTTTATTGTATAATGAGTTATATAATGTTTATTATTTATTGTAATTTATCGTGAATTGAATCGTTTATTTCACCCCAAAGAATGTTTTGTTCTTAATTTTAAGTATAATATATTTTAATTGAACAACTTCAAACTCGTGTATGTTTCTTGTCAATTTCCATTCACTATAAAATGTAGTTTCCCTTGCTTATCTATTTCCTAGTAATTTATAAACTGTTTCTAATTAGGTTTAGTAGACCACGTAAATAAATAATTCTGAATAATAATGCAAAAAAACGTATAAAGTTTAAAAATATTCTGCCCGACGAAAAACGTGAGTGTGTGTATCTGTAGTATCTCGCTCTCATGTATGCCCTGATTTCGATCCGGCTTTTGCTGATTTGAATCTTGATCGCGTCGGATCGACAATTTGTGAAAATCGGTTTATCCATTTGGAGACATTCTCATTTATAATTATGTCTGGGAGTGTTAAATTGTCTTAAATTTCATCATTCTCGGTCTCATTATATCAAATGAAAAAAAAAATTCGCAAACTTATTGAAATCAAAGTCATTAATCCTAGACTTAATTTATGTCCTGTAGACCTTAATCGCGAGGCTAAATTTCTGCTACATATGGTCTGTACGAGTAACCTCAAAGTATTATAAAGGCAGAACGCCTCAGAAAACCTAGATTATTCTATCCGACAGTACTAAACAGTGAAAATGATCAGTGCAATAGTGAAGTTTTTAATTGTCGTTGTTTTTAGTGTAACTGTAGCCAAACGTTTGCCTCAAAATGACACTAGTGGAGAGAACATAGAGAAAATGGGTAAGTTTCAGAATTAGGAACAATTGCATGAATGCAAATTGGGATGTGTTGTTTATATTACAAGAAAATTGGAGACAATTAAAAAATCCCCGATCTCTTAATTATACAATAATTCGTTAAATGAAAAGATATAAATTGACTCGATTACGTCCGCTGATAGCATCTTTTTTCATGCGTCGGGGTTTTAAAAAGTATTAAATAGGATAACGACTGTTGAGCTGAATGTTTTAATAAAATAAAATATAATCATTTAAAAAAGTAGGTAGGTTTACGAAAATATTTGATAAAAACGCACAAACATAGAAATAGAAATTTAAAATGATTGATTTTTAACTACTTTCAATAGACTGCAAGTACTTTTAAATACGGCCTTAATAATAATATCGGTTTATATATCGGTTTAAAATATTTCTTTATATAAACACAGCTTATTTGTTATCAGCACAAAAACCAGTGTGTCACTACAGCGATCCAAACGTAGCCGAATGCATAAAACGTATTGCGGAGCAGGCGAGGGCGCTCCTTGCTCACGGCATCCCGTCCTTTGGCATTCAGCCTCTTGAGCCTCTGAAGATCCCCAGCATCAGGCTGAGACAACACAATATGCCCCAAAATAAGTTCAAATACGACGCTTGGTTATCTGATCTTGAGCTTAATGGATTAACTAACTACACCTTCAACAAGTTGGAGTAAGTACAACATATCATTCCAATCTACACTAATATTATAAAGCTAAGAACTGTGTTTGTTTGGTTGAACACGCTAATCAAGATAACAATTGATTCACACAATGGGAGTGGAGCTTCTATGAAAATATTGCAAAATGGAAAAAATTATTCCTTTTGCGCGGATGAAACTGCGGAGCACATCTAGTTGTTTTTTACTCTTTCACGCAAAAACTACTGAATGGATTTTAATGAATCTTTAAAATATAACTATGAATATTAAGGCCATCAAATTAAATGTATCTTTGCAACCAGTTATTTGAGTTAGGTACATTTCGATTTATCAAATTGAGTTTAAGTAAAGGGTTTTTATTTTTTCTTTAGTGTATATCCAGAAGAATTAAAAGTTACTGGCAATATAAGTTTACCTCACCTGGTGATGGCCGGTGAATATGTGGTGATCGGCGAGTTCCAGATGTTGCCTGTCGAGTCTACAGGATTCATCGCTGCTAATTTTAGTAAGTACAAAGTCGAAAATATCTTAAATACATAATCGTCACTTTAATTTAAGTTTGCTGGCTGTTCAACGACGCGCCCAAATCTGTGAAGAACAGCCAAGGACTTGGGTTCTCATTTTTCACAAAAGATACATTTTATTAGTTTTATGTAGTTTTTCAAATTAATATTTTTACATTTTAGCACAATGCTCAGCCGCCCTCGAAGCTCTCGGTGCGAAGGTGCATAAAAGAATTGTGATAAAAGATGCAAACGTGAAACTCCGATGCACTGGTCCACTTGACGCTAGTTTGAAGGAAGCACATTCAACAACTGGCGAGATGGGTAAGTCAAAGCACACATTTATAGGTATAACAAGTATTTTCTATAGCACAAGAACTACAGAAAAAAAATTTATAAGAGCTCTATTGCACGATGATAAACTTATATTACAAATTATTTATAATGTTGAATTTAAAAAAAAATCAAACATTTCTTATATCAAAAATCTTGATAGCTTTTTTCATACGTGATTCATTTTTTTCCATTGATAAGTTTGTTATGATTTCATTCAGAAAGTTTCTTCCTACCAAAGTAATGTGAGTAAAAATTTTCAAAATCAGCCCAGTAGTTTTTTCAGTTCATGACAAAAACTTCTATTTATAATTTAGTGAGTCTACAAGTAAAAGGATAACAATAATGTTTTGTTCAGAAATGGTAACCAAACACATCATCCACATGCACGCGAATGAACTGACCAAGGAGGTTCAGCCAGCCGTGGAGACAGCACTCGCGATGGTGCTCGAAGACATAGCGAACAAGTTCCTCAAACACGTGCCACCGAACATGGTCTTCCCGGCTTAGTGCCACTTGTTCCTGTCCTTCTGTGTTGTCTGTTTCATTCTATGCGCCGTTTTATTATGCATAGTTATTAAGAAATGGAATTGGTGCTACCAATAGGAACGCACAGGGGACACGGTGAAACGCATTTTGAAGAAAAATTAAATTTATTGTCATTAAAAAGTGTACTTATATTTACAAATATATAAAAGGCTACATTCATTATAATTTTCCAATATAATTATACTTGAGGTGTGTACCCAAAACAGTGCTTGTATTGTTATAGTGATGGGTATAAAATCACCCAGTTTTCGGGTTACCTGTGGTCTCAAGACCGTCAACGGTCTGTAAGCGAGTATATCTCTCATTCGTTTCTTTATTTAACACTTAATAGCATATAAAAACAATACAGGAAGAAAACATAATTAAAAGATTGCAAGTTAACACGTGTTAATGTTTATGTTGAATTGTCTCCGTGGCTTTGGTTTACGCATCTGCGTATTGCGTCAAAGTCCTGGATTCATATACCGCGGGAACCATAAATATTTTGGTTGTGTAGTCCCAGAAAGCTGATCACCTACTTACCTGTTAAGAAATGACCAGTGAAGCAGACGCAGAAATGTGTCTGCAGCATGTGTGACACAAGGGTCAAGGGGCTCACTTTATGGGTGTTAAATGTTTTATTTATTGTACGCATAAATTAGATTAAGTTTAAACAGTTATTGATTGTTTAAGGCTTTATTTATTAAACTATATAAATACAATGCTCTTTTTTTATTTGTTCCCCTGACGCAAAAGAAAAGGGAAGTTTGACTTGTGTGTATTTGTGTGACTGTCTGTAGCATCATAGTTCCTAAGTTGATGGACTGTCATTTTTAGCTTTTAAAATTTATAATATTCTAAACTAGAATTTCTAAGTCATTTAAAAAAACCTCGTGACCATTTGTTATTTTAAGTTATTTTTACAAGTAAATGTGTTAGCCAATAGGTGGAACACGCTGTTCGTATACTTGTACCAAATAAAAGTGTGTCAACATTCCACTTGCGGTTAGTGGCCTACTTAAACTTACGTCACCATTACAACATTGCACTTTGAATTGCTTCTTGATTCTTTAATCTAACTAAAGAATTCTTATATTTATTAATATATGAAATGAATTGAAAAGATTTGAATTAGAAGAATTTTTTCCATCTCGCAATCGAAAACGTGAGATAAAATAAAATCTTAATCGATTTCTGTCTTATCATCACGTTTCTTTCGATATACTTTCATTTAAATACTGATTTTATTCATACCGTATAGTTCATTAAATTGCAAGATGTGGTCCAGTATCGTTATAATTCTTAGTTTCACAACTGCCGTGTTGTCTAGTATAAAAAGTACAAAAAATTATATAACATGTAAGTTTTCATATTTAAATATATAAAAAATATGTATGTCAGCTTCGCAGGGTTTTCTATAAGTTATCCGTGTTTTGTCGTACCCTGATTATAGATTAGACCTAAATATTATTAGAAAAAAATTAACAATATATACTTGAAAGCTTCGTCTAATGTCAATAGATGACGCTGATGCAATTTAAATTGTGCTATCAATGAATACATCATAAAGTGATGAATAAAGCTTCATAAATTGTAGCTAAGAATCATCTGGATCACGTCACCTTTAGGTTAGGTGTTAGAATATTCGTTTAGGATTAGACTTTAGAAGCACCGATCAAAACAATAGACTTGTTTGATCGGGAAACTTATAACACCCTTCTTTTTGTCTCAGAGGTTTAACATAATTCAGTTACTTTTCTTTATAATGTGCCTTTATGTACCTTTGTGTATTTTTATTTATGGTATTAATGTGTGATTGTTAATAGTTGGTGGTTTCATTTGTTCTCGCGAGGAAAATCTCATCGGGCCGTGTCTAAAGGACGTATTTAATAATTACATACCAAAGCTTATTATAGGTAAGACGTTTGATTTTTATTTATTTATGATAAGAATGTCGACCAAAAACAGCTTCGTAAAGGGCACGAGCATATAATTTTAGCATTTAGTGTAGTTTTTCGCTATGATAAAGTCCCAAGAAATCATTATTTTCATAATATTTACAATTAATTAGATATAATCTACTGCAACGAACTAAATTATATGAAACAGGTAGAATAATGTGACTTTATATTCACAGATAACCTATATTAAAATCTGAAATCACTAATTACTAATTTTGTTCTCTTAACGTTCAACTCTGTAACAATTTTTCAAGAATACAGAATAGCAACAAATTTGCTTTTTTATTATTTCTTTTATTTGCCATTCATCGGTTCTTGTTTTAAAACAGGTCTGCCCGACTACAATATACCAACATGTGAACCACTCCAGGTGAGGCCCTTCACTATAAAGCACACTGATGGACCAGTATCTGTGGATGCTGCCTTCTCAAATATGTATGTCAAAGGGATTGCCACTATGCGAGTCAGGAATGTCGTGTAAGAAATTTTGTTTCCTTTTTTAATTATTTTATTTATTTAATATTTTATACGCTACAAATACAAAATATATAATATATACAATACGAAATAATACAAAACAAAGTTATAGTTATAAATCCACGCCACCCAGTAATAAGAGCAGAAACTTAACAGTAAAATAAATGTTTATACTCTACTACTATGTATTACAACTACCAATAATTTTGAATAGCATAATTGAATATACTACATAATACTTCTTGCCATGCACCATCACCTTGTAGAGCTGCCTCATGAGGTATTTTAGACAAAGCAATCGCCGCCTATTGCGAGTGCCATGGGCGGCGGACTTGGTCTGGTCAGACATCGGGCGGGTCGGGACGCTGGCGCGATCTATGTACCACTTGCCATAGTAGAGGTCACACAGAGGACCACTCATCGAGGCGCGTGGCCTGTCAGAGACCCGCCGACGTTCCAACCCGCCCGCTGTCTGACCAGAGCATTATAAGCCTCCTGCCCGCCTCCTATTAAAAAAATATATAGAAAGAGTGGATTCTTATATTATTGGCGTATTTCTGTTTGATAAAATCTTTATCAATGTTAACAATTATTAGTTCTTATTGAGTGAGAGGCACCACCGGATCTTGTATCATGTCTGTCTAGTATATTGCAAATATCTAATATTATACTAAAGATGTATGAAATTTAGAATAGACACCAAGGATCACAAGTTAATCGTTGACCTACACATCCCTGAATTAAAAATGTTAGGAGAATACAAATGGCAAGGAACAATCGTAATGGAACCAGTTGAAGAAGATGGAGATTTCACTTCAAAATATAGTAAGTATATTTGTTTATCATATCGAATCATATAAAAACGAATTATATCGTTAATATCGTTTAGTAAGTAATTTCATCAAGACTTTTTTTATTTAGAGAGAAAACTCGGAAAATGGAAGATAATTTCCGTTAGAAAACAAATCATTAAATATTATCTGGAAAACAAATATAACAGTAGATACAATATACTTTAGATTTTAGAATATTGTTTAAACATTTATTATGGGGTTATACATAAGATATTAAATTTTCGTGCTGCAGTCGCTGATAGAAATATTTAAAGAGATAAATATTATATACTGTGCCATCACATTACATATTTGAAAGTTTAATTTACGTAAATAAGCATTTAGACAAATTAAAGAAAAATTAACAGATAAAACTTTAATACGCGGAACAAACACAAACTAGCTGTTGAATCTAGCAGAATCCAAAAGATCAGTAACTATTAAAAAAGACAATGTACCTGTTTATGACAAACTTGCAAAATCTGTAATATGTATACCCTTAAATGAATTTAAAACGGTAGATTGTACATGATTTACATTGAATCCCAGCTTTAATATTAATATCGATTTGCATTAAATAACTGTTAATCAGTTCTATAATGGTTTTTTTTTTGAGTTTGATTTAATAAATTAGAGAACTGGACAAAATATTGGTAAATTATTTTTAGAGGTAATTTTTCCTATTTAGAGTGTTCAAGTTGTAAAAAAACTATGTTATATTTTTATTTCTTTAAGGTTAGTCATTTAATAGGATAAATGACTAATCTTAAAGAATTACATTCTTAAGCAAAAATTTGATGAATTTACAATTAAAAATAGCGCATGTCAATTTCCAAGCCACTCTACAGCAACATATCAAATATAGTTTTAGCGTAAAATAAAAATTTTGTATTTATACATATGTAGTTTTGAATAGAAAAAATCTTTTTCAGATGATGTAAATGCTACGGTTACTTTAAATTTAGGTAGAAAGAAAATATTACAGGGACCAGATGTACTAACTTGTGAAAAACTTGACGTGAAGTTCCATGTCGATGAGGCTTCGATAGATATGAGAAATCACGCTGGATACGATACTGAATTAAGTGAGTTTATAAAAAATAATTATAAAAAATACTATTCTGCCACTGTCTAACCACCTCCATGGTTTAATGTGTTGCACCGGACATCCTGAGTTTGAATCCCAGGAAAAGAAAAATTAGTTATTTATATATCCATAGCAAGATTGACTTATAAAACGGCAATTAACGATGCAATCTTTTTAAATTCAAAATTATAGTTAGTTAATAAATAAATTTATTTTCCAGACAAAGCAATGAAAAATTTCATACAAGAATCCTGGCAGAATTTGTCTGAAGAGGTACAAATACCAATTGAAATGGCCTTAACATATTACTTGAAACCGTTAGCAGATCGTACCTTACCAGCTTTGGACGCAGATGATATATTCATATTGTTAAGAAATACTACTTAATTTAAGTTTAAATACATAGTAATTTATTGAATTAGAGAAAAATTTTGGTTATTGAATTAAATAAATATCTTATCTACTGTTATACAGTAAATAATAGTAATTTTATAAACAGTCTTGTACTATCATGTTATCATTGAAGGTAGATAGATTTCATATTGCTTGTCTTAGCACTTCATTACTATATAGACTTGTACTGTCCACATACACCATAAATCATAATATTACATGAAAAATTCTCTTTATCAACTCCACAAAGTTCCAACGTATTTAAATTATTAATTCAAACTTCAAAAATTAGTGGTGAATTTTCTGTATATTCCGATTAATAATCAAAATATTTTTTTTATGAAACAATCTTAAAAAGTATATATTATATGCATTATTTTCTTTAACTATTACTACATACTTGGGTTCTAAAGTCAGTAATGAAATTACATGTTGTAAATGAGTTTATTACGAGATTAGATGGCGTAAGTTCTGTTGGGTAAGTTAAATTGAACGCGCGAAGAAGTACGAGTTACATCTTGTTCTACATTCCATATGTATACGTTAATATTACCATTTTTATATCCTGAGACTGAGATAGAGTCCGGATCGATGTTGACATAATAATAAATCTATTCTTTTTTTTTACATTATAAAACTGCATAGAGTTTCTTTGTTGTTTCGTTGATCTCACTCAGTAACTTCTTCGATTTGATTAATTCATATCTATTGTCCATTTATCTAGGAAGGCTATAGGCAGGTAGAAGCATTAATGAAAAAATTGCAATCATTGAAAATTATTCCATTTGGGAGCGGATGAAACTGCAGAGCACTGTATGCATATATGCGTAGATTCTTCTTAGACGTTTGTAGATATAAATAACGAATTTTTACCGACATTCGGAAAAACCAAAAGGTGATTAGGTATCAATTCAACGTGTTTTCATACCAAACTAACAGACAGTTAACTAGCTCACAACTATAAATCAATATGCTTACAACTATATCTAAAAACTAGATTTAGGCTGATAAGCTGAAATAATACATTATGTAAGTTATTATGCTGGGTCATTTTTCGGCCATAGCAAAAAGATGAGATAATATGCAGCCAGTAATTTGGGTACGCACCCCCAACGAGTATGTATTACAGTTACATAAGTTCATTTCAATATATCTAAAATAAATGAAATCATTTAATACAATACTTTTATTGTTAAAATCACATTCGTCACTTACCTAGTCAGATCGATCGAAAATATAAAAGCTCATAATATAAATTAATAAATAATAATACAACTTATACGTCCAATAAATGTGTAATGGGCACATTTCGTTCTATTAATATTAATCCTTAATTATTATTTTTCCAAAAACTTTGAATAATTTTAGAACTTCCATCCTCATCTTGTCCGTCACACAATTTGAGTTGCTCCCAATTCAAAACATATTTATTTCTCATTACAATTTTTGTAAAAATATTTTATGAATGTACCTATG
The DNA here is from genome assembly GCA_912999735.1 of Aporia crataegi. NCBI lineage: Eukaryota > Metazoa > Arthropoda > Insecta > Lepidoptera > Pieridae > Aporia > Aporia crataegi. The sequence continues at coordinate 9,665,363 of OU538736.1, forward strand.
CATTTTTCGAGTTTCATGAACTTTTTTTTTTGAATTTTTAATTTTTTCGTTTTCCCAGTAGTTTTAAGTTAGCTTTCACAATAAATTCTAAAAATATTCGTACTCCTATCTTGCATTAAGAACTTGGTCGACCCATCTAACCATAACGTGTATTAAAGCCTTAAAATTATAATTATACAAACATTTTTACATATTTCACAGTCTGTTTTTGGTGCATAATAGATGTTATACACTCGATTTCGCCGCTGTATAATTTCTTGAATAAATGAAAAGAATTTTTTAGATTTGGCATGAGCCAGCCATACTTATGTATTTTCTAAAGAATTTAAAACCATTGTAATTTGTAATTTAAGATGTACAATGATTTTTAACTCTTACTAATAAGTTTCTATTTGGATTGATGTTGTAACTAACTGCCATTCACAAGAAGTGGTGGAGCTCACCCATGTCATCAGGGCTGAAGCCAGAGGTCGACTGGAATTTTCTCAAAGGCCGCGTTCAGGAACATCTTGAAGTGTTTGCCGATTGCTGCTGACGCTGCCGGACGCATCTCATCAATGATCTCCGCTGCATTGTTGTTCAGAAACTGGTTCATCGCTTCCCCTGGAATTTTGTAATATGGGATTTTTTTAGCATGCTACAATATTAGCAGTCCGCCCAAGCTTAGCAAAAATGTTCGTGTTTTTCCAACTTTTTTTATGCCCCGCTCCTATTACTCGTGATGTTATATAGTCTAAGGTCATCTTCGATAAGTAGCTTAACGAAAATAATTTTTTTAGTCCACCTATCCATTAGTTCCTGAGATAAACGCGTTCAAACAAACAAACAAACTCTTCAGCTTTGTTAAAATTTTAAAGAAGCGGCAACTACGCGATTATTACTTAAACGTTTCACTGGTAATTTTCTTTTCAAGCAAAAAAAAGCCTTAGGCCTTATGTGCCTGCCTAATTAAATTATTAATTTGTTTTCCGCGATTCAAACACCGCATACTTCATGCACTTTGGTGTTTACTTTTAAGTCCCGACTATAAAGGGATGTTAAGTATAAGTTTGATGTGTCTGTCTGTGGCATTGTAGATGATAAACGAATGCACCGATTTATTTGTTTGAAAGCTGACATGATTAGGATGGATTTTAGCTAAAATTAATGAAAATTCGTGTGGAATTCTTATTTATATTAACAAATTAAAACCGTTTTCCACTCCACTAGTAGAATTTATTCAGACATACCAATAACACTTCCGTAGTTGACAGTATCCCGGACTTTGAACCTGGACCCTCGAAGCTTGAAGTCGACCAGCATCCGATCGGCCGTCATGAACTTCGTGGCTTGGCGAAGGAATTCCTTGCCGAAGATCTTTACTATTGCCGCTACGTCAGCTGTAATGTATTTTACACAATCACTTGCATCTATTTTTTTAATTCAAAAAGTCAATCTTTTTTTCATATAGAATCAAATACACGAACCTCTCTAGAAATGCCGACGATGTTAATAAAGAAATACATTTTGAACTGGACTTAAAATAATATTAATTTAGTTTAAAAAAACTTATTTACAAATATTCTTATAAAAAAATATTATAATTTTATAAATATTAAAAAATCAATACTTTTGTTTATTTTTTTAAAAATAATATAGGTAGATACGCAAATTGTATAATATTTTATAGAAATATAACAATAGTTTTGTTTAATAATTAATGAACAAGGTTTCCTTTGAACTACCGTAAGTTAATATTTTACTTTCGTATGTTTACTAAAATTAAGGAGACTATATAGTATCTATATACTCACTATATGAATAAATATATTTGAGAATATTAAAATTATTTCTTACAGACCTTCAAAAACCAGGAGGACATTATCAATTCGGCGTATTTTTTTAACATAACTATAATTATCGAGGTAAAATAAAATATTGTTTACTATATCTTTTTTTAAATTAATCAAATTTATTTTCCTGGTAGGTTAGAAAGGTAGTCTTGCTAAGAGTATTGCTAAAAAGACTACGTATTATGCAATATCAAGTTTTTCGGAAATATCTTGAATGTGCAATTATATATTATATTATATTATACGTAGTGTATAGAGACCGTCTCTGTAGGTAAATGGTTTACTAGATTCTGCATTCGAATGCCGGGGGATCATCTACTTGCCTGTAAGGGAAATGATGAGTGAAGCAAATGTGTCTGCCCCATTGTTGACACAGAGGTAACGCGAATTTTACGTAGCAATATACAATATAAACACTATAGCTATATAACGAGCAACTACGAAACCCTAATTATAATTTTATAAACCACAGCTGAATATAGCAAGTACATACTGAATGAGGCCCAAAAGTCTCCCTGGGAGCGCACCGGGAACAGCAAAACTTGGCCGGTCACTTCGTAGCGGCCAGTCACTTCGATGCGGGGCAGAACAAGACCTAGGTCAATGCGCAACTTCTTCAAGTCTGATCTGAAATCAAGTGAAGTTAAAGAAATTAAAGAGATGTTTATAAATGTTCGAACATATTTTTATAAACTGAAACTAAGATCCAACACGTAAGCTTTCAATGAGATCAAAAAACATAATTTTTTAATAATAAAAACCTGCAGTAATTAATCTTTACTTTAATTTAGATACATTGCAGGTTGACCAATTCAAAAGCAGCAGGACATTGCAACATTATGGCAATCATAACACAATGGATCCGTGTAATAACGATTAGTTGCTATTTTCAAATGTATGTCAAGACAACTAAATTAGGCTTGATAATTTTATATTTCAATGCTAAATTAATTTTTATGTTTCTTGGAAACGGAAATGGATCTGTTTACTGGGCTAAGTAGCATTGCAAACACTTCTGCAACATCCACTTGACCTTTACATAAATGGCTCAGGAATCATATGAAGAGAGTAAAACATTTGCATGTATATAGTATAAAATTTTAATTTTAACGCTAAAATCTTATTATTTTTTATTTAAAGCCATTTTTATTACAAATTTACAATAATGTACTTAAATATATTTACAAAAACACAAAAGGCTCATTAAACCCCTGTGGTGCGTATCCAAAATATTGGCTACATTACCGCGTTGTATCGCTATAGTTTTCGGGATTCCTGTGGCCTCAACTAAGCGCGTCGATATCTCTTTAAACAATCGAAGCGCTTCTGGCCCCATGGACGAAAATATAAGAATCTATGAGACTTCCATATTTACGTTTTTTGTTGCTTTATATTGTGTGCATCTCAATTCTAAATTATATATTATATATATGTTATTTTCGCTATAAATATTATCGCGACTATGGTACGTTATCTTCAACTATGCGGTCTTATTTTAATTATGCAGTGTTCAGGTTTCCGAACGAGTGACTTTGAGTGTTTGATATTGATTCTTGAAGTAAGATAAATGTCGCACTTCTATGTCACGAGATGGCTCCCGCACTTTTTTACACCTATTTTAATTAAAAACTGTTGGATTACTGATAAATAAACCTTACCTGATTTTAGTAACCGTGTAATTACTGGGTCCAATAACAGTAATGTTACTGAAGGCAGCTGTCACCCGGACTGGTCCAGCAGCGTTTTCCATCACAAGCCGGTCTATGAGGAGAGGCTCAACCGGTGGAACGTCGAGGTCTGTCAACCCATTCGCGAGGTACGGTCGCAGGTGGTTGAAGGTTCGCTTGATGCAGTTGTCGAGCTCTGGGTCACTCCGACTGCATGGTAGGAGATATTCCGCTGGAAAAATAATAATTAAGGAATTATACTAGTCATGAGTGCCACTTGTAAAAATTGTTAGAAAAATATTTAACACTCGTAGTTAGCATGGTAATTTAACCACTGATGTAAAAAGAAGTGTGTTATAAATTCGATGCGCCCCTTTGTGTCTGTCTGTTGCTTCGTAGTTCATGAAACTTGCAAAATGGAAGTGTCTGATATCATAGTTGCCCAAAAATAGGGATAAAATGTTGATGAATATTTCGATAAGCGTGTTGAAAACCAAATGATGGCAGACACTAAAGAAACGACGCGTTATGTAAACGATCACGTGAGCAGCGGTCAGTGAGGCAAGGTGATCCGCCGTTCGATGACCCACACAGCGTGAAATGTGCGAAAGATAATGGCAATTTGGTTTAAATCGCGCTATTATTGTGAAAATAAATAATCATCATAATTCTGTTTTCTTAAGAAGAATTAAGAATAAATTATAATTTGTACGCTTGCCCCGCGGTTTCAGACGTTCTCTAAAAGAATTTGTTTCTTTCGGTTAGGTTAGGCACTGGACAACAATGCATGTCAAGTATTTGTGAAGAGGGGAAAGGCAGTCAATGCAATAAGTTTGAAATCAAGTATTATTTTTAAATTGTTATAACTTCTAAATTAAATAAATATAAGGACTAACCGACTAACACTGGTTTTTAAGAAAAATGTTACAAACAAAGCTATGGGAATAATCCTGAAATAAATATATTATTATTATATGACATCATTTTTCATTGATGTTTAATGTTTGATTATTTACCTTGCTCGGTAAATAATCAAACCTGAGATTAGTAAATTAATTTAAAACAAAATAATTTGTATCAAAATGTTGCTTAGTTTGAAAAATGCCAGAAATGTGCCACTTTCTCGGTGATTTGCAATTTTTGTTGCAAAACTGAAAAAATATTTTGAGATTAGTTGAGCAACGTTAATAAATTTCTGTATCGGTTTCACTGATCATTTTCTTCATAGACAAGTAGGTGATCAGCCTTCTGTGCCTATCCAGCCGAAACTATCATGTGTTTCCCCGGGTTCGAACCCAGGACCTCCTGCACAACACGCAGACGCGTAAACCATTTAGCCACGGAGGCTTTATAAATATTCCTAAGCTACGGAAGCTATATATATACACGTTTATGTCAAAACAAAAACAAACAGGTCATGCTACAAAGCTAATTTTTTTGTAGTGTCTTATAACACTCCTCTTTTTGCATCGGAGGTTAAAAATAGAGGAGACAGTCGAAAGCTGTGAACTCCCGAACAGCTTGTATATAACTTGAACTTGAACGGCGTTTCACAGCTCTTGCACAAGGTCAGGGGAATTATGTAATCCATCAAATGTTAACCTATTAACCTACTTTCAAATACACAACTTGTCCTTTTTAATACCGACGCAAAAAGAGATATTATGAGTATGACATGTCTGTAGGTCTGTATGACTGTGCCATCGTAGCTTCAAAACGAATGGACCTATGGAAACAGTTTTTCGTTTGAAAGCTGATCTCAGATACAATTTGCTGTTCTTGCATTTTGAGGTATACTTATTTAACATGTTGGAGGTTTTTATATTGTCATCAATTTCACTTGTTGAAGCTGTTTAAAGACTATTTGAATCAAAGTTATCTAAAAGGAATACCTTATACGGAGTTATTCTGGATTTGCAATATGTAACTCATAACTGTATGTGCGTTGTGTTAACATTCTTGTTAACTATCTATCAAACTTATATAATAACTTATAATGAAACCATTGTTTAATTACATGATATTGCAAAATGATTAATCATTAGGAAAAACAAAATAAAGATAACCATGAAGTTTGTGCATTTTTATTGGGTATTTACATAAATATGCCGGTATATTACATTTATTTTTTACTTTTGATACAACAAGATATACAACAGTTAGTAAAATTGTTTTTTAAAAACAATTTTTTCTAACGATCTCCCAAATATCAACAAATCGATTTGCTATTAAAGATGTGTGTAAATATTTAAGATAAATACGCCATCCTTATAGCATTTTTAAAGCAAAAATCCTTGTTTATAAAAAAAAATGTGAATCAGTTTTCTTCTCAAATAAAAAATAGAAAAAAAAACAAAATGTTATATTAATATTTACTAGATAACCAAGATTTTGGCCAAAACTAGTTTAGCTCGTTTTAAGCGAAATATTTAAATATACGCGACTTTGTATGACAAAATCAGATATTATTTTAATAATATCATATTATAATCTATCTGGATTATAATGAGATGCATAAATAAATAAATGTATAGGAAAAGCATTCAAAAGCAAAGATGACATCATTGAAATGATACCTATGCCACGTTTCCTGCCAATTTTCCTCTTGTTTTTCTACGAGATTAGATAACATAACTTACATAGCTTAACTCAAATGTCGAGTCCGATACATCGAACATGAGGCTACTACCAATGTGTTTCGCAAACTGACGCAACAAAGTGTCAAGGCCTTTCTGCCGATTGCGGGACAGTTCTGTTCAAATTACAAGCATTTGGTAATGCCGACACAAATTAGTCCGACAGAATTCTTTAAGGAATTCCCACAAAATAGATCTCTTTTATTCTTTGTCCATTGTACTACTTATATTTTTGAAATTCTTGAACGTTACTTAGAAGACCACACTACACACAGACCACCTACAATGTTAAAATAGGTAATTGATATAACAGTATTGTTAATAAGTATTTGTTTACATAATACATAATACAGAGGTATCAACCAGTGATATACTTAAAAAATTCAGCGGTCTTAAACTAAATTAAAGATCGCATTATCATATACTATGCTAAGTACATAAAGAAAATTAATAAAAAAAGTCTCGTAGATATAGTGAAGATATGCAAATAAATTTTTGAAATTAACGTACTCAACTAATTTCATTACAAATAAGGATAATAATATTTGCTTGTATATATTATAATTAAAAATATTCATCAAAACGCTGTGATTTATAAATACGACTTAAAAAAAGAACCTACAGCTTATTCAAATAGCCGTAAATAATATTGACATAAAAAATAACGTTTTTAAATTTGTGCCGCTAACTATAAACCAACCACACAAATCAAAATTAAAAATACAAAAAAGCAAGCCATTGTCATCGAATATATTTAGTATTTTAAATGTACGAATTCGCCACACGTATCTGATTAAAATTTATAGTTCAATACAAAAGGAAGGCAAGGTTAGTAGAGACATCTTATACCAAAACAAGTATACTTATTATTCTAGACAGGCCTAATATTCAAGGGAACAGAATATAGTAATAATAATAGTCTATTGTTATAATGTCATTGGAACTTCCTCATGGGTTGACAGTTGACAGTCATTGCTAATTTTACAATTGACAGGTCAATTGGTTTTTTTTTTTGAACATAAATAATTGAGAAGTGTTCAACATTTTTGAGTTTTTTAGCGAAATGAACATTCCCAACAATAGCATAAAAAGTATTTTGACGATTATAATATATAAAGAGCATAATATATAGATAAGATTGCTATTTTAATTAATTTTTATAAAAATTACTTTTAAAGAAGTCTTTTATAAAGAATTGCCGAGATAGGTAGTCAAAAATAAAGTTTCAATCAACTATATTGCTTTTTAAGTAGATACCTCATTCATATTTCTAAGCGATACCAATTGAATAGTATTAGGTACTTGGGAATAGATTATTTCAAAATATTTGTTAACATGGTCGGAAAAATAATCAGGTTGAGTTTTTCGGCTCAAATTCTAAAACCATTACACGATGAACAATAAACAAGTTTTATGTTTGCGAACTGTTTTATGTTATTAATATTTATAAGAATGACGTGCGTGAATTTAATTACATGGGGTTGAATTTGAATTTGAGTTTGTCTAGCTTTAATGTGAAGAAAATGGTAGGAAGAGGTTCATGGTTCAGGTATCAATTGAATATTGGGTTCAGATCCAAAAGATATACAAACGATCAGACGAGGTCAAAGACAAATAATTAAGGTCAAAGATATTGGAAGCAAATTAAGGTAGTCTAGGAAAATATTAATTTTGAGTAGGTACCGTTTGTAATTTAAACGAGTGATTTGCCTTGACTTTGACTTAAAATAGGAGCATTATAATTATAAAATATAAATAATCATTCTTCAAAACATCTGGACGTCAGTGCAAAACTGAAAGAGAAAATTATAATTGCCCTAAGGCTACTTCTGTATCTAATATTTATTTTTTATTTTATAATTTTTTATTTTGTTTCATTTATTACAATTAAGTCCACTTTGTTTATGTTTTTTAACATGTTATTTTACCTACGTGATTATTTTAAAGATGTTTATGTTTGAAATTAAATAGGTACATTACAACTACATTATCCGTTATTAATATTACAATAGTTCGCAAGTAAACAAACAGCTAGGGCATAAGTTTCTGTTTAAGTATACAAACATGCTTATTTCGTCAAAGTCGAAAGTGGCCATGGCATGAATACGGCCTTTGAGATTAACCCATACTTACTCAAAATATGGTTAAAATATGACATAATATTTGAACATAATATAAATGCGAAGTTTATTACGCTTTCAAGAACGAAAGGCCTTGAAAAAGAACAAGGCTTTATTATCCTAATTCATTCATGCAAAAAACATTTGCAATTAGACTTTGATACATATTTTACTATGTTTTTATTTAAGAGATTTGAACATTTTAATATATTTTTTTATTTCATGTAAAAGTACTTAAATATCATTATGTTATTCAAAAACTTAGAAATATTTTTTTTATCTGTTCATTACCTACGATTAAAAACCTTTTTTATCTTATGGCAAATGATAAATGATAGCACTTGTGTTATTTCGTTTTGGGATCAAGACACCTCAAACTTAAATAATAGATACAAAATTGTATAACCATAATGCAGTACAATAATACGAAAGATTTAGGAACAACATAACTACACTTTGTTAATTTTAAGCAAAAACCAAGCAATTAAAATTTTACGACTTAATTATTTAAACCAGTGTTTTTCAACTAACATTTAAGTTAAGCAAAACAATTGCATGGAGGCGGAAATTCTTCCTAGTATTTTCGTTTATCCTTGAGATATTTGTAATAATGCCGGAAGGTTTTTAGACTTCTTTATTTTCACTTGTTATAATGAAAGCACTGTTTTATAAATTTAATTTCGAGTTAACTTTTAAAAATTCATATCGCAAAGTTGATCTTTCCGATCCGAATCTATTTTTTTGAATACCTCTAATTGACAAACTAGCTATATCTGAAACTGAACTTGAAGTATCTGAAATAAACCCCCAAATAATTTAAATCACTTTGTACATTAAAGTTATCTATACATTGCAAAAGGAAGTATGATTGCGTATAACTGCGTTATCTCGATTGAATGTTGTGTTAAAGATTGCTCAAATATTGCCAAATATGAGCTACACACAGGTTTTTTAATTCAATATATTTAATAATACATGATACACTAGATATTACGTATAAAATAAGTACAACATAGACAAGCAAAATTTATTGCACCCCTCTTTTTTCGTCGATTTGAATAAAAGCAGATGAAATTATTGTCATAAACATGTCTCAACAAACTAGCGTAACTGTTGTATAATAATAAAATATTAAGTGAAAAAGGCAAAAGTCGTTTTTCTTCACGATTCGAAGCGTTGCCAAACGATAGTTTCAACACTTAAAATCTCGGTATCCCAGTGTCGAGATGAATTCAGACTTTCAAGGCTACATTTTACATACAATACCACTTAAATTGTGTTTCATATTATGTCACTGCAATTTATTTATTTTAAAGGCATAAACAATAAATCGCGGTCAGATAAACAGAAAAAAAATAATTTTAAAAACTAATTCCAAAACGGTGTACACACCGATTAAGATACGGCACAACGAGTTGATGTTCGCGACTTTGCCTGCATTTTTTTTATCGTAAATGATATTAAGTGAAATAAAGACGCCGGCCCTTTGATGATAAGTAGTGTTTAATTAGTACCTAGTAATAAAATTTAGTATTTGTGGTCATTTAAATTTATAATTAGCTTAATTATTTTAATTATAAATATTGCGTTACTTACGCAAAGTCGTTATAATTTCATCCGCAGCCTCTCCAGTGTGACATATTACATTCAAACACAGAACAAACAATATTTTGACGCAACCTTTACCCATCTTCATTATTAATTTTTAAACACGAAACACATTCAATTTTCGTTCGAAGTTTTTTTTTTTTCTTTTTTTTTTTGCTTTTTTAATTATTCGCGTCCGATAGCTGTCAAGTTTGAGGGCGAATAGGCGCGAATTCGGTTGGCCGATTGGCAGGCGCGCGACTCATATTGTTTGAAGTGAAAGCGTGGATGTTGTTTTATTCGGGCGTGATTTTCGTCATCCCTCAGATATTTCCCCACCTCAGGTGGATTTTGAGACGACATTTGCTTACTCGGCGTCCCTGAGTTCTGTTCTGTGTCTGGTTGTTTAGATTTAATTGTATCCTCTTATGAGTTTCCGAGCATATTACAGCAACAAACTTTGCTTCTTTAAACTTACAAATATTTAATTAGTAACAGTTACTATGAGGAAATAAAGCATTCATTATAATTCAAATCTGAATGTCAAATGTATGGGACAACCTTTACAGTTGTCTTCAAAAAATACTGAAACTTCGTAGAAGGATGTTTTTGCTTTTGTTCAAATTTCGTAGCCGCCTACGAAACATTTTTATTATTATTATTACAGCCACTGATGGGACCTTTGATTAAGTTTTTAATTAAGATTTTATCTTATAAAATTGTACTATTTTATATATAGAAACAGTTATATAAATTATAAGTACTAAAATTAATCAACCAGTTAATCTTTTCTTTTATAAATATCCTAAACGACCTGCCCCAGCTTCGCATGCATTTAATACGCGCATCCTTTCTCTATGTGCTGTATGAACTTTAAATTAAATTTATTAAAATTTTAAAGCTATCAACTTCTTTCATACACACGTAAGTACCAGGCATTGTTCAACTACAACTTAGTTTAAAAAATTTCGATAGGTTTTTAACTGTTGATCATCTGTCAATTAGCTATGTAAGTTTGCCTCCAGGGCTGACGCGCAAACATAAAGCAAACTTTTTCATACAAATATTTAACGCGATCGAAAATTATTTGACGAAACATGTGATAGAGTACTGATACCCATTCTCGTTATATACAAATGTATGGAAAACAGTCAAAATGTAGATATTAGGTAGTCAATGAACTCTAATTTGACATAAATCACGAATTGTTTACGTTACTTAGCAATTAAAAAGGTTAAAATTATAATGGCATTATTATCTGTTGGGATGTTACCACGATCATTGTTCTAAAATATATTATTTTCCTTACATTGATAATTTTGTGAACAAGTTAACAACATAATTGTTAGCATAAGAGTAATGTATGGTATTCACTTAGATAAGGGTGGTCAAAGGTTCAAATAATTAATATGTAGTAATTGGATCTTACCCTCATCACTCAGTAAATTGATAGCCTCAAGAAAATTGGCACGTTCGGGAGTATTCAATTTATAATATTTTGTGATTTGTGAAGAATTTATTATGTTTTTTTGATAGTGAATGAGAATTGTCTAAAATGCGTTTCCAATTTACGAGACGGCAATGGTTAACCATTATTGTTATTTCGATTGCAGATTTTTGTAATGCTATTTGTGTCGCGTTACAGGCACCGTTTTTTCCACAGGAGGTGAGTAAACGTTTAAACCAGTTAATAGACAATAAAAATTTTCATTGTCTAATCATCATTTAATATATTCATATTCTCATTTGTTACAAAAGGCTCATAATTATTCAATTTATTAAGAACCTAACGAGTCGCAGTCAGATACACAGACGCACCAATTAGAAATTTGAAGTTTTTAGTATGAAATGACATATTTTTTTATTGAAGTCTAAAAACTGGAAAATAGCGAATAAGAAAATACTGAATCACTAACTGCATTGTAATTTTAATTAACATAAGTGGATTGACTCGACACACAGACATTATTGCATAACAAAATATTTGCTATTACTTACAATTTACATATTACATATTATTATTAAAAAATTATATATCTGATATATGATATATCAGATACAACATAAGATATTTTACAACTTATGTATTCGATGCTTTTCGCAATATTTAATTTACGAAATCAAAATTGAAATTTTTAAAAATAGTTATACAAGTCAAATATAAATCGATTTCAAAATGCACTAAAAAGTAAAAAATACAGAAATAATTATACAAAGCAAATAATCGGAACTCGATTCCTTAATAAGAGTCAATTTTAATTTTTTTCTGTCTTTTGGTACTTTGTAGAATTTTATTTATTTTATTCATTACTTTTTAGTGCAGTTTCAAGTTGATTTAAGGTTTTATTTAAAGCTATTTTTTGTAGCGTCTACTTCTAAATATTATACCCAAACATGGCTTCTCAAAATACTGCCACTTATATTTTGGATTCCTTGACATATTTCGATCCAAATCATAACATTCTCGACTAATTAAATTAATTGACGTGATAAACAAAATAAACACTTGTTTACTATTTGCATGAATTATCAACACAGTACTATCATAGTATATATTTTATATGCATTATATTTATTTCTGACCGCCTCTTTGGTCTAATGGTAAGAGCTTAAGCATTACAACCGAGAGGTCCTGGGTTCGATTCCCGGTGGAGGAAAAAAAAACTCGGTCTGGTAGGGCATAGAAGACTGATCACCTACTTGCCCATAAAGAAAAAATCGATCAGTGAAACAGATGTGAAATGCATCTGCCCCATACCCCACTAGGGGACACGGGACTTCACTTATATTTATTTCTAACATACGAAGAAAAATGAAGGTGTGAATAAATTAATTTTAATATAATGATATGGTCGTTTTTATTTAATAAATAAATAAAAACGACTTCAAAACGCATTAAAAAGCGAAAAATCAATTTTGTAATATTAATGAACCTCCTATAAATAAAAAGACGTGAAAATTACGACGTGGTGAATTAAGACGTGGTAATTAAAATTTATGTAAAATTCAACAAGGGCTCAAAACTGTCATGTTGCACTTTGAAAGTCTGTGCCAAATATATGAATAAAAAACCCTAAAGAGTATTGATTATTTAAAACTTATTCAACTAAATAAAAGGTACATGATATCTCATGTACCTTTGGAGTTCCATTGAAATTTTTTGTTTGTCTCGTTTGTGATCTCTACATCTCTAAAACTATTAGTCTAGTTATAATAAGTTTCAGTTATTATTATATTTAAAAACTCCTTGCTTTAGAAATTGGCCCAAACTATAAACTATTCAACGTATTATAGATATTTTTTAATGGTAACAAGAAGATGTAAAACTGAATTGTTAAAAACTAAAAATTAAAGTAATATCGTTCATATAAATTGTGTTTTCATGGTGCTTTATAATAAGCAAGTGAGTGCACGTTGTGATTTATCGCACGAATTAAGTTAGGTACTATATTTTCTCTATCTCTTGAACTATCTTTTTTACCTTATTGATTTAACTATCATATATGACCCTTTTGTTTTTTTTAAATGATCTATAATTCGATATAAACTGATATTTCATCGAGATCTAAACTGGACGCGTTAACAATAACGTGTTTTTGTTTTTCCTCGTTGACAAGATTTGCTTCATAACATCAAATTTTTAGCTTAGATTTTCATGAAATTCCGTTAAAAACTTGAATATATAATAGATAATAAAGTAAAAGTATTACAATTAGTATAAATTTAATATAAAATAGGCTTCTGTATTGCCAAAGCGAACAGATTTTTTTTTCATGTTTTGATATTTTAACCTGAATATCTCTAAAACTGTAAATTTAATTATTTTAATTTTTATTTATTCTTATTGCAAATTTAATACTGAATAATCATATAAAGCATTTAATCGATAAGGGTTCATATTTCATACAGTTATAAGTAAATAAGTACGACGCAGTCGCGCGAATTTCAGCAATTTCTCGCTCGATTGTGAAAAAAAATACACGTCGAATTGATAACCTCTTTTTGAGTGTTATTGAACGTCGATTAAAAATAAATAGTAGTAGCCCGTGGCGTGAATGACGTAATGATTTTTTAATTCACTCGAATTAATATATAAAGTGAGTTTTGATATGACCTTCGTTCATTCCTTTTCCTCCTTTTCCTACAAGAAATGGAATGTTGCGTATAAGTCTTTGTTTTGCAATGTTACAAAAGAAATATACACGTCACGGAAGGTACACAGCACACATCCTGATGAAAAGGTTAATTTAATGTGAAGGGTACAACTGATCTTCAAGAAAAAAATAGAGTTACAAAGGAAGTAATATACGGGGTAAGAAGTACTTACTTTCGCTTTTACACAAGAATGTCATTTAATGTTATTTATTTTGATAGGCTTATGAAATTATGAAGATTTCAATAATTGTGATATACACAGTTTCAGTAACCCCCGAAAAAAAGGATTTTATAAATTGAAAATTGAAAAGTCTGTGTTGCTCATAGGATTTAGATTTTAGATGAATCTTAAATTATCCTCGATTCACTTGTTTTAAGGTCTTAATTTTAAAGGTACTTAAATAAACTAAATTTATGCTCTCTAACAATACTGATAATTTAGATAAACTACTCAAATATTCGTTTAGGACAAAATATCTATTTCTCTGAAGTTACTTATTGCTGTATGAATTGTATTATAGTCCGTTGCGCCCCCTCCAACAAGTCCGACAGCTCTAAATTATATACGTTTGCAAAAATCTTCCTCCATACACTTGCAATTTAAAAAGTATTCGAAGACATCCTTACGTACTACGCAGAATAAAACAAAACATTATTTTGAAAATATTAAAAATCTTAAGATTTAAATGTAAGGTGCGTTTGGTGCGTCAATGGTCAACGTCGTAGAATCGCCTCTCAACTGATAACCTCCAAGTTAACCGAGGTTATCGTTTGTCCACAATATTATACATAATTATAACATAATTATCAGGCGCCGATATTATTTTTAATATAGAAAAATATTCTCGTTTAAGCACCAAGTTAATATTCATAATCTATTTATAAATAATTTATTAAAAAAGATAAAGTAAGATTGTGTTTAAAAAACCCGACATGATGATTACAAATAAGATTAGCTCATAAATGGATAAATGGATCTTCATAAGCATAACACGTCAGCATTCGAACCAAAAACTGCATCAAAGTCAGTCATCTCGTTTTGGAGTTACAATACGTCTGTGACTTATCAAAACAATAACAGGCCCCTCTTATTTCGTCGTAGTTTTTCGACCATAGAGTACTGGCTGATGCCACCAAAAAGTCATATAATATTCAAAAGTTAAACTTTAATTGAACTTAATCAGTAATAACTGATTTTCATCGTATAAAATTATATATGTAACAACAATAATTATTATCTATGAAACCTTGTTTAGGTCATAGTGCACCGTTCACATAAATGCATTTTACTCATAATCGTTTTAACATACATTAAATAAAGATAAGTAACATGATACATTTTATTATATTTTGGTGCTAATAAGGTCACAGGCCAACAGACATTGTAGCAATTAAAAATAACATATAAGTCATATCAATTTTAACCATTTAGAAATATAATAATAAATTAAGGATGATGAATAAGTGGAATTTAACATTATTTTTTTTTAAATAAATAAAAATAACTAAAAAACTTAAATTAAACTTAACTTAACTTAAATTTTGTAGTTTCAATTTGTATGGAATTAAATACCTCTGAAATATGATCTATCAAACTGCATTATGTCTTTGTTTTCATTAAAAAAACTTTTATCCTTGAAGTAATATAATTTAATATATACCTTATAGCCATTCAAACACATTCAAAATTTTTACTATTTAAAAAAAATATACTGTAGGGCCTATTTGATTAAAGGTACTTACGTTAATTCTCCATTGTATGCTTGTTGGCCGTCCTCTTATTACAGTAAAAATCTCTTTCATTGAGGGCTACGTATTTGTTTGCGCCAAATTTTTTGTTTCCGCTCCAACAGACAGGATATTTTTACGCCTGTGAAAAAAATATAGCATAATATCTCATCACTATCACACTATTATTATAAAGTTTGTTTGGCTAAAAACGCTAATCTCAAGAACTACTAAATTTAAATCTTCAGGGTTACTTATTTTTTAATGATAAACTTGTACTTTGGGTACGCACCCTAACGGCTTTGATGAGCCTTTTGTATTTTTGTAAATATAATAAATAAAAATGCAAATCGTATTTGTTTCATTCCCTGCTCTAGCAGTGGGTACAAGAGATCTGGAAAGCATAATTACCTGCCTAATATTCTTTCAGGCAGAGAATAAAGGCTGTACAGCGACAGAATATGGGCTGGTCTTCGGTGTGTTTGAGCTGGTGGTTTTCATCATCAGCCCCTTATATGGAGCACATTTGAATCGACTCGGACCTAAAGTAGTCTTCAACGCTGGGATACTAACAACATCTACATGTGCTATATTGTTTGGGTGAGCGAAAAATAATAGCCCTATCTAATATTAAATACGCTTTTGGACAGGATTCCGCCCTATTTCATACATCTTCAACCTCCTTTAGTCCTGTGTTATAAGGCGATATAAGGAGGCCTTTGTCTTTTCCCAAGCTTAGTCTATACGTACATCAAATTATCTTTCACTTTTATAATACAAGTAGTTTACTGAAAAATCTGCATTTTACTAAACTTTAAAAGATTACTAATCTTTCAAAGTTAGATGAAATAATGAAAAAAGGTCTTAGTCTACTTACATAACTTTTAGTTGGTATCAAGCTTCTTGGTCCTGTGCTTCTTCCGTTATATTCCGTTCCATTGAATCTTGACTTTTCGTTTTTATTTCCCAAGTATAAGAGACCGCCACCCATGAAATACCGCAGACAGCTGGTTCCACACAGTTGTGGTGCTTGGTTGCAATGCAAAATGAAACAATTTCAGGCTCCTGGACAAGGTAGAAGGCCACATACCATTCGTGACTCTAGCATTCGCCATACGGATAGTGGAGGCGTTGGGGAACGCAGCCTTTTTGACAGCCTCCTTTGCGATCATTGCAAAGGAGTTCCCTAACAATGTGGCTACTATGTTTGTAAGTTTTTTAATCTATACTAATATTATAAAGCTAAATAGTTTTTTCTTCGGTTGAACGCTCTTATCTTAGGAAGTGCTGGTACCAATGGAAAAATTATTTTTGTGTTAAGTCTTATCTTATAGACGCGGAGCATCAATAAAAAATATTGCAAAAACTGAAGAAAACAAATTTCAATTTAAGATCTAGATAGAAAAGCTTAAAGATATGGTCATCTGCTTGTTTTCAAAATAAGTTCAAATTAAAAGGCGTTACATTATTTAATTGTGGCACTATAATATTTAATGGAATTATGTAATTGTGGCAATATTACTATCGTAAGTAATAGTAGCTTCTGTTCCCACGTCTTTGTCAAGTTAATCTAACTTGCTAGCTAACTAATAAAAGGCGTTACTATGTTTTAGCTACTCTTAACATTAGTAATATGGATAATTTTAGTCTTACTGCCTTCCTATTTACAGAATTCTATTGTTGATAGACTTTCTAGATTCTAGACTTCAGTTAACAAAAAACTTAATGTTAACATTTTGAGGTCTTTTATTTCTACATTGTTTTTTCAGGCATCCCTGGAAACCTTCTTCGGCCTGGGACTGATAGCTGGTCCCATGATCGGAGGCGCCCTTTACAGCGTTGGTGGATACTCTTTGCCCTTTGCTGTGTTAGGAGCGACTCTCCTTTGCACAGCTCTACTGTGTTACATCACTCTACCAAAGTCCTCTGACGATGAAGACTACAAGCCAACTGGACGTGAGTTCTTTCTTTTATTTGTATTTAAAAATCTTATAATTTAAATTCATTTTAAATTATTGTTTTTTATGTACCTAATATATTTCTTTTGCTTTTAATATTTTTCTAAGTAAGGATTGGTAAATTTGGTATATTTTTTTCAACTCTGTATTAAAAAGTCTCTGCGGCCTAACTGGCGTTGAATATGCCTGTAGGCCACATTTTATTACTTACTACGTTTGGCTCCTATAATTAAGTTAAAACTTTATACTCTTGCAAACACAACCAAAAATGGTTAAACAGACACGAAATTAAACATCGTAGTTATTTCTAAGTTAATTGTATTCGATTATTCGACAAAATTCTCTCTATCTCTTCTTCCGTCGCTTCTCACATCGTGATCTCTATAATATGTAAAACTTTTATATTTTATTTATTATGAATACAGCATCAATGCTGACTCTACTTCGCGTGCCAGGCGTCCTGCTAGCATCACTTAGTATTATATCAACCAGTGTGAGTATTGGATTCCTTCAAGCTACATTGGAGCCACACTTTCGGCAAGTTCATGTGAGTTATAATATGAACAAAGTTGTTATTTCGGTTATTTTACATTTATAATAGGGTACAGTAAGTAAAAGTATAATAGGGTAAATCGCTATACATTATAATATTATACGCTTATATATCTTTTAATTTTAATATTAAAAAATATTATGCAGCTTATGGTTCAAATACTTATTACCTACCTTACTACCCTACCCTACCTACCTTACCTTACTTATATTTTGATTATTTACACAACGAATGTTTCTAGCTTTAATACTATATTTACATAAACTGCATTACTACAGTAAGCAATTTAACAACCTATTTAGCAATGCTGATTCTCTGTGCGAAGTACGATCCAGCCCTCTTGTCATATTTTCTGGATATTATATTTTTCTAAACTATTATTTACTAAAAGTATATTTCCTTTATTATGTTATATTAAAAGTATACTTATTATTTTGTGCTATTTTTATCGGTGAATTTAAGTCTAAATCTCAAGCATTTTTGCTGTTAATAAAATAAATAAAACACGTTTTACCAAAGCTCTGTGAAGTAGGTAATCTAAGCAATGTCTTGATTATTTCAGTTCAGCTTCTCTCCAGTGGTACTGGGCTTAATATTCGTGATCAACGGCGGTCTCTACGCCATTTCAGCGCCTGCTTGGGGATGGTTGTGCGACCATCCCGCGGTCAAACCGAAGTATATAACTGCTATTGGGCATATGTTTGTTATTGCCGCATTCCTGTTGATCGGTCCAGCACCTTTCTTCGACATGCCAACGTGAGTAACTTCCCAGCTTCTTATTTATCCATTACTTGCATTGCACATGACTTCCTAACGGGCCCATTTCACCCCCTTCAACCTTTTCGCAATAAAAGGTAGCCGTTTTTTCCTCAACTCGTCATCTCTGTATTAAATTTCAAAAATAATCAATCTGTTTAAATACATTCATCTAACGAGCTTTTATTTTAAAAACTATTATAAATGCAAAATTTTGTTTGTTTCATTGGAAAACTTATATCTACTATATAGTTTAACAAACTTGCTTTTTTATATTTTATAGCTTTATTTTTGTAACATAATTCTTATTTCTAGTTTTATGGGTACTTTTGAATATTTTTGCGGTTTGTACATATTATTGAAACTGTATTTAAGTTTACATTTTTTGGTATTACGATGCTGCTTCATTGGTGTGAATTTTAAAGTAAATTAATACCCAGCTTGCTTTCACGCAGATGCAAGTTGTATAAAATTTTCAAAATCGGTTCTGTTAGATATAATCAAAATTTGAAATAATAAACTTACTCTTTAATTCACCTTTTTATTATGATTATAAGGATGTATTTATCATATTCAAAGAATGGTATCATTTTAGGATATTGTGGGTGACAGTATTGGGGCTGGTACTCCACGGTCTTGGAATGGGAAGTCTTCTTGTGTCTTCTTTCTCGGATGCTTTGAGCACGGCAATGTAAGTCGAAATAGGTACTTTATCTTTAAACACATGAAATTATAATTTTTTTAAAAAGAATTAGAGAAAACCCCGTCATTTTAATTGTGTCTAACAAAAATAATAATTCCAAGATCTCTCGTTTTTTTGTCCTTACTAAGATTGGTAGAGATCTCCACCGATAATACTTATACTTAAAATTGTTTTTTCAGTGCGCATGGTTTCTCAAACTCGATAGAAACTTACGGACTTGTTTCTGGTTTGTGGACATCCACATTCGCTTTAGGAGCCTTCATCGGTCCATCTGCCTCTGGCGTGCTCTTCGATTCCATTGGCTTCAGAAGCAGTACAGCATTCATCGTCATACTGCATATCATTGTTGTGAGAAATCGTTTCGGCTTTGAATTTATTCTAATGAGATATATTTTTCATGTCATCTACAATTAATGAAAATGTTTTATTTTGGATAATTGGATATCTGTATAATCATTTTTTAATGGATGGACTAAAGGTGCTTCTCTCTATTTTCTAATTTTCTAGATGCTAATGGTTCTGGTCTTCATGTGGACGTGTGACCGCTCGAAGATGGATCTCTCCGTGTCCGCAGGCGACCTTCTGCAGATGGACGGGACCTTGGACAAGGATGTACTCACTGGAGAAGACTTTATACCTACTTCCAGACCTAAGAGGTATGAGTATCGTATTTATAAGGCAGGTGAATAGTCACCTACTAGACAAGACACAATATATTTAGTATCTTTTCACTTTAAGTTACTCATTCTATGGCTTTTTCTCCTAGCCGTCGGTATGGCATCACCCTGGAGAGATCCCGGCCTCCGGCCATGAACAGTCTGATCGCGTGTTCGAGCTACAAGAACCGCCGAAGCCCCTGGAGCCAGCGCACTCCCAGATACAGACCTTCCTATGGAAGCCTAGACAATAGGTTCAGGGGTACGGTATCTATTACATAATAGTTGTATGAATGTTACTTCTTCACTTTCCTATGGCAAATATACATAAATAATAGACCATTGAATAAGACGTTCAGTCAAAACATGTTTTGTTCTTGCGAGAGAGAACTTAATAAAATTATTCTAATTCACATAATTATTGGACAAAGATTCTATCTTGGGGTAAAAAATCTTATGATAAGTCAATAATTACTCCCTATATCCTCTATGTATATGGGTACTAATACGATACTTTCATGAGCGACGTTTTGCAAAAAAATTATACAAAGAAAATGTTATTTAACCATGTATGTACTCGTGACCGCCTCCTTGGTCTAGTGGTAAGCGCGTAAGCGTTACAACCGAGAGGTCCTGGGTTCGATTCCCGGCGGAGATAAAAAAAAAACTCGGTCTGGCAGGGCATAGAAGGCTGATCACCTACTTGCCCCTAAAGAAAAAATCGATCAGTGAAACAGATGAAATGCATCTGCCCCATACCCCACTAGGGGACACGGGACTTCACTTTATGTACTCGTAGTTGTCATGGGTAATAAATATGTATTGGGTGAAAGCATGTACTAAAAATCAAATCGTTTTAGCAGCTTGTACAACAAATAAAAATATTAATGCTTTTGTATGTAATATAAGTTATGATGACGATTAAAATGCTTACGCAGTTTCGGGATTGTCTTTGCTTACATTTCATGTATAATAGTAATAAATTTATCGTTGAAAGAAAACTCGTAAGCAATTTTAAATTATAGACAATAAAAGAGCTTACAATTTAATTTCTCTCTAACATCTATATATCGTTCATTCGTGTTTAACGCCCCTTATCATAACCAAGGCTTTGTACAAAATAACTCCTTTCTTACTAAATGTAGTATTCACACTATACTTATCTATTGATATTACTATACAGTTTTAACAGTACACTAAATCATGCCTGTTTAATATAACTTAGTAGAGTTCGTTTTCTGCAACATTGCTTAACAAAAATGAGAAGGCGTTTTTTTTCTATAAGCATTTCTTTAAGTTTTTATAAAATCTTTTACTTTTGTTTTTACACAAGTCTACTCATTTAACGTGTGTAAGATCTATAATTATAGCATATTATTGAATGTCTAAATATCAGGTATATAAAATTAAAATTAAAAATATAGCTCTTATTTTGTAAGGCAAGAGATTTATAAATGTTACTACTTGGTGTTATATTATTTGAGAGATAAGTATTTGTATATTCATAAATAGTTTAAATGTTTAGTTTTTTTAATACTTAAGGATCTTCCTATATATTATGTATTATGCAAATTATTATAGGTTAGATTAATTAATAAGTTAGGATAATATAATTTTCAAATGATAGTCCATTTATGTAGCAACTTTCGATAAGAATTTTTTACGTAAGTACCTAACAATGTTTTTTAATGACATGTAAATATTCATTTGTGTATTAAATATTGAGTTGATATTAATATGAATTTATTATTGCTTTTACTTTTTCACTAAAATAAACTGTTCTAAGAATTCGAAAGTGTTGATAGCATATTAAGATAAAATGTAAAGATTAACGTCATTATATGATTTTTCTAGTTTCTCAAAAATCTTCAAGCTTTAATTTTTTATTTTTTTTATAAGATATGCAATCAAATTTGGATACTTTGCCGTTAGCTGAATACAAAAGTTGATCTTTGCTTTCCGCATTAAGTTTATGTTACACTCTCACAAAATACCATCGCACAAAAGTTTTTAATTACGATATGCTTTTACAAACAAAAGTTAGAACAATGATTATTTGTAGTGCGTGCGTTACTAAAATTATAGTTTAAGCGGGGGCTGGCATGATCTAAGACCTGGCGAAAGCTTTTCTCCAGGCCGCCGATCGTCCCGGGCCTCTGCCTGGAATTCAAGCTTTCGCCAGGTCGTAGATCGATAGATAGATTTTATTTAGGTTTCATTAAGTTCTAGGTTATATAAGGATACGATGGGGCTGGCATAACTTACGCGTTAAAAACTCCCAAAATCATATCATGAATTAAAAAAGAAAACTGTTTGTATTTTGTCCACCGCGCAATCAACCACGAGTGCCAGAACCGAGGTCAACTTTTGTGCCCGGCTAACGGAAAAATACCCAAATTGCAAATCTGAACAAATATTAACTTGAATGACGACACTCCTTAGTCATCATAATTTTATCATGATTCAGCGAGCTTATCTTCAAAGCTTTATTTCGAGATAAATCACGAGGTGGTGGTTTGCATAGATCTAGTATATGATGGTGGTTTGCTTGGTGATTTTTTCTTGTTTTAAAACTGTGATGGAGTTACCCAAAATGCACCGCACTATTTAGATCATCAATATTATCTGAGGTCTTTAACATGGATCTCTTCAAGATGCGGATGATTAGGCACTTCTACTTACCCAAGCGTACAGCTCATTAGAGTGATCTTCTATTCAATAATAAATAAACAGTGAAGTGGCAATAAGCTTAGTATCAAATAAATGGCCTTCAATTGCATTGTAAAGCCATTGTTTAAAAACCAAAACGCCAAAAAAATCCTTTTCCAACGACACAAGTACTGTTGAGACCTTTGTTATAAATTATAACTCTTTAATAATCATACTGAAATAGTCTTTACGACAACAAAAGAAACTGACAAAAGACAAACAATAAATTAATTAAATGATTTTAGTTATAATGAGATTATGCGAGTACGAATTATGTTTTAATAAAAAATAAAGCAGGCAGACAATAAAAGGATAAGAATGGTACAAAAAACTATTCATAGAATATGTAACGGCCTCGCAATCAGATATAAATGTTATTTTAGATGATCCCGATAAAAAGTCATATTACCAGTGGTAAATAAAACTGGTGAAGCTGAGCAGTGCCGCTTCACAAACGGGTAGATGCACACGGTGTCGGCTTTTTAATTATAAAAATGTTTATAAGCCAATAGTCAGAATAACTTTTCAAATCTATTTATTGAAAAAATATCTTAAACATATATTTCTAAAAATAAATTCCAAATCTTCAATCGCTGTCGAACTTATTGAAAATGTTTTGAAAAATCAAACAACTTTAGTAATTCTTAATAATACACTTATATTTAAGTATTCCATACATGTATTGACTGCAATTCCTAAATTAAAATTTATAGCCATCTTAAACAGATTTGATGGATGAAAGCGATCGAGACACTTACGCCCGAGTAGGATGTTTATTTAAGGACTTCTTCTTTGAATTCAAGTAAGACCTCATATATTACATTTTTATTTTATTATCTAAAGTTAAATAAACTTTGTCTCTAACATACGTACTGATACATTTACCCTAAAATTACATAATGTAGATTATACTAGAACTTTAAAGAGAACCTAGTGAAATTGCCGTCTCTTTCTTGTGGCTTACAGGAAAGTGAACCAGAACGATTGTTTCTCAGAGGGCAAAGATGTTTATATGAAACCAGTCAAGCCAGCTTAAGTCACGACTTCGGTTCAAATTTCGACTAACTGACTTCCCGAGATTGGTTCAAACGTGAATACAAACATACGAAAAATTATAAAATTAAGTTGTTTATAGAAAAAACTGTATGAAATAAGATTTTGTCTATGAAATCACAATGTCTATTAGTTATAATTGGACCATCAAAAGACGCAAGGTGCAAAACAGCCTTGTCCTTGCTCCAAAGCATTCTTCCCCTCAACCAGAGATCGTAAACCTTTTTCTTTACATATACAATACCACTAAAGTGAAATATATTTAATCGTAATATGTAAAAATGTCTGTATATTTAATTATAAATGAGTGTTAAAAGTGAATGTGTGGTTAAAAATTAACATTGCAAGGAGTTTTTGCACCTTATAAGTTTGGTCATGTGTCAGGTCAGGTCTGTGTGTATGTCTAGTCTATAGCTACAAAATGAATGGATCGATATTGACGCGTTGTTGTGCGAAATTCGACATGATCAAGGTACACAATTCACAACTTTCATTTATTCTTATTCATCTAGCATATATTCTTATGAAACTTATAATACAGATTAAAATTTTCAGCAGCTAATAATTCAAAAAGTTTTGTACTTACATTAAGAAGAATAGAATAAGTTAGTCATTCTTTTGGGTTTTAATAAAACTCGATGACAAATCGTAAATTTTAAAACCGGTTAATAAAAGCCCGAATTGCCTTGACACCTCATCCAAATGCCAAATCAACTCGGGCGTCGCATTAACTCATAGTTTTTAATAACAAAACCTTAAATGGTTGTTAAAAAGTATCAAAGAGTATCAAAGGCCGTGTCGGCATTATGATTTAAAAAAGTATTATTAAAGTTTTTTTTCCCGTGATTCGTTAACTTGTGTTTGTTTATCTATTTTATATTTTAAGCTGAATAGAAACGATTGGATGATTTTCAGACAGATCAATAAAAAAAATATTTTGTAATATATTATAAAAATAAACTTAATTCAAAGTAAAATCGAAGTGCAGACCTTAGTAATGAACCCAGTACCTATATATTTTACATTCATGTAAATCCTTTATTCATACATAATTTTTTATCAATACCCTATGTATTTAAGGGATAGTTCAACGTGTTTGATTATTAATGACTAGCTGTGCTCCGCGGTTTCACCCGCGTTAATTTCGTCGTAACGTGATGTTATATAGTACAATAACAGTAAAATAATAATAAATATGATGTACTTCGTCCGCGCGGAATACTTAGTTATTTTTTATTATTTTAGAAATTAATTTATATTAACAGTAGCCTAAGTTAATTCTTATTACATCAACTGACAGTGAAAGTCCCGTCAAAATCGGTCCAAACGTTTCAAAGATTAGTCGTAACAAACTGATAGACAGACAAAATTGTAAAAAATGTTCTTTTGGCATATGTACCGTGTATACAACCATATGCATTTAGTAAAAAAACGGTTATTTAAATATTACAAAAAGACTTATTGTATATTTTGCCATAGTTCTTCACAATTTAAAACCTGAAGATTTATTTAATTAATAAAAAATCACAAAACAACGGTACTTTACCTAATTTAAAAGAATCAAATCCATTCCATTACTTAAATATACCTACATATTAGATAATGTTTTTCCCAAGACATTGTAATAAAATTCCATTGATGATTTTATTTATTTTTTATGCAAAACATATAATGGTAATGAAAAATTGCAGCAACGCTATGCTTTAAAAGAATGTTAAAAGCATAACAAGGATAATTGTAAGCAATTACTAAATATATTTTGTTCAATTATCTCGACTATTTAAATTATGTTATATCAATTTGTTTATAGTTATGTATGTAACATACTTTGTTTACCTGCAAATTCGCTCTTATATTATAAGATTCGTCTTAATTTTTTATTTTAATGTTTTTTATATTGTGATCATCTTGGTTTTTGACTTATGCTATAACATATAATTAACTATTACAAATAATATCATGAACGGATAAATTGATTTTCATAAATTGTTAATATTCGTTTCGATCAAGTTAGCTGTGGGCAAACATACCCACAGACTCCTCTTTTTTCGTCAGAGGTTAATAAAGACGATAATGTCTCTCAAGGAGAATGCTTGAAAAAAATGTTGAAGACAGCTGTTGTTCTGGTAATTTCGTTACCTTGCGTCAACTAAAAACGTCAAAATGACTTCCTGTTTTCCTTTATATGTACGAGTAGGTATCTATTATTAAATGATTGTTACTTATTCAAAAATATTCGTGACCATCTTATCCTTAAACAGATTATCTTGAGTAGATAAGAAATATTGATACTAAACCTCTTCTTTTTGGATGACATCATTTTCACCACTGCAAGAGGGGATTGTTACATTTTTCTATCGCTATAACAGCGGACATTGCTATGGTATCATTATAGCAATTTTGTGGTTAAAAATATATATTTATCGCATATTTTAACAAATTATTTTTATAAGTAAAATAATTTGGAATAAATGGTAAAACTTGTTCTTATAAATACTTTTTTAAACCTTAGAAATCACAAAGTTACGCTTCATGTACTTATTATGTTTTTTACATTATTTAAAGAAACTTTTTACTTTTTTCCGTAGTTTGAAAAATATTATATAGTGATATAATATTTTAACGTTTACACTAAGTATACGATTTTTTTAAACAAATGGCTATTGAGGCATGGCAACACAAAAAAGCTTTCGGTTTCTTGAGAGCCTTGAATGAGTGACTCATCATGTCGGTGGAGCCAACGCCGTGATGGGAACTAGAGTGTAATTAATTATCCTGTTTTTCAACATATTTCGTAGTTCATTAAGAGTCCACAGTTGAATTCTTGGTATTGAGAATGGTATCTATGTTCCATAAGCGCCATGTCTTTATAACAATGTCCAGTTAGAGTTTAGACTATTTATTAACCCACAACGCAAAAGTGGGGTGTTATCAGTTTAACGTGTCTATTGAAGATAATTTAAAACTACCAACATGTTAATTACAAATCTTTCTAAATTGTAACCAAGATCAATCGCTTAATTATAATTCGTTTAAATAATTAAAAACAAAATACATAATTATAATATAATTAATTTTTTTCGTCGGAGCTTAATAACAAAACAACATATTAAACAAAGATCTTAATTAAATAACGTAAGGGAGATTATAATGAAACATCTTTTCTATTTCGGACACTCGTAAATTTATTTACACCTACGTCATGGATAGTTCGCAAATACTACAGCAAAAACTTTATTTTCGTTTGGTTTGCTTTTTATCAATAGCTCGTTAAAATTCACGTCTTTGTATTGTAAAAAAGTGCCCAAATGTGTGCCTTCAATTAAAATCACTTGGATTAAAAGATTGGTAATAAACTATAATACCATATTTGAACATCACATTTTGGTGTTAGAACAATATTGCTAAGACAAGCAACATGTATTTTTTGTTACATTCAATTATTGTAACATGTTGTCATTCAATACTTTTTATTAATGTAAGGTATAAAAATTACTGTATTACATACTAGATAATTGTATATAAATCTGAAAGGTTATTCAATTTTTAACCGAGTAGATTCGATTACAAGAGAAAGAAAAATGTGTGGAGCTCACGATCAGAAATTACATGCTTGCCTATTTTGAATAAACATTGAAATATAATTAGTTTTACTCAAAAATGGACTAAAATCAATGTAAAATTAACCAATAAACATCCGTTTAGGAGTTACGGTGTCACAAACACACAGTGAACCTAATAACACACCTAATTTTCAACGAGAGCTTATAAACGATTAGCGACAATATTAAGACGGAAGTAAGGAAATAAATTATTTGCCTGTGAGAACAGTGTCATGGAATAACTTGAGATTAGCAATGATATATGATATGACAGCAAGTAGCTTCGAGATAGGAGACGTGATATGGGCAGGAAGTAAGGGTGAACAAGTGTGACGGAGCTGGAGCGGAACCAGCCTTATTGGGTCGAATGTCTTCGACAGAGTTATACACTGGCTTGTGAGGAGTGTATTAAAGCGACATTTCATCTTCAGTGGTCGAAAAAGAAGGATAATCTATTTGATTTAAGTAAATAAATATTTTGTGTTTTCTTCACTGTAGTACAATGGTTGTTGTTTAAAGGAAAAATATCTAAAATAAAAACAGTTTAAAATGTATAAAAGCCGCCGTTTATGTAAATTGTAAGGTTGTAACTTTCTTAAAAATCGTTATTTAACTTTAGTCAATGTCTCGAATGATGTTTCTCTTTCCTTTTCACTGGGCAGCGTATTGTAAAAACGAGACGAAACACTTTAAAGGCATAAAATATGTGAAACAGTAACAATTCCGTTTAATTATCGGAAGTAAGCAAAAAGGAAGCACAATTGCTACTCTGCGTATAGCGAGCCCTGACACCTGGGGGTTGATCCAAGGACAACGTTAACAAAATTTCGTTTTCGTCTTTCCGCAGCGTATCTCGCAAATGTTGTACTTGGATCAACCCCTTGAGCACAATGGCTCTACCAAGTCAATGAAAGGATGTGAATGCAATACCAAGGATGACATGCTCTGATTGAGAATCTCGGAATGCGGAGATAACGGATGATATATGGCAACACTTTGTTGTTTAGTATAAGAATGATTCGACCCGATGATATATTTATCTGTCTGTAGCATCGCAGCTGTTAAACGTTGGACCGATTTGTAAGCTAAACTTAGCCTACCTTATTATAAAACACGGTTTTAAGATCTTTTAAGTTTGTTACCAGAGAAAACTCTACTCGTTTTTTTAGAAGTACACTAGACGTGTATCCTAGCAACCATTACCGGAACATCTTTAGTCCATGCTTTGTAATAAGGCCCAGCGATTTTAAAATGCATCTTAGATACTTACAATTTATGAAGAACTGTTGAACCATTCATGAGATATTCTTATTTTTAATCATAATGATGCAGGTTTTTTGTCTTTGATTTCACATGTTATAAAGAAATTAAAGAGTTACTAGCTATGATAATGAATAAAATTAACAACCTACGGCCATACAGACGAAATCACGACTTTAGACTAGCTTCTTCATTAACACATATTCAGTTTCAAGTTTAACAATAAAAGAAACAGTAATGTTTTTGAATCACCAATTATTTAGAATTTGTACAGTCATGTTTATCCTAGGTTTATCTTAGAAATGTTATCAGTGCCACTTTCGGTGACATTATCGGGGTGAAACAGACCATCACTATTTCATATAATGATAGAAATATATACTTAAATTTATTTCTTATCTACAGTTTTCAATAGTAAATTGGTTTTGTAACATTTCTATACTAATTTTAACGTTGTAAAGCTGACTCTGACTCTTGGTTAATGAATTCAAGATAACTTTATATTTAATTCAGTTAATTAATTTTAACGCTATAATTAATATATATAGATTAAATATAAAAAAAACTTTATTTAAGCAAGTGCTCATATACAGTACATTAATTAAATTTTAAAGGATAAAACAATATTTTCTTATCATATTATTATTTTAAAAGCAGCTCGCATGGTGTCGCCATGACAGCATTATCTACTTATTATTGATACATATAGTACTGTAAAAGTTTCTTTTTTAATTTTTAATGTTTTACATTGCTGTAAAAGAAAAATATATTTTTTTATTTAGTTTAAATAATTCTGTTACTTACGTTAAAAGTGTTGGGTATTGCAAGTAAGATTCTCTATGAAAATTGAACGAAACTCGCAAGCAAATACTTTGTCTTATATAAAATGTACGGGAAAGTAATACAAAATTTTTCAGCGATGCCTCCCTGGTCAAATTGAAGCGTGTAATCTGTCCAAACTTATTCCGAGCCTCCACCATCGATTCCACCCTATTGTGTTTCGCTATGATATGTGCAAGTGATTCCAACTGTCACCGTTCGGCCGGGCCGTCGACTTTTCCATCGTATGGAACTCGGAGACCAGCGATAACTTGTTGTCGTTTGATACTTTTAATAAAAATTAAAATAATTGCTAAATTACAATCGATGTGCCAACAATATTGAAAAACTAATCATCCTTACTTCACGCTTATCTATCGCTGCTTCCGTAACTCTATAAACAATACTGACAAGCAATATTTATAGATTAAACGACCTTAAAAATATTGCAATATAAAACTGATGAATAATATTACGGATATGTTTTCTACGGTGTTATTTATAATAATATTATAAACTTTGGTTGAACGCACTAATCTCAGAACTACTTGTTCGAATTGATAAATTATTTTTGAGTTGGATAATCCGTTTATCAAGTAAGGCGAATAAATGACATCACGGCGCAGAGGATAGGAGCGGAGAACTAATGAAAAATGTTTCAAAAACAATTAGTTACGCAAAAATCATGTATGAAGGCATTCTTCCCCTTTCAAAATCTAAATAAATATTTTATTAACACGGGTGAAACCGCAGGGTGCAGCTAGTGTGTATATATTGTTTTACCAACTTATGTTTGTGTATTCGTGGCTTTTCTGAGTATTAAAGATAAGAAGCTACCTGCGTCTGATCTTTATGATGCCTTCCATAACCCTATATTATTAAATAAAAATATTTCTGAATATTTGACGCATAGTTCCCAGTATTTTTCCCAATTCTCGAACATTTTGTAAACAGACTTGTTTTTGTAAAAAGTTTTTTGAAAAACCACCTTTTATCGCGTAGGCTATATAGCTTATGTCACGGAGAAAAAGTTAGCTTCTTGTCTATGATAATAATTTTAAAATTGGTCCAGTAGTTTCTAAATTTTGTTTTACAATCAGAAATACAATTTTTTTTATAATATAAATATTAATGTACATCTTGCTGTAACTGAAAATTTAATATTTTAATTATTTTTAAACTTTTATTGTGTTATTAGTTTGTTGAAAAAATATCCCGCTATTCCGTGTTATACTGTCTCAATATATTTTCCCTATAATTACTTAAAATCAAAGTGAATGTAAACTTCCTTACTTCTAAATTGATATTGTGTCCTTGTTTTTTTAATTAAAATGGAATAATTATAGCACTTTTTTTTACACAACGTCCATTGTTTATTTCCAATTACTAATAATTCCGATAATTTAAATAATTTTCACACGCTACTGATTCAGTTTTCTTCTTGATTTCACCGAGAAAAGATATTCTAATAGAGTAAATAGTTTGTGCCACTAGATGTTTTTATAAATTCAACGTGTGTTTATGTATTTTTAAAATACATACTAGCTTTTGTTCGCGTGTTTTTCCTATTTCAAACCCTTCTTGCATTTATGCGGTAAAAGGTACCGTATGTCCTTTGTCTAGGTCAATTCTGTCTCTGTACCAAATTTCAACGATCAATTCAGTGGCTTTACTTTTACATTTGTAATATGGTAGTATTAACTAAGTATTATTTAAAATGAAAAATCGCTTCAATCAAGAAACACATGAGAGATTGGCATTGTGCGTCCCGCGACCACAGAGTGCATCGTGACAATAAGGAGTAACAAAGGACGAGAAAAGGTAAGAAGTATGACGTATTACCTTTCCAACTTGACAGGGTTACAGGTGTCCGTTCGGCTGGTGCACGTGACCGGGCGCCACTCGTGCGCGCGCCGCGGACCTAACCGCTTCGAAATTCGCTAACGTTCGTTGGAATTTCTCCGTTCCAATACTTTGTTTTTAAGTGCTAGTGGAACAAAATTGGATTTCGTGCTGGTGTTACCTACTCTAAAGGTTTGGTTATTTTTGTACTTTTTATGCGAATACGCATTGTTCATTTTTGTTCCGGTTCCTGAAACTTGATAGTAAAGACAGGACGTTCAACTGTTCTTGTGCTATAAACACCGCGTCGTGGATTTAAAAAACGCTCTCCCAACGTCTGGAGGTAGTTTCTATAACGATTCTTTTTCACTTTAATATATTATAATATTAATTTACGCTAAATTCATCAATGAATTCTACTTTTATAAGTTTAAAATGTCTATGAATCATCATAGTTTCTTAAGCCACAATTTATAAAGTTCTGTTTATTTATTAAGTATTCTTATTTTTAATAAATTTAACTGGTGGAGGGGCAGGGGGGCATAAATTTTCTTCAATTTGACTTGTGATTTAGACCGTTATAATAGCTAATGCGAAGTTAATTGGTAACCTCAGAAATCGGGCATAAATCAATCGCCTTTGAGAAAGAGTTCAACGAGCGTTACGCTATTTCTTGTTTTAACTATATCTAATTGCGAGAAACTTAAGTTAAAGGTAATTTCAAATAATGATTATTATCCTTAATACTTAACAATTAGGATATGAACGTTTAAGTAAATCTAACATTGTTAAAAAATTAACGCACTCTGTGAACGGCAATGTACTGAATAGAACAGGTTTTTACGTAATTTGAAAAGAAGAAACCCACGCAAAACCTCCGACATTTTTAAAACAAATAAATATCTCATGGGTGAATAAACAGATCTTTATAAATAGTTAAAGCAAAGTAAAACCGCATCGAATTGTTATAGGAGCTATGAAGCTACAGACAGACACACAGATCCACAGAACACAGACATATCAAACTCCTATTTTTGCCGAGTATTACTTAACAAATGGATTCTTACAACAACTTCAACCTAAAGCTTAAAAATAAATAAGGAAATAGAGTTTTTGTTTCTTGTATTGTAAAATAATTATTAAATTCACTCCTATCTTATCCACGTTGACTCAATGCGGGTTTGGAAACCTTAAAAAAACATTTTAAGGATTCATTATAATATAAATCGAATGAGAAAGATTTAATGCCACAATAGACATAATCTTATAATCCTCGTGTTTTTAATTAATCTAATTGTTGGACTGTAATTAAGTAATGTCAATATCAATCCGAAAACAAAAAAATAGACGAAACACTCAAATTTTCAATCCAAATAAGAAACCATAGAAATGACCCCGTCCATCTTTTTAAATAATATTTCCATCTTTTTGTAATATTATAGTATATTTCTTTAAATAAATATTTTATTTAACAATACAATATCTCAAATATATACGAATAATTTAATGTTAAAAAAAGATTTTCTTACGTTTTGTAATGAAGATCAATTTATAAATATTCGTTCTAGAAGCTCTTTTTAAGTAATTGAGTAGTGTAAATGTACGAAGTTGTTACCAAAATAAAATATAATGAAACAATGATTATAAATAAACCGTTTAGCGGGAATTGCTACACATTACCTAACCCCCGTACAGTTTTTGTCCAGCAACATTTTTCATTGATCTTAGTTAGTAATAGCGTAATTTTGAGTAGCGTCTTATTTGGTAAATGGATCCACATACAAAAAAAAAATTGTTGTGAGTAGCGCATTCAACCAAAATATGTTAAGCTTTATATTAGTGTAAATTATCTCTCTCAAGAAGCTCTCTTCTTGAAGCTATTTTTGGTATTAATTTAACTAAAATATTATATTAGCCAATCACTTTTCACTTGTTTTTGTTATATAATATTACCTAACATTAAATAAAAAGATAAAGAACTATCGAAATGTCACGTTTTAACTGACTTTTCAATTAACAATACGATTGACAGATATTGCAATTATATTGGCTCACTAGCTTAAAAAAAATTTGTAAAGGTAATATTTTTTATTATTTTATTGTCTATAATAAAACTTGAGAAATATACTTAAATAAAAAATAATAATATCATTTGTTAAAATATTATAATTAATGAGTGAAATTTGAGACATTTTAAAATTTTGAATCCTAGATCCATCTCGACCACTTTAGCTTTAAAAAACCGCATCGATTTTGATCCATTCGTTAGGAAACCACAGACAGACACGTCAAACTCATAATTCTTCTCCTTTTTCGTCGATGGTTAATTAGCATTTGAGTTCTTATTACATAAATCAATAAATTATGTAATCTTGATCTATGATTGCGTTCTCCTTACTTACTTTCAGCTTACTTTTTCGTATTTAATACTAATAACAACTTTGAGGTGCGCAGAGACAGTTTACATAATTTATTTTTTGCTTTTATGGAAAGTTCGTCTCGCTTTATTATATATATATTCATCTACATTTATTCAACTTAATATTCAATCGAAATATCTTAATATGATATTTTATTCTGTTACATATGTAATCTGTATCTAAAAATAAATCTATGTCCATTTAGTGAAGACATTCCATTCCATCTATCATGTGATTATTTATGTAATTGTTATGTAATGTTAAGGTTACCTTTCAATGTATAATATGCAATTCATGTTTCTACATAAAAACTATATTGCTATTGGCTTTAAAAGTGACTACGAAGTTCCTCATTAGTTTTTCTCTGTAGAATCTTATTCTGAACCAATGGTAACCATAGATTTAGTACATTTTCGCTACGATGGTAACTGTTACTATGTTTATTTTGACTTGAGTTGAATTAAGAATAAAGACGGGATCTTCATTCTTATTTATAATATTTATTTAGATACGCGAATTTTCTGGTTCACCGTCTACCTACTCGAACAAAAATTCATTGAAAAGTTTTCCAGTTCCAAGAAGGTCTAAACAAAACAGGTTTAATTTGACCTTCCAGTTCCAATTCAGGATAAAAAACAAAATTATTATAACACATAACATTGACATTTTTATCTTTTGCATATAAATGTTGGATCATTAAAATCGAGTCTTTTACGATTTTTCTCGTAAAATATATTAAAGATGACGAGTCATATAACTAAGTGATAATTATACAAAATTAAATGTAAATATTCCACTTCAATGTTTTGCCTTAAATACCCATCTTTATAATCTTCACAAATCATTCTTAATTATTATGGAAAAATATTCAATAAAATCTGAATGAATGGATTTTAAAACAATAGATCAGTATGTGCGTCGGTTAAAAGCTCGTGACTCACCCTCTCGAGTTCCTGTATCGATATAATAAATGCTTCACAACGAATTGAATCATTCAATTTACAATACAATATTTTGTTATATGATTTTTTACGTTACATATAATTAATAAAAAATATCTTATTTAATTTAAATTGTTATCTGCGTGCCATTTTTTTTAAATTACTTATTTATTAAAAGTTAAAACAATTTTAAAATGATTTATAATGGAGAAACATATTCCTGTTCTGGTTTTTTCATCCACCAGATTTATTGACTTTAACACATTTAATTGAAATAAAACCAAAGAGTAAAGAAGAATACAAAAAAAATATAAACATTTAGGTAATCATTAATAACGTGCATACAAAAATGTTAAATAATAAAGAAAAAGTATCCTGTAATAATCGAAGAAACCTTTCCAATTCAAAAGAAGTAATAAAATTGTAAAGAGCGTGGAGATATTATGAAATCTACTCAAAGTTCGAAGTAAATTAACTATATATTATTTATTTATAAGTAATCCAACAGCTAAATAACAAATTATTGACACGTTACATAAAAATAAATTGGATTACATGTTTAAATATTTTAATTATTTAAAGCTGATAAATTGTAATAACTGTAAATAATCAAATTGTATTGGCAGAGTGGAGAATGGCTTCGGAAAGTTCCTTTGATAGAAAGAGAGGGTTCATTGTTTAGGCTTGAGCAGGACAAGCGATACGCACGTTGGAGGGAGTGGTGCAGTATGCGTTTTTACTGCAACATTTCTGCACCTTTTGTTGTGGTCCTAGTGATACGAGAACAGCGATGAATAGTTTTACTCGAAATGTAAATGAACTACCTTCCAATTTGACTTCCTACACGTCAAATAACTCCGTCATACCTGTAGTGCTGCGTGATTTTTAGTTTATTTTGGTTCGGGTTTTCCACTTTTTTAACAATACCCGAAGGAAGTAAAAGAATAATCATTTATTAAATTTAAATCTTACGTAATGTGTAAGGTAATTGCGAAAACCGTCAATTATTTGAATGATGTTTGCGCTTGGGAATGATTTGCTCCAGTTCACAATGTATTTTTTGTAAACATGGTCGACTGATTCTCGACTGTTTTTCTCAGATTTGGGCGCGTTCTTGAATAGCCTGTAAACTTAAAGTGAGGTTTGCAAACGATTATATATGTGATTTTACATGAATAAAGATAATAATACATAACACAGAATACTTATAATAATACATTTAGATAGTAAGAAATATTAAGCGCTATAAATGAGGTCTAGTATGAATATGGCAAATAATATATCGTTTCGCAAACGAGACAATTTGTACAAAAGCATTCGAGCGTAACGGTCGTATTAATTCAAATCACGAACATTAAAAATTAGTTCTATTTTATAATGTCGGAAGAGACCACGCTGTCAAGGTCATTAGTTGACCATGGCCGATTTCAAGTCTTATCTAAGTTGCAGATTTTGTAAACTAGTAAAGTATATGTATATTATATCATACTTTACCCACAAATATGTACACAATTTTTTGTAGTTTTTTATAAACCACATAAATATTGAAGTTCCTATAAATGTCAAACCAATTTTGTTGTGAACCATTCAAATTGACTTTTGTTGTGTTTAAAGAAAAACGTCAGTAAAGGGAGGTATCAGCAACCCGCTGCCGCGCGAGACTTGCGGCGGCATTAGACAAAGCGCGGCGGTTGGCCTTCGCGCGACCGGTCGACAACCACCGCTTACTTTCAACAGCTATTTCGGACACAAACACCACTCAGCCACCATTTACTACTAATCAACTGCCAAATACATTTTTTACGCTATCGTCCTAATTGGTAATAACTAGCTAACTTATAAATATTTAATGTTTTGCATGCATTCAAAAGGTACAACTATTCACTAATTCCAAATATTCGCTCAAACTATAAATAATAGTTTTAACAAAAAAACTGACTTCAAATTGTAACTATGAAACTACAGAACAGATTTTGATGAAATTTAAATGAGACCGCCTGGGAAACACAAGCTTTCAAACAAAAAAGAATAATCAAAATCGGTTCACCTAGTCGAAAGTTCTGAGGTAACAAACATAAAAAAACATACGCGTCGAATTGAGAACCTCCTCCTTTTTTGAATTCGGTAAAAAATCCCCAT
Source organism: Aporia crataegi (assembly GCA_912999735.1). Taxonomy (NCBI): domain Eukaryota; kingdom Metazoa; phylum Arthropoda; class Insecta; order Lepidoptera; family Pieridae; genus Aporia; species Aporia crataegi. The sequence goes on from OU538736.1 coordinate 9,702,499, forward strand.
GATGCCTTCCTAGAACCATACTATAACTCATAAACAGTTAAACATAATTTGTAGCTTTAAAATAAAACAACCGCATCGAAAACGATCCATTCGCTTAAAAGCTACGATTGCACAGACATACACAGACAAATTTATAACATTCTTTTTCGACGGGAGTTAAAAATGAATACCAATATTATCCAGTGGAGATTGGCCGAGTAAGCTTTAAGAATTAGTATATAGTATGAGTGAATAATAAAATTGTTTGACAATAACTCAAATGATGTTTTCACATAAACTCCACGAGTTAAATCGTTACGCGATATTAGCACAACCTGTTTTCAACGAGCCGGTAACCCAATATTTGTTTAGACATCATCATGCTAAAACATATGCTTTGCACCTCACTTTATTTATTTTTAATTTCTTCACATAATTGTACACATATTTTAATTTATTTGGCATATTGATCGTAATAATGGAACCACTTCGAAGCCATACCCAATCGTTTGATACCTCATTTATCAAAATTGGTCCACGGATGTCGACGTCGGAGATGAACAAAAAGAAATTCGTCAAATTGATATCCTTAATGGCTTTTTTGAAGGTCGATTATAAGACTTTATCATGTCGGTTATAGTTTAACGAACGTATGAAATTCTGCCTGCGCTGATAAAAAAACTATTGGTACTTTCAAGCAATGTATAACGCTTTATTAATGGTTTGTTGTTTAACTTAATTAGCCTGTAGACTTTTACTAACTAAAAGACTAAAAAAATTATTTATTTCTATCTGTGTAAGTGATTACTTTTATTATCTTTAACAAGTAAAAATATTCTTAAACGTTAATCTATTAAAATCTTTTATCTTGTCGTGACACGTGACCGAAGAAAGTGAGAGTTCAACTTTGAACGTTTGATGTAGACGCTGCCTAATTCCCGGGTCATCAATAATCGATTGGTTGCTTCTAAATTGGGTCAATGATATTGTTTATTTATATTTCCTCAATCACTCTGACCGTCCATGTGTCAGCAGCGTAATGAACAGGAAACACCAACGTTCTGACCAGTCTGACTTTAGTAGTCTTCGTGATGTTTTGACTCTTCCGTATTCTTCTCAACTGCCTATTTTATTTATGTACCTATAAAAATTTTGACTGTCTTTATGAACATAATCTCTTACTTATAAATATATTATAGAGACAAAATATTTTGAGTAATGTTTATAAGTAAGACACATCTTGAATATTATCAAGAAAATCTATAAAATTGTTAACAATAATAATCAATATTGTTATTGTTAAACCTACGTAGAGGTACATTAAATTTAAATAGGTAGAATGTACTGCATTATGTAAGAATTCACAGGAGTATGCGTTTAAGTTATTTCTCATACAACTTGGCTATGTTAATGCGATGTAAGATTGACAATGTACTTTATAACTTAACATTTTCCATTATAATAGATCACGCTTCCATAATTATAATGACAGTTGATTCTTGATACCACGTGTCATGTTATTTTACTTAAACTAGAAACCATCCCGGCTTCATCAAATTCAACCTAAAAAAATAATATATTGACGAAATTTCATATATTTGACCGTAAGTTTAAATCTTTTTAAGACATCCCTTGCTCTGGTATCAATTTAAGTAGCTGAAGCACTTGCGTTTTGGTAAGCAGGAAGGAAGGAAAGACTCGGAAACAAACATAAATGCTCGTCACACAAATAAATGCACACATTGGGATTTGAACCCAAGTTCTTTTGGCGCAGGAGGCAGGAGCACTACCTTTTGTGCCAAACGGTCGTCAATATAGAGATTGTTAGTATATGTAACGTTCTATTACATAGAATTCTGTTCTATGTATAGAATTTAATATATCTAAAGAACACGAGGACACTTCTAATAAATTATACATGCATTACACATGTATTGAATGCGCACCAAAAGTAATTAAGTAAGCAGTTAATGATGCTTATGTAACCTAACTATGTTTAAACCAGAGATCAAAAATTAATCAATTATTACTTCAAGTATATTCCTACTTATCTACAAAAAAATATTTTTAATAAAAGTAGAATGTCTAATTATATTTTGAGATAAACTTACTAGTGAGCTATGAACTTATGACTGATTGTGAAAGGCGTAAGTTATATTAAAAGTTTACTTAATCTTCCAAAGTATGAGTTGTATAAATGTCAAAGTGAGTTGTTGACCTCGAAATGACCCGACTGCCGTTTACCGAAATTTACGTAACAAGTTATGTATTCATATAAATCTATTTGATTTTATTGTCAATGTATGTTAAACTAATAGGAAACTCGTGATTTACTGAACACGTAAGAGGTATGTCACATTTTTCATTACTCGACCTATAACTGTTCGTTTATAGTCATTAAATTAACTTACAGTTCGCCCCAACCTCGTATTTGCCATGCATTACACCTGAAGGTACAACAACTTTTCACGTTTTTGCAACATTTTTCATTGATCCGCTATCAATGGTGGTAACGTGGTGCTGTATAGCCTATAGCATTCTTCGATTAATTTACTATGTAACACAAAAAGAATTTTTTAACCTAATATAAGTATAATATGTTATAACTGCAAAATAAATGTGGTTTTTTCTTGACCACAATAGTCCTCACAGGCTAGGAAATGAAACCTAGACACAGACCTTGGCTAAATCTATAACACATTTACTTTAGTAATGCGGAAAAATATACCGCGCAATATTATATAACGATTTTTATTAAATATGTAAATATTATTTAAAATTTATTAATGTACCAGTATTTTAGATACGCACCTCAATAAAGACCTTTGCAAGCAAGTATGTAAATATTATTAATTAATGTATTTTAAAATATATACTCAGTAAAATATAGAAGAAGTTTTGCCTAAAAAGTCCAAAAGAAATATTTTTGGTCCGTGACTTCGAGGGTTTGGCATATTTCAACACCTAAAAGGTACAGTCTTATCTTTTCACTAAGTTTCATCAAAAATAGTTCAGTTATGTATTAATATTCGGAGTAAGGTTCAATGTACATATTGGACAGGTTCGATTTTAAGCACAAAGTCCATAAAGTACGCGATGTTATATTTCAAGTGTTGCAACCTCGAAAAAATGTGCTCCAGTGAACTTGGTAGTTAATTATACAGAACTAAGACAATGCTAACGACGCAAAGTGATCGACCTTTGTTTTTTCTCATAAAGCAACTTTACCGAGTGATTAAACCTTTTTACGCAATTTTCTTTATTTGTACTTGTTTCGTATTGTCTTGAGGATAAGATTTATCAAGGCTCAATTCATATCTCATCACATTCAACTGATTTCAACCAACGCAGAAAGAGTTTTTATAAGTATAATCAAGTGTGTGCCTGATTTTAATGTTGTTTAAATGAAATGTTACTTAATGGAGAGTATTCTGAGGAAGAATTCATCATAATCGGCGTGTAAGCGTTATGGTGTATTGATTTTAATTTATTAAAATTAGATTGTAATAAACTCAGTTATTAAAACGTATAATGTTAAACTGAAAACTTCTTAATTAATCAGTTAACGTTGATAGACAAAGAATAGAAATGGAGATGTACAGCCGATAATGAGGAATTATTTATTTCTCCTTGTTTTCTGTTCTTACAGTAATTTAATACTATTACAATAGAAAATGCTATGATTTCTTTCAATAAAAAAAAAACTATTTTGCACGAAATCCTAGAAAATGTGACAGCTTCACGTAAACGTTTTTCACACATTCAGCGCACAACCAAATATGTAGATCCATCCGGTGATACAAATTTAAAACAATTATCTATATATATTATTATTTATTATTTTATTATATATTATTTTTATTAATTTATAAAATATTTATTAATTTATAAAATATTTATATAATTAAATATAAATATTTTATAAAATATTAATGGACCCCGCGAACTTCGTATCGCTTCAGAGTTCCGAATAACAACGAGTCACCTAAAGCGTCATTCCATAGAAAATTTATGAGAAAACGAATTTTCTTCAATTTCTTTTTCGTCAATTTTTCTTTATTTTTAATAGTTATTCTGCTATGCTCGGATTAGACAAATCAGAGATCATCAAAACCGATGTTAAATGGTGTAAATATCCCAACTTTGATTTATATACCTATATAGATGAGCAAGATATGTGTGCAATATCTGAAAGCTTCAAGGTAAACCGACGTTCGTGACTAGTTATTTAAAAGGTTGGTAAGCGTTCACTAAACTATATCGTTCTTTTGAGTAATTCTTATATTTAATAAAGATTTTCCACCTTTGGTTCATAATTCAAATACGTATAAAAGACAGATTGAATTAATTCTTACGTTCTTTTTTAATCCACGTTTGAATGGCATCGGTTTGTGAAAACCGATTTGATACGTTTTTAACTGACTTCAAAAAAGGAGGAGTTACTTCAGAACTTACGACTGGGTGAACTAATTTTGATGGTTCTTTTTTGTTTGAAAGCTGCTCTCGGTTAGCCCTATTTAAATTTCATCAAAATCTATTTAGTAATTTTAGAGCAACAATTTTTTATTTTATGTTTTGTTAAAATTTTAAAACCATTTTATATTTTGTTTGAAAGCTGACCTGATCGAGATGGAACTTATGAAGATCTGTTAATATATTTATGAGGTTTTCTTATATATAATTAAGTCTGAAACTTTTACAATTATCTTTAACTTCACTTGTTAAATGGTTTTCAAAAGTAAATTGCGACTTTTCTTAAAGTAATATTTTTCTTTCGCAGGTAGTGAAGTGCGATCAGTGACTGTAATCGTATTATTGAACGAAACGATCGATTATTCGATATATCGAGATGCTTTCTAGTGAAATCAATTAATCGAAGTCGACTAGACATTGACTCAGTGCTGTGCTCCAACGCCGGGCATTACATCTTCTGGCTTTTTCTTGGTAAGTTACATTTGATTAACTTCTGTTTAGTACAGTTTCCTTACTTTTTCTGACCTACTGAGTGCTTTTTAAAACCTTAAGATAAAGAAAATCTTTGAGCAGGTATAATAATTTTTATGGTTTAGCTTGCAAGATTTACCTTTCTTGCACTTGTCCAAGGCCGTCCGTTGTAATCCGAATCAATTATTTTTGTTTTATTACATTTTTTCTTGTGCAACTAAAACTCACTAACTAGTACACTGTAGTGTAGGATGATACGGAAGTATGTTTATACTTGAAAATTCTTTATACTTGAAAATTATAGAGAATGGTGCATTATAATAATAAAAAGCCGGTAAAGAAAAAATCACTAGGGACTGCTATAAAATGAATGCAGTTGCGCCATTGGCATCTGAGAATGCCCTTTCATAATATTAAGGTTTCATATATTGAGCTGAATTAAAAAAAACTTTCTGATTGCGTCAGGGTGTATGATCAAAATTACTTTAAATGCAATGGAAAGCTTTTTGAACCGGTTATATATCCGCTTTCTGTTAACACTTTTATTCGGAATCAGTTATTCGGTAACTCAAATACATAAGTCTTATTTAAACAGCTTTCGTGTTAAGATTGCACGTTCACTATTTTTGTTTACTAAACGAAATGTCAGTTTAGAAATAAATGTGATAATTAAAAAAATAAAAATACATACCTAAAAATTAAGTTTTTATAAGTAACTGTGTCCACATGTATATTGCTAGCTCTCAATGAATCAAAAAATCTTTTATAAATAATAAAATAATACATAGTACTTATGTACCTTGTTCTCTTACTAAGTTAATAATTATAAAATGCATATGTATGCATTGTCTGTCTGATTCCAATCGTCCGAGTTACTAGAAGAGTCATTATTAACTTATTACAGCTTCGCTTCATTAAACGTTCATAACATATTGTAATTAGTATGGGCATATTATAGAGTTTTTCATAGTTTAATGTTAGAAAACATTAGTCAAAGTACCAGTTAGCGACCTTGATGACAAGTGACCAGCCGGATAGCGCAACAATTTCATATCAAAGCGAAACGCGCAAATTGCCAACTCATTAAACTGCCTAACCAATGTCACGTTGCAAATCATATATTAAAATGTAATTTTGTTACTGCGTAACCAAATATGTGGTTGTAACTTGTAGGTTTATTGGGACGTAGTTTAAATAAGTTGCAAAAGGTACTTGCACTAAAACAAGAGCCATGTAGGGTATTCACGATGAGGCGAAAACTAATTTGGGTGGGAAATACAACTTTACTACAATAAATATTAATAGTTAAATAAAATTTGGAAACAATTCTAAGGTAAGGGATAATTTTTAAAAGTTTAGGTTGATTTGTATCTTCTGTCTGCAGTAATAAAAGCTTTTTTTTATTTATATAGTTTTAACCAAAAAAAAAAGACAAAAGATATTATATACGATCCTGATGACCGTAAACAAGTTAGTATTTTTGGTCGTTTTGTTATGGCGAGCTTATAGTAAGTTAGAGCATCGGGCATCAGGTGTCGAAGTCTCGAAAAATCACTTATTAATTGTGTGAGAGCATAATAGTTTCAAATTGTTAGTATTAATCTTAAGAGTTTGCAATTCTTGACTTGACTTCTTAATAATTCGCTATTTCACGGAACTTGATAGATAACCTTTACCTATGTTTACTGATTTTACTTACATTCTAAAAGAAAAAACAATTTTCTCTAAAATCGACATTAGAAGAGCCTATTTATCCAGACGACATGTCTAAGACGGCAATTATTATTTTGGTTTATTCGAATTCACTAAAATGATGTGATACGCTACACTATTTTAAAATTCACGTTATAAAATTGTCTCCCCGTCTCAAATTTGTTTTCGACTTCAGTGGTATCGGAATAGAATTTGATTTTATTTTGACAGATTTAAATTTTCCTAATTGCGCTGTCACTTATTCGGATGTTCTCTCAATGTCACGAACGTTGAAACAAGTTTTAATTGAGGATGCATTACAATTTAAATATTTAATATTGACGAAAATAAAAACTTGCGGTCAGTAATTCATATTATACACGCGAAAATTACCCTGTATTTTACTCTGTCCGTCTGTATGTCTATTGTCGATGACATTTGGTACACAGACAGACTAGAACTTTTATCGCGAAAAAAGCTTGAAGGGGTTGGTTTTAATAACAATGTTAACAAAAGTACATTTGCGAAACCTTTAAAGCAATATTAATTTCTTCAAACAATATGTATGACATAATATACATATGAAAATTCAATATGAATCAGTTAAAAACTTGTTATTTATGTTTCAAAGAAAGTTGTACCTGCTTATGTGTGGTTAATGCACTTATTAAAGTCCTAAAATACGTACATACCTTTACCGGCTCAGAAAAAGTGGCAGGGCGTGTCTGACTGGATCATACGCCTAGAGTTTTTATAAGTTGAGTAGTTTATTATTTTACTTTTTTTATAGTAATTTTTTTTAACTGACTTCAAAGGGAAGCAAATTCCCCATTCGACGGTATGTTTGTCACGCGATTGTAACGCTAATTATGTTTTTACTTTTTGTTTAAAAATTATAATAAAAAAAAATATAACCCTAAGGCACCGCCTCCGTAGAACTATTGTTTCTGTTTTATTTTATTATTATTTTTTAGTGCGTTTTAATGCAGTTGATTTATATTATTTCTGACTAATCAGTACAGAACATCAATGATGTTCTGAGATTGAGAGTGGATGTTATAAGATGATGTTACATCATAACATCCACTCTGAAATGCGAAACTTTAGGGGCTGCTTAAGTTTCAGTCAATATTTTTGTGATTTGTTTTCAAGTCGATAATGCTGTTTAGACTCAATTCTAGAGACGATTTTACACTAAATGATACACTTTCATGCTTATTAAATATTAAACAAAATCCAAACGTTGGCCTTGTAGTTACAAAAAGTTGTTTTACATTTATAATTCATTTTATTTGGTCTCCAAATAAAATTGTTGACAAAAGAGTTGTGACAGCCAAAGATTAGCGACATTAACATTATCTATACGAGTTTAGATGTGAATATTGGAAATCATGACAGATGAGTTAGAGCGTGCTAAAAGTATTAACTAAGTTTCAAAGTAAGCAACAGCATAAACTACTGGAAAAGAAGTTTCATCCCATTTTAAATATATGGGATAAGACTTCTTGACATAAAAGTTCTATATTAGTTCAAAGTATTGTGTCTCGTTTTTGCAACAATGTTATGAAAATGACATAATATTTGGGATATGGTTTCAAATTAAGAAACGTTGATGAACCTACTCTAAGTCTACCGCGAAGCCTGAGGTATCGGGTTGGATCCCCGGTCCGGTAATTTATAATTTAATTTGTATTTGTATTCGGTCTCTGTTAAGACTGCCACTTGCCGGACGAGACTTGTCATAAGTGGCGCGGAGGTGTGGTCGAATTTCTACAGGCTGGTCACGACTCTCATAACTGAGGAATACAGCTTCGCAAGTGTACGTTACCCCATATAATATTTTGACCGTTTTTGCAACATTTTTCATTAATGCTACGCTCCTTTCTTCTCGACAAATGTACTATCCAACACAAAAATATATTTTCAGTTCGAGCCAGTTTTGCTGAAATTAGCACGTTTAACCAACATTAAAGTATAGTGTTCAGGATATCACCTTTAATAGTAAATAATTGAAAATAGTTAAGTTGTTATAGATATGAAAATAAAACTCATTTTCTACATCGTCTGCCGCAGCCGAGCGACGTCCACATATAGAAAACTCAAAAATTGTTGCCAAACAAAATTGATCTGAGTAGGCTTCAATATTTTAACACTAGAAGAAATTAGAAATAACTTGACTATAAACCAACCAATAGACGGTAATTTAATTAGGTTTCGGGGCCACTGAAAGCCGTTCGAATGGTATTTTGCATCGAAAGCGTTTAAATTAGTAAGTTCCAACGAAATCTGTGCTATCCAAATTAATTAACTAATAGTACCTAATAGTAAAAGTATTCATGTAACTTACTTATCATCGACCTATGAGTAACAAATAAATATACACACACTGCTTTTCTTAGTCCGGTAAAGATTTACTGAGGTTGCGCCAAATGTGTAAGAATTTCATTCAGTTAAGTGTTGACTGAAACCTTAAGCGAAGGTAAGGAGAATAGGCTTTTTATAAAGAAGAGGTTATGTGATTGGGAAGTCAATTGCCGAAAGCCGACATGATAATTTCAATCTCTGTTCGTAAAGAGAAGCGTAAAACAAATTTAATAAAAAAATCTATAATCTTACTTTAAGCTCATCACGGAGTAATAAATAAAACAGAAATAATAAATAATTCTACATAGGTTTTTTTAGTAACTGAGAAAATCCATAGGATAGAAATAAAATCATAAATTACATTTTCCAGAACATTTAATGAATCGCAATAATCATTTGAGTATTAAATAATTATTATTTATTGGCTTATGAATAGTCATTATATGGGTAACATACAAAGTAGAAACTGGAAGTAGGTATTAAGTCGTATACGGTTGTAGTCAGCTTTCCCGCGTCTAGTCATCAACCGAGCTTCTAAGTTCATTGAAATGGGAAATACTGGATTTCACTATTTATCTCCTATTTATTAACCGACTTCAAAAAAGGAGGTTCTCAATTCGACTATATTTTTTTTAAATGTTTGTTACCTCAGAACTTTCGACTGGGACAACCGATTTTGATGATTCTTTTTTTCTTTGAAATCTGGTGCTTCCCGTGTCGTTAATTTAAATTTCATAAAAATCTGTTCAATGGTTTTAGAGTTACTATTTGAAGTCGGTTTTTTTGTTAAAGTTATTAATTTTAATGGCACCATTCTTGGAAAAAAAGGAGTACTGCAAACTTAAATAAAGTAAGAAATCCTGTTACATGTACTACTAAGGACAAATTCTACGTTAAGGCATTGAAAACATCTATATATTATAATGAAAAAACACTTGATTTAAAACAACATTTTTGGGTGAAGGCCTCCTTCGTGATTTAAGCCGTATGACGTTTCTTTCAATGTTTTATGCATAATATTTAATAAAAGTAGTATTTAATATTCGACAATCTGAATTAATATAATTAAATGGTCAAATCAATAAGCACTATGGTGAGAAATGGCTTTCCAAAAAGCAGTTAAAAATTCAACTTTCTCAAATGCAAACAAGTGAAGGAAAACGCCAACCGCTAAACGCCAAAGCACTTCGATGAAGCCTCCTTGTCACTCGTGTCAGTTCATTTGAAGATATTCAAGAAAAAGTTTTTACACAAAAATAACACTTGTTATAATTATAATAATTCGAGAACGCGCAATAAGTATACAAAATTGAATATCGTTTTTTTTCACAGTAGGTAGCTTCGCAGCCGTGACGGGTCTTTAGTTTAAATAATTATCAAGATGCGTCGCAATTTGTTGTAATGTATGGTTTTTACCAATCAAAGCAACAGACGTTTAATTGCAGAAACATCGTGACTATAATGATATAAGTTGTTTGATTAAAATTAGTTGTTTATTTAAATTATATTGCGTCTTTATTTGATAAATGTAACAAATAACAAGCAATTTTCCTTTCATAGTTTAAAACAAACTTTGCAAAATCATTCATTTATTTTTAACCACCGCTGCATAAAGAGGAGTGTTACAATTTTGGCGTGTCTGTGGCATCGTAGCTTCTAAAATGGATCTACATATTTTGATTCGTTTTTTTAAAAGATTTTATGAGATATTCTCAGTAATTGACATATCAGAGGTGTTTTTCTTTAATTTTACTTATGAACCGTAGTTTTCATACAAGGATAGCCCAAAGTTTTACCGGATATCTTATTAAATAAATAATCCAATAGCTGATTAGCAAATATAAATTAGACTCTGTACACACATAAAAACCAAAATAGGGTAACGTATTTGATGCCTTGTTAAATATACCTTGATAAATAATTTGAATATTTAGTTTTGTTTTGAACATCGGCAGCCTCAATACCAAGAGTAAAACTAGTTCCTGATCATTGCGTCAGCGCATGCGACACCTCGTGTACCAATATTTAGCGAGTTTCACTATCATTATGGGCGCAATGCAAAACGTCAGTGAAATCGCAAACATCTGCTGAACTCGTGATGGAAACTCGTGATCCACCCGTCTATCTCGCCATTGCGTTTATTATATGAATGCTGTTTAGATGATCATAATACATTATATTCCTTACAAATTTAATCGCTCCTCTGACTAGCACTCTCGTCCAGTCGCTTGCCCTGTCTGGATCTTTATATTTGGTGGTCATAACATGAAATGCTTTTTCGTGAAATTATCTGCCAAAACTGTCATCACTTTAAAGTCAACGTATCCATATTTCTGGCATATCATGAGATTATTTCATATTACGTATAATGCTCTCTATGTCATGAAACGGTAATTAATCATTGATTTGACCGGATTGGCAGGATTTCATGATGTGACCACACCAGCAGACAGTATTTACAAACAGAAAACTTACTTAAATATAACTTAGCGTGTATGTTTGAAAGCACAATTAAATTGCCTGCAAGTACTTATTTAAAACTGTATTAAAACTGAACGATCCTGTTATGTTAGTTATTATTTAAACTTACGCAAGAGTATTGCGATGTATATCCATTGGCTACTGTCTATTTAAAATATGAATTATATTATTTATGAGCAATTAACATTAAATATAGTCATTTGTACCTCATCATAATTAAAAACATCAATATTTCTTCGTTTTATAATGCCTATAGCGAAAACTTATTTAGATAAAAGGATATTTCATTATGAAGTGTGTGTCAAAAAAGAAATAAGAAAAATGCACGCTAATTTCAATTGATTAGGGCAATCTTTACAAATCGATGATTAAACAGTATACGTACATAAAACCCGGTCGTATTATAAATTCAAGGCATTTTTTGCCGCACACCACTGTTCTGTGAAATCCTTCTGATGTATTTCCGAACCATTACGACTTAGCGACATTCAATAAAAGAGCGTAGGTTAAAAGGCCGGCAACGCACCCGTCGTCCAACAAGCGTTGTGGGTGTCCATGGGCGACGGATTGCTTCTCGTAAGTGAGCCTCTTGCTCGTTTGCCTTCTGTCCGATATAAAAAATCAAATACAAACATTTAGTTGCGTAACTGCGAAAGTTTAATGAGCAAGATCAATCGCTTGTCGATATGTCTTACTTTCAATTCGTCAAAACTCTGATTAAGCCAATTAAGCGAACAACTTTTACTTGACATTGAACTGCTCAAGTCGGTATGTAACCTTATCTGAAGTACAGAGATAATCACGACCTTCTATTACATTCATAATTCATTGAAATATGTGATTGTTTTAGTCTTTGTTCTGGCGCCTTTTAGGCACTTGTAATGAATGGTAATGAATAATACGCGTCGGATTATTTAAATGATGCTATCCAGATTTAATTGTACCTGTATCACCAATATTTGTTGTTAAACATGATCAGAAAAGAAAACCCGGCTGAGTTTCTTGGATGTCCTTTTCTAAGAATTAACGAATTGACGTTCACAAGTGATAATGTAAAAGATAATGCGTGAAGTAAAGAAATATCACTTTGACTTCACTCTATCTTTAAAGAAGATTTATATCTAATTCTAAGGATTTAATTTTGTCAAATCTTCGTTATAGTTTTCTCTTAAAGAACGCTGAAATGCAACACTCTTTTACAAAAATAATAACTTTATACCGACACATTATCAAATATGGCATCCGTGACTTAAAACGGTCTGTCCAAATAATTCCAGTATAAAATAGTATCAGCTTTGAGCTTAATACGTTGCAATGTTGAACCGTTACTCGAACCGGATACGAATGTGAATTGTCTGTGAGCTTTGAAAGTCTACGACCATTGCGTAACACGTTTAATTGATTGAATACGTACTCTGTGTTCATTAGCAAGCATTTTCTCAAACATAGACAATGTATATCTCAAACATACCACCGTTTACAATTAAATGTTTGTACCTTATAAGTGACCGCTTTGGGGATATAAAAAACGAATCCATCACAGACAGATAGACAGAATTATGTCCGCACAACTAGCCAACCACCTCAACTTCGCATTGCTCCTCCCAACGTCTCGTTTAGATTCTGAGCGAATTGGTTTATTAGAGCCAAGTATTAAATTATTGATTAATAATATTTGAATTATACATTTGTGGCTAAATGTGAAAGAGTGGTGCGGACTTTAAATCGCGCCATTAAAGTAATACAAAAACAGAGTTATTCAAAAACTTCAGTTTGACCTTTGCTTTATAATGTTTAGTGAAAATCGAATTTTTCATTTGATTTCCATATTTCACCTACAACCATTTAGAATTCATAATTAAATTCGACTGAGAGATTCACATATCTTTAATTTTATTGCATAACGAACAAATGTGTTAATTAAGAGTTTTATGTGCAAGAGAGATTTTTCATGCGTCATTATTATGAAATTCACACACAGAAAGAAAGCTTAGTTGCAGCTTATCACACTCTGTTATGTAATAATCCCACCTTTGTTTAGTATTTAGACATTATATAAACTTAGACTGTAAAAACAAGCGAAATTGAAGAGAATCCAAAAAACTTATTAACGTTAAGACGTTATTTCGTTTTTTTTAAAAACCCAATTACTTTTGTAATTCTATATTCCGTTATGGTTAAGTCGACTCAGCACCTACATTGATTGCCTACGGCGGTAAGTTTTTTATGAGAGGTCAAGATTCGAATAATAATTTACGGTATCAGTCAGGTTGAAATGGAGAGTTGTCGTGGGTGCTGGTGGCCCTGAGCACCGCCTGCTGCTTTTACGTGCAAGTGCTGTTATAAACCGCATATTCTAGCCAGCTTCAAGTTATTTAAAAAGTTGAGCTATTTTGGATTTTAAGAAAAAATATTTATTACATCCCTACTAATATAATAATAATAAGCCTTTATTCGAACAAGCTTTTTTTTACATGATGATTAAGAGTCCATAGATTTGACATCGACGTCTGTTTAGACAAAGGCCTCCTCCAAATCTTTCCATGTCTTCCTGTCCTTTGCTGTCCTGGTCCATGTACTCCCTGGCTGTTGCCTTTAACTCGTCTTCCCAGCTACGACATTGTCTCTCCTGTTTTCTTTTTGAGTTACTGGAATACCAAAATATGATATTTTTATTCCATTTTTCTATGCCTCTTACAATGTGGCCTGTCCAATATTAATATCCTATTATAAATGCAAAACTAACTCTACCTTTCTATCTCTAATAATTTCATGCAAATACTAAATTATTTGAGTGAAATTTAGTACAGAGATAAAACTCAAGAAAGATTAACACATAGTTTAAAGGCTTGAAGGGGTTGAAATTGAACATATTGTGGTCGTGAGTAACATGTAGGACAATATAAACTTCAATGAAACAAGAAAAAACGTGAAATTAATATTTGGTTGTAAATTGTCTCATTTATTCTGAAATTTTCCATAGTCTATGTACCTCTACATTAATTAATATACACTCTACATAATACATTTATTTACAAACATAACACATTTAAAGTAAACACTTTAAAATTATAATATAGTAGTTTCCGGTTACAATGACATTGGTCTACATAAAAACTTTTTGTTTAAAAATACAGTATATTACTTATATTATTCTAATGTTCGCTAAGAGGCGATTTAAGTGAATTTTATGTAATTAAAGCCATATTTTTCATTTAATAATGAACGTGATAAATTATAGTAACGTACTGCAAAAAATATTATCCTCGTCTGATCGTTAGCAATCATGCAATATTATAATCATGAAATAAGCGTTTGGAGTAACCTTAAGTTTAATCTAATTCATTTATATAAATGATTTTTCCGTGTTTCGCAACGAGGAAATGTTTTAATCCGCGATTTAAAAAGAGGGGAGTTACAAGTTTAACGTCTGTGGATACGTTAAGACAACGTAGGTTTTTTTAAAGCTGGCATGGTCGGGTTTAAATTAACTTATAAATATCCATTCATGTTATCATTTGTAATTATCCAGTCGGGGAGTTTTTTTAAATTGTTGTCCATTCCATTTGTTCATTTACCGAAGGAGAATATAATATAACATCGGGCTACGAGAAAATTAGCAAGGACGAAACCGCGGTCCACAGCTTTTAAAACTGAAGTCACGACCATAAATAAAAGGCTTTTTCCGAAGCGAGATAAAAAATAAGTAAGAAAAAGCACAGGGCAATGTCCGATTATCCTGCTAAGTGTACTTCGTTGAGTTGATGTCTCTTCTCATTGAGATAAAAGTGGAATTCACTTCCTAAATAATTCTCACTTAACATAATCTATTTAGTCATTTCGTTGATAAGTTTGAAGTGTCCGTTTGTCTCTTTTTGCGTCGGGGGTTACAAAGACAATTCGTTTCTTAAAAGCATTACAATGTCATTTTGACCTGATGAGAAATACCGTTACCAAAACACAATATTCTCCTAATACATTTAACTTAATGTAATGCTGATGTTCTACTCCACTGCATAGCTTCAAAAGAATTTAGATGAAAATAGTTATTATTTTATAGGCAATAAAGTTGAATTTATTTTAACAAACTTTGGAATGAAAGTAATTTGCAAGGCTCTTCACCTATTGAGTAACAGATGATCAATGCCATTGACTATATATAGTGAATCTTCAAAACTGTTGGGATATATTAGCATGTCAGATGTTATACGTCATATCATTAACAAAATCTTAAGAATTATGATATTCAAATAATATATTATGTAAGTACATATATAGTTTTTATATATATTTTATACCCTGACATAAAAATATGGGTATCATAAGTTTTACGTTAGTGTTTGTCTGTGGCATCGTAGCTTCGAAACGGATGGACCGATTTTGATACTATGAAAGCTAACGTGATCGAAATGAATGTTAGCAATTACGAAGATCTATTCATCCTTTCCGGATGTATACCTACTTATTTGTAATTAACATGTTAGAGGGTTTTCTTGTTTTCAGTTTCATTTGTAAATTTATCAGTAAAACGTTCTATATAAAATATTTGTATATACCTACAGAACATAATATGTTTATATATGTAACAAAATGTGTTAAATTTATTAGATTTGTCTTTCACATTCTTGATTTAGTAAATCCAATTCAGACGAAAACAACATCAAAACAAGACCTTGCCAAACGGTGATGCCGTCCAAATTTCTTAATAGTGGGCAAACGCGATATTAACAAATTCCTTATTAACGTTGAAAAACAAATAATTTGCTAATCTTTGATGTAATCGTAAAGAGAACGAGATGAAATCAAGGCTACTTATAAACATAACGTAATATGTAATAAATAATGTATTAGATGATCCGACAACAGACAATTTATGGTTTACACATACCTTTAACTATTCACTATTGGGTACTAAAAATATATTACAGTGGAATCTCTATAACTCGAATGTCAAGGAAAATGCAAAAAAATGGAGTTAACGAGTTTTCGACCAAGAACTTCGAGATACATATGACTTAACTGCTGAAATTTCGACTTACAGAGGCGCGATTTCTAAGTGTATATTTCGATTTGTAGAGTCGAATTTGAAAAATAATTCAACTTCGGTTTTTTATATATATTTTACATATTGAAACACGGACAAGCTCCGCTATAAGTAATCGAGTCGTGTGTCGACAAGGAACAAACATTACAAAAAACAAAAACAATAGATTAGAAGCCCCGAACCTGAACATTCATTTTGGATTTTATTGCTTATTATTTCGGGGAATTCCAAGTAAGACGTCATTTATTTTACTAACTACGACTTACGGAGTCTCCTTTTTGAAATTCGAGTTATAGAGTATAAATATGTATCATCAATACTTCGTAGGGAAATAACATTTTGTTCGAGTTACAAAGTCTAAATAATTCGAGATACCGAGTATTTAGGTGTTCAGCGGAAGGGAATGGCAATTTTATTCGACTTACTGAGGATTTCAACTTAACGAGGTTCGAGTTATAGAGATTCCACTCACTCACTTTCATTCACTTATGTAATCTTAGTGGCTACCCCTGTACACCCCAGTCTCTTCTTCCTCCATACAGACTCTGCAACGGGAGCTGTCAGTAACAACTCTTTTAAATGAATCTATTAAACAATTACCCATTTGTAACTTTACGTAGTTTTGTAAGGGAACTACTCAATATCGTAGAAAATTACTAAGCCTTCATATTAAGGTTGGAAATTAAAAAAAGTAACAGTTAATGTTGAAAAACGACACTTCGTCTACGTAGAGTTGGCCAAAATCAGACTTCTAGTTTGTTACAGACCTTGCCACATTACAGATGGTTCGAGTCTCTCGGATTTAAGTAGACTGCTCTTACTGATCTTTAAACCACCGGAAAAAACAAAAGTATTTAAGCAACGTATTGGTAAATTAAAAAGAAATTTAAAATGGATAAAAATTAGTTTTGCTGTTCATGCAAGAAAGCTGACAATGTCCTTTATAGCGACGTTACATACGTTTCACAACGTAAGGGCGAATGTTATTTCCTTGTCGTTTGAACTAGTTCTTGTATAGTTCATCAATTACTATACAAATATTCAGTTTAACTGTTTAATTTCAACTTAACTTTGAACACTTTCATATTAGTTGAATGTCCGTTGATGTTCGTCGTGCATTCGAGAGGATGTAGATGAAAGTTTTGCGATGCTAATGCTTAATCGTTTCACTCTCACATATTTGTTTAATAATATGAGAGTTTTCCCTGCTCTTTGTTGCCATTTTCAAATCATTGTTCCCGTTTTAATATTAAGTGAGCTTCATACTAGCTTTTGCTTAAATTAGCTTACTTATCTTCTTTATAATCTTTCCATATTAGGATTCCTTTAATTTTTAGAGTTAATAATCGTCAATTACGTTTAATATCTTAATTTTGCTATTTGTTACTTAGCTTTAGGATTGGTCATAAATGATTTAAGGTTTAAATAATAAGAACTATGAATCACACCTACAAGTCTTGCGACAAGTTGTTAAATATTTAAAACAAATTCAGTACAATTGTCTGTCGGCAGGGCGTGACAACTGCGCCCAAATTCTTTATGGCTTGTCTCTTGTCACCACCTTGAAACACCTTCGATTACTATTTTAACCCCCAATAAAAATGGGGGTATTATAAGTTTGACACATCTGTGTTTATTTACCTATGTATATATCAATATGTCTGTGGATCTGTGTTTATTCAATTGTAATTGTTTTTTTTAATTGAAGTCAATTTTAAAAACCCTCAAATATCAATATCAATAATCAAAAAAAAAAAAGTCAATTCGCTTAGAAGCAACAATTCCACAGACACACGTACCCACATACACACAGATACGTCAAAGTTTTATCATAAGTACCATACTTTTTGACGGGATTTAAAAAACAAGATAAAACCAAGAAGTATTTTACCATGTACAGGATAGTTTCGTTATGCCTCACTTTTTCTACTTAAAAATTGTAGAATTTTAATAATCACGATAATAAAAAGTGAACAATAAAATAATGCCAACCTTAAGAATAAGTTATTACCGCATTCCTTAAACCTCAAGTTGAAAGTCAACTCATTGACTACCTAATCACGAATCAATTCATTTGCCTTATATGTATGTATTATCTTCCGACATTTGTCTTTGTTAAAAACACCTACATGGCATAAAGAGCATTATTTAAAAATATTTCGATAAAAAATTTATCCAAAGGTATGTGAGACGCGAAAATACAAAAAAAAAACGTGCAATTGTTTCAACAGATTCCGTTTAAGCCGTTGGACGCTGATGGATTACTTGTTTGTGGTACTCTTGACATTTAATCCGCCTTTCCAATTATATAAAATTAAATTATTTCATAAAATATGTAAGTATTTTTAATTTAAGTAATACATAGCTTAAATAAGAAATGTTAACGATTTTTGTTAGGACCGAGACAAATATACATTTAGATTCGTTAATCTATTTATAAACTGAAAGATTCACTGACTAAACACGTAATTACGAAAACAATTTGATTTCTGATGGAGGAATTTGGTACCTAGGTAAGGTTTATGGGTAAGAGACGTCAGCTAATGCCGCATTAAGGGGATGTAAAGACGGTTGAACCATTGAATGAAAGTTGTTCGTTTTTAAGTTAAAGACATGATATTCGATATTCAATTTAACAAATAAATATACAAAGACAACACTTCGTACGACAAACACGACGATTAAATAGATTTTTCGAAACAATAATAATTTTTCTATGAATCAGTTATAAGATGGGAAAATGTTTATGATAGCCTATTGTGTTGAACCGGACAACAAACTATTATTCAGCAAAGAGGCACGTTGATACAATAATTTTATTCATACGGATATCGGGACTTTCCAGTTCTTATATACGTTTACGGCCCTTAAGCCAATAACAATAAAAAGTAGAAACATAAAAATAAATAACATAAAAAACACACGGCAACAAAACATTTATGAACCATTAACCAAACTCAGTAGTTCGACTCTATCATTCTCTTGTGGGTACCAATTAGTTTCCCTTCTACTGTGATGAATGACTTTGCGACGAAGAGACAAGGAAATCATTAAGTTTCGCAAGCAAGTTAGGCATCTGCTGGCGATGCAGACTGCGAGAAAAGTATTCAGCAAAAAGCTGGTGCTTCCTGCAATGGTGGTAGTTGTCTGGAACACACAGGCTAACTACCATACCGACCGAGTTAGCGCGGTCCACCTCGCTTCGCCACACCCGTAACTAAACAGCGTTAATTCCCGGCGTAAAGGAATGTAATTAATAAAGTTTAGAATAAGTGATCCGTTACTATAGTTATTATTTATTCGTTAATTATCTTATTTAAAAAAGAGAATTGGATAAACATGATGATACTTTTATTTTATATAAGTTTAAAACATTTTCTGCAGTTAAAATCTTTTATCTATAAATAAATACGAAATCTGCTATTTCTATGTATTGCTTTGAGAAGAACAAGCCAATACACTAAAAAAAAATTTCTGACCATGTTTAAAAAAATTGTATTTACCTCTTTACGAAATATAAATACCTACGTTCATAATACTGGTGATTTCAATTTTAGCAACTTAATTACTATTTGTAATCACACTTTTTAATTACAAATGAATCCTAATCGAAGAATGGTAACATAAAATCGATTAGCAGGACGCCACAAACCTCACGAGCATTAGATCTAAGAGCCTGCAATTGGGTCTAGCAGTTGCCGATACCCACGCAGCCACGGGTCATTTACCTTCACTAACTGACGGTGGTCACTGACCATCTTTACAGTTACCAAAAATGGTTCAAAGGAAGTCGTATTTTCGCTAATTCTGTATTAGTCTAAATCTTAATTGAATAATTCTGAAATAATAGTAAGGTACTTGGCATTTTTCTTTAAGTTAGGTCCACGTACGTGTATTTATTGTTGATATTTTTGAATTTTTTAGTTATTTTTGTGTGCGCTTAGTTGTTAAATATTTATTTATTCCTTGTAATATTATAAATGCGACAGCAACTCTGTCTGTAACGATTTTACACTTAATACTAATGAATGTTTTAAAGAAATTTAGTATACAGATATACTAGAGATTGAGAATTAACATTAACCACCAAACGAACAAACAACAAAATGAATGAACATTAATTACCCTTTTTGGTGATAAAGGCTTGAAGGGGTTGAAGTAAAACAAACATGCAGACGAAGCCGGAAAAAGCTAATTCTGTAATAATTGAATTGAAATACAAGTTCTAAACGGTTGGTAGATCGATATTGCTTCGATCGATTATCGATACGATAATCCATGAACTCGCGATACAACGAATTTCTATTCACTCGGTGCAAATATGTAACATAACGTACGGAACAGAAACCCAGGTAGGAGATTTCTTCTTGGAAAACATATTTTTTTAATGAAAAACTTAACTGGCTGCAATATAATCTGTAGGAGTATTCACAAAGAATCAGAAACAAATTCGGGTCGGAAACTTTGTAACGAGAATTCTATTTTTTGTTTTATTAAAAACTTCTTTCAGAATTCTATTACATTAGTTTCATATTTAGGAATCACACGGCAAAGTTCTCTTTTCCCACCCGGATTTGTTTTCGTTGTGAATATCCAACTGTGAAATATTCTTAGGATGTCTGTAGGTACTTCTATCTTTTATTTCGTCTTTTATATGTTCTATATACATGTGATGTCTCTGTTTTTGTTAGAAGTATCTTTACAATTCATGAATTCTTCAACGTCAGAATTCTAATTTGCAAAAGTTGTTGTATTGTTAACACGAACAGCTTACTTTTCATTTTATCTAGATGCTTCTTTCGCCTTTGTCTGCTAGAATTCTTTGGTCATACAATTATATGTAAAATTTTATTTTTTAGTTTTGTGGTTATTTCTAGATTGATTTTATATAACTTACATCGTGACACACTTTATAAATTGATGGCAATTAAGCGCTTTTGGCCTCAGATCTAGCGGAATTTTTGAATCGTTGGCGCTCAAATTAAAGTGTTTTTGTGCGCCTTCTCGCGATTTCTGATATATGTATAATCAATTATCATTTTTTTTGCGAATAAAGCTCACCTTGCTAATGAAAAATAAATTTCTTTTAAATTACATACAATTGTTTTTTTATTACTGAACTTTTGAACAAGTGCTTTGTACACTTACATAAATCTTTTATATTTTATTTCTCTTCAATTGTATCTCTTCATACATAAATTCTTCTCACAAAAGTTTTAAAAGAAGTTTGTACGAATTTTTTTCCCAGATCATCGTCTCATATTGTAACTTTAGAATGAAAAGCAACAAATGCATCATCAAATCATTTGTCGAGAAGTTGATGATGATAATCAATCATGTTTTTACGTGCTTTTCCTTGGTTCGATAAAATTTCGACCATTCTATTCAGCTTTCCACGTAATCACTTATACATTATTATTAATATTTATTAAATACATCTTAGATTACAAGTTAACTAATTCAAAAAACCAATAGGTACCTACTTGTAATAAAGGTTATAAAATATTTACGACAATATCTATAGCGTTCTTAGTATTATCGTTCTTATATATTTTCCTTTGCACTTCTTGTGACGTCATAGTATGAAATGAATTACGACATCAGTAAAAGCGAGTCATCACAAAGGTTAAGATGTATGAAATTCCTTCCCATACATCTCAATGTGGGAGTGTTTGAATCAGCATGGAGCCTACATGTGACACAACATGGATGATGACTGAACTATTGTATTCAATATAAGATGCATTAAAGCCGCTTAGGTGTTAAGTACAATGTAACATTGCTCTATAGTGTAGGTTGAAAGTCCTTGATTATATACAAACGAGTGAAATTGAAGATTATATAAAAACCATCGACTATGATTAGGAATATTTTATAAATGGATAAATTGTACCGGAAGGCAGTTTCTGGTACTTTTTGTCATTTGCCTTTTTTAAAAGCACCCAGCGTTATGCTCGTCATTCGCTCTTTCTTAGCTCTATTCTGTGGAGACTAGAATATCAACTAGATATATAACTATAAATATATATTGAAGAAGTTATGAAAATTTTAATAGAATCGCATTTAATTCATCCTTACTCGTAACCTTTGGTCTAGATTTTAGTCATTTATAGTATAAAAATTTATAACTAGTTCGTTAGTCATTGTAATATTTTGAATACCAAATTGTGTTCCAGCTGAGCAAATTCAAACATAATATTATAAGATCGTGACTCACTCGGAATGCACCTCGCATCCGCGCTTATTAACTTGGAATACATACACATAATAACATAACACATATTATCTTCATATTTAAAACAAACTACTGAAATCTATTAATTACTTTGACAAGGCATTTGCAATAATGTAATATATTTACAAAAATACAAAAGTCTCATCAAAGCCGTACTTTTGTTATATACTGTGATTTGTCACATTTATCATACAAATATATAACGCATACGCTGCCGAAAAATACCAAAGTGATAGAGTACAGAACAACAGAAATTGAAATTTCACTAAAGGTGACACGTGCATTTGGCAGGTAAGTAAAATAAATTGAACAGGTTTCGCAATCCGCCCTCGCGGTGTCGTGACACTGGCTGACCTCGTTCTGGCTTTGAGTTTAATCTGAACTGAATTACAAATTGTCAAAGGCTTTATGAATCGCCTATCAGCCAATTGTAAGTTACACAAGTGCTAATGTATAGGTCGTGCTGGGTTCCTGTAAGAAAAGCATCTAATGATTGTTGTGGTTACGTGTTTATGTAATACATGTTAGATTAACCTTACAATACAACCAAAGATAAATAAGATAGAAGTACTGCATACAGCACAGTAAGGGCAAGTACCTTAACCGTTATAGTTACAGGAAAATGTTCCAAGGAGACCATCCAAAACTTAAAGATATTCTGAACTGCATTAGAAAAAGCTAGTCAGCAAAATAATGCTGAACTACCAAAAAAGAATTTGTTCTCTTTTTGTGCTAAAAAACTTTTTAAAATTCCTTGGACCATAACTTTACATTCAACGCATTCCAGTTCGCAATTAGTCTAAATCCAATACATGCGTAATGTAAATGATTAACGACATCGGTCCCAATAAACTGCTAACGCTTAAACAAGTTAGTCAACATTGTATGCAGATTTTGTTCCGTTACGTAAGTAGGCATGATCGGAATTACCTAATATTGAATGCAACGCTCCGCTCTGTTTGATTGTGGTCACATGAAATACACAAGGTTGATGCAAATGTAGACCTTAAGATCTCCAACTTACATGCATTGACTAACAATTATCGGTTGCGAGGCTTTCGGCCTCGGAGACATTAACGCTTTGTGCATGCAATATGCAAATGTTGAAACTTTTAATTGTTATTTACAATTTATTTTAATTTTATTTTTTAATTTAAATTCAATTCTATAAAACTGTCGATTATTTCAATACGAACGCTTGGGTATGATTTATTCCAGTTAAAAATGTATTTTGTTAAAGTGGTCAAAAAAAAGAACAAGACGGAGTTTCTTTGTTGTTCTCAGATTTGGGCGCGTTCTTGAGTAGTCTGTTCAAGTGTATTTTTGACTATTTTTGACTTTTGACTTTGGAATGACAGTTGTAGAGAAGTATTATAGTTATATATATAGCGGTGACAGGTGTCGAGCTTGAACGGGATCACAGGGATATCCAAAAAAATAGGTATAGAAGAGAATTAACTATAATTGTAATTATTACAAATTAATAATTAAAATAAAACGATAATTTAAATTAAAGAATTTTAAAATTGACTCTAATAACACTAGGGACAACAGTTGCGGGAATACCCTTGACGTGTAATGGAAATACAAAATTATTAATATATTATTTCCTTCCTTTTAACTAAGAATATTCTGAGTTGAAGGTAAATCCGATAATGTCATCGAAGCACGTTTCTTTTATGTGACTTAAATAAACGGAGGTATTTGGTATTTATAGTAGGGTTAGCAATTTAGTTTATTCGATTATCCAAGGATGAAGGTTTTGCCTGTTACGATAGCGATTAATATTAAGTTATACATTCAGTTAGCGAACAAAACTTTCTCAATTTACTTCAGTCTGCGTATAAACAATTAATGAGTAAAGTTAGTTACATTTATAACGTAAACATGCATTCTATGAACTAATATCAAATTTTAAACTAGATTTTCCACTCAGTACTTACTAAAAAATGTTTCAACGATAGTAGGTAATTGAGTGAACTTTTCAAACGGCCTTCTTATTTAACGGCCCCTAGTTTTCTTAATAGCGGCTAGTAAGCATATGAAACGTGTCTCGGACTGTTAAATTAATATTCTATCCTCGATAGAACCACACAAAACAACATACATTCCGATAGAAGGCTTTTGAGAATAATTATTAGCCTACTACTACAAAAAAAAATTTATTAATTACCTTATGCCCGCGACTGTCCGTGTGTTTTAGGACAAACATTTTTTTAATAAAATAGCCTGGTTTTTTTTCAAACTCTTGTCTATTTATGTACCAAATTTCATCAAAATCGGTTCAATTGTTTACGCGTTAACGCGTAAAAGACACAGATTTACTTTCGCTTTTATTCTTTTATCAGTAGCGATTAATATAACCATTATAAGTTACATATTCTAATACTTACAAAAAATTGTTTTTGAACTGGAAATTGCATTTCTGTTAGTAACGTCGACCTCGAGTAGCAAATACTGAAATTTGAGTGACGCAAAATTCTCAGTTGCCTAATTGATCGGTATATTGAAACACCGAAAGCAGAAACATAACACAAGCCATGTAACATACGTGAAATTGAAGGCAATTTAAAAAACCCCGATGATTGCAAAGAAAATATCTCATAAATGGATGAATAGAAATTCATAATTGTAGCTAGATTTTTCTCAATCACTTCAGCTTTCAAACAAGAAACCATCGGATCCTTCATATCGGAGGTACGATGGCACAGACAGAGACGTCAAGCATATAACACTCCTCTTTTTTTCTCGGCGGCTAAGAAATATTACGCGAATTGTATCTGATCCACATATACACGTATGAATATAGGTATAAAAAATATCTATGTATCTATATACCGTGGCCTGGTTCTGAATTCTGGTGTTTTTGAGTTTTACATAATCCAATAAAAAATCCAAAGGGTAGCTAGGGTAGGTCTGGGAATATTGGTGGTCATGTAATTGGTCGATTTCGATTCCCAAACAGGGAATCATTCAAATTTCACTGAACATTTCAGATTGTTTTTAAAACCAACATGAAGTCTTTAGTTAAATCTATCTACAATATTTAAGTTACTTTTTTGTACTTATATTAATTAGGTATATTATTCTTAAAATGGATAATTCCAGTCTATATAAGTATGTATACATATGTATGATTGGCAGTCAGTTTGCTGTTAATCCAGAATGCGGTTAGGTCTCCTTTCACATCTAGACTACATGACTGGAATAGTATTACGCAGGTATTTTGATTTAATAAAACCAACGGCCTTATAGTCAAAATCTTTATTCATTGAAATCATATTTGATCATTTTGAATCGTCATTTTTTTTATATGATGTAGTTTACAGAAAAAAAAAAATTATTGTAAAAAAAGTAAAAATAATATAATATTTGGTTTTATTAAGACAGAGTTAGAGCAGGTTCATTCCCAAGCTTTTTTATCATCTAAGTAATCCGTTATTTTATAGTATGCTTTTTTATAAAGTTTTCTTTTAATTGTGTTTTTAAATTTATTCACTGACAATTTAAGCATATCACTTGGGAGTTTATTATAAAAGCGTATACATTGCCCTTTAAAAGATTTACTAACTTTATGGAGCCTACTAGTGGCAACAGCGAGTTTATCTTTATTCCTAGTATTAAATTCATGACTATCACTGTTTTTCTTAAACAAGTTAATATTTTTGTGTACATATATCAGATTTTCATAAATATATTGACATGTGACTGTCATTATATTTATCTCTTTAAATTTTTCACGGAGTGATTCTTTGGGACCCATATTGTAAATTGCACGAACAGCCCTCTTCTGCAGTACAAAGACGGTGTTAACATCTGCAGCACCCCCCCACAACAGTATACCATAAGACATAATGCTGTGAAAGTAGCTGAAATAGACTAACCTAGCTGTGTCTACGTCTGTATAGAGGCGGATCTTTTTGACAGCGTATGCTGCAGAGCTGAGTCTCTTCGACAATGCATCAATGTGAGGGCCCCATTGAAGCTTACTATCGAGGGTTATACCTAAGAATACAGTGGAGTCCACAAGTGCTAACTTTTCGTTTTTAATTATAATATTAGCTTCTACTTGTTTAACAGTTGGCAATATAAATCTAATACATTTTGTTTTCTTCTCATTAAGTAGAAGATTATTAACATTAAACCACTTTACTACCTTAGAGATTGCATTGTTTACATCGTCAAAATTGTTTTGTCGTCGCTTAAGTTTAAATAAAAGTGACGTGTCATCTGCAAACAATACAACCTCATGATCGTTTACATAATGGGGCAGATCATTAATATAAACTTTACTTTTAACATAAAATTCACTTATTAGAATTTTATATTTATGTGTATGTAATTTTCATTGTGAAACAGACATAGGAAATTCACACACAGTTATGATAAACTTAAGTTATTTTTTTATAATTAATATATAGTTGAAAAAGAAACAAATCAATACAGCAAAAAATCAAAAATGATTAGGAGTAGGTGCATCATGCGGTCTTATCACTAATAAGCGATCTTTAAAAGACATTCCAATAACGAAATATCATACGATCGTCGAAATGGATGTTTTGTTCTATAAAAACCCAATATAACAATGACTAAAATTATAAAATGCAAGATAAATAACTTACGTACTTTTTATCTGAACATCTTGTTATAAAATAGTATTGTATTAACATTTACTACGAAATAGTAGAGTTAAAAACATTGGCGACGTAGTTGTATGTTTATTTTTTCATTATCTGTGCTGACTGCTGATCATCAAGAAAGTATTTGAATACAGGCTGATATTTTAGTCACAAATATTTTACACGGAATTCTATTAAGTTAAGAACAGTGTTTCTTATTTCAATTCAAAGCCTAAAATCCTCTTAATTTATTAAATTTTTATCAAAATTCATTAATTTTTGTTGACTTTTAATTTAAATCACATTACGAAGATTTTTAGTGCATAATATCTAAAAATCGCATTTTATTAACTTATGAACAATGAGAAATGTTAATTTGAAAAAACTTATTTTCTCTCTGAAAACGAAAAATATTTCTAGTTTTATAAACATTTTTCATTGATGCTCCGCTCTAATTGGTCGTAGGTTGTTTGCCTATAGCCCTCCTCGATAGAATAATACTACCATGCAGGTAGCTTCTGAGATTAGCGCGTTCAAACAAATTTTGCTTTAGCTATTTGGAATACACCCCTGTCTTGTAAACAATACCAGCAATAATTGTTTTCATAACTGTTTTCTTTGTCAACTGAATTGAAGTACTTTGTCGGATCGCGTAGACGTCAATCCGGACTATTTCTTACAATTCCCGTTAAAGGTCAACAAAATAAAAACAAAATGAGCCTACGGTCATAGACTAAAGTGTTTTACAGTGATTATAATCTGTGAAAATGAATGGTGGCGGAAATTTGATTAGAGATGTGCGTTATAGAAAAACACCAAGGACGCCTCGGTCCGCGCACGCGCGGTATTATTATACTAGATCTGTGGTAGATTCTCCCTTGAGACGGAGAAGGGATATAGCGAGAGCAAGGTATGATTGCATGATACAATTTTCGAGACCACTGTCTAGGTAGGATATCTGGCAAAACTTAGAGCAAAATCAAAAGACTCTGGGATAGAGAGGGTTGGCTTTGTGCTCGGTAAGTCCTCAACCCTAGCTAGGAGATATAATACCTTAAGTAAGTTAATTGCAAAAAAGAATACCACTTAAATGAATAAACAGATCGTCAGAAATTAACTGAGAACCATCTCGTTCACGTCAGCTTTTAAAACAAAGACTCATAAAGGTCAATCCTTTAATGCCACAGACAGGTTAAACTTATAACACCCAACTTTTAGCGTCGGGGGTTGAAAAAGATTGAATCACAAAATGTTCTATAAAAGTTAAGCTCCAAGAAATTCAAGCTATAAATAATCACTTACTTAATGGTAAATTTCGTTAATTTATTTACAAGTTTATTGTTTAAAACAATCCTTGACCCTTGGCCCACGTGAGGAATCCGGTCTGACATTTACATCCACACAGCCTTTGATGCTTCTTGCATTCTCCTAAAGCACTCTACAACTACTACTTTAAGCTGTAATAGCTTTTATTTCTAGGTTGATAGGGACGATTTCTGTATGTAGGTACGATGCACAATTTAAATATCACACGCATAAGAGCCCCATGAAATACCATGTAAGGTCAAATATTACGTATTTGTAATATGGTTATATAAAAAGATTCTAATCTATTTCTTTAATAAAATTAACTGCATTTCTTATTTTATATTAAAAATAGCTTATTTCACAAAATACATCAGCGTGAACAATCAATCCAACGGGCTACGGGACGACATTATTTAATAATTTCATATATTGATTACCTATTACAATTATTTTATACTCACTGTGATTGACTTAAAAATGTCAATGAAGCTGTAGTGCGCAAATCTTGGCTGACTTGGCTTAAAGTTGTACAAAGATAACTATTAACATAACAACTTGAATCAGTAAAAGGTTGCTTGCCTCGTCAGTAGCCTATTAAGAGTAAGGACATATGTTTAGGACACATTATTAATGAAGATATTTGATAGGATAAGTAGTAACTATGTGTAATCATTAAGTTGACACCTTCAAGATTCTTAAAAAAAATTTTATATGAAAACAATAAACAACTATGAAAGCATACTTCTATAAATAATGTAAGAAATAAAAAACATCATTTTATCATTTTCTTATTACCTTCATACTATAAAAACTTCGTCTTTTTATAAGAGCAGTTCTAGTTTACTTTGCAAGACAATTTGCCTTCGGACAGTTAAGCTTTTGATACGCAACTTTCCTCCTTTTTGCATCCGTTACGAATGATGAGATGATTCAAAGACAACATTTTTTCCAGATGCCATTCCGCTCCAAAACTAATGGATAGTCACAGTAGATCCGCGTCGCCGCGGGAGCCTTCACGACCGCAACACCGACCTCCCTCGCCTCCGTCCCCCGCTGGCTTCGACAACAGGGCTTACCAACACGATGAAGACCCCAACCACAACGACTCCTTCAACTCCACCCTCCCACAAAACGGCCACAAAGCAAATGGCGATACGAAAACTTTAGAAGCCGTCAATCTCGAACTGATCAACCTAACACCAAAGAATGGCGCGAAGAAGAAAGATGTGGAGGTAGACATGAATGCTACCAATCCATATGACGAGTACTTCGTTCCCGTTAACGAGCACAAGAAATATATGAGGTAAATATTCTTTATTTCTATTTAAAATTTAAGTAATATTGTACTGTCGACCTTGTTTGGAGTATACAGGTATACATACTCTATGATTTCTAACATGGCTATCCATTTAATTCAGAAAATTCAAAAAAGTGAAAATTGAACAGTATCATATTTGGGCATATTTTTAACTTACATTATGTTTTATGAAGACGTACGAAATCTCGCTTGCGCTTATGGCTGGAAGATAAATACATTTTAAGTGCTCAATTGGCAATAATTATAAATTATAATTTCCGCGGACATCGGAACTACATAAAGTATATACATTATACAAGTATACGCAGATATCCTGATTAACTTTTCACCTACATTAGATTTGCGACACGCTTGCAATTATGTAGGTATTAGACATACCCACAGAGTCTGTTACAGACAACAAAATAACTGAGGAAAAGGTACTTACTTTAGGCAGCCTTCAATTATTTTTAGTGACCATCATCACTTATGTACTTTTGTGTTTAACGTGGATCGTAACTTAGACCAATTATCACCTGTTTAGGGCCTTGATATTTGGAAACATGATCTTTTTCAAGAACGAAATAAATGTAATAATATTTTATATATTTAATAAACATACCTACGTATACATCACGAGTGTAGTCAGGTTCGGGTCACTTAAAATGTATAATTAATCGTAATATTCAAAAACAAAAAATTAAAGATGTAATAAAAAGAAGCTTCCTTTGACTTACGCATAAAAAAATATGTCTAGTATTTATATTACAAATATGTTGTTACAAATTCAGGGTTTGTTATATTTTATATTGAATTTAGGTAACACACATCGTCATATTGTACTTCGTGGACTACGATGCTGCATATATTTTAGTTAATACCTTACCAAACTTTATTTTGTTCAAAAATCTGTATGTAAATCCATTTGTTGTCCCTAATAAAGAAAATAAAATAAATAAATATTTTCCAAACTGGAGAATAAAATTATCCATGTAAGGTTAGATATTTCGCATGTTACCTGATACAATTATAGTTCTTTGTAACCACAAAACGTATGTTTGATACAAAAGTCCTTGTTCCACTAACAATAAACTATTCGTGAAATACCAAATTTTAAATTTACATTAAACAAAGTTTGAGAAAAAAATATGCAATAGAAAGTATTATTTGTATGTTCAAAAAATAATCGACAGTTAAACTCTAATACTAGAAGCTAACACTGAAATGTTTTCTAAAATCCGTTAATCAAAATAGGTACCTAAGCACTAAAATTAGCATTCCTCTCGCTTAATCGTGTTTTCTCGAACTCCTACCGTGTCTAAGTGGTTTAAGAAACTGCGTGTTGCACCATTTTTTGATTTCGAATATCAGAATTATACAAAATCAGAATTATACAAAATCTTATACAAAATTATGTTAGAATTTTACAAATGCAGTTAGAAATATGTTAGAAAAGATGATTATTAAACTATTCCTTTCGCCTAATCATATTTTACTAATATTATAATCGAACTTTCAGATATTATTTTCGATACGAAACCTTTGTTTTATTCAGAATAGATTATGAGAATAGTCGATACATTTGAATTCGTGAATAAGGTTGTTCAATTGATGATTAAAAGCGTGAATGTGTTACCGAAGCATGCAAAGGTGATTTTAAATGAAAACCCGGCGACCTTGGCTCTGTTAAAGTTGGGTGTCAACTGTCAACGGTTTGTCAAGAAATTCGCAACCAACCAAATCAATTCCAAATGCGAAGCATGTAGATGTGCCAAGTTGGCTATGCTTCGTTTGGAATTTTAAATTATTTAATTTTATAAAGATCCGACTTTTACGTAATAGATTTAATATGTTGTGAAGGATTGAATCAAAAATTACTCTTTATAGAGCAAACCGCTTTAACCAATGATATTAAAATACAACTGGTATAATCTCATTGCCTTTAACCCCCTATCCTTATTTAGCAATTTTATATTGCCAGATATTTTTTTATTTATTAACTTAACACCAAAGATGGTGAAAAAGGAAAACCTTTAGAACTATTCTCAGTGTTAAATGCTGAAACAGTGCCTAATAAGGATTTCATGAACAAAATATCTTCGCCTTAAGTAGACACAATCTTATGTTGTTTCCATTTCAGCAAACTAAATAAGATATAAATTACTTATTAGTGTTACATTAGGTTAGATTGCAATAAACTGGAGTTTTCTCCTATTAAGAAAATTCTTATGAAAAAAATTTACTTTAATTTTTACTATATAGTATAATTTGCATTAGATAATTCATCGTTTGACACTATTACTGCGTCCTGTTTGCAAACTGAGTTGTCCTAGTATTGCCTCGAATACCCATCTCAAATCCTAGTTTATTAAATTTGGGGTTGGCAACCCTAGTCTA
Source organism: Aporia crataegi (assembly GCA_912999735.1). Lineage (NCBI taxonomy): Eukaryota > Metazoa > Arthropoda > Insecta > Lepidoptera > Pieridae > Aporia > Aporia crataegi. Next base: position 9,734,859 of record OU538736.1, read on the forward strand.
ACCACCGACCTTTAAAAACATTCAAAACAACAATCACTTTGCAAGAATTTAAAGAATTTAAACCATTTCTTTTTAACATGGCCACGCATTTCGCAAACAAAATTTCGTCATTGAAAAAATTTCTACAGGACACAACTTAGGCTCTACAAAAATCACTAAACGGTAATTATTGTCTAAGAAGCTTTTGTTTTACCAAAATCCGGCTGAAAGTTACCGTTTCTCACTGCATTGTAATTTGGTCTAGTGCGTGTTGAATTTGTTTATTTTTATGACAAGATATTTTTAAACTATGGACATTAAATATTGAGTTTTTTTAATAATAACAAAAGAATTATACCTTTACCTGAAGTTCTACTTGTATAATAATAAGTCCTGCTTTGGAGACTGGATCCTTTATATTAAAAAAACAATTCTTATTAAAAAGTAAGTATATAACATTATAAATAGCAAGTTTTTTTCCGAGATATGAGACCAGCACGTGAGAAAATATTTTTGTAGGCGATTAAATTATATTATTCTGCATTAAAACAATATAGGTAGGTAGGCAGTTTGGTTTATTACTTTTTAAATAATATCATAATCCAATGAGTTAAATAATTCTAATTTCATGTAAGTACATTTTAATCATCTCTTTTATCTTTCTTTCCGGTTAATCAAAGTAATCACTACTTTGCTGAGCACATCATATCGATTTTTCCAAAAGTATCTCTAAAAAATAGAACTCCTGTGACAGCTATTTAGAAAGCTGTAGCACATTCATGCAAAGACAAAAGATCCCATTGAAAGAAATTAAACAATAGAGAATGAGGCGAGATGCGACGGCGACCATTTGTCGCGCGCCTTACATTCCTTGTGTTGCTTCGGTTTGACAATTCTCACCATAATTCTTACAATTACTGAAAATAAAGACAATTTATCATAAAATAGTTAGTTATATATCATAAAATAGTGAACCGATTTTCGTGAATTGTAGCATCCTTATATCTTAATAAAAAATAATTCAGCTTTCAAACAAAAAAACATATCGTGGGTTTTCAAATTGATTTGTTTCACAGACAATTAACTATAATTTTCCTTCCTGTAAAGCAGTTGAAACTGGTTATACATTTCAATGCCTTAGTGTGTAATGTGTTGAACAATATTCAATGATCGAAATGGACTTACACGATTTCTTTAAATGCAACACACGTGCGGCCAAGGAAATCAAACGTACCGCATTGAAATCTACAATAAACTCATGCTATCTGGGCTCTGGCTCTTAAGGTTTACCTGACAGGAACTTTATGATTTTATTCAACCCTGACATCTTTGTTACACTGATAATGAATGTTTAATATATTCTACTAAAAATATTCTTTGTTAGAGAATGTGCAAATAAAAGAATAAGTACTAGTTTTCTTAAAGTTGATATAGGTACTTTCGTCCTGCTGTATTCATTCATTGCACATATACCTAAAAGAAATTCTGTTACTTATTTGTTTACTGTGTTTGTTGTAATTATATCTACTAATTTATTTCTTTGACTAGGTATCTCAATCTTTTTCTCTGGCTGTGAAACATTCTTAGGATACATCTGTATTTATACATTCTACCTATATCTTCTTATATATTTTGTAATTATAATGTCTCTGTTTTGTTTCCTGTTTATGTTTTTCGTAGACAGTAAAAGCAAAGTAATCACTGAGGAGTCCAAATTAACATTAGATTAGTGCAAGTTCTTGTGAATATCTTTACGTAACGAAGGAGTCGAGCTTACCAAACGCATCTAATATGCAAGATAACACTCTCCCCGTAGCCTAGTTACTTACGTTATTGAAATGACAATGTTACGCCACTGATATTTCTCATCATAATGTCAAGAGGTACTGATTTAACCAGATAACAAATTCATATATATTCTAACGAAACTACAAAATTAAATTTTAAATATTTTAATTAATTTATAATTTTTAATAAGCGTTGAGGGTGTCCGTTTACCCTAAGAGAGCCTCCCACCCGTTTAGATACCTCCAACAAACAAAAGTACAAAACAAACAAAGTAGTCTTCGATTATTATATGCTAGGTATTTCCTTTATGCTTTTAACGATACGTATCAAAGTTTTTCTTCAACTTTAAAACATTAAGGTCATTGCGAGTACATTAAAGAAAGATACGATTCTTGAATTATTTTTACGTACCTACTAATTATCAATAAGAATATTTTATGAACAAATTTTTTTTCACAATTATTAGTAATTGTACAATTGTTGGCCCTCATTGTAATACGTACATTTATGTGGATCAATCTATGTAAAATTAAAAACAAAAATAAACAGATCTTCATAAAAGCTAAGTAATCGTATTTTTCAACAACTATGCAGTTAAAGAATTATGATTTATTCGGTTTTAATTTTTGACAATAATTAAATAATTGTAAATAAATTAGACTATGCAATTTTTCTCGTTTGTTTTACTAGTTATTTAGTTATAATTACGCAGATATTAAGTAAGTAGGTATTTAGTTATGACTTATGAATTACTTTACATCGATTTATAAAAATCGATGTTCTTTACGCCCCGATTTCTAATGGCAACAGTTAACGAATTGGTCAATGTTCAGCAACGATTGATAATGATAATTATCGAAATCATGTCGGAAGGAAACGCAAATAACGTTTAATTTTAGAAAATTCGAGACTAAAATAGTCGTAATCGTGTTAAACATCGTCCAATGAAACAGATTTTAAAGAGATAACGAGTTTTTTATATATATGTATTATGTAATCTCTAAAATTTATAAACATTTACCTATATAGATAATAAATACATAGTTCTAGCAGTTTAATTCTCTAACCAAATACCATCACGTTTAATTTTTATAAAAGCGAATGATTCATGGACACAACAAGTAGTTTTAAAATAAAGTGTCTGGCCGTAAAAAGTGGCATTGCAAACCCATCAATAACTTCTGCTGATCTTAGTAAGCCTCATTACTCCTTAGTTGAAACAACATCTGAATTCAGTGTCGCGCTCGTCCATTGACCCTGAGCCTTTGTTCCTACCGTCCTACTTTGTTGCACCACAGAATAAATAGATGCATTACGTTCGCTGCGTATATGCATATGTTAGTCCTAAATAAAGAAAATATAACAAAAATATCCAATAGGTAACACTCTTTTACTACAAATTTCGAACAACTTCACAAACACCTGAAGTTTCGAATTACAAGTAAAAATAAAACTTATTTAAAAAGGAATACTAAGATTTATTCTGCCATGTAACTAGGTACGTAAATCAATTTTTATTTTTGTTTGTGATGAATAAAATCCGAAAGACCGATTTTCTAAATCATGTCACTAATGGCTGTGCTAATGGGCAGCTAGTGTGATTTGAGTTAACTTCTGAATAATGACACATTAAATATTTACAAGGCATCGACAACACAAATATTTAAGAACACAATAATTACAACAAAGTAACAGATTATAAAATACATGACTATAGATAGATTAAAAGATGAAATTTTTGATTCCAGAGGAGAGAAGTTATACGTCACAGCAGACAAGCGGGGAGAGAAAGCTGGATGCAAGCGGCCTCTTTGCTGGACTCTCCTGGGGCTCGTTGTTGCAGCTGTTGTTGCTCTTATTGTCTTAGCAGCAAGTAAGTATAGAACTAAGGCAATATTGATCAAAATAATAATTAAAAACTGGACATGCTAATCTATATAATATTATGTAAAACAAAGTCGGATTATGTACACCATTAATAACTCGAGAACGGGTGGACCAATTTTGATGATCTCTGTTTATTTATTTATTGTTTGTTTGTTTATTCGGAACTCTGAAGCGGTACGAAGTTCGCGGGGTCCACTAGTATCAAATACATGAATAGATGAACAGATCTGCATAAAGTGTAGCTAAGATCACGACAGTTGTCCAACAAAAAAACCTCAGCAAAATCGGTCTATTTGTTTAGATGCTACGATGCCACAGACACGCAAACACTTTTTGTTTCACGTTTATCTGTAGGAATTTTAAAATATAACTATAGACAAAGAATAAAGAATTAAATCGAATATGTTGTGTTACTGTCTATCGCTACATACAAAGAGTTAATCCATTTGTTTAATGCGATTTCTTTTCGGGTTAAACTGATGTAGGTAATCGGGAGTGAGAATATTTCAAAACTTTCTCGATTCGATACTCGGCAAATGAAAACTATGTTTTTGTTTAGACGGCACAGTAAGTTATTTGCCTGTGAACAACACACTAATTGTCTTGTGTTGTTACTTGTTTGCCCCACGCACTGCTCGCCAAATGTGAGAAGACCTCACTTTTTGAGAATGAGGCCTCTGTCATCTGTGGTTTCTGTGATCACTATCACCATTATAAAATCCATCTCGTGATGGATTTTAATGGATTGAATGTAAATATTTCAGCTGGAATTCTATTTACGAATTCACCAACGCCGCTAGAACAATACAACGCATCTGTCAGTTCAGCGCGTGCTTTCGGAGGCATCAGCAGCTCCGATCATGAACACACAAGTCATGTTCATGACCACGATCATGCACATCACCAAGCAGACACCACAATGGCTTCCCAACCTGATTCAGAGAATGATGAGCGCATGAGTTCGTCAGACGAGACGGATATAAATATGTATGGTACGTAATATAATACATTGGACAACCTCCTCTGGTTCTTTGGTTGAATCTCTTTTGTTTTTAATTAAATATTGTAGGTACTTGGCGGCTGGTTAGAAAATATAGTGTAAATTTACTCAAAGATCAGAAAATTAAATATTTTTAAAATAATTCACAAGAAAAATTGACTGAACAAACAAAATGACAAACGAAAAACGATAATTTTTTTAAATTACATAAATAAAACTAAATATAACCTATTATATAAATATACACTAAACCATTTTTTATTCCACAGTACCGCGAACAGTGGAAGGTGAATTGAGAATAGACAATGAAGAATTTGTTCCTGCCCTTCAGGATCCCGACAGCGAAGAATATCGAGAATTCGTTTCAATCTTTAACAATGCACTGAAACAAGCGATATTTGACAAAACCGATGTCGACTCCAATGATAATGAGATAACGCTTGAAGTCATCCAGATAAGGTATGTCCAATCTTGACTTCAATATATCTTCCGGGAATCCGGGTTTTATCTCATAATTTTTTTTCAATCATATCATCTAACAGATTTTAAAAAATAATCCAAACCCATAATTGTATTTATGTTCACAAATGTCGGATCCCAAGTAATTGATTAGGTATAATTTTGTATAAGTAGTGTTTTTATTTTATACTACTGGACCCCGCGAACTTCGTATCGCGTCAAAGTTCCGAATAATAAAGTGTCACCTATAACGTCATTCCATAGAGAATGTATGAGGAAAATGTTTTTCTTTTATTTTATTTTTTCGAAAATTTTCCAAATTTTTCTCTCCGTAAAAATTATCCTTGTACTTCAAGGAATATTATAAAAAAAGAATTGGCCAAATTGGTCCAGGCGTTGTTGAGTTATGCGCTTACCAACACATTTTGCGATTCATTTTTATAGTATAGATTGTGTGTGTTATGTTATTTACTAAGTATATTTAAGTTTATACTATTTGACATTAACGACGAAAAGAAATAAATAATTATGTAGTATTAAAAAGACTCGATACTAATGCCGAACTATAAATCCAATTTTTTTGTTTCAGAAACGGATCAGTCATAGTAACTTACAGAATACATTGGGTCCCAAAACATAATAGTGAACCAAATGAAGACCTCTTAACCGCGAACTCTTTGAGAACGAATTTAAACAACTACCTAGCTAGAAGCAATAGAATGATTAGCGTTTATCATGTAGCTGAAGAGTCAGTTAATGCAAGACCTGTTTTGGATATGTGCAAAGTAAACAACAATGACTGCGAACAAGGTTGTGAATTTGATGAAACAACTCTAGAATTTACATGTACGTGTCCGCCCGGACATATGATTGATATGTACTCACCTAAAAAATGTGTTAGCATTTTAGACACCAACCACGCCATATCAGAAAACTCGGACGAATCCAAAGCCTCCGATGTTGATTCGACCGCAAACACAAAACCGCCTATGCAAACTTCTGAAGAACAAAAACCAACAACAGAATCGGTCCAAATAATAAATAATAGTTTCGATTGGAAAGAAACAAAATCATTGCCAACAACCACAACCACCGAATCTGAACACGAGCTAAACTTTTCGCATATATTCGGTCAACACGGTGACCATAATGAATCAGAAACGCCAAAACCGGAACCAGAGTCAACCACTGAACCAACTGCGGAACCAACTGCTGAGCCTAATTCAAGTATGGAAGTGTCGGCTGAACCACGCCCTCAACCAGAACCTAACCCAGAACCCAACCCAGAACCATCCTCTGAACCAGAACCATCCTCTGAACCAGAACCTTCCTCTGAACCCAGTGCTGAACTAAAACCCCAGCCAGAACAGACTGTTGAACCTACATTTTCTTTTGAGTCAAAAACCGAGGCAAGTGCTGAACCTCAACCGGAACCAACTGCTGAACCTCAACCGGAACTAACTGCTGAACCTCAACCGGAACCAACTGCTGAGCCACAACCAGAACCTACTTCTGAACCTCAACCCAAATTTTCTGGTGAAACAGATTCTAATATAGAACCTGAGTCTAATTCTGAGCTAGAACTTAATACACATCAATATCAACATACAACTGAAACTATTTCTCAACCAGAACCAAATTCTGAACAAAACATCAAATCGGAAACGCAAGTAAACAATGAACAGAACCAAATACACGAATTCTTACCATATCCAGGTTTACATGATGAATCCAAAGAATCTGACACCACTACAGAATATGCAAAAGCTCAAGCTTCAGAATCAGAGTCAAGGACTAATCTCAAGGGTATGGAAATAGAAAGTGAATCATCGGAAACGGACGTAAAACCCGATACGGATGCAACTGTATTACAAGAATTAGTTACTGAATCAACATTCATAAACGATGGCGACACACACATTGCAACTGAAAAAGATTCAAATGTGGAGTCTAACGATCACTTTTCACAAACTACTGAAAATCAATTAAGTACCAAAACCGAAAACGAAGATGAAGAAAACATTAAAAAGTCCTTATTAGTTAAAGAAAGTGAATCATTATCTGAAGAATCGAAACAAAATGAAGATAGCGACAGTTCTATGTCGAGTGAAATAACAACCATACGCGCTTCAATCTCAGATCTTAATATTAAAAATGAACCCTCATATGAGCCAAAATCTGAGATAATATCAATATTAAAGGATATTCCAAACCATACTATGTTTTATTCAAACGAAGAAACGACAACAGTAAGCGATTGGCTTGATAATCCATTAGTCACGAACAAGCCTGAGGACAAAGATTTAAATGAATCAATTAATACTGATAAAATTTTCGATACAGAAGAAAGATCATCTAAATCTTTAGATAATATTTTGCAAGAAACTACAATGCAATCAAATAAAAATGAAAATGATGAAATAACATTTGACCTAATTAATAAAAAAATAGAAAATGGAACTGATGCAGACACGAGAATAACCTTATTACAACATATAACCACTGAAGAACCAAAATTGGTAACTGAAAATGTAAATGAAGAAAATTCCGATCACTTTGATAACGATAAGTCTGTGATATCCCTAGAAACCATAAATCAACAATCAAAAACTACAACAATAGAACCATACACAGAAGGATATTCAATTAGTAAAGACTACAAAATTGTAGATAATAATGTAAAGTTAATGGAAGCATTAGAAAAATCTCAACAGACAACTACCACTGAACCTGTAAAAGAAGACATAAAACATGAAAATGAAGAAATAACTTTTGACGCCTTAAATTCACTTTATAACCGATCATCCAAGTCAATTGAAAATGAACAAAATGAGAATGAAAAAGCAACTACAATCAACACTATTATAAACGAAGTGACAGTACCTACTACAGAATCGGATTGGCTGTCGGAAACCGTCACAGAAGTAAGTTATGATGATATTATGAGAACCTCTGAAAACCACGAAACTACAGAACTACCAGTAACAAAAATCGGTGAAACAATAAGTAAAGAATTACATAATGATGACTTTGAGCCAGATTACTTAACAAATATGGGTAGTAACAATAGTAAAATGTCTGACCGAGACATGCCTTTATATGGCATTGTAAACGATTATGACTCGGAAGATTCTAGAGTTAAGAGAGTCAACTCTGATCAAAAATCTGAGAATACTACAGCCTTAATTCCCAAAGCAGAGAATGTTGCAGACGTGACAACTCCTAAAGCGGCATTAGTGCAAGCAGAAACCACAACTATTAGTGAATATATTTACAAAACCGCAGAGAAGGCTTTAAATGATCTGTCCAACGACTTCACAACAACTGCTTCACCAATCAGTCAACCTTCAGTTTTTGTTACTGTTAATCCTGCACCTGTCTGGGAAGAGCAAGAGAACGGCAACCGTCGGGGGATCGTCATCAAAGAAATAGCAAATGAAACTGTTATCAATTACACAAACAATCCAACTTCAACCTCATCACCCATGTTAAGCGAAACCTCTTCACTGCTCAACAACATTGGGGTTACAATCTACGAAGTACCTAGTCGGAACCTTAACCTAACAGCAAATTCAGTGAAAACAATTAACTCCCCTGTAAACGAATATGAAGATCATGAAACCGAAATGAATCCTTTCCTCCCAGAAGTTGAAAATAACAAGATTCTTGTAAAGAAACTTCAAGAAGGACATGATCTTGAACCGACTGGACAGAATGAAACGCAAAACGAAAACATTGATGAGCAACACAATTTAGCAGTAACCTCTGATGTTAGCAAAACAAATGTTCAAGATTCTTTGAACGATTCTACTGCAGAGACTGTATTAACAGGTATAGTTTCACCTCAACCTATGGAAGATAATAGCGCATTGAATGAATTACACAGTCAACCAGAAAACAACACAACTTTAAGAGTAAATTCAGTCTCACAAGAAAACCTAGATATAACTACCAAAAAAGATAGTTATGAAGTTTTGCCAATTTCGACATTTTTATTAGATACTGATGATTTAGATGACACCAAGAAGACCACACAACCCGATATCTTGAGTAACGATTCACCAACGGAATATCTAAGTGTAGTTCCTATATTACAAAAGGAATCTTTAAAAAAAAGTTACAATAGTGATAATATTGAAGAGCTAAATTCAATCAGTGATTCACCAAAAAAAAGTGATAGAAGGACAATAGATACAACCACTGACTCTGTAATTAATAATGAAGCGTAGTAGTTTAAAGTAGATTAAATTGACTTACAGTTATAAGGTTGTACATTGTTATATTATATATCCTGTGATTTTCGTCATGCAAATGCGCAATCTGCCTTCTATTGTCGTTCAATTATAGATTCATTGTAACCAGAGATAGGAACCTATCAACTTTTTTCATTAATTTGACAATTGAATATAATATTAATAATTTAAATCTACATTTCGTTAGACTAGTCAAATTAGGAAGTCAAGAGCATTGTGTCGATTTTAACTTATTTATTGCTTCAATTTAAGACGCACTTCAGCTGATGATGAAAAATATTAATCATAAATTTTTAACATTAACGCTTTTCGATTTTACATCGACATTCGACAATATATTATATGAATTAATGAGAATAACACCCGATATTGTTAAATTTGTTACCATAAATAGTTTATATTTAAATATAATACAATGGGCAGTTCTATATTATATAGAATCATTAAATTAGAAATCTTTCGCCATGTACTTTGTGATGTGATAATAACTTCCGAATACATTTCATTCGTACTTATGTAAGAATATTTTATCAGTGATTTATTTTAGAAGCGAGGTCTGATTGTAAAATAATAATAGGTCTTGTTAACTGAGGTATATTTTGTATAATATGGTTGAAACTGTAAAGAAATATGTTGTAAATAAAGTTAATTAAAGAATTAATCTGTTTTTATTACTTCGAACCTTGTTCATTTCCAGTAGGAGAAATACAAGTGAACTACAGATAAGAATATCTCAAGGATGAAAAGATTTTCATAAATTGTAGCTACAATTTATCTGTCTCGATCACGCTTTTAAACAATAAAACCATATCTAAATAGGCCCATCTACGTCCACACGTCAATCTAACATTTTCTCCTTATTTTCGTCGGGGGATAAAAATATATGAATTTATTTATTTTATAATTTGATTCATTACAAACATAATATTTTAAAAATCTTTAAACTCAGTATTTAAAAATAAAGGTCACACTTGAAAAGGGATCGGCGTTATTTCACTGATTTCATGATAACTCATTGGACCATCATCGATGGCCATTTTGGCACAAAGACAATTCTCGTTAATAGTGCCAGTGCCCGAGACAATACATGTACCCAAAACAGACTTACAACTATTATATGGTACACTGAATTCTTTTTTATTTTCACTTTCCTTTTTTTCTTCTTGCCCTGCACTTATATCAGTATCAATAAATTCCTTTATTTTTATCGTACCATCACTGTTATATACAAGTTCTGGCACATCCTTTATACAATTTATATTTGCACAATCACACCTGTGGCATGAATCCGCAGTTTTCAACTTCGATTTATTTACGTTCTCACTAATATTACTTACTTCATAATTAACTAAGTTATGTACATTGTCAAATCTCTCAGATTTTTTTTTAAAAGATAAGCCTTCAAGCAATTTGTACTTTTTAATTAATTTTGATGTTTCTTTTTCATCTTTTATATATATCTGCTCCAAATCATTATGTTTTGCTGTAAAACAAAAAGTTTTTTAAAACACAATATACTGTATATGATTGTTATCAAAGATATTACTATTACAAAGCTGCATTTTATAATATTATAAGGCTGAAGAGCTGGGGTGGCCCGTTAGTGCATTTTATACTATGATGTGTACATATGTACCTTCTAAGGAATCTGGTGAAATTGTTTCAGAATCATATAGTACTCTATAGTTAGTACTTATCATATTACCTGTAAGAAAAATTTATATTATCTTTGATGAGAACCTCAAAGACCTAGAAAATAAAATTGAAAAGGTTTTTAATAAAATCAATATATTATATAAAAATAATAAGAAGTAAAAAGAGACTAAGTTGGATCTTTCTTTTCAATAGATAGATAAATGTTTTAAAAATCATTCTAAGCTATTGTTCTGCATTCAATCTGTTCACAATATACTTTAAAGTTCATTTAGAATAAAGATTACATATAAGTATGAGTGAATAGACAAGTTACAAATAATATAGAGGAATAGTTGTTTTGTTTGTTCATACTAATAACAAGTCAACAAAATTTTGTAAAATAAATAAGAAATTTAGCAATAACTATTTTTATTCAACATAAATTAAATCCCTAGTATCAATTAGTATTAAAAAATTAAAATAATTGAAAACATATTCACCATGGGTTGCAAGATGGCGCTTCAATGCATAATCATTTGTGAATGTCTTCAAACAGCCAGGTATATGGCAGTTGAGCCAACAATTTGGTTTATGTTTCTTTATGTGTGTCTTCAAATGGTGTAGTTGAATGAATCCTGAAAAAAGTTATTAAATAATTGTTTACATTTGATTTAAAAAAAATTTTTTGTATTACTTACTCATAATTTCCATTCTTTATTTTTATTTCCATTCATTTTCTAGGTACCTATATACAATCCAAATTAAAAATCCAAAAATAAGAATACAAAACTGCATATTTATTTTCTTTTCTATATTGTATATAAATATTATTCAACATTAAATATGGTAGGTAGGTACTTATGGAATGTATAATATGAGATTTTAGAACTTTTTTCACCAAAATATAATTGTAGTAGAAACTAGTCCTTTATCCATAGTTAGAAAAGTACTGACTTAATGATTCATAAAGTTCACTCACCCTTTCCACAACTGGAGCAAAAGTGATGTTTCTGAGAAGTATGTGTTAGTTCATGATGTTTTAGATGATGCGTAAAGTTAAATGTTTTCTCACATCCACTGTGACTGCAGCGATATCTTCTTTCACACTTTGGCTTGTGTATTTTCTGATGTGATAACAAAGCTTGCTGGCTATTGAACCTTGCTTTGCACTCTGAACAAATATGTGTTTCTGAAACATTAACAATTTACACAATCTTAACTATGATAAGCATATCATTATTTAACAAAGCAAGCTGTATTAGTTTTAACACACTGTAATGTGTAAAATTTTTGTAAAACCTTCATTCTTTTGTTTAGTCTGATAAAAGATGAAAACTTCCATAGATAAATATAATAAATTAGTAGTTAAATATATAAAATATATATAACTATAATATCTATATGATTTATTATATTAATTAGTATTTGTTGTAAACAGTAGTTGCAGAAATAAAATTGTAGTTGTCTTAAAATAAGATTATTACAAATGTGTAATATTTGATTATGTTTATTAGTTAGTAAATGCAAAATTAAGCCTATTATTATAATAACTGCAAATTAATTAATATTATTAATTAATAAAATACTGTGTCACCTTTATGTGCATATTTAATATGGCGTTTAAGCAAGGTATCATCCTTGAAGCTTCTATTACATTCAGAGCATTGAACAGTTCCAGTTCTTTTGTGTTGCTTCTGGTGACGTCTCAAAGCAGAACTAAAAATATTTTTTCCTAAATATTTATATATAAATCAAGGAAAGTATATAATACAGCTGAAAGTAACAAAATTACTTGGTAAACTTACAAAAAACTAAACTTTTTCAGACATTCTGGGCAACTGAATTGAGGATCGTGACTTATTTCATGTCTCTTTTTTTCACTCTCATACTTAAATTCTTTACCACAGTATACACAATTGAACATCGTTTCATCAACAAAAATAAGTATTGTCTTTCATCATTAACCTTTATTATTTAGAGCTTATTCAATAATATCGTTTCATAACATCAGCTGTCTTGTATTTTAATTTTTTACAGTAACTAAAGCAGTGGTCTCGAACGTCATAGAGCGACATCGGTAGAATTGCCAGCTAAAATCGGTATATGTGTACCCAAAATCGGTATTTCACAAAAAAAAAACAATATTCGATCTACTAGAGTCGCTTTGCATGTAATACACCAGTGATTGATTCAGTAGACACTAGACAGCCTATTTCGCTGTTTTGTTTTCAAAAGATTTATATATGAAAATATCCGTTCAACGTTAGCGGATTAATGGTGAAGCGATAAAATATTAAATATGAAACTATTACAAATCTGAAATCAATCATAGGTTTTGACTTTTGTCCCACAGATTTACTACAGTAGACAGAGTACAGTCAGTGTCTCCAAAGGCATTTACCGTGTTGCAAGGGTATTATTAAATACCGTGTTTTTAGGCAAAATTACAGTGAATCAGCTTTAAGTGTGCCAAGTGTAAATTAATAAATAAGTATATTTGCGACCAAATTTTTAGGTTTTTCTTAAATGCCCATAATTTTCAAACTACATGGGATAGATTTTTTTTCTGATTTTTCTCATGATGGTTACAGTCAATCCTGTCACCCCGTTTCGGTTTAGCGTTGAGTTCAGGGACACCCTGTATAGGTACATTCTTGATTATTTCCACGTACCATGTTGTATTTTTATTATCTTATTTTTTACCGACCTTCAAGAAACCCAAAAAGGAGGTTATCAATGCGAAGTTTATTTTTTCTGATATCTGACTTGTGCATTGCCATCCGTAGACCGATTTGGATGAGTGAGGTGTGAAATGATAGGATGAGGTGAAATCGAAGTGGTGCCATTTTTTAAGAATATTTTTATATCTCATATGTCCATAACTTTTTAATTCAAAACAACTAAAGCGTCTGTTATTACTTAAGAAGAAGCGCTCGTTTTCGTGGCTTAGCTCAGTATAATAGATACTTGTAGGCATGGTCGAATGGCTTTACTCTATCCATGTCCCATGATGAAAAAAAAATCAAATGCGCCGGTCGGCGATCGGTCAAACTGCCTTGCGGCTTGCCGTATATGCCCGGCCGCACATGCCGCGCACCGCCGGGAAGCGCTCTGTGCATATATTTTGTATTAGCTCCCGCACACTGTTAGAAAAATTCTAACGGCACGGCCGTTTCTGATTGGTGCGTTAGGATTTTTCTGACAGAAATTTCTGATAATGTGCGGCCGGGCTATATTGTCTGTGGGGTTGCCCCTTGTGCCTTGGCATCCGTCAAAATCACACGGCGAACTTTGTTACTAAAATTAAATTAAATTCGATTTATTTGGTACTTTTTACTTAATTTTATATTAGAATATGTAATTAAAATTCTAATTCTAATCTATAAAATCTATAATATAATTCTAATTATTATTATTAATTATTTAACAAGAAGTCGAAGTTCTCTGCGCTAAAAGTGCGGTCATACGAACTCATCTTCTCGCGCATTTTTTAAGAAATTACGTAAGTTTATTATTTAAAATTATGTCCCTAATCAACAATAATGAATGTATAATACGTTTTATGAATACCACGCATTTAATGCCAGACGGCAGGATCCGTGGATATATCCTTTTGACTGAACACAGTGAAACATTTAACGTTGCGTAAAGTTCATTCTCATTACTAAATTATTTAGTATCCCCAGAAAACTCTTGCAAGATGCACGACTGGATAAAAATTACTCTTATATTATGTCTGTTTGGTACCTTAAGAGAAATTCGTCCATCCGAACCCTTTGTAACAGAGTTTTTGCTGGGAAAGTGGAGAAGTATTACAGAAACTCAATTAAATCGTGACGTCTATCCAGTGGGAACATACTCTTATCTAGCACTTCTAGTTCTGATATTTTTAATCACAGATTTTTTAAGATTTAAACCAGTTATCATTCTCTCAGGTGAGTTAATTTTTCATTTTTTCACATAAAATGTCATGAATTATTATTAATACTAATTAATTAATATGGAGATTGTTCAAGTCAAGTAATATTTATTTTAATATTAATAATATTATACTATTTAGGTTTATGTTGTTAATCTTGTATATAATATGATGAATATGACATCACACTTTAATACATAAAAGTTACCTAAATAATATTAAACCTTTTTTAGCAATTTATTTAACAAGTTTCATTGAGATTCTAACTGTTAAACACTTAGTTTTCAGCCCTATGATAAAATAGGCATATTATAAGCAGCATCATAGCTTCTAAAAAATGGGCCAATTTTCTAAATTGCCTTCATTTATTGCATCATTCTTCAAAATATATTCTTTGTAAATTAGCTTATGATTATTTTGAGCATTTTGTATTTCAGGTCTAAGTGGTATAGCAGTGTATGCAGTATTACTGTGGACATCAAGCTTAGGATGGCTTCAAGTATCACAGGTCCTATATGGAACTTACATAGCAACAGAAGTTGCATACTACACATACATATATGCAAAGGTAAGAGTAAGTATATTATTAATAAATTAATGTCAATGGTATCATATTATTATTATACTAGCGACCCGACCCGGCTTTGCACGAGTATAAAACATATATAAAAACCTTCCTCTTTAATTACTCTATCTATTAAAAAAACTGCATCAATATCCGTTGCGTTGTTTTAAAGATTTAAGCATACAAAGGGATATAGGGAAAGAAAAAGCGACTTTGTTTTATACTATGTATTATTATATTATTATATAAGTAAGTCTTTGTGGCCAATCTAAATAAATATAATTGAAATAACCTTATTGAATTTTAGATTTATATGAATTTCATGTTTTGTTGCACAAGGTGGACCCTTCAAAGTACCCTAGAGTGTCCTCGTACACCCGGATAGCTGCTCTGGCTGGCCGCTTTCTTTCTGGAGTGAGTTCTCAACTGCTAGTCCATTTTAGTTTAATGGACCTGCGGGATCTCAATTATATTACATTCACTGGTAAGTAAACAAATATAGAAAAAAATAAAAGCATGTGGGCAATTCACAAATGGTAGACGTGAAACCTTCAAAAATTTTAAGAAACATTGTATAATGCTTCATATCTCATTTTCTGCCACGTTAAATCTTAAGAATTATGTACTGTCGCTTTTTATTTTCATACTTTGAAATCACAACGATACTAAAGAAGTTTTCATTTCAAAAATCAGTGTAATCTAATACATATGAAATTTACCTCATTAATGGATTTACATATTCATAAATTGCATTTCGATCACTCTATTCATTTAGGAATTACCAATACTGGTTCCAATTTAGCACTTATTTTTGAGAGTCGATTTATAGATTAAGGCAATAAATAATAATAATATTTATATACGAAATGAACGCGGTCGATTAATAGAATAAGAATGACGAAATTAACGATATCGCAGGACATATCTAGTCTATGATATACCTTCCATTACCAAATATTTATTATTTATTTCCTTACATATCATTTGAGACATTTAGCAAACTTATCTTTATTGTATGCAATAACTGGAAACGCTTATCCATCCATATATTGTATACTTATACTTATTAAACATTGATTTTTTTATATTTTCTTAAATACATATAAACTTAAGTTATTTTTCTTGTGTTTTTAAAACAGACTTTTTTTTGCCCGCGAATCCGTCCCCGTTTTCATTTCTTAGGCAATCTAGAATCGAGAATGACGAACTTACATACAACCTTTTATTCCCTATTTCTACCACTGTCTTATTAAGTACCACTGTGTTATTTTCGCAATAAAATGTAGCCTTTGCCCTTTCCTAAGCTCTACTTTATTTCTGTGTCAAATTTAATCAAAATCGGTTCAGTGGTTTAGGCGTGAAAGCGTAACATACTGTTACTTTCGCTTTTATAATATTAGTAGGGATTTATGTCACAAATCTGAAATTCGATAAGCTCAGTGCGAGGCATGAATGGGCAGACATTTCTGCTTCTATTTCACTGATCATTTCCATTTCAGACAACTAGATGTTCAGTATTCTCTGCCCATCGTATCATTTATTTATTTCCCAGAAATTCGAATGCAGAATGTCTGGCTCAATACCAACCACAGAAAATATATGTACTTACGACTAAGTAAAAAATATAGGTTTGAGGCATTAAATTCAACAACGCAAGTTATACCGCTTAATTCTTGAGTTCAACTGTTAGAATTGTTAATCTATTTAAACTATGATAACAGGTTTAAACAAGTGAATTGATAACCATTTAAAAAAACTCCGATGTGATGACTATAATTGTATCCTTATATATTGTATCTGTTAGCGTTCGAACAAGAAAAACTCAATCGGTCCATTTACGCTACGACGCGATGGACAGACAGATACACGAACCCACAGGCACGTCAGTCTTTCATCTTTCCTCGTCGAGGGATAAATATGTGAATTAAAACACTTACCGCAACTCAAAAACTGAATACAATGCTTACTGCAAACATTAACCAAATTAATTAAAAAAAGGAATTAAATAATTTTTAGGTATTTAATAATTACCCAATACTCAGTGTTGATCAAACCAGATGACATTAAAATCATATAAATGAAAATAATGTACGTCATCGAAGATGTTTTTGCAGACAGCCAATTCATTCAGACAGTCTATTGATACATTTATTAGACTACTTGTGATAGATTCTTTTATAATTGTATTGATAAATAAGCACTTATTAATTTATTTTTATATTCCGATTATAAATTCCGATATAAATTGTCCTTATCAATGTTAAATATAATTTATGATTACATTGTTTACGTGCATAATCGTCTGTGATATGAGGGATCATAAAATGTTTTTTCTCAAACATGAGCGGAATTTTCATTATACATTCGTGGAATGAAAATTTTGCTCCACTCCACAAAGAATATTGGAAATAAAAAATATAACCTGGATTCTTGGATGTTTCCCGGCGGCACACACTCACATTCATTCAGTCGTAGTGTGATGTAACCCTACTGATAGCCTTGCATTAGTTCATACGAAAATACTAATCGTAGAAGTATACAAAATAAATCATCAAAATCAGTCGAGCCGTTTCAGAAGAGTGTGACAACAACCAGCGTGATATATATTTTTATATATTACATTTGATAAAAACTAATAAGCGTATATTTCACAAGGAAATTAATTGATTATATTTCAGCTCAAATACTGGCGACATTTTGGGCGTTTTGGCTCCCGCCTGTCCCTTACGGGATTTATTTCCACCGGCGATCGATCACCAATACTACTGTGCAGTCGGGCATACCAATGGACAAACATCCTCCAAGCACTTATGGCACTGTGAGTCATATTATTGTCTAAACAATCATTTTTAATAAGGAAATCAAAGACAATTCAAAAAATCCAAACGTTTTCAAAAACAAAGCAACCGCATCTAAATTATTCCATTCGTTTAGGATGTCACATTCAAAGTCATAGCACCCCTCTTTTTATCGTGGTTTAAAAACATGAATTATTAAATACCTACAAGGATGTTGCGAAAAATATACGACTTATACTGTAGATAACTGCCTCCGTGGCTAAGTTGTTTACGCGTCTGCGTGTTGCGCCGGAGATCCTGGCTTCGAATCCCGGGGGGACTTAGGAATGTTCCGGTTGGGTAGGCACAGAAGCCTGATCACCTACTTGCCTGTAAAGCAATGATCAGTGAAACAGACACAGCAATGCGTCTGCCCCATGCCTCACTCGGGGTTACGGGAATTCACTTTACTGTAGATAAATAAAAAAGTATGAGAGATGATTTTGGTCAGAGGATGCTTTTTGAATAATGTAAAATTAAATATAAAAATACACTTAAATATACTAATTTCAGTGCTAAAAGAGACCGTTCTACACTCTCTGGTAGATGCTGAACTACAACGAATTTGTGATTCGCGGTTATTCGATATAAGACAAAGGGGCTTTTTCACAACCTAAAAGTAAGTTCTTACTTGGCAGATAATTTGACATATTTTTCGTATCAAAACTGTCAAATGATGTGCTAAGTGTGTACTCAGAACTTACTTTTCGATGGTGAAACAAGCCCTAAGAAATGAGTAAGTGGGCATGCATGCTATACAATACCATTATTTTAAATATAGGTACAATTTTTTGATGTCAGTTCACAATGAGCTGAAAACCAATTCGAAATGACAATTTTGCAAAGTAAATTTTAGACTAAATGACGAATCCAGATTATATTTTCTGCTGTGCCTTCTAATTTTGAAATTAGAAAAAACTTCTTTCTATATTTGACTTGGAGCGTTAAATGCTCATCGCAGTTTTTGATTTATTGTGGGTTTGACGTTTGCAGACATCGTACTACAGCCAAGTGTGTGAGGCGACGGGGCTGATTTACCGGCACGCGCGCTCTGCGTACTCGCGTCCGCGGGTGGTGGCTTGGTCTGCTCTGTACGCGGTGGCGCTGGCCCTTTTCGTGCAGGCGCAGACATACATGCAGCTCTTGTGGAGCAAGATACAGGGTGCCGATCAGGACAAGGTGGGTGGCGAAAACGCCAGGGCCTAATGACAAGAACACCTACTAAAACTGGAAAATACATAATGGAAATGACATAAGTCGTGTCGTTACGATCAGTCTTTGAAAGAGGCCTGTAGATTTTAGTTACGTGACCAACTAAGGCATAGGGAACGTTTCTGTGTCAGATTTGTTTTCTAGGCAAGTAGATGAAACATTTTTCCCTTAGAAATCGAACTGAAAACCTACCTCAACATGCATTACATGTATATGATTCTATATGAAAAATGATTTTTCACTTTGACTTCGTAGTTTAATTTGTATTTAGTGAGTATCAATTTGTGTTTCAGCGACTGTACAACGGAGCAGTGGAGGCAGTGCAGACGCTGTTGGGCGCGGCGGGGGCTTTCTTGGCTTCGTTAACCGCGTTCTCGGTGTTGCCAGCCCCCGTCGCCGCGGTACAAAGTGGTGCCATGTTCCTAGCGACATATGTTAACAATATCTTCGTCTCGTACGCGGGGTACATCGTTATGGGAATGCTGTATCATTATTCTATCACCCTTGCCAGGTTTGAAGCTTAACAGTTTGTTTCTTTGGTTGAACTCTCTTATCTCAGGAACTACTGGTTCGAATTAAAAATTCTTTTTATATTGGATAGTCCATTTATCAAGCAAGGCTATATAAAATGCTATGCATGCTATGCTTAAATTAACGAGGGTAAAACCGCAGGGCACTAGTAATGTAATAATATTGAATATATAAAAACTCCCGACATGTTAATTACATATAGGAATACCAAATAAATTATTCTTCTAAGATGTATCTGGATCACGTCTGAATATAAAAGAAAAAACCCGCATTGAAATCAGTTCATACAGACGCACAGTCTCAACACCTCTCTTTTTGCGTCGTAGTTACAAACTGAATTTGGTTTCTGAATTCGTCAACGGAGTGGTATATAAATATATTTTCGTTTCCCCGGGAATAGAACTCTAGGTCTCCTTATATAGCCCTATAAATACTAATTTGCCTTTGTCTATAAATTGCCACGTAGAGGTACATTAAAATTCAGTATTTATATACCTATCTTAAATGATGTAAGTAATTTTTTTTGTTTGCAGTGCAAAAATAGCAAGTCAGCTGAGTGATGAGAGTTGCTTTGGATTAATATTCGGGATAAACACTCTGATTGGTACAGGACTTCAGTCCCTTTTGACACTTGTCCTAATCCAGACTTTAGAACTACAAATACAGGATCAATACTATTACTTAAGCGGTTTTTTCCTATTACTCGCCTGCTGTTGGCTCCTCGGCTGGATACTACATTGGTTTAAACAGAAAAAAAATATTAATTTAAATCAGTCCTAAGATTGACGTTTAATAACAGTTTTCAATCATTTTAAATTGATCAAAGTATTTATATTATTTTTATTTATACACATGTGTGGATATAGACATGCGCTGAAGTGCATGTATTTTATATATTTAGATTAACTTTATTTAAAAAATTATTAATTTACCTTTGATAAAGATTAAAACACTGAATTAAAATATTTAACAATTTTTGCATGGTCCTTCGAGACGGATTATGTCTGCCTTACTTAACGTTAATCAAAGTGTTTGTGTCTTTTTTGCAACAACTATACATCAGCGAGTCTGTGACTAAGTATGTATTTCAGCAAATTAAATTTTAGCAGGGAAGAAAATGAAAACAAAGTGTAAATAATCCAGAAATTTATATATTAAAAAATAAATAAAACGAAAATGCATTAATAGTTCCCTTCTAAGTCGTTTTTGGTAATATAAAATTTCTTTAATGCAAAATTAAATACAATTTTAAATCAAATTTTTTCTATAATGATTTTCTAAATACAATTAGAGTATTTAACCTCCACATCCAACACAAATATCGCCGTCTGCCATCGCGTGTACATGAGCCGTACTTACGTATCGCATCTCTGTCATCTGTAATTGTAAAGTTTGCCACAGATCGCCACGATATTTTCCACGTGATGCGCACGCACGGGAGGCGCTGAACACGTCCTGACTATGCCCGTCAGACTTCCAGCTCCGCTGAAATGGAGCACCACTCCCGCCGCGAAACTCGCATTGTACTAGACGTAAGTGCGCCTCCACCTCACCTATGCGCTGTCAGCGTGGCACGCGCTAGCTGCGGCAACCCATTGCTGACGAATGCGCACCGTTCAGAGCTAGAGCTAGTCACCGCGCTACGTGAGGAACGGTAGGTACAATTGCGAGGGATCTGCGCAGGGAGAGCATCGACGAGTTCGTCGCACGGCTCGCGAAATGGATGTTCGAGAGGGCGGACGCCTCTCGATTCCTTCACCTCCACCGCATCCCACTGTGGCACTCCAGGCTACCTGACCAGAGAGGACCTCTCTCCGCCGCCCTCTTCCCGGTCACGAGGCCTGTCAAACTAGAGCACGGGCCCCGTGACCACATACTACGATCCAACACAAGGTCACGAAAATATCGTCTCGGTTTAATTTTCTTAATAATTATTAAATTTTCATATGTACCAATTAGGATTTGTTACAAGTTAAATAGGTATTGAAAAGGCAAATTTTACATTTTGTAATGAATTTATTAAATTTTATTTTGTTGTTTGTAATTCTTGGATTTATGGTTAATTTGTTTTATCAGTGAATATTTTTGTTGTTGTTAGTTTTTATCAACAAAACTAGTTGAGTAAACAATGCATTCCTTAGTACTTAGAAATTTTAGATATGAAATTTGTTTGGTCTATATTAAGTTGAAGTATGTACTTAAAATCTCTTTACATTGTTTTTTAGAAAGGAATTTAGGCTGTGATAATATAATACATAGAATTTGTACAACAATATTGTTTATTAGTTTTGCCCATTTCTTTTCCACATAACGTGTAATGGTTACTGGCCATTGAATAGTAGCCAGTTACTATTCTGTTAAAAATCTTAGCTAACAAATGCAGTGCACGCAGTTACTACTAGTTATAGAAATAGCCTGTCACTGCTTAGTGGCCATATGCCAGAGAAAGTTCTATTGAAATCAGTTCAGAAGTTTTCAAGATTAACTAACGCAAACAAAAGTTTTGATATAAATCTAGTATATTTTCTAATATGCATTTAGTAAAAGGTTAATATATATAACAATAATTTACATCATTAATTTTTTAAATAAAATCAAATACATAACCATAACTGCATAAACAGGACCAATACTTACCACATGTTAGGAAAGCTATTAATAGCATTCTTAATTATGAACAAAATCTTGTGCACCCTGCTATAATGGAGCAAATCAAACACTATACAAGAATATAGTGTTTATTTCCATTAATTATTTAAATATAATAAAATGCTTTTTTTCCATTTCAATATAAATTCAGGACATATTCCTTCTGAATATTATGTTCTGCGAATGTTATAAATAAATGCTGTATAATTATCATAATTCATAAGACACATTTAGATACTTACAAATTTTATAAATGTCACAACCATAGTTATGTTTTACTCAATTTACTACTTACATATTTACAAAATATATTGAGTGAAACAAATTACAGAATTACGCAACTTGCATCGATGTTGGTCTAGTTTTTATGTACACGTAGACACATATTAATATAAAAACGACTGCGAAAGTAGGAAGAACTATTGTGTTAATTTGCTGACGGACTTTTGCGAACTCTTGTTTCCTTTCGCGTTTTTGCCTTGCTGTTTCTTTAACTGGCCCCTTAAGCTTCCTCATGACTAAAAAAAATACGTTTGTTTACAATAGTCTGGAAATCGAGAGAAAATTCAACAAACGCGCAAGTAAAATAAATTTAGATTTAGAAATTTCTATAACAAGAATTGTATTTAAGAACTTTTAATTTTAAAACGATTTAATATTATTTTAACTTAAAAGCCGCTTTTATCATTATTTGGTATTTACCGGTTACGACTTGCGACGTGGAAATTGAGAAAAGTTGATTGCTGATTGTTTTTTTGTTACCTACTTGATAGTTGATCACCTTTTTAGTTTTTACTTACCTAGTACCTACCTACCTACTTGTTTGTTGAATGAATCTCAGAGTCCAGGGATTGTCAAATGACTTATCACTTATGACACAGTGAAATTTATAATTCATAAAGTTACTGACACACATGCTCATTAGATAGCAAATTAATACTATCTTATGCTAGAAAGTAGCAATTTCTACAAAATCGCATGCTTTCAAGGTTCATAGCACAAAAATATCGCGCACCATACGCGCTATGTATAATTAATGTGTTAGGGTTTTAACTGTAGGACTTAGGGACGTAGGGTTCTTAGTCTCACCCTCTCATATATTTAGTCATCTTAGTGCAGTTTGCCAAAATCAATTCACTACATTAACGATACACAAACTCCTGACATATCTTACATATTATTTTATATACATTATACAGTCCACTGACTACTGACTGGCGAACTGTGCAGTTTCTATTTAGGTATTGGTTGTTTTTTATTGCCACCGATGGCAGACAACTTTTTCGTGTCGAGAGAGTTTTGTACAACAGTTTTACACTTTCGAAAAAAAATTGTTTTCAAACCTTAATCGATATTCTGTTTGGTACCAAAATGTGCAATTATGGTAAATTGCAGTATAATTGGCTGTAAAACCCTTAATAAGTGAAATCAGCCAAACATAACCTTTCATCGATAAAATCCAAACCAAATACTTAAATAATACAACATACATAAATAATTATAATTTATGTATACCGCATTTTATTTTTCAAACTGCATAATATGTTATTCTGTATTATGGCTCCTCTATACCTATTCAGTCTCTACGAAGTCAAGACTCAAAAATATATGTATAATAGTCACTGCGTAGATAGGTACTTACTCCGACCATACTACGACCGAATGGCAAATGTGATTTTTTTCCTTTTTTTTTGAATCACCCTGTTATTTTAAGTTAATTTTTAGTGAACATTTTTACGCGGACGTCCCTAAAAAATACATAGTAGATTTTTTTATTAATGAAGTAGAGAAATCATGGCCATAACAATATTTTGGACAACTTCTAATAATATAATGATCTAATGTGCAATACATGTACATGCTGGATGCACAATAATTGTACATCCAGCTTGTACATGCAGAGCATTGTGCTGTGCAATGTGCATTGCCTTTGCCCGTCACGCGGTTAACATACTGAATCGTGCATTATAGCATCCGTATAAACTATAATGTACATCTTTAAAGATTGTTGGTCACGAGTAAAATAACGAGTTGTTGCGATGAAGTCATTGATCGCCTTCCAATTAGTCGTCTGGCGGCTACACGGCAACATACTGTGTTGTGGTATACTTTTATATTTTATACGTTGTAACGTGGCTGCTACACATCAATTCCCGGCGTGGTTTGACCGCGAGCTGCGCGTCCGCCCTCTACAAACTGGACATGCACCACGGACCGAGTGAGCTGAGCTCCTCAGCCCCCTACTTAGGGCTATAATAGGCCCACCAATATAACCGCCCTGTATCCACAGGGTGCGGACCCAGTCTACTTGTAGGGCTGAAAGGCCGACTAAGTCGGAGCACGGGCACCTTGGGGCCTGTGTTGTTATGTATATGTTACTTTTGTATATTTGATTTTTATTAGGTACTAGCTGACCCGGTAAATGTTTTGCCATATAAAATATTCCTGGTAAATATTTTGGTACTGATCGCAATTTTTACATATTTTCTCATCTTTTTAATTTTCCCTGGACTATGACAAACATTTAAAAACCAAAATCAGCTAAATCGGCCCAGCTGATCTCGAGTTTTAGTGAGACAAACGAACAGCAATTGATTTATATACGATACGATACGAAACGACGATTAGTTTTTATTATAATAATTTTGTTTCTAATCAAGAATGTACCTACGTCATGTAGACTGTTATGTCTTGAGTGTCATCAAAATATCAGAATGGAATTTTTTGGATTAACTTTATTTGGACCACAAAATTATATTAGAGACACATTGAGAAGTGACTACAACGAACCGGAATCTAAAGAAGAAGCAGAAAATTTAATACAAATAATAAAAAAATATTTAAATGCTCAAGGAAAAGTTGGTTATTTTTTGTTCTATATTGAGACATTTCAAATACCTAGTATTTAAAATAAACATTATAAAAATTTGTAAATTATTATATTAAATTACACACAAACTCCATTAGGAACACTGTCTATTGGTGAAAATGTTATTTGGTGAAAACCATATTATGAAACAAATCCTTTCAGTTGACTATATAACAGATTGTGTGTTCAGTGCAAACAGACACCTAAAAGCGGCGAGGGATTGAGCTTTTGTTTCAGGTTTTTGTGTACTAATAATATGATAAATTTTATAGAAAACAGAAAACATCGATGTTATTAGATTAATTGATTGTTATATTGGAAGAGTCAATGGTTTTGCTTATGGCTCAGCCCAACGATTTAATAAGATGAAACGTAAGGGTGTTATAAAACCTGTTGGTCCATCAGATATGTATAGAATTCCTCCCACGACTTCCATTGACGTAAGTGGCAATATTGTATTCTAACCATTAAGGTTCAAAAATTCATTTCGTCTCTGAATTTATTGAACGTGAACCTGTTAAAGCAAAGCTATTAGTAAGTAGATAATATATTTTATGCAATTCAGCAATTTACCATTAAAAAATAATTTAAACCACACTAAACATAAATATACTTCGCCCAAAGACTTTCCTATTTACTCGAAATACATAACCACTACTCATTTGGACAGAGTTGCTCCTTCTAAAAACCACTATTGAAATTATTCAATAGTGGTAGGGTATTAACCCTTCTAAGAACTCTCTTCTAAAGTATCTAAACCAGCTAGCACGCGCACCGTTTAACGAACACAAAACCCGACCAGAGTATTCACGACATCAGCCGACTGACAATGAACTAATCTATCATTATATAGTACCTACGCTAAGTTCAAATCTTTTACATATACCTATCTTATCTATAGTGCATGTGTCTAATGAAGACACAAAAACTAGTCGGAAATATACTATTGTGTTGTGTTGTACCCGAGCGGTCTCGGTCTCGCTCGCGAACTGTCGCTCATACATTTCCTAACGTCAAGTAAGGTCGCGGTCTCCGGTCGCGGTTTCGGGCGCGAACCGCTACCTTATCTCATTTTCTACCACGTTAAATCTTATGAATTTATGTGTCTGTCTCTTTTTACTGTCGCTTTTTCGTTTCATCGGCTTTCATAATCACAACGATGCTAAATAAATTTTCTTTTCAATAACAAAAAAAAAAAAGAATAAAATTAGAACCCCAAAACCACTCTGGCACAATCATGATCGAGCAATCTGTATCAGATGATTTTTAAATTTATGAAACCGATATCGTTCTAACGCATTTTCTGTCATCATACCACAATAGTGTGTTTCTCTGCCGTAGTCTTAATACAATATTATTTCAGTATGGATGGTGGCAGAAAGATCCTGCTTTATCAAAGACTTCGTGGTATATTACTGATCCGCGACGCCCTCAACCATCTTCTCCAAACACACTGATTCTTGATGTTGTGCGTAAAAATAATAAATATGCTACATTATTCTGATAGAAAAATATATTAGAAATATTTTCAACTTGTGCTTTTTATTAATCATTATCACTACATAGTATAAAACAAAGTCGCTTTTTCTTCCCTTATATCCCTGTGTATGCTTAAAACGGATTTTGATGCGGTTTTTTAAAAGAGTGATTGAAGAGGAAGGTTTTTATATATGTTTTATACCCGTGCAAAGCCGGGGTGGGTTGCTAGTATATAATAAAACTAAGTTGATAAAATGTGTGTACCGATAGAACTTAAAAAGGAGTCACGGTACGATAAATGGACTTAGATATGTGATAGCCCTTTATCCCCCCTCGAACAAGAAATTTCCCGTTTTAACCTAAAGGGCATGTTTTTAAAGATTTCCAATCCTTCAACTTGAAAATTAAGTGGCGCCATCTGTTGTCGAGTATTTTAACTTCG
This sequence comes from Aporia crataegi, assembly GCA_912999735.1. Taxonomy (NCBI): domain Eukaryota; kingdom Metazoa; phylum Arthropoda; class Insecta; order Lepidoptera; family Pieridae; genus Aporia; species Aporia crataegi. Next base: position 9,762,363 of record OU538736.1, read on the forward strand.
AAAGGCGCTGCGAGCAATTGCAGCATGTCATTTAGTTATTGAAATTAGTTCTAAAAACATTTTAAAATTTAAGTTTTTAAATTTCGCGCCTTTACTACATTTCTGGAAATGTATATATAACAGTATTTATACCTAGAATACCACTGATCTCTTCTGAATAGCCATTTAGTGTAAATAATGAGAAAATGTTTTCAATTTTTTTTTTTACGTCATAGTTTATTTTTTTATTTTAACTACCACGTCATCTCATATATCAACTCTATATATAAAAACAGGTCTGTGTCCCAAATATTTCTCTTTGCAGCTAAAACTGTGGTTGCAAGTACCACGGTTACTTATAAGGGTGTAGAAAATACAGGGGTTGAAACATGTGATTATCATTAAACTAAAATGATTTGTTTTGTTCTAGAAAATTTTAGAAAGATCTAGATTGTATGCCAATTCTATGATCTATATAGAATGTCCTAGAAATTCCTCAAATGATCTAGAAAGCTCCAAAATATATCTCAATTTTCTGATCGATTAATTAAGAAACTTAAAATTTCCTGACATATTTAAAAATCAAAATTTTTAGAACAATCTGGAAAATTTAGTTGTTAGTGGGGATAATTAATAAACAACTTTATTAATAATAAATAACAATTAACAATTAAAAATGACCCAGCGAAGCGGGTCTTTTTTTTTTATTTACAGCTACTTATTTATAAAACATTTTCTAATGATCTGCATAGATGATAAGGCCTGATTAATATTAGGCGTGAACCTTCGTATTTAGTTACGAATGGTAAATTCAACAGTAAACCAAAGTGTGATAATAATATTCTCATAAACCAATCCTAATGTGACTGTGTGTCACAGTATATTTTTCTTGTTCGCTGTAGAAGGCAATAAAAGCCAAATCCTTATTGTGTAGCTTACAGGAGCATTCAGGATATCGCTTTCTGATCCGTGCCGCAGGCTATGTGCTTGCGGCACCATCATAAAATGGTAATATTATAAACTAAAAGGTGCTTAAGGGCATATCCGCACACAACAGTGCCGTTGCAGTGCCGATCAGTAACGTATCCATCAGTGTCAGTGAAAAATATTATTGACTATTGTAGCATACATTTCGTACGATGCTATCCATACTCGTCAGTGACAGTGACGTTCAGTGATGTCAGTGCTGCCCCGAAGCTCGCCGTGATTCGACGTGAATTTCTAGTGGACAATATTATGCCTAACACGGTCGCAGTGTTTCAAGATGGCCGACGAAAACTTGATTGAATTGTTCCGCGTACATCCTGCAATTTATGACCTTTCACATACATCATCACATACTTGGACAATAACAACGAACTTAGAACAACTTGACTTAAGACTCAAAATTATAAAGAAACAGAAAATCTCTTTGTTACAACAATATAAAATAATGATTTTATACTTTTATTTATGGATTCTTTATATACATAATATATTTCAAATTTCATGAACAAACATATTTATAAGAATAATATAAAGTAAATTAACCTAATATAAAAATTAAATCCACACTCTATGTGGTCTAACTTAGAAAAGTGAAGTCCCGTGTCCCCTAGTGGGGTATGGGGCAGATGCATTTCACATCTGTTCACTGATTGATTTTTTTTAGGGGCAAGTAGGTGATCAGCCTTCTATGCCTTGCCAGACCGAGTTTTTTTTTATCTCCACCGGGAATCGAACCCAGGACCTCTCGGTTGTAACGCTTACGCGCTTACCACTAGACCAAGGAGGCGGTCAAACTTAACATTTTATATTTAAATGACGGTAGTATGAATAAAACAGTTTCGTTAAGTAAATTAATATTTTTAGTTGGGAGTTGTTTTAACTAATAATAGAATAATAAATGTCGGTAGTTTAAAAAAAATTGTTAAGTAAACTGTTAATTTTTTATTGCTACCTTTTTATCAACTTAAATTACTAACTTTGATTTACATATAAAGTAAATAACACAATTTATTTGTGACATCGGAAGAGAATAATATTCAAGACACAGGCTCGGCCTAGCTTGGACGTTAGTGCACAAATGTAAATGTATTGTTTATTGTCATAACTCATAATACAAACTTTGTCATGTTATATTTTGAGTTGGTAACCAATAAATGTATTTTAATAATTTTAAAGCAAACATATGGAACAATATTCTTCTCTTTTCCTCCAAGCATTATGAACCCATTGCCTTCTTCTCACATAAGTTTATTCGTCTTCATCTAATATGAAAGCAATCGCTGCTAATTGTGATCTTTAATATCGAGGTATTTTCACATGAAACTTCTGTGATAGGGAAAAATCACTGTACGCGTCAATGTCGGTACTGACATATATGAAATATGAATAGCACGTCACGGAACTGTACGGTACGGAACTGTCGGTCACGTGTCAGCTCTGTTGTGTGCGGATAGGGCCTAAAGCATAGATGAGCCGATTGAATCTTGGTGAAATTCTAGTCAACTTTCTTTATTTACTTTGTACGTACGGCTGCCAAAGACAATACTTTAAACAACAGAGTACAATAAATAAACTGTCACCAATGTCAATTGTCATAATTATTGTAAGTCCTTTGACAGCTTAATTTTTATTGCCAACTTCAACTTGAAACTATCATTCTTTTTATTTGTGCGGTTAGTGAAGGCGGAGGTTATATTAACCGAAATGTAAGTTTACTCCAATTTAAAAAATTCTTTAAAATCCTCTTACGAATAATGTCTCATTCTTAAAATTTCTGTTGATAATACTAATATCTATTTCTTTCTAAATGTATTTTTCGGAATTAACTAGTGTTATAATTTAACATGTTGTTTTCAGGTCTAAGGTATCCCGTGATACCCTTTACGAATGCGTAAATGCAGTTTTAGATGCTTCTAAAGAAAAGAAGCGTAACTTTTTAGAGACTGTGGAACTACAAATTGGTCTGAAGAACTATGACCCACAGAAGGACAAACGTTTCTCAGGCACCGTCAAGTATGTTTACCTGAATAGGGAACTTTTGTGGTTTCATTTGTAAAAACCCATAATCAGAACTTTACAACTTGTAATTTAGACTATGAATTGTTATTATACATTTTTATAACCACAAGGCTTGCCCTGGACAGGAAGTCAGATTCTCTGACGGGACTTTACCCAAAGTCTTTAAATAATGGGTAGGTATGCTTCGGCTTACCGATCCTTTCAATTTAACTATAGCCTGGCTAAGTGGGTAAGATTGCTAATTAATGAGTTATAATGAATGAAAAAGTAATATATATATGATGATTAAAATAAATTGCATGTATTATCTGACTTTGATGAACAATTGCATCTGATTTTTAATGTTATATTAAGCCACTTTATGGATTTACTTTTCTATTATTAAATAATGATGTTTTACAGGCTCAAGTACATCCCTAGACCAAAAATGCAAGTATGTGTTCTTGGAGACCAGCAGCATTGTGATGAGGCCAAGAGCTTGTCTGTGCCGTGCATGGATGCTGAAGCTTTGAAAAAATTGAACAAGAACAAGAAGCTGATTAAGAAACTGGCAAAGAAGTAAGATCAAAAAATAAATATTTAATAATTATAATATGTAATTACTAGGTATTTAAAACTTTGTCATTATAATCTTTTGGGTTGTATATAATTGTAGGTAATAAACCTGAAATAAACATCTAGCTCTTACTCTTCTCTTAAATGTAAATTGCTTTTTGTAGATATGATGCATTCCTTGCATCGGAATCGCTGATTAAGCAGATCCCTCGTCTGCTGGGTCCGGGCTTGAATAAGGCAGGAAAGTTCCCTGGTCTACTTTCTCACCAAGAATCCATGACGCAGAAGATTGATGAAGTCAAAGCAACAATCAAGTTCCAGATGAAGAAGGTACTATATCAATTTGTAACGGTCATAATGAAATGAAAGTTTAACTTTACTCTTGAAGTAACGTTTTTAAAAGCTGATGTGATGGATCAATCTCACCTATGATTTATGAAAATTTGTTTATCCATTTATGAGGTATTCTTATTTGTAATTTATATATATAATAATTGGGGAAGAGATTAAATTATCTTCAATTTCACTTATACAAATAGTTGATGACCATGTTTTTATAGTTATGTATAATATTATACAAATTAAAACACCCCAATAAGCCGTCGTTACTTATTACAATTCAAAGTACAAATTTGGTTTGAAAGAAGACAAAACATTTAGCTTTTTAGTTCTTGTATATTTGCGGGCTTTTAACACGCAGGTCATGACAGCCCCCATTTAGCTTTTTATAAAAAAAAATGTTTTATGTCTCATGTTTTATGATTTGTAAGTGATCTGAAAGCAGAAATAAAACATCACAATTTTTTAGTAAGAATTTTAATATTTCTTGTGAATAACTCTTCAGGATCATGAGGATATAACACACAAAGTATCTACTTGTAATTATTTTGTTTCATAGTTAACTTGATTGTTCTAGGTTCTTTGCCTGTCAGTAGCAGTTGGTCATGTTGGCATGAACGCTGATGAGCTTGCACAAAATGTGCACTTGTCAATTAACTTCTTAGTGTCTCTGCTTAAGAAACATTGGCAGAATGTGAGGTCACTTCATATGAAATCCACAATGGGGCCACCCCAAAGATTGTACTAAGATTTTTGAATATATTTGACTTCCAAACACTTTTTTTTATTGTAACACTGCTAATTAGGTTAAGAAAGAAACTTTTCCTATACAACACCTTATTTATTATATATTGGTTAATTGAGATGTGTTTTAGTGGGTTTTTTTTTCTCGTTATAACAACGCCGTTAGCATTTCTTGAAAACTGTCTTAAAATATATTGTATTATTGAATTAATTTCAATTGATATGTCACTTTCTTAACTCACCCTGGTGCAGTCATTGGTTCGTTTTTTTTTTTCAAAAAAAAAATTCAAGCGTTGAAGCGCGATTTCATATTTGTTTTAACACAAATTTGTACTTCTACAATGGGAAAATAGAACTTATTGTGTTAACATTTAAAGTCTGATATTACTTTCGCATTTAAAAATATAATTAAGAATTAACTTTAAAAAATTATAATATTGTAAATTATATTTGCTGCACTTCATAATTTACTCAATATCAATATTTTCGGTCTCAATTACCTCGCAAATTGCAATACAATTTCGAAAAATATGAACGGTGTCGATATATGCTTTCGATCGTGGCACGTTGCTTAAAACATAAAAAACTTGATAGACCTTTTTAAATAATATATCTTCAACATTCCTATAATCCATCTCTGTGAGCAACTTATTTTAATTCTTAGTATTATTATTCTAAGTTTAAATTTACATTCTGTAAAAAATTTTTTTGGGTGTCTAATGTCTATTTTCATTCCTTGCGTGCTATTTGCGCAAGAGCAAACTAAGTATTCTTCTGCTCGATAGCCATACCAAATTGTTTACGTAGTCAGGAAGTGTTGGTTCCATACATGAAATGACAATTTCTTCCCCAGGCTTAATTTTACGTAATGCAATTATTACTGCTTTGTTATGAATCCATGAGACTAATACATTATGATTAGGTACAAGAAGTTTTCAACTTTCCACAAAAAGTGTACCAGGCTACATTTCATTCTGCACACATCTCTTGTGTTACTAAATTAATTATAGTCTGAAGAAAATAATTCTGTGGGGTATAAATAGATAGGTATATCATTATCCGTGCCTTAGCTCTTAAAGCTTCTTCCTTATCTTTTGTGTGAAATATTGTGAAAATATTTATACATTCAGCGACTCATTTTTATATATATAGATCTATATTCTTAGTTATTTTATATTCAATAGGATTAATATTATGTCCATTTCTATGAATGTTATGTTGTTCCAGGATAATGTATATTTATTTAAGTTTGTGGTTATTCATAGTAGTTAACCGTTACCTTATTAGTTGACTTTTAGGTGTACCTACCTGACCATAGAAATTTTGAACGTTTCTTGCTCCCGAAGTTTGACGTATCTGTGCCATCAGACCCCTCTTTCCCAGTGGGCACTTTGGGCAAGTGCCCAGGGCCCCGCGATCGATAGGGGCCCCCTCAGATCAAATACAAAGTACCTAGATCCTGTCAGATCACCAAACGATAATCAAGATTTATTACCAAAAAACTTATATAATTCGAAGAAATCGAACCTAAATTACTGACTACAATACGAAAATACTAGCTTATACATGCATGAAGCTATTCTACTCTCGCCCAAAAATTAGGCTTTCCGACTTCAGCATGCTTAGATACATTTAAATTGTATAATGGTTTACTAAGCACATACACATTTTAAAGAAAAATCATCAGTCGTACACTCATCAGTGTGACTCGCTCCATTAAAATTGAGCGAACGAAGCGAAGTATGAACCTCCAAGTTTGAATTAACCATTTAATGGAAATTTGGAACTGTATATTGGAAAGAATAGACAAAATAAATAATTATCTTCAGAAAGAAACAATAACACTGGACGTTGCAACTAATATGTTTACTTCACTTGATGATTTTATTATTAACTTCAGGGATAAATTTGATTACTTCGAATCGTCTGCCAAAGAAAGAAACCCGGAATCTGACTACAAGGACCTATCTCAAAGAACAAAACGCAGAAGTTCTCGCCAGAGTTTTTTTTAAGGGCTCCGCGCCGTCAGTCCAACTGAATGGAAGAGAGAAATTTAAAATAGAAACCTTTCTTCCTATAATTGATACCCTCAGCGTTCATTTAAAACAGCGATTAAGTTCGTATAAGAATATCAGTAAACGCTTTGATTTATTTTTTCGCTTGAAAAATCTAAATTCTGAAGAGTTGAGACAAAGTTGCAAAGAATTTGCAGAATTTTATTATGAAGATGTTAATGAGAAAGAGTTAGAAATAGAATGTTTGTATTTAACAGAATACTTGAAAATTTTTAACAGTGAAAATGAGGATTGTATATTAAAAATATATCAACTTTTGAAAGAAAACAAACTTGAAGACACATTTCCAAATGTAGAAATCGCATTGTGAATCTTCTTAAGCATGATGGTAACTAACTGCAGTGGGGAACGCTCCTTCTCTGAACTAAAAAGAATTATAAATGAATTAAGAAGTACAATGCTTCAAGAGAGATTAACCAGTTTGTCGCTGATGTTGATTTTGAAGAAGTGATTAATGATTTTGCCCATCTGAAATCTAGAAGAGTTCCTCTTCAAATAACATAGATTTTTAAGCATTAATTGTAAATGCTAAAAGTTACTTTTGTAGACTCTATTACATTAAGCTATTCGTTTCATGTGATTGTTAATTAATTTTTTTTTAACCTTGTTTATCTACTTTCTTTGTCTATTCTAACAAAATAGTGTTCCGACAAAGTAGTAGGGGCCCCATTATCCTAATATGCCCAGGGCCTCCAATAGGTTAAAGACGGCCCTGTGTGCCATCGTAGCTCCTGAACGAATGGACCGATTTTGATGCGGTTTTTTTTAAGGCTGACGTGATCGAGATAGATCTTAACTACAATTTATTTACTGTTAATCTATTTAAGATGTATCCTTATTTATCATAAATATGTTGGGGGGTTTTAAAAATTGTCTTAAATTTCACTTGTTTATTGAGGGAAGACAGGAAGGACAGCGCCATATTAGTCATATCAGTTTGCGCTATTTAATATAATAGTTATCACATTTCTTGCAAATTACCATTGCTATCGAGTAAGATAAGTACCTTTAAAAAACACAAGTTTACTTAAATCATATACTTATTTATTAAAAACTTATACAATATCACTAAGACTTTTTGAATCTGGGTTTATCATTTCATTATCAGAATCATCACTATCGTCATCATCAGGTAATTGATCATCACAATCTTCAACTGACTCGTCATCCACACTTTGCTGAGACGCAATCACTTCCCCGTGTATATTTTTATTTTTAAGATTACCCATCCAGAAAGCTTCTGAACAATTGTTAGCAGTCAGAGCAGCTTTAACCTTATATATTAGTACTTCTAACAATTGTCTCATAGTGGGAACCTTACTCATTAGCACGCTATCTTTTTTTAATCTTGAATGACAACAAAGAGATTGCAAAAATCTTGTTGTTTGCTGAAGAGTTTTAAATATCTCCAAGACTTCGTGCGTTTCATTTTTAAACTGCAGTTCTATTATTGGAATGCCGTATGTTAGAAATAGTTTTATTAAAGGTAACGATTTCTTGAAAAATGCTGATAAGTTATTTCTATTGTCGAGATTTTTCGATATCTCAGTCATACATTTAAGGATAAATGTTACATCTTTCCACAATTCTAAATGTTCGGAATTTGTAAGTCCTTTATGAATGCACCTTTTTGTAACTTCATTAAGAGCTGTCCCTAAATTTCTGAAGAATATAGGAAAATTAGATTTGTTAATACTTTTGAAGGAGCTTAGTGTTTTATTACAATTTTTGAATGCTTCTATATCTTTAACTAAAGAAATAGAAATATTTTTAAGTTCGACAATTTCATTATTAATTAAAAACTGTTTGGCAAACCCATCAATACTTTGATTATATTGCAATCCTCTCTCAATCGCACCATCTGGTGATTTCCATTGTTTAGATAGAAAGTGATTAGCTGTGTCTCTTAAAATCTTCAAAATTTCACATTTCGAAGAAAATCTTTGAAGAGCTTTTAAAACTTCCATTAAAGCAACAGCTGTCGAAAGCTGAAAGCAATATTTTTCGTGTTCCTGTATGAGTTTCGCTATAGTCATTAATAAATCTTCCAAAGATATTAAGTGACCATCATCTCCTAAAGAGGCTAAACTACGTAAAGAAGTCTTTAATAAACTAATATTATTATTATTTTGAAACCCAATCCATTTTAAATATATTGAACATAAATTGTAAATATACTCTAAGGAAACAATGAAGTGCAACGTTTTAAAAGTATCAACACTCTCATTTTGAGTGGTACTCTGAATATTATGCTTATCAAAGTATGAAGTTAAAGATTTTAAATGAAGTATTAAATTGGGCAAGAAGCCATTTATACATCTTGCATACTCTTCAGCTTCATTTTTATTATATGCTATATAATTTTCTTTATCTTTAGATAGATGTGTTTTATGTGTAATTTTAAATACTAGTACAGGTTCAATTGTGGAGCATATATTTTTCAAAATGTAGTTAAATCTTTCAATGGTTAATATCGGATTACTATCACTTAATTCATCATTGACGCATAAATCATGGTTTAATAAACTACTAATACTTAAAGATAGTGGTCTAAATTTTATGTAATTGACCAAATCAAATTTGTTTCTTTGCAGGTTATTACTACGTTGGGTTCCTTGTGTTCTAGTAGTTTCAGGGAGTAGAGAGTCTTCATGACTTGTTTGTTTTTGATTTTTTTGTTTAGTGCTTTGAGATTTTGTTATCTTATTTGATGAATATTCAAAATATGTAGTAGGAGTATGCGATGGGACTTTATAGGAAAAATTTGAAATTATTACAACTTTCCCTATAAGGTGTTCCAATTGTTGCACTTGTGAAATTCTATTGAACAGTTTAGTTTCTAATGATGAATCACTCTGCGACGAAAAGGCATTAATTAATTCCCGCATCCAATTTACACAATATACGAGGCAGTCAAGTACAAGATGGATATCACTTAAATCCATATCTTCAATTATGTCAATATCAAAAATTGGCATAACAATCGGACATCCCAACAATGCATCTATACTGGATAAAGAGCCTTTGTGTAGTCTTAAATGTAATGTTTGGACAAGTTTAAACAGAGGAGAGAGAATACTGATGTTTACATCTTCTTTTTTTTTGACTGTTAAACCCCCAATATTTATGGCAATATCTTCATCAATTTCACTGTCACTATTAAGACAATGCTGTATCGTCAATTTGATGTTACCAACTTTTTGAGGTTCAAAACAATCAATCATGAAACTTTGCTGTAAGTCATTTGTAACAGTATGAGTAAGCCAGGCTACAAAATATTTATTCATGTCATTACAAGACTGAATCATTTTAGAAAGTTCATCATAAAAAAATACAATCATATCAGGGAACTGCTTAGTACTTCTACTAATAAGTTCTATTATTTGAGCTGCCTCTTTTAGATCTCCATCCTTTAAATGATCGATAGAACAAGAACTATCTCCTTCATGAATTTGTTCATTGTCTGTTTTTGCTGCCGTGAGGTATTTTACAGCATGAATTCCAGAAATTATGCCCTGTATCTTAATTGCAGGGCTTGAACTACTCAATTCTTTTCTAATAATCATGTGTAGGTCATCTCGAATCACAGAATTATCAAAAGTATATGCAAGACAACACAACAAATTCATTGCAGCTTTTATTTCCATCAAGTTCATATCATCCATTCTATCCAACAACATTAACATTTGTATACTCTGAGGTTTGAGTATTGATATATCTTTCATTGCAACATTGTTTAAAATAATTAAAATATTCATAACACATTGTTTGTAATTTAAGGCAAGTTGAAGTAACTCAGCAACTATTGTTTGACGGTATTCTTCAAGCTCAGAAAACATCAATATGTAAATGTGTGCTGCAAGGTCCTGAATCATCAAATTAGACTTAGTTTTTAAGAGACAATTTGTGAGGTTTATTAGACATCTCAAGTTAACTTCTAATATTGGCTTAAACTTATCGAAGGCTTCATTAAACAAGTCTTCTTTAAAAATATTTAATTTTGTCTGCTTAATAAGCATATTTTCAACTTGTTTTTGTTTTTCTTCTGAAGTAGAATAAAGGATTAACATTATAATAAAATCAATGGGTTTCTGATCGTTACCGTTTTGGTCGGCAATAATTTTATACCAAGCATTGCTAATGTTTTTTGAAGAAACCATAGATTTTCTTATAGCAGTTGCTGTAAGAACTTGGCTTGATGCAATATCTTGAGGTTTGCTCATTGACATAGGCCAGCTCAGTGCATTCCTTAAGCCATTTATTACCTCTAAGTATTTACTATCAGTCAATCGGCCAGGCATAAGCAGAAATTTCACAAAATTTGGAAAATAATTACATTTAGATAAAGTCATTAAAATATTTAATGTCTTCTTCTGTAATCTTTCATACTGTTCTTCTGATAAGCAGAGGTATGACAAACAATCTAAAATGGCAGGAATCAAATCATGGTCTTCAGATATAATCCTGCTCATTTCATTAGCAATATTATCATGCTCTTGGTCTCCAATTATGTCAGGAATTGAATTAATTATTTCAAGACGGACCATTTTTTCTGATGCTACATCTAATAAATTTATGAGGTTAGTAGACATTTTCTCTGTATCTAACAAATTATTCAAAGTTGAAAAACATTTTAATATCATTTGTATCCATGGCCCACAATTTGAATCAGCAGCCAAATCTATGGCTTTTTCAAATATATAATCCATTAATTTTGTTTGAAGAATAGGTACACTTAAGAGAACTTTTATAACACTATCATTTACATGACAATCGTTACTTTCAGACGTGGATCTTACAATATTTGGATACAAGTAATGTTTAAATATATTCAAATCCTTACAATGTTTTTCAAAGTCTGTGTAAAATTCAGATATATTGCAGGGATAATCCGGGTGTTTTTGAAGATTTCTCTTAATATTTCGTATGATATGAATGGTTTCAAGTGCAGTTACACATTTAGCAGGAGGTAAATTTATTCTTAATCCACTCTCTTCTAATAAAGTACGTAGATATGTTGGTTTCTGTAAATCTACACTTTTCCGCTTTTTATTTTGTATTGAATCTAAATTACATTTTCGAGTTTGAGAATTTCTCTTTTGACTCATCTTACTAAGTTTTGCACTTCTAGTTTTAAGATTAACTAAAAAGTAGTAATATAATTATTATAAAGAATACTTTCAAGTTCTAACAGTAAATTACGTTTCCGCAAATTCGCAATTCAAATTTCAAGTTTCTTTTTTTCTGTATTCGCCCAAATGGCAGGCTAAAGTTTTTCGACCATACCGCCTTGTCTGACTTATTTCGTTCAATATTCTTACCCCAAATAAAATGATGGAAAGTTTGCTTGTGTCATAAAGTGAATTTTGACAAAACCACAAAATATCAAGTTTCACTAAATTTAATAAATGACTTTCCATTAACCTTCAACATTGGAAATTTTCTGCTTTTATATTGATGCTTTTTATTTAAATTATTTATTACTAGCTGTGAATACCCGCTTCGCTGGGTCATTTTTAATTGTATAGTTGTAATGTTAATAATCTATCACTACTAATTTTAATATATCTTAATATATAAATAAAATGCTTTGTGCGTACACACAGTTTTCTCTATCACCACCAATACCAATCAACTTCCCCTTGCGGTGGTAAATATCCCTTGGTCTCCAGGTGGGAATAGTGGAGTTTGGTCGCGGTGGGTGGTTGTGGGTGGCGAAAATATGAAAAAAAATCTGTCCTTTTCTAATATATGAAAACATATATTTCTACCCTCTTCTAACGTATGAAGAGTTCCGAAGGGATCTCAACATTTTTGAAATGGTCTAGAAAGTTTCACAATATGTGAAACGTTTATAACTGATCTCGAATGTTCTAGAAAGTTTTAAAAATTTGTAGATTGATCGAGAATATTCCAAAATGTGTACGAGTGTTATGATAATTGATCTAAAAGACCTAAATCGAAGTGATGTACATCTAAATATTCTAGAGTGTTCTGGTACTGGAAATTTCGGTGTCTGATGGTATACAAATTGAAATTTAGACTATTCGTTAGTTCAATCGTGTTTGCAGTCGAATGAAGATCAATTGGAATCAAGAGTGTTTACTCTTGAACACTCCAGAATACTATTCACTTTTTTTTGTAACTGTTTAGTTACAAAAAAAAGTGAAAAGTATTCTGGAGTGTTCTAATACCAGAAATTTCGGTGTCTGATAGTATATAAATTGAATTAGAAATTCAGTGACTATTAGTTGACTTAAAGAGAACCATGCTCTGCATACGGCCAATTATACGTCGCATGCTCACGAGTAGGATCACCTCGAAATTTGTTTATTTACAGTCCGAATAACAAAACTATAAAATTAAATGTAGTGTATAAGCAAGTGTTGTAAAAATAAATTAACTAAAATTAGGGGGATAACGGGCTATCACACTATATAAGTCCCTTTATCGTCCCGGGACTCCTTTTTAAGTTTTACCGGTACGCACATTTTATCAACTTAGTTTTATTATATAATAATGATAATGATTATTATTTTCCCAATAACTATAGAGACAAAATTATTTGATGGTACCTACGTCTATTAAATTTTAAGACAGACACATAAATTCATAAGATTTAACGTGGGATAAAATGAGATAGGAAGCATTATACAGTGTTTCTTAAAAATTTTGAAGGTTTCACTTCTACCACGTGTGAATTGTACACATGCTTTTTTATCTAAATAGGTTAATGACTAGGCGGTATGGTCAAAAGAATTTAGCCTGCCCTTTGGGCGATTAAAAAAAAAAGAAATTGTTTAAGGCGTTACTATGACACTACATTATTATTATACTCTTTGTCTTTGAGGTTAGTGAGGTTACACAAGTCACAATTATGCATGTGTCGTTCGCTCGATCTGAAAGATCTGAATCAATACTGAGCCATTGACAAAATGATCTGGTTCGTTCGACCCGTTCAATCAAACGATTGATTCAATTTAAACGAACCAAAGGTCATTTCGAACTGAGACGTTTCGGGTTGTAAAATAACTTTGGTTCAGAGTATGTATGTGTCGTTCGCGATTGATATGATTATTAATCAAAATTAGTTAAGCTGAATCCACCAACACCTCTTTAAGTTTTATAGATAGAGCTATATATGTATTTATTATATACTTAAGTTACTTTAACAAATAACAATTTCATAATAGTTTTCTATGAGATCGCGAATGAGCTGATTACCCAAGTCTACTTCTACACATCGGGATATCGGAGCACGGTCCAACTTAAATCGATCATTAATACATAAAAATATTTAGTTATAGAAAACAAATATGAATTATTGAAATAACTTACTTAATAAATCAATAGCTCTAAACTTATTATGTTATAACGTACTTTAAAAAAGAGAAACTTTCGTAATTAATCACTTTCACGCGCCACTTCGTTAACAATCAACACGTCAAAGGCACTGAAATATAAAATTGAAATGGGACCTTTTTTTGTTTTAAAGAATAAAAGTAAATTTTTAAAATATATCAGCTAGTTCAAGTAGTTTCACAATAATATAACTACGACTAATATTGAAGTTTGAACCTTATTTGTATCGTCATAAAATAGCTTAATAAACTGAAGTCGAAGCAAACTAAAACTATAAAATAGATTCTAGCTCCAAATAACCTACATTTAAGAATCATATTCGATTGTCTCTGTCGTAAATTTTAAATATCACATCGTCGGCTCGCGCTTGGTTCGTTCGTTACTTCGTCTCAATACTTATAGCTCACTTACCCATGGATCGCTACGGCTCACCGCGAGTCGCGACCTTATTGAGCGAACGAATCATTTTCAACGAAGTGACCCATTCGTTAGCGAGGATTTGAAGATCTGGTTCTTTTGAACCGATCAATCGCGAACGACACATACATAGTCACAATAGTCAATAAATGGTAGTAGGTACATTTGTCATTTATGAACTTAGGTAAAAAAAAAGCAAATCTAAACGAAAATAAGACATTAAATTGGTAGGTAATATGAATCTTGGTGGCGTATCGAATTTGTATAAATTCATATGGAAATCACAGGATATTCCTATTTATGGGGTATGTAATTGTAACTTTTAGTAACATTCTGTACCTTTAAAGAAAATTTAAGTTATTAATGTAAACAATATATTTTGAAAGTTTCAACAAGTAAGAAACAAATGGGCAAACCGATGGATGATCAGGGATGTAAAACGGCGAAGATTGAATGCTGAACACTTTTTAGAGAGAACTAGAATCAATGCTATGAGGAGAAATATTGTGCTACCTATAGAAATAAGAGAGATTGCCGATAAAGAGATAAACAAATTTGAATTGAATGCTACTCCATCCCACATTAATAACAGATGTGCAGTCACTTCAAGGTGAGATGAGAGGTGTCAATTGAATTTTACAATTGTTTTCATTTAATAGTGAGGAACATAATCTTTCTTGTAGGAACATAATGTTCTTCTAAATATTGTTCAACTTACTAGTTTTCTTTTGAGCAAAGTTCATAATAAGTGAAGGGTGTAAATGGTTCTACAATTCATTACATAAGTAATCTAAATGGCAGCATTGGAAAATTTATTCCATGGTATTGTTCTCATGGTTGATTTTTGGTTAGTTTAGGCCTTTGCCTTGAGTTATTAATGACAACACCCTTGAATGTAGGTACAGAATTAGTTCACTGTTGTGTGTCAAGTTCAATTATATTACTTTTATAACTAAAATAGTCATTTTTATTTTAGGCCAAGAGGTATAGTAAAGGAATGGAGACTAAGCCGCATTGTTTGGAGACACCTTGCTGATTATAATAAACTTTCAGGAGTTCAGAGAGCAATGTGGGGTTAAACATAAATATATAATGTAGCTTGATTTAGTTAATATTATAAATAAAAAGTAGTTAATTATTGTATTTTATTAACAATAAGTGGTCTCCCCCAGATTTGTATTCTATTTGAATAGGACCCTATTAGATACATAATGTATTCTGTGCTGATTTATAAGGAGCTTATCAACTAATTATAATATTGCTAACTTGCTCTTTTTGGAAGAGTAATAGTACCTATTATACAAATTTAAATGTTACCAATTTGTATCGAAAAAAATGAATAGTTTACATGTTGAAACTAGGCAACAGAATTTCAAAAAAGTTGGTGGTATTACCAGATAGCCAAAGTAATAAACTAAAAATGATTTAAGTCTTCAGAACTTCTAGTAAATACCTTAAAATTTAAAACACATTGACACCTAAAATTTTGTAGTGTGATGCACATAAAACAATTTTAAATAAACTACAATTAATATTATATATAATTTATATATAGGAACGAAAAAAAATATGTCATTAATCATTTTTTAATATGTGTAATAGTGATTTATATAGTCACTGACATTATATTATTATTTAATACTACAATACAACACCAGCAAAAATAATACTATTTGAATTTATTTGTAAGAGTAGGTAAGGGACTGTAAATTATAAAACGAGATAAGTTAATTTTTATATATTTATAAAAATTATTTTGGTTTTCTTACACCTAAGCTTCATGGAATTAGCTTTGAAAATAAAGCTTATTAGTCAAACAAACCTGCAACAAAAAGAAAAAAGTCATTAGAAATCATTTTACTACTTTCAGGTAGCAGTTAAAACTTACATTCTCAGGGTCTATTTATCAGTCATCCTGTTCTGAAGCTAATACATGCAGACATCATTGTAGTACTGAAGATCATTAGTTCTGTAGGTATCTTGCTTTAATGATAAACAAAGACACAAAGATTTTCTGTGACAATGTGGAATGATATAAATATTAACTAAGATTACATACCGAAGCCCATGTCATCGTCAGATTCCTCTGGTTCTTCCTCCTTCTTCTTTTCTTCCTTAGCGGCCTCAGCTGCTGGCGCGGCGGCCGCAGCTACGGGCGCTCCACCTGCTGCTGGTGCAGCTCCCACGCCGGAACCAATGTTTGTGATCAAATCGCGAACATTAACGCCCTCGAGGGCTTTAGCGAAAAGTCCCGGCCAGTAAGGCTCAATGTCAACATTTGCTGCCTTTAAAATGGTAGATATTTTCTCACCCTAAAATAACAAACATGTTTATTACGAAATATCGGTGAAATATGAGTTGGCAATATATTTATATTTCTTAAAAGCACATTTTTTTCACTTTTTAGTGCTAAAGAAAAATGAAATGGGAGGATTAAAATGGATTTATGAAATTGTATACATAACCTTTGAGGTTAATATTTAATGAAATTTCAATGGTAATTCATTTTACTTACAGTTACGGCAACATCATCATCAACAAGGATGAGAGAAGAGTAAACACAAGCTAATTCAGCCTTTGATGCCATTTTTATTTATTAAAGTGCAAGTCGCCTAAAGGCCTTAGCTCGAAGAGAACAAGCACGTTTGACTTTCCAATTCGAAGAGAGAACAATCAAAATTTCAATATCAGTTGTAACTGTCAAGAACTGTCAAACGTAATAAGGCAGATTTACATTGATAGTCCAAGGTTCATAGATTTACATTGATAATCAACTATCGTCTGTCGGTCATTAACTTATCAAACCAGATTAATAGATATTCATAATAAAATATTAATTTAAATAAAAGTAGATAACAATAAACAAAAAAGTTATATTATTTTGAGTCATATTAGCATTATTTTATTGTGCATTAAGGACAAAATTTGTCAATTGACAATTATTCAATAGTGGTTTTTAGAAGGGGAAACTGTAGGGGAACGGACAAATTTTCAGTGTTTTAAATTAATCTTCATAGACATGTATTTCCATAAAAATAAAATTTTATTTATTTATAGTCTTTTAAGTGATCAAAATCATGTTTTAATATTTTTTGTTCAAAAATCCCGCCAAAACGCCTCGTTACGTCATCTGAGAGCACGTGACGTAATTTGTGGTACTAAAAAAACAGCTGCATAAGCATAATAATTATGTTCGCAAGTTTTGTTTTGTGGAGTAGATTATTTGTTGCTATGGAACGAATAAAATTTTGTTGGTGTGCAGTATCTCAATGTACGAACACATCAAAAACTACTCCAAATAAAATATTCATTTATGTGCCAAGAAAAGCAGATATACGAAAAAATGGCTACTTACGAAAGTACGACGGAATGTCTGTAACTTAACCAATTTACTTTTGTGAAGATTGTTTTGACGTAAATGTATCCACAGTAGTTACTTACTACAAATAAATAGAATGAAATATTCTTTATCTTAAATTAATTTGTATTAAATATCTACTGTAATTTAAGTGTAATGTTAGAGCCTAGAGCAGGAATCACGAACCTTTACGTATCGATGTGCTATTTTTATAAAGAAAAAATATCAGGTCATAGACGTGCCATCAAATAATTTTATCTCTGTGATTATTAGGCCAATAATAATAATAAATAATATCAACTCAAAATTCTTTATTTACTACAAAAATAGGAACATTTTGCAATGTTTAAATTATATTATGTGTAATTTAAATTAAAGAAAAGTTAGAGTAACTTCTGTTGTAGCAGATTAGATGACAAATAATTTATGTTAGAATTGTAAGAGGTTACTTTATGCATGCTGAACTTGAGTCATCTGTCAAATGGTTCCTAACCGTAGTACACAATGAACTTTGTGATTGATATTAGTGACGTCAGACGTGTCGAAAATATTATGTCACGTGCCATTGGTTCGCCATCCCTGGCCTAGAGTGTATTTAAGTTAATCAACAATTAGCCATACATTTACATACTTATATTTTATTTGATTTTAGTCCCAGAACAAGAAACAGACGAATAAAATTGAATAAGCGATTGCGGCGTTTTTTTTTCGATTGTCGGCTTTTGTAAATCTTGTTTCCATTATGAAAATCTGGAGAACACCACGTCACAGTTTCTAAATCGATTATCGTATCCTAATTATTAAATTATGGAAATAACTGAGTGAACCAAGTAGTTATCCGTGCAGTCAATGATTACACAGATTATAAATGTCATAAATAACAAAATGTTATTTTTTAATTTAAAGATATTTAAATGAATTACTATTCGATAAATAATCGTAAAACAGTATATTTATTTTATCTTAGTACATTTTAGATTTTAATCTGATTACTGTCTGATCCCCTATTGAGTAGTGGTTATGTATTTCGAGTAAATAGAACGGTCATTGGGCGAAATGTATTTTCGTTTAGTTTGGTTTCTATAATTTTTTTAATGGTAAATTGCTTAAAATATATTTTTTATTTTAAACCTACATAGAGTAGATTGAGATCATTCATTAAAATGTTACAAAAAAAATTTCTACAAATCCCATGAAAATAAGTGATGTTTTACAAGCATATCTCTAACTCCTTCTTTTAATGGTTGGTTTTGTGTGTCTTTTTTAAGTGGCAGCTCCCAATCTGGATTTAAATTAAAGCCAAATTGTGATAAAATTCTCAGTTCACATTTAATTTGTACCCATCCTGGGGAGTTGATAAATGACCATGGGTGGTACCATTTTTGAACAACATCAACACATGAACATAAGACTTCAAGCCACAAATGTAAAGCTTCCTCATTTAAGCCCGTACAAATAAGTGTCCTCAATTTCACATCCATTTGTGCATGGGCATTGTCATGGGATAAATTAATGGCTTGGACACATCTATATAACAATTCTTCAGGTGTTAAAACTTTTCCATCTTCATCAAGTCTGTATGTCTTGCACAAAACCAAACGGCTGTAGACAGAATTAAAATCCTTTTCAACTTCCCTAGATGAAGCTTCCTCAATAAACAACCATGGATGACAGGGGCCATCTAAAAAACTTGGTTTTTTAATACCATGAAGCAATACTCTTTTAAAAGCCGGTGCAAGAACTCCCCGAACTAAGTGTGCTGCTTTTTCTGTAACTGAATCATCACCAGCTCTACTATATTTAACCCCTTTTTCATCTAATAATTTTACAAATTTTGCTGGAAACCATCCTCTTAAGCCATTTAATTCACCTATCCAACAATGTTCGTCTCTTGAACTTATGACTTCAATAACATCATTTTTCCTAAAACCTAGTTCATCTCCATCTCTTCTTTCAAAGTCTAATAAGGCTTTAGCTCTTCTCCTTTTGCTTTTTGAGACATTAACATACCTTTCTCTATCTGCAGCATGGCTTTGCATGCTGTAATCAGCAGTGAGCTGAACTTCTGATGCCAATTGCGGTTCTAATGCAAGAAAATGTCTGGCAACTTGTAATATAGCTTCTCTGAGATCAACTAATATTTCAGTTTGTTTAACATTTTTGGATACAGCATCTTCATTATTAGTGTCATCTCCAAAAAGTATTGTTTGGATAACTGATTTACTCCTTTTAATTTGACGCCTTTGTAGTTGTTGTTTTGGAAGATTAGGTACAGCACTTGGATTACCAACAAGGGCTCCTTGGTCAGCCATTAAATAAGCTAGGTGTCTTCTCCTGTGGGTCTCTATTAGTGCTGGGCTTAATGTGTCACCACAAACTTCATCAATGGTTTTAATTAAAAGATCCACATCATCAATTTCACCAGGGATATCGGACAAAGCATTAAAAATCTGAGCCGAATTTGAGATTTCAGTAAATCTATTTTCTTTTATTTTCAACATTGCTAGAGTGACCTTAAAAAGAACAATGGAACCATCTAAAAAGAAAAGATCCCATACTCTTAGTAAAATTTTCATATGAACAACATTTGCATATAGGGTTAAGAACCAGTGCATAGTTATAAGAGAGAGTTCAATATCATGAGCATTTAATACTTGATCAATTCCTGGTAGATATGACGATATAAGACTTCTTAGAACTTTCTGGTCTGCTTGTATACCTATTAAAGTAGAAGAATAATATGATGCTGGCAAAAGATCTTCTACAGTTGTGCACATTATCCAAAATGCTTCTTCTTCTTCCATCAGGAGTAAAAGTGATGCAGCAATCATTCCTGTGCCTTGACAGTAACCTATATCAGGGTATAGCCAAGCAAGAGCCCTTAAAATCCTCCTTAAGCGAGGCACACCAGTGCTTGTTGGGTGAGAAAAGCAAACATTGTTTGGTAAAATTTGCACCAGATCCTTTTCAATTTGTTTACTTGTGACCAAACCATCATCACTTGAAGCTCTCACAATTTCATGATATGTAATTTCAGTTGTACCACATTTTCTATTAGCACCACAAAGGTGCATCCACACTTGTGGTCTCAAGGAGTGTGGTATTCCATCTTTAACCATTTTTTGTAACTTGTCTGTTTTTTCCATTTTATTTTCATGTTCAGAGAAATTAATCTCTTTGCTATAGAATTCCCACTGCAAGCGATGTTGGTCATCTTCAATGAAAGAAGAAGCAAGTAATTTGTTAGAAATCTGCTCCGGTCCATCTTCCTCTTCCACACAGAAGCCAAATTCGTCAAACCTATAGTCGGGCAGTCCACCCTGGCCTTCTGATTCAGGTTGCGCAAGTTTAGCCATAATGTCTTGAGGCACCATACTTGGAGTAAGTGCTGAAAAGGATCCTCCTGGTGCTGGTAAAAGTTCATCAGCTACATTCATGCCACGGATAGCATCTATTACATCTTCTGGGTCATCATCTGCTAGAGCTGCACTTATCTTACGTTCGTGTTCTTCACGACCAACATAACCGACGTGGTCACGCGAACTAAATAAAGATTTCGCTATATCCATCTTAATTTAATCAATATGCCAATAAATAAACATCAGACAATGAAATTTAGATTCGTAAGCCCACTTTCTAAAGTTTCTCAATACTCAATACTCATAGGTCACAATACCAGATACCTGTCTACTTTGAAGTTTGAATTTTGAAATACTTCTGACATTTGCAAAGTGACTATTGACAATGGTTAATGTGAAAGATGAAGCTTAGGGATACACTAGTATATACTAGCGTTAGATTGACAATGCGAAAGAAATAGAATATAGATACTCGTGTGTTAGAGCGAGACAGATAGCCGAGACCATTCGCGTACACGCTAGCGAGTAGCGGACTGTATCGTCCCGACGTTAATTGTGTACGAAACAAATCTTGCGTTTAAGTGTAAATTTTTTTTTTTTTTTTTTTTTTTTTTTTTTATTTAAATCACACACAACAGATTACAACTATTACTAAACAAATTATACAAAAACAATCATTTATAATCAAGGTTGCATTCCACAAAAATGTGTGTACATGAAAAATTACAAGGGAGTTAAATATGTCTACACAATTTAAGGTTTAACAAGAACAGTAATCTAAATAATAGGTACAATGAACAATACTAAATAAGAATATAATAGGGTTAAAATATAAGGAGACCGAGAGTCCAAGCGCTGGGATTAGAAATTATAAAATTAGATAAAAATAGATTATTAAATTTGCTGTTTAATGGACGTAAACAGTTATGGTTATGTATGTAGTACCCGGTCTCTAAATGCTATGTTTTAGAACTCTGAAAAGAAATGATGCACAAATGAATAGATCATGATGTCGCTTTTTAATTTATTCATATTCTGAATGCATACGCATTAAATTCAGCAAAATATCAAGTACGTGAATTTCTTGTTACTTCGAACTTCAATTCATAGTGATTGGCGTAATATCGATAACTACATATCGATATGTAACTTGACTGGCAAAAGTATACCGTACATGCAACCTATTAGTATTTCTCGAATTAAAAAAACCTATTATTATTATCTTTTAGGGTTATACTAGCGACCCACTCCGACTTCGCACGGGTATATAACATATATATATGTTGGAAGGTCGTGATGCTGTCAATTATGATTGTCTATGATGCACTGCTTTTGAATTTGTATTATGTTCTTTTAATTTTGATGTGCGGTGTCATTATATATTATATTTTCTCATATACAAGTGAACAAAATGTTTTCAAGTATTATTTACGTTTTAATTAATTTCTATAGCCAGCTGCCCCCCTGCCCCCACCTGGGTACGCCCTTGATACTCAAATAATATCGTTATAAATATCGTTAAATAAATTAAATTATGGTATACAATAATTTATTTCAGATTTCCTCAAAATAATAAAATTCGTGAAAAATGGCTTACAATAATAAATAAAAAAGATTGGGTTCCCCATAAATACTCTACTATATGAAACAGACACTTTGAACAAAAATGTCTAACAAATTTATTTGACAATCAGAATAAAGTACGAAGCTAAATTGGTAAATACAATAAAAGAGACTTTACGATATTTTTATAACAAACTAGTAGACTCCGCGAAATTCGTATCGCGTCAAAGTTCCGAATAATAAAGTGTCACTTATAACGTCATTCCATAGAAAATGTGTGAGGAAAATGTTTTTCTTTTTTTTCTTTTTTCGAAAATTTTCCAAATTTCTCTCTCCGTAAGAACCATCATTGTACCTACTTCAAGGCGTTGTTGATTTATGCGCTTACCAACACATTTTGCGATTCATTTTTATATTATAGATTAGTTCTATTTGGTGGTAAATAAAAATATAATACATTTTATGTATGTGATTTTATTTTTTCTCTTAGTTATCGACACGAGGTACACAAGATACCTCACGCCGTTTTTAAATCGATAGTCACAGTTTACGTTTAGAGACTGCATGCACAGCACTATTTTGCACATATAAACGTTACATGCGCACTAGTACAATTTTATTTTGGTCTCGCCTGACAGTATTGCCGATCTAACGGTAGTATCTCGGACCAATTATCATAATAATAATGTAATTGGTCCGAGGCTAGTATATACTAAATCTTTGGTTACTACTATATTTTCTGTGCATTACCCACAGATAAGCATTTACGATAACACTAATTCTTGTTCTAAAATATAAGCAGCAAGCTTATTATTATAAAGTTCTCCGGTACTCACTACTCAATGCTCCGGTGCAAACCTCTGGTATAAATCTAATTTTATTTCAATCTAAACACAGAGGTACTTCTTTATTTTACAATTTATACATAATAATGTTATTCATATTTCATTGTGCTTTCTAAGTTCTAACGTGCAAGAAGATTTCACATTTTCTGTGTGATAAAAATATTTTAATAGTGTCGTCATAACCATCAAAAACGATCTTATCGATATAAAAGGTAAATAATTTTATTCATTGAGTGATTATTGTAATAATTACTATGCAGCCAATTTCAGCGGCTTTATCGTTTAAGAATAAACTAAACATGTTTACGTAACGTAGGATGGCAGAAAAAAAGTGTTGTATACACGGTTGTACTTCTTCATCATCCAGATACGAAGACATTGGAGTCACATTTCATAAGTTTCCCAAAGATCCTGATCTATACAATACCTGGATTAACGTAACTCATATCAATCCAAACATTGAAAATGTTTTGTATGTGTGTTCAAGGCATTTTTGTAAAAATGATTTTCAAATGTATCAAGAATCAAAATATGTATTAAAATCAGGTATCTGTTGAAAGATTTAAATCCTAGAAGTGTAGTGAATGGGTTAAATCTGAATTTGCTTGCTGTGAATTTATTTTCATAGTATGCTATTAATATTATTGTTCATGACCGGATGCTTAACAGAAATGTCACAACCCATACACTACTTCTTTTTTACATAATTTTTTTTTATAGAAATTCTTATAGTGTGTTTTTTTTATTTTCTATTGGATATTCAAAATTATTCATAATAATAGTTATGAGGTTTTTTATCAGCTTCTTACATGGTAGATCTATGTTCTAGTATACTTTAAACAGTTATATATTTTTGTTTTAGTACTTATGTTATACTAATAACTATTTTTTTATATGTAAAATCATTAATATAGGTATTATAATCATTATAGATAATTTCTCAGAATATTTGTTTATTTTCTAGGAGGAGTTTAAATATACTGCACATATTTTTCAACTTTAGTGGTTTTGATTTGTTATAATTATATTTTTCAGGAGCAATACCATCCATATTTTGTTGGACAATGGCAGAAAGTACTAAAAACTCTGAGGCCCCATTGGAGGACATATTTAAAGATAATCATGTTGATAATGTTATATTAAATAGCAGCAAAGAATTGGAACCAAAAAATCTAGAATCAATAAAAAAAATCATAGAGGATGAGCAGCCTGTAATAAAAAATGCAAATAACTTGGAATCTTCAGATGATTTGGGTTTAAGTGTAACAGCTTTAGATGTAATACATAAATCTCAAGATTTACCAATCATAGCCAATAGTGTAATGAATATGATTGTTAATGTAGAACCAAAAAGTTGTGAAAAAGGTCAGTTAAAATACAGCATAAGCACCTGTGATATGGGTGAGATTGCTTTATTGTATTGTAAAAATCTAATACACCTAAAGTATTTAATAAATATATAATAAATACTAGCGACCCGCCCTGGCTTTGCACGGGTGTAAAACATATATAAAAACCTTTCTCTTCAATCACTATCTATTAAAGAAAACTGCATCAAAATCCGTTGTGTAGTTTTAAAGATTTAAGCATACAAAGGGATATAGGGACAGAAAAAGCAACTTTGTTTTATACTATGTAGTGATAATGATTTGTCTCCTACTTTAAATTTTTAATTTGAAGGAGAGTAACACATCACTATAACTAAAGTGGGTTTGTTGATGTGTTTTAATTTTAAAATTCAAACCATCACCACCAACCATTTTCAACCATTTATCATTTTCAAATTTCTTAAAACATCTATATTAAATGAGGCATTTTGGCAATTTTACATGATAAAAATTATAATGTTAACCTATAATAAATTTGTATTTAATTTTTCAGATACAGTAGCATTATCAATTGGTAGTAAAGTGGAAGCAAAAGATTTCAGTTGTCATTGGCACAGTGCTAGTATAGTGGAAGTAGATTATGATGAATCGGAAGTATTGGTTCATTATGATGATTCTTCTAACATGTATGTATAAAGTTTGTATATTAGTGCTTTGCATATACAATGTGTATATTACAACAAATAAAATAATAAATCATCATATTCAAGATCATTTAAGAAAATGCAAACTTCTCACATTGATTTTTCAAAATATTATTAATCATTTACGAAAATGATGAGATGTGATACTAACAATTTTATGAATTAACTATGCCCCCAACTATGTCTGTTCATTAAGTTAAAAAAGTATGTTTTGAACTAACAAGTAATTAATATTTCATTAAAAAATATCAGTAGCTTTTATGTGACATCCTAAAAGGAAAAAACAAACAAACATATAAACAAGCGAAATTGTGTAAAATGAATATGTTGTAATTTGTATTATAATTTATATCTAATTGGATATAGAAATATATAATATCACTAGCTGACCCGGCAAACGTTGTTTTGCCATATTAATTTTTGGGGTGGGCTACCCTTATCACTTAGGAGTATGAAAAATAGATAGTAGCCGATTCTCAGACCTACTGAATATGCATATAAAATTTGGTAAAAATCAGTAAAACCGTTTCGGAGGAGTAAAGTAACTAACATAGTGACACGAGAATTTTATATATAAGATTTGTGATAATCCACAGACAATATTTTTTTAAAGATAAAGCAAGCTTAATGACACAAACTATGTAATAAAATCTCAAAAACATACTCCATATAAGAAATTCTTTTTTTAAATTTGTAATTAGAATGTCATTTCTTATTACATATTATTCACATTGAATTTCAAGCATTAGTAATGTAGTTAAAATGTTTTTAATTTCTAATGTTTTTGTTTTAAAATCAAATTAATAATAAAAGTTTGAAATATTATTATTTATGTAGGCCTGATGAATGGATAAGCGTTAGTAGTTCACGGTTGCGTCCTTATAATCCAAATCGCACCCCTGAACTTACGACGCTAAAAATGCCGCCAAAGCCTATTGTACAAAGTTCAGAGACTCTATCCAAAGATGAAAATAAAATGGAGGACAAAAAAAAGGTCACTTTTATTGAAGGAGAGAGATGCTTAGCGCGATGGAGAGATAACAAAAGATGCATGGCAACCATTCAAAAAGATTTGGGAGACAGTGAGTATTTCATATTGTGTGATTAGTAATTATTTATACTTACAAATTATTTTTCATAACCTGTTGTTTATTTTACTTTATTTTTGTTAATATATTTTCGCCTTAATCTGTCATTATAATTATGACCTTAATCATTATGCTTTGAATAAAGGCATTAAATCAATACTATATTTTTACATGAAAAGAAAAATAGTTATTCTATTCTTGAGCTATTACTGTTAATGATGTTTTATTAAGTTATTAATATTTTTTATCATAAGGCTTACTTTAAAATATCATTTTAATAATTCAAATTAAGAATAATTTTACCTTTTTATAAATTAAATAACACTTATCAGCTATAGATAGATGTTTATTTATAGGTCAATATGAAATAATGTTTGACGATGGGTTCCAATGGAAGTGTTCCGTTTCACGGTTGCATAAGTTAAAAGATGCTTCCAGTAAACCTCTTGAGAACCTCTCTGTAGACACTTCTGTGTCGGGCAACATTTGTGCTCTCTCTCCTGTAACCACTGGGCCAGGTCCGCTTGGAACGCCGCCCTTCCATACGCACCTCTTTGATCCTACTAGGGACTACCTTGGATCCAAAAGCGAGAGGAGAGAAATGAAAAGAAAGCTCAATATCAAGGAAATATTTAACATTGGTCAAAAAAAGAGGAAAACAAAGCCTGATGATATCGAACAGAAAGGTGTGAAGAAGAAAGTTAAGGTTGAGCCCAAAATGGTGGAGATTAAAAAGGAATTACCTGGTATGTTACTATTTATTATAACTTTTTAAGAAAGAAATTTTCTTGACAAAATTAACCATAAGTCAAAAAAACGAATTGGTTTGATGGTTCTGGTCAAAAATGGTCATGAATTAGAGGATAAAGCAAGACAGCATGACTGATTCCGTATAGTATGTATACCATACACATGTTGCCATCACCGCTCCATCCCATATTCCCGGAATCACGCTTAGTGCTGGTGCGGCGGCTTCTGCAGCGGAACTGACCAAGTGTCGGAAATATTCAACCCTAGGACCAGCTTATCAGTTTACGGCATTTGTTGTGGAAACTCTTGGGCCGTGGGGTCCTGGTTCTTTATCCCATTTTGGGGAATTATCAAAGTCGAGTCCTTTGGTGACAAGAGGGCTGGATCGTATTTCGCGCAGAGAATTAGCATTGCTATTTTTATATATTCCTTGGCACCCTGCCCAGCAGAAACAACTTGGTGCAGATTTTTTTTTGTATATAGGTATATGTGTAAATTATATTATTAATCGATAGTTTATTAGTAATTTTACTTATAATTAAGATAGGAAGAATGAAAAATATTGTTGTACTATATACATACATATTTTATTTATGTAATTTTTTTCTTCTGTTTTATTAAATCTACTTTTCATAGATGCAGTTGCGTCAATTATCGGAACTGTAGATGAAAAGATACATGAAGAAGTCAAACAAGAAACAACCGAGGACGATGGAGATGTAAGCAATGATAAAATAACTCTGGACGATTTGACCGATACAAAGGACAAGGATACTTCATACATGTCCGACTCTGATCCTAATAACTGTTCGGATCCGGTGAGCATTTAGAAGTTAAAATTTAGCTTTTTTTTAAAGATAGATATAGCTTAAAAGTAGTAGAATTTAATAGATATTTGGTATATAAATTAGTCTAAATTAGAATATAAAATATTTGATAAAACTTGAAAGAATCGTTTTTTCAATGCATAAATCAAAATTGATAGCATTAAAAAACGACTTATAGAAAATTATCACATAATTTAGGTTTCTAACGAAGAAGATACATTAGAGAGATTCGATAAACCCGACGAAAGCGTGAACGAAGCGGTTATCGATAAGATGAAGGAAGTCATTAGTAAACTGGAAAACGGTTTGAACGAAGCGGAAGAAAGTGTCGAAGCCGACACAGGCGAAACGGCTGAGCCAGAAGTGAATCTTGAAGTTATTCAAGTAGATCCCAATGATGTAGAAATCGATTTAGAGACGGAAGAAACTGTTAAAATAGAATCGGAAGTTGAAGAAGTGAAACCAGAGCCGACACTAGAAGAAGAAGATAATGTTCAAGTGAAAATGGAAGAGAAGCCAAAAAAAGTCGCGTCAAAGGTGAAGAAGAGTAAAAAGTTAAGGTTGTTGCACGAGAAGAAGGTTAAAAAGCAGGTCGAGAGGGTTAAGAATGAGTTAGAAGAGATGAAGAGACAGGTGGAAGAGATGCGGAAACAAATGCTGCAGAAGACGGAGGAACTCGCGGCGCACCACCAACAGAGGCCTCCGGTATGTATTAGGTTTTGTAGATGTAGTTAATTAGAGCACCCATAGTAAGATCTTAATAAATGTAGAGATAAGTAAGATTTTTGGTGATAAAGGGCAAAGGGAAGCTTGATTTGAATACAGGCAGAGGCTTTAGAGAGGTCCCTAGGGACATCCAACGGGAGTCGTTTGCGATGGGTGGGTTAGAGAGAGTAAAAGTTGGTGACAATAGACAGTGTAAGATAAGCGATTGCAGCACGAGATGCCGGAGAGCTTCCTCCTGCCGGGCGAGTGGTGCTGCCGCTGGGTGAACGGGGAGCCGGTGGGGCAAGTGCACGAGACGGAGGCCGAGCCCCGCTTCGACGCCAACAACAGGCCGGCGCTGCCGAGGCGGACTGTGCTGGTCGGTATGATCCATTTTGGACGCTCGTATTATATTAGTTTGTACTGTAAACATTGTGTATTCTTCATTCCAGGTGGAAGATAAAAGATTGCCTCCCGGCTGGAAAAAGATTATGGTGCGAAGGAGTTTGGGACAATCTGCTGGGAAATGGGACGTTGTTTTAGTCAGGTGATTTGTAATTTTTATTGCATATTCAAGGTACCTACCATTAAAAAAGGTAGTCCTTTTCCAAGCTCTAGTCTAGTCTAAGTCTAGATCTGTACTAAATATTAAAATTAGTTAGTGGTCACACGTGAAAAGCACAGACAGAGGTAATTTCGCTTATAATGTTAGTAGGGATAAATTTTACCCTCAAAAAAGTTGATAGTATAAAACAAAGTCGCTTTCTCTGTCCCTATATCCCTTTGTATGCTTACATTTTTAAAACTACGCAACGGGTTTTGATGCGGTTTTTTTTAATAGATAGAGTTATTGAAGAGGAAGGTTTATAAATATGTTTTATACCTGTTAGTATACCCGTATTACCCGTTTCAGTCCGGACCAAAAGCGGTTCCACACGAAACAAGAGATGCGAATGTACCTGGAGCAAGGTGAAGGCGAATTGAAGGCGTACGAATACGCCCTGCTTGACTTCAGCGTCCACTTGAAGTTGTCGAGGCGAATGGGCTGGGTCTCCAACACGGCGCCTTCGCAGGCACCCGCGCCCGTCTCCAATGTTTCCCCCTTTCTCAACACCAAGAAGCTGACTTTTAAGAAAGACGGCAAGAAACGGCTCAAGATAAGGAAGCCTAATGTGAGTTTTTTTACGGAAAAGATATCTGTCGTCGTATTTCTCTCTCTTTGCTCTATTTAAAAGGCACACGATGTACCCGCGCGGCGGCCCAACTGCCGTTAAGGTGTCCATGGGAGGCTGTCCACAATTTTTTTAGCATAAGTAAGTTAAATGTAAGCAGTAACTTTAAACTCTACTGTAAAGAGATATTTTTTAATTTTCAGTACATCCTACAGCGTCAAGAAAGAGAGACGGCTGAAAGTAATGATCCGACTGATGTTGATATGCAAAATCCTCAGATTGAGAATGGCTTTAGTAAGTATACTTATTTATCTTTACAGTAAAACGAAGTCAGGTTATTTACAGTTTACACCATTTATAACTCAAGAACGGATAAACCGATTTTGATGATCTTTGATTTGTTGGATTCGTCTCTAATCCGAGAATAACTATTTAAAATATAGTAACAACATGAAAAAGTGTTTATGAAGAAAATTCGTTTCCTCTTAAATTTCCTATGGAATAACGTTTTAGGAGACTCGTTTGTTATTCGGCACTCTGAATCGATAAAAATTCGTTGTTTGTATTGGTACTCCTCCGAAACGGTTCGATTTTATTTAGCATAGCAAAGCACTTGGCTATACTGTACAGCATAGCCAATATAACAGCGACTCACCATCACTAAGGATGCTTGAAAGTGAGAGGTCTGCCTTTAGCAAGGTCCTATATATTTTAAAGAATCACCACGATCGATACAAGTGAAAATATAATAAACTTAAAAAAAACCAATTTTTTTTCCACAAACTAATAATACATTTTTCTTTACAGTATTCGTCGGATCTCTGAAAGTCCAAGTGATAGACAGCTTACTGAGGTGCCCTGCCGAGGGTTGTCTGAAGAACTTCCGAAACAACACGCTCCTCAAAATGCACATTAAGCACTATCACCGGGAGCTGAAGAAAATGTTGGGGAAGACGCCAAAGGTGTTAGACCTCGCCTACGCCCGCGCGAGGCCCACCGGCGAGAAGCTCAAGAAGAAGAGCAAAGTGATCAAAACGAAAATCCCGAAGAAGTTTCAGGCGGAGCCAAAGTCGGAAGCGAGCGAGTCCCAGCCGGAGCTGCGCGTGAATTTGACGCCTCTGCCTCTAGAGGAACTCCCGCACGAAGATTCTCCCAAGCTGCGCCAAGCGTTGGTACCGAAACCGCTTAAGCGGCCGAAGGTGTTGCTTCCGGTCCGGAGACCGGAACCGGAGAACGGGTCCGCCTTCGAGGAGACCGGCTCCGAGGAAGGCGGGAAGTTGGACTCTATGGGGACGAATGAAGTGGAGGAATGTGTGGACTTCGAAGCGGCCATTTCCACTCACACTGTCACCAAGCCGAGCGACTTCAAGAGTGAAATGGAGCTTAAGCCGAGACTGACGTTCAGCGAGGATGAGGATTGGCCACTCAATTCTGACTTCGAGACCAGGTCCAGCTGCCCGGGCTCGGCCACTCCTGACTCGAAGACTATGGACAAGACGACACCCAATCTGGCTGTCTCCTCGGAGTCAAACGAAGAGGCGAAACACAGGGAGATGTATATGTATACAGAAAGTATGTATTTTCATAAAGATTGCAATTTTACAATATTAATATTTATTATATTAAAAGTCGCGTCTCTAGCGTTACAAGGTGTTAATGGTCAGTTTTGTGTGTTGACTGAACCGAAAACATGTTTTCCTGTCTTGAACCTACTAGAACTTTCCGCACAATACGCATTTTATATCAAGTGGGTTTTTGACTTTCTATGATCAATGATCAGAAAGAAAAAATAAATGATTTAGGCTGGCCTCACACAGCCGGAATGTCGTTCTGAATTCAGATTCTTAATTCTGAAGGCCCGGTATTCTGGGCTTCACTGCTCAATTTTTTAGATTATGAATTTCTCAGATCGATTTGTAATAATGATTCTGACGGGCGCTCTAATTCCGGATCGGAATAGTAAAGATTCTTACATAAGAACGCGCGAATTCCCATACATTTGATATGGACACATGCTGAAACCAGATTCTGAATTATTTCAATCACTCAGCAAAAGCAGTGTAAATGCATGTGCCGGGAATCGAGAGATCAATTTGAACCTTTAAGATTTGTTGGAGGCATGCTGCCGGAATTAAGAATCTAAATTCAGAGACAATTCCGGTTGTGTGAAGCCAGCCTTAATAATTTTAGTGTATGTTTGTTACATTTAAAACTTCTAAAATTATTTGTTATAAAAACATAAATTTGACTGTCTGAGGCGTTGTAACTCCGAAACGAATGGACCGATTTCAATAAAATTTATGAACATCTCTTATTTGATATTTACATGTTGAGGGGGTTCAAATTGTTTCAATTTGACAAAGTGTTTGCGATACGCCTCATTATTTAACTAGAGTTTATGATGGATTTTGTTGTAGTAAAGGAGGAATATTGGTTGCAGGTGGCGAACGTATAAAGATCGAGCGCATGCGCCGCGAGGAGATAATAAACTGCCACTGCGGGTTCCGCGAGGAGGATGGCCTCATGGTGCAGTGCGAGCT
The DNA here is from genome assembly GCA_912999735.1 of Aporia crataegi. Lineage (NCBI taxonomy): Eukaryota > Metazoa > Arthropoda > Insecta > Lepidoptera > Pieridae > Aporia > Aporia crataegi. Next base: position 9,795,079 of record OU538736.1, read on the forward strand.
CTGCCTCTGCTGGCAGCACGCGCTCTGCCACAACATTCGTACAGAGGCCGAGGTACAACCAGACACCCGCTTCATTCAAATAAATCATTGTAATGTGTGTGTGGATGTTTGTGTGTAATTATTGTAACATGTACTTTGTGGCTTAAGCTAATTAAAAAAAAAAAAAAAATTGATTCCCATTTGTATGCGACCAGTTCCCGTCAATTACGTTGATAGCGAGTAGGTCCTGTGATCGTTTCCCGGAGGCAACTGGAATAACTTAATTGATGGCGTTGAGTCAGAAAGATTGGCAAAATAATATCAACTATACTTTCATGATGTTATTATGAAAAATAAAAAAAAGTAATAGAAGAGAGTAAATATATGCGAAGTCAAAATAAGGCATTCGCCAGTAAATGCTCATATGTATATTAACTTATTGCTGAGACAAGCAATATGTATTTATGTTACCTTCAATATGCATGTTATGTTGCTGTTCAACTCATTTTATTAATTATTAATAAATTAATATATTACAAAACAAAAGAAATTTCTATCATAAACTATTCGAGGTGCCGGAGAAATACACGTGCAGTATCTGCTTGAACCCGAGACGCGGTCGTCGCTCGAAGCGCTTCCTTCATGACCAAGACAGACTTTTTGAAGGCCTGCTCCCAGGGGCGAAGCCCTGCGACTTCCTCCGGCGGTCCCACGAGCTGTCTGGCAATTTGATCAGGATACAAGACGCGCTTCATGCCATGAGAGTCAAATACTTTGTCGCCACGTATGTTTCATAACCACACCCTCTATTACAATACGTTTTAATATAATAATTCTGACAAACTCCGTAAAACTAGTAGGTAATCCTTAAAACATAAAGTGTGAACGTGATGGAAGATGAACGAAATTAATCTCTCCACTTCCCTACTAATATTATAAATGCGAAAGTAACTTGTCTGTCTGTTACGCTTTCAGACCTAAAGCACTGAACCGATTTTAATAAAATTTGGTATTAGTAAGTGTATTATTACTAACATGACAGGTAAAACGAATTAGGTTATACTTGTCATGTTAGTTTTAAGGTTGAAATAACAAACTGATTAATAATTTTAGGAAGAAGAACCACCCCAAACTGTATTTGTGGGCAAAAGACTGGGAGAATGCTGAACTGAACTTCACACAGGAGAGGCTGAACTCTGATTATTCAGATCTCAACATTATCATCAATAATATTGGCAAAGAAAATCTCCCAGTCAAAAGTGGTCCCGATGATGAGAGAGATACACTTTTAAACCTGCCCGGAACAATTTCCGGAATGCCTCTAGATTTTCCCATTAGTACAACGGAGTTGGAGAGAATGGCAAGATCTATTCAAGGTGGGTGATGACTTTAGCAGTATTCTATACTGGAAATTATGTAACCACTTGAAAATATTTGATCAAATTTAATTAAAACTTGACTATTATGTTGCAATAATTAAAGAAGATTATTATTATCTGTAATCCATATACTAATCTCAAGAACAGCTCAGAATATGTGACCTTCTCATTTTACTCTGACCATGTTTACTAACAAAGTTTATTTTGGAACTGGAGCGAATCATTCTCAAGCACTATTATTATTCAATTCAAAATCATATAATCCATTTTTAATAAAAAGCTTTAGCAATTAGCTTATAATAAAAACTGCATTTTATATATTTTATTTAAAGACAATTCTTGACAATACATAGTATAACATATACAATTGCATTGTAATGAAGTACTTATTTTGTGAAGTCTAGTCACCATCATGGTTGTGATTGTTATCAGAATAATGTTTATCCTTGATGTAATTTTTTTTGTGTTAGAGAAATAATTAGTTGTTAAGGCAATAAATAAGCAAGTGAATAAAGGCTTATTTGATTGTCAGAGCAAGAATGTCGCGTGTCGGCTCCGCAGCCCGAGGCGGCGATCGAGAACAGCGTCTGTCGCGAGAGGCTTCTGAGGCATGTGCAGCGCTCTCAAGCCCAGATTGACTCCAGACTCGACTCCATTGAGGCACAGGTGGCCGGTAAGTATTAACCTTATTTTTTTTAAATAAAAATAACTCACACAGCCAGCTCCTAATGCACGCTAAAATACTCTTTCAATTATATATTTAATCTTACCTTCAAATGAGATGTTAACATGGGTTACGACCAATATAAATACCGATAAATACAAATTTAAGAAAAACTAGCAGAAGGACTTCTCTAGGCATCAATAAGTTGTAAAAGGCATATTTTTCAGTTCACAGAATACATCATTAACAGACCATAATTATATACATATATAACCATATTTTGTCTTCAGAATTAGAATCTCAAGACCCATCATTTGAAGATGATGAAACGGCCGACTACTTCCCTCGAACGAAACAAACCATTCAAATGTTGATGCGAGATCTAGAGACTATGGAGGAACTGGGAGTTATAACTTGAAATTAATTATCATTTTTGATATTTTGTCATAGATTACCTCTGTATTTTTGATTTAGTTTGATTCTAGAATCTAGTGTATAATGAATATTACCTATTAAGGAGAGCAAAGCTTTAATAAAATGTGAAAGCAATGATTTTGTTTTACCATTTTTCAACTTTAAATTTCCTTTCCTTTTACATCAACACTATTTTGCTGTACTATGTACTTAGTATCTAGGCTAGGTATGAGTAAATTTTTAACTCACGATTAAAGAAGGGGATGTACCGTGTAAGTCGTTTTAAGACGTGCCTCGTGGCATCGTAGCTCCTAAACGAAGGAACCGATTGCTTGATTTGCTTTTGTTTGAAAGCCGACATAATCCAGATGTACCTTTGCTTCAATTTATAAAGATCTGCTCATTTATTTGAGATTGTTATAATTTGTGATCATGTTAGGTTTTTAAAATTGTCTTCAATTTCACTTAATATTATTATAGTAGTAAAGGGTTGTAATAAAGTGACAATAAATAAGAAACATGAGAGAAAAATATTTTATTAAAAATTAACCTTCATAGAATTTAGGTAGTTGATCCCCAAGAATGACAGATCTCTCCACACCAGCTTCAGATATCACTCCAAGCCTCACAACTCCTCCTGAGGAACCATCCCTCAACATAGCCAAAGTCAATGTGTTTGTGACAAACTTGACAGCTTCTTCTTTACTCATCTTGGGCTTAAAATTGGCATCGACATACCCATAGACATAGGAAGATCCGGATCCTCCGATTGACACAGCTTGCCTTTGAACCATACCACCAATGGGTACTGAGTAAATTTGGCCTGGAATTTTAAAACTTAATAATTGTAATATAATTTGTTAATAAATAAAACAATTATGAAAATATTAAGATTTTATACATTTGTCATAAACATTATAACAAAGCAGACAAACAAGTCTGGAACAATGAATCAAGTGAAATTATTTATTAATTAAATTATAAACAAATAAGTATATCTAATGAACAGATCTTCACAAACTGTAGGTGAGATTTTATCTCAATCATGTCAGCTTTTTTCAAACAAAAATAAAAAACATTGAAATTGTTCAGACATAGAAACATCCAACATATAACACCCCTCTTTTTCATCTGAGGTTAACAGAGGATATTCTATCTACTAATGAAATGGAATCTAACCCCTAATGTAGCATAATAATATGTACTTCAAGTACTTTGTAAATAGAGGATTAAAGATAGGGGGCATCTATCTTTAATCTACTATTTACAGATTATACAGAACAAATATGCTTGACAAAAATAGGGATTTCATGTTAAAGTAAAATTCTTTTTAAATTCAATCTATGTTTAAAATAACCTCCATTTTTCTTATCCCAACCAGCAACAAGGATACCAGCTACAAGTGAGTCACGGTAGTTGTAACAGAGTTCACGGAATATTGCTGCTGCAGTTTGTACTAATGGAGGCTCACCCAACTCCATTTTATGGAAATCTGTAATAAGAGAAGTGTAATAAAGCATTTAGCTCTTGATAACTACACTAATATTTGTTTGTTTCGTTGAAAGCGCTAATCTCAGGAACTACTAGTACAAACTGAAAGTCATTTTCTGTTAGAGAGGTTATGATTGAAAAACGGCTATATGATATGTAACATCACACTATGACGAAATGAATACAGGAGAACCATAGGGCACAGTTAGTATTTAATATGAATCTAAAGTTTAAACTCTCTCATTGACTATTTTTGATCACATTGTTTCTGCAAAACCACATTAAAAGTAAAATATGAGCTATGCCAAACATTTTCTATGTAAAGTTTATATATAAATAGTCATAGCATTGGATGTTTTATTTGGTGCAAGTAACTTGTAATAATGATGGTATACAAGATAATATTATAATTAGTTAATCTGCAACATTTGTTACAATAATTATGCTAATGTTTATACAAATAAGTGACAATTTACAAAAAAAATCATAAGATAATTATGTTGTTACTGTCAATAGTTCCTTAATTATTATTCTCTAAAAAATTCCAATAGCCATTTAGTCATCATTATAGATAGTCCTTTAGCCTACAGAGACATTTGTCAGATAACCATGACTTAAAAAGGTTTCCGCTCAAGTTTTTTTATTTCATTTGGCAGTCCATTATAGTATATTATTACTGGTATTATTTAACAGTTGTTGCTTGTAAAATCAAAATCATATTCTAGATTTGTATGATTGATTAGACTTTTTGTGAACTGGAGATTTGGATGATGTAGTGATAATAAAGTATAGCTTATATTCCTTAAAAAAATTTAAACAATGTCATATTACTATGCATTACTTCTAATGCCGATGACTTTTGTTTTCCACCTCAAATGCCTGTATGTAGGATACTTATTGCTTAAATAATTAGTAGATACTTACTAAGATGATAAGTGACAATATCTGCAATAGCTTGAGTATCTGCTGCTGATCCGGAGCGACAGCAGTAAATGTGGTCAGTAATCTTGGTCAGCTTGTCAGTCACTCTGTTAGCAATGTAGGCACCTGTTGTTGTACGGGAGTCGGCACCAATCACAACTCCCCCATCAAACTCACAGGCCATAATAGATGTTCCTGTGCTGTGTGGAGCATTCATCCAGCTCATGTTGGGATCGGTGTATGTGTCTACTACTGATGCGGCCATTTCTTACTAAAAAGAAATAAGCACCAATTATTATCCGAGTTTAATGATGATACAAATTTTGGTTGGACTATACCCTTATGTGCGCTATGGCGGCGGAACTTAGAAAAATTTCGGACGAAAAATTTTTTTTTATAATTGCGGTTTTTTGACCCGCCACGAGGTAGTCCTCACTAAGTACGTCATCTTCGGTCCCATGGCCCATATCCCTAAACCCCACCGTTTCCGAGATACAGCCGTTTGAAGATCATACGTAATAGAAGAACGGCTATATCTCGGAAACGGTGGGGTTTAGGGACATGGGCCATGGGACCGAAGATGACGTAATTAGTGAGGACTACCTCGTGGCGGGTCAAAAAACCGCAAATTATATAAAAAAAAATTTCGTCCGAAATTTTTCTAAGTCCCGCCGCCATAGCGCACATAAGGGTATCTTCTGACCGAAATTTAGTTGCTTGATGGACAATTACGAACCTTTTGTTATTAAATTAAATTTGAAAATTTTTGAAAGTCACTCCAAACTCCAATAGCGAGACCGGAGACAAGCAAATAATCAAATATGAATTCATTTGTACAGACTACAGAATAATATTATCTGTTAATGTCATTTTGTATTGTCATCTATCAACTGCCATTGATAAATGAGAAATCTCTTCAAAAGTGTTTACATCTATTATATTTTTGTAAAACATTATTATCTAGCAGTCACAAAACAGAATTTAAGCAAACTTTAAAAAAAAATAATAATAATACTATTATACTGTTTTCATGAAATATTAAACAAGATTTTAATTATCATAATTTAATTATTTTAGAAGAAAATGTTTAAAAAAGCAAGCCAAGCTTCATAATTCTACTCTCTATTTCACGAAAGATATTATGCTATTCACAATATTCATCCAGTGTTGCCACAACTGAGTTCCTAAAAGGTTGTAAATCCAACGCAGAAAAGGTTACATTTTTAGAGTAAAAAGGTAGGTAAAGTCCGTCACAGACTTAGCTATAATATATATTAATATACCGTACTATAATATATATTATAGCAAGCTACCACATTGAGAAATATATATTTTGCCTTCATTTTTATGATGGTCGTCCTAGTGTTCACACGCATTTTGTAATAAAGGATGTTCTTATTTCAAAATACTAAAAGTAATTATGAATTAATGGACTTAATAGACAGTTCTTCAAAAAGAATTCCGCCGCTGCTTTCGATATGTTAATTGCCCGGTCAGGCACAAAAACTAGAACCAAATGGATCGAATCACATTTAAGGAAGAAACAAAGTCGTGGCGAATTGAATTTGTATCGTGAGTTATGCTCAAAAAAAATTGTCCAATATTTAAGAGGCGCGGGCGCGTGAGGCAAAGCGGTAGAAAAGGTGAGGAGGGGATCGGAACACGCTGTACATTCAAAATAATATGTCAGATATATCTTGCTATACCATAATATATACATGCAATAATTTATATTACGGTATAGCTTGGTGACGTCACAGAAATGTATATTATAGCTGAGTGTGCGGTCACTCGAAAATTAGTATAGAAAATGTATAGTAATATACCTAGCTATAAAATATTAATATATATTATAGCTAAGTCTGTGACGGGCTTTTTACTCAAGTCACTACACTACACTACAAGTAAGAACATGCAGCGTTCATATTATCTTTTTTTTGGCTTCGGTTTATAAAATGTTACACATAATTTTGGATGATAACAAAAAGGTACGTAAATGGGACCCCATTACATATGACACATTGGAGGCTAAAAAGGTACGTAAAATGTGTAAAATGTATGGTAACGGCAACGCTGTACTCATCTGTGGTGACAGTTCGGGGCGGGAAATGACATATTGACAGTGGCGCGAAAATACAACTACCGCGACGCTAAATATGGACTTGATGTGTTTATACACTTAATTTAATATTAATTATTACGAATATATGTTATATTACGGGCGACTTGAGAAGTCTGGTCCCTATGAATAGTGACCGACCTGTATACATAATGCCTATGTCACATGGGCAATTTGATTAAAATTTCATGCCTAATCAATTTTCCCGGTCAGTACGAGGGCAAATACGTTTTGGGCAAAATAATAAAACAAACGAAATGTAGCGCTTTTGTTTATTAACGTTATTAAACTTCAAAATTCTTATAGGAAGAAACATAAAAAACTATTTAACATAATAGTACCTACAAAAGAAATTAAACAATTTAACGTAATAACATAATAGTTACATTACTTTTATTTTTATAAAATTTTGAGCAAAATGATAAAACACGTAAAAAGTGTTTTTGCTTATCAACGAAATTAAACTTACAACATTCTTATAGTAAGGAACATAAAAAAACTATTTAACATAATAGTATAAAAGGCATTTAATAATCAAATGTAATAACCTCACTATACAATTAACAATTTTCAATAGTCAAATATTTTGGTAGGAATATTAATACTGAGTTTAAATATTAAAAGTAGCTTAGTAGGGAACCGCCCGGTCTAAGTGATAAATTCAATCTATTGCTTACGTTGATTTTTTAAATGGACCACGGGCTGTCGGGCATTATAATATGGACCGGTCTAAGTAATTAAAATACAAAAATTTATCAAATAGCCCGAGGCTCTGGGGAACTATTTATAATACTCGGCTCTTATTAATGCGGCCCTGTTAATCACATTGCCCGTAACATATACTTATACGAATATTATAACAACTTTAAAAAATGTATTTGTAGTGAATAAGCCACTATCAAGTTACGACACTGGTATTGATATTGTGTAGATTCTCTCTATGTTTGTTCCTTTAATTTTATTACTGGATTTTATTAAAGAATTGAACTCTTGAGTGTTTAAAATTTTAATTATAATTAATTTACAACTTGTTCAGGTATTTTAATACCTGAGTTTTCAATTTTATAATTGGTTACGTACCACTCATTTAAGAACATTTAGGTGTATAGTTAATTGATGTTGGATATTGTTTAAATAACAGTTTTACCTGCTGATAGTAGATTTATGTATATATGTTTTGGTATTAAAGAAAGGAAAATTGCAAACAGAAGACAGTTATATTAATATTTTTGACATTGGAAAAAATTATGAGATAGCTAATATCAGTACCTTCTTATTATGTAAATATAGCATATAGGTATCCTTTTGAATATTTTAATTATTGTTTGTTATGTTATCGAATATTGTTATGCTAGTCCATTGAAAGTAATAAAAAAGAACAAGAATTTAAAATAAAAAATAAACATTGAGAATCTAAAGTTTTTCTATAGAAAAAATTTGGAGAGCTTTCATTTTTGTCAAAAATTAATGTACTTAAATAATAATGCTCTACCATAATAGTAGGTATTTTAACTGTATAAGAGCCTTATATCAATTTTTATTTTATTAATATCCTAAATTAGCAAATGTATGAACTACACCTCCAGTAAATGTTATTTAAATGATACTCTTTTAAATCTAAAATACAATACATTTACTTCTGATAAAAGTATAATAAAAAATTCTCAATCTTTAGCAAACATTGTTCAAAATGAATCGAAAATCGCACTATCATCGTAGCGTGGGTGTCCTCCACTCATTAGTACTCTTTGTCACGCTAAAAATGATTTCTATAAAGAACTTTAAAATTCGGTGCGCACCATTTTGTATGTCATCCCAAAAACGATGTTTATTTAAACGATATAAAAGACGGGTCTGAATGAACAGAAGTTTTTGATAAATCGCTTTTTTATTTGACACATTTATTCAAAAGGAATATCGAATATATTCATGAACTTCGATTCGCCACCGTTGTTCAAAAACGATGGGACACGCGTCTAAGAAATTCTAAATGAGAGAACGACTCATTTTGATACTGTGGAGCTCAACATTTGTATTAATCTCTTGTACGGTTGGCATTAAGAGGACCGTATTTAGGTAGATATACCTACCTAGTTTATTGAATCTTAAAACTCAAGACACGTTACATAGTCTTTAACTAAAACATTGGGATCTCAATTAATGTATAAATTAATATTATCATCGATTAGGTAGCTGTGTAATGACTTTCATTAGTTACTATTATTTTATATTTGTTTACCATCGGAAGCATATCATCAAAGGCGCCAACTAGCAAATGTTTGGACAATTATCGTGTGTTTTGTGATGTCTGGAGCATCATTTACTCAAGCAATGTGAATTGTACACACAATCTGCCTATTTTTAATTAGTTTATTAGAACAATGGAATCACGTACGCAGAGAAATGTAATTTGTGATAGATAAACTATTTTTTAATGATATTGCAAGTCTATTGTCTACGGAGCATGTGCGTGAGAAGATTTAACATACACGGCATGAGCGAAAATTGTGTTGTTTATAATATCTAACTTAGTTGCTAGTTGCCATTTCAACTTTAAATTGATGAAGTCAACTTTCCATTTTAAAACCTAACTGTACCAAAGTATATTAATGTTTTTGTTCTTGTAGGTACCTATGTAGTTAATTTTGATCTCAATGATTTAGCAGTTGCAGTAATGTTTATGGGTCTGAAAAGGAAAATATTAATTTTTGGCATCCAAAATATACTTTGCAAGATGGAAATAAAGTCAGCTATGAATATGGGCCTGACTAGTGTTTTGGTTCAAAGTATCAAAACTTTTATAGCCGATTTCAGGTGGTATAAGTAGGCGTATTATTGAGCTCACAAACCCGGGTTGCACCGATGGAAGTGGCTGTCAATCGCTTGAATAATGACGCGTGCGGTGGCGACATTTTGCTATTTATTTATTTTATTTGATAGCGACTCCCCCGCGAATGCTAGACAATGGCCAGATGTTGATATTTTTTCTAAATTACAATGTATTTTAAGTTCCAAAACGCTTTGTGATGGAGATGGGTTTCCGTTGAGCATCAATAGCCATTCACGGGGTCACCCCACTGCATTTGACACAACGTTCTCGTGATTATTGACACGACAAACAATAGACTTTTTATTAATTAAATATGTTTAGTTACCCTTAAAAAAATGAAAATACCGACTGCTTGAATTTTTAATCCAATTTGAGCTAATTTGTAAAAGTATCACAGTTCGCTAAGACCGGAAAGAAGTAGAAAAATTGCTGTCTAGTTATATTTTATAGCATAACATTCTTCTTGACTTACTTGTATGTATGTCTCTTAGATTGGGCAGAGCGCTTCAGAAAACCACACCTTGGATTTCAGGTTTGCCGACTTCTCTCGCCTCCTACACGATTATAGATATACATAATTCTCTTGCTGGATTACCTTTTTGGTCCAACCTAAAAGTATTGTAGTAGATAAAGCAATTAAGATATATATGGAAGGGCTTTAAAGTGAATTTATAATTCATTTCTCATTTTAATTGAAATATTCATTTTCTTAACTTCATACAACATCTTTATAAAATTTCATGAATAAAAAAGACGAGGCTCATATTGGAACTACATTGGAAGCAATTATTTATTAGATTGTTCTTTAAATAGTCCGTAAAATTATTTTATAGATGTAATGTTGTACCTACCACACGTCGAACCTATGACTTTTAGGTGAACTATAAAAAATTAAAACAAGTTTAAAGAACTACCTTATTAAAGTTACATACAATAAATCACGTGCGAAAACCAGGACAAATATAAACAATTGATATTTAATATTTTGTGATTTATGCGTAATATAAAATGTTCTTAAACATGGATTAAGGTGTTTCTATAGGTAAGTTGAACTTAAAAGGTTTAATAAGTGACAAGTTATAAAAGTTGATATTGGTTTGGCCGGAAGCCAACTTAAAATAATTCGGGATTCCATATTTCGGAATTGTTTTATGCATTGACTAGGATTTACTCCCTGCGTTGCTTATGAAGTTGTTTCGTATTAGAATATACTGTTTTATGAAAGTTTTGAGATCCTCGTTGTTAAGCGGTCTAATAGGCAAAATAAATTATAAATATTTTAATTATAAAAATTTAATATAATTTTAAAAAATAAACAATTTAATTTAAATATATTCGGTTTCTGGTAGGGCTGCCACTTGCAAGACGGGTGTCATAAGTAACGCAAAGGTGTGGTTGAATTTCTACAGGCTTGCCTGAAGAAGTTCAACCACACTACAGGCGGGTAGCCTGTAGCGGTAACCTGTCACCGAGAGGCCTAAATCACCTCTAAAATACAGAATCAGAAGAACGAGAGAATCCACCGCGATCATGTTCCGAAGAAAACCATCCCATCAGTAAGACATACACGGAGGTGGTTACGACTCTCATGAGTGAGGAACATCCAAGCAAGAGATACTTAATCAACATGTGAAATTAAATACAATATAAAAAATTCCTCGACATGATGATTGATGATTACAAATAAGAATATCTTGTGAATGCATGAATAGATCAAGATGCAAGTATACTTCGGTAACATTAGCTTTTAAATAAAACAAAAACCGTGTGACGTATCAAGATCGTTTAGGGTCTACGATGCACAGACAGAGACACATACGTAGACACTTCAAACGTATAACATCCCTGTTATTTCGTCGAGGGTTAATTATCCTACAGTGGTAGGTTAGTTTAAAATAAATGTCTCGTAATTTTTATTAACTTTTGTTATTTTCTAGCCATATATATAGATAAATTGCTAGACCGTGTTGTGAAGACGTAACAAACATATTTCGAGAAATAATTAATCTTAATGTTTCGCGTTCACCATTTATTAATCTAACGAAAGGTTGCCTAAATAGTACATAAATTTTTTTCTATAATTTTTATACAGTCCACTTGCTTTAGTCTTTAATAGGTCAATAGTGACCTTGTGACCTGTTCACTAAAACAGAATTAAGTTTTCAAAACCATATGCGCCTGCTCACTCAATCATATTTTGTCATTTGTCATTGTAAGATAAAGCCATATCAGCTCTCATTAATAGTAAGTACTTCAGACTTTAATTAAATAAACATTTCATTATTGATATACAAAAAATATGGCGACGAAAGAATCATAGGTACTTCAAATTCATCTGCGGAATTCATTACGATCATTGATGATAAATTAAGTTTACAAGACTCTATGTCTGCATCTACTACTATATATTTGATTCGTAAGCAAGCAAGCGCCTCGTTTTTTTGTGGGAGGGTCGTTTAGGATGAGGCAAGGCGAGGGAGGCCAGCCCCTAAAAAGTTATGTATTTTTTCTCCTCTTTTTTCCCATCGAAGTGATGAAACGACTGCCGATATTGATCCAGTCACGAGCCAGTTCAGTTGGCGTTTCGATAACGAGGAACAAAATCGCATGTGTTTTATTATCGAAGCTTAATTTATTTGTGAATGAAGTATGACACTCAAGCATCTAGCAAATTAGATTACTTAAATGTCTCGAAGAACCTGAAATACTAGGAACCTTTTATCGTCATGTACTATTTACCTATAGAACCGAAGACAATTTTAAAAACATCGACATGTTGATGATAACATTTTAGTAATCATCTCACGAATGAATCTCAGAATTTTAAAAATTAGCTTTTTACGTAACATATCGATCACGATTTAAAATGTTGCGCAATATTTTCAAGAAATTAATGAAATAAGTAAGGGGATAAATTATTATTATTATTTATCGTTTTTTTTTGCTTAGAAAATGTTCGAAATAACCATGACGTCGAATTTTTGTAATACTATTTCTTGTACAATTTTTACTGCTCAAAAGTCGCCTTCGAATAAAATTATTATTTCCTATTTCATAAAATATTATTACTTAATTATATGTTTTTAATTTAAAAGTAAACGATTTTAAACTAAATTAATATTAGTGTTTTGCTAACTGATTACTGATTACAGGTAGGTATAATAGAAATATTAGATTTTGTAATAATTATAACATCATTAATTAAAATTATTCGTTTTGTATTTTTTTTATGAAAAATCAAATAGCGATTCTATGATACGTTTTCATATATTTTGTATAAAAAGAAATGATTCATTTGCCACATAAAAGAGAAAAATAAAATGCTGCATCTTTCAGCCCAGACTAAAAATGAGGAGTGGTTTTGCTGTGTCTGTGGTGTCGAAACTACTAAACGAATGATTTCGTTCTAAAGCTCACGTAATCGAGATGGATTTTAGCTAAAATTTATGAAAATATGCATGCGTCGTCGTCGGTGTGTTCGTTCAATTGTCAATTATTTAGCTCGCGGATATACTTAGCGGAATACTCGCATTTTTTAATCGATTCACAATAATGCTATCTCCGGATATAAATGAAGATTCGCTGAACTAGCCCCTACTTCAAAATTGTAACAGATTTTTTTGAAAGCAGGTGTGTGGACTCCGGCGCACGAGGTCCATCCTTTATGTTATTATGTCCATAGGACAAGCTGTTCAGTACCCAATACCCATCATGCACATTGCGATTATACAGGGGGAACCGAAAGTTATTTGCGACAAATTTGGGAGGTAACTCTGTTTACCTGTCTGTCTATTCCGCTTTTCACGATTGAACCACTGAACCGATATTGATAAAAATTAATACAGAAATAGACTAGAGTCTGAGAAAGGATATAGGTTAGGTACCTTTTATTGCGAAAAAGGCCGGAAGGGATTAAAAAGAAAGCTACATTGTAATATAAAAAAGGCAGAAGTCGGAGCTTTTGTGTTTAACTTCTTTCTGAATATTATTATATCCTGTGAGCTTGCTTAACCCGCATAGATTTTTTTTTACTTCATTTGTTCTTTTTAAAAATAATATCACATCCCCAGGATACTAAGTATGTGTCCCCGGAGATATTTCATTTAATCAAACATCCTTTAAATCGCAAAGAAGCGGTTTCGACTTTTTCGACGACCGATTCAAAATACTTTGGGGTCACTTTTTGGGGATTAGTATGTATTGTGGAAGTGGAAAAAATTACAAAGCGCTGTTGACTGACCGAGTAGTTTTGTGTAAAATAACGGTGGGTTTAACTATGTTCGATGAGGGATAACTTACATCTTGATTTTTGCAAAGTTGATAAGAATCCGAATGAAGATATCGTTGGTTTGATGGCTCGTGAAATTGGTTCATTCAGTTGGCCCGTGGCAGATGAGAAATAGCTGTATGCAAATTGTATTATGAGAATAAATTAAAAAAGAACCAAGCCGAGAATATAAATGCTGTTAATTTGTGTCAAAGATTTTAACTATATTACAAAAATCAATCCAATTAATTAATAGTGCCTTTATTTATTTGTCAATATATATCTACCTAATAATATGAATTTTTTGTCGGTAGATTGATCTATTGAGCTAACTAATTTTATATAGATCAAGAAAAATTTGTTTGAAAGTCTGTGGTGTACAACCTCGTTTTTTGTAAATAGTTTCTATGTATTTTTTATAATAATTTTGAAATTTTTAGTTTTTACAACTTATAAAATACATTTTCTTTTGCAAATTCTTGAATAAACTAAGTAGATACTAAAATAATACCTATAAATGAATTATAAAATATCAACAATGTACAATTTTTGTTTTACTCAGGCGATAAAAATGAACCCCTCATTTCTAAAACCACATTCCGGTAATTGGCCTTTTTTACAAAAATTGTAAAACGAGGGTTTGTTGACGGAAGTATAAAGGTCAGGTGTTAAACATCGAATTATTTTTCAATATTGATAATAATGTGGAAAAAGGTTGAGACCACACGTAATGTCTTTTCCAGGTAAAACAAATTATTTGACTGGTTTTGACGTGTATTTTTACAAACATAAAAGCACTGTACAGTCGCCAAAGGAATCTCAGTTTTTTGTAATCTTGTCTAGTGGTCCGCCTAACGGATTGCTATGCGTTACCCGCATAGACTTGTTTACCTAATGTGTGTGGTGATGATACATTACATCTAAATATTCTACTAAATAAATTATTAAGTAGGAACTTGAAATGGTTTGGCTAAATGTCGATGGTGCTGATGTACTTGAAATCGTATTATTCATTAAACTAATACAATTCATTGGTTTGTTTGCTTATTGGTTGGTTCATATTTTTATTTATAAAAGCAAGTAGGTATTGAAGCGTCTCTGAATCAAAGTTTCTAATAAAATTCAAAATCTTCCTTATTCATATATAATTACATATGATCGCTTTTGAACGTCATTTTAAGATGTAATTAACAAACGCCAAATGCAACAGAATGCAATACAAAAAAACATCATAATAAGATATACCTATATTGAAGTGATGAATAGCCATTGTTAAATTAGCGCGCCTAATCATATCGTATTAAAACACTTGTAAAAAATAAAAGTGTAGGGGAGTTTTTTAAAGGGCAGTTTCAAGCTCATTCCGTTTTTTGTTGTTCGCGTGTTGCTTTTTAGTTCGAGGCGTGTAATGTCAAAAGTGCTTCCTGTATTGTGCAACGACCCTCTTTCATTTAAGGGCTCTTCGATTATTATTAAAGTATTTTTGGCGCGTGTCTTGCGGCTTTAATGGCGAGGGGATGGAATTTAACTGATTTTAAAGTTTATTAGTCAAAATATTTGTGCATTTTTATGGTCAATGTTGAATAGACAGACAATTTATTTTTAAAATACTATAAACCGACTTCACTATACACTACAAAGTAATGAAACAGAAATAGTTCTCCAAAGCAAATACTTGGTCGGTTCAAAACTGTAACAGAATCTTTAAACACTAAAGTTTATTGATTCGATGGCGCACTTGGAAGTTGGTTTAGAGTTTATTAAATTATTTCACGCTTGATCAATGTTTACAATGAATATAAATTGAAGTTATCATGTTAATATCATCTAGATAGGTAGGATACATTTTATTAGTTGCCCAATTAGTCTCGACAAAAGTTCAACGGGATCACTTCGGAATTAACTATAAAAAAGAATCGCGTAACAAAAGTAGATACAAAAACATAACCGAATTGCGAGCTGTCTCATTTCAATGCCATTGAAAATTTTGATGTGCTACAAAGTAATTAGGACACAAATGTGAGATCAATGTAAAGTTAAGTTGTATTTAAGCAATTAAATAATTGTAAAAGCCCGCCTAGACAGTACAAACATGAGTACCTTTGTCTATTAATCAACTTAAAGGATTTATTTTGCAAAAAACTCAACCCTTTTTTATTCAAAATACCGTTGCTTCCATACTTACAACAATTTTCAACGTTTTTTATGACCGGCGCGGCGGCTTCGTCTAGGTATATTTGCATATTATGGCAGAATTTGCATTTGTGCTGCACCGACAACGAAGGACTTTTTTATTGCACGTTCTTTAAAGGGTTAAGTAATAAAATGTAAATGAATATTGAACTAAAACTTATTGTTAACAAAAATTTGGCCTTTGTTAAATAATACTATTGTGTACAGGCAAAAAAGATGTAATGACATTGTTTTTTTCATTGTAATGACATTACAATGGTAATGAAATTTGAACAACGAAACACGCTATATTATTTACAACATCATTATCATCGACCTTTATTTTAGGTCCATTTCTGGTCGTATGCCTTCTCCATGCTCCTCCAGTACTCGCCACATTGGACCCCCCCCTTCCCCCGCATCCATCACGAGCTAACGTGCTTCACTAAGTCCAATGGTAGTACTAAAAATTAATTTTAAACAAAAAAATAAAATCGACCTCAAAACGCATTGAAAAGTAAAAAATAAATTTTGTATTATAAATGAACTTACTATAAATACAAGACGTAAATAGTGCTGATAAATAAAATTCATGTAAAATTTAACAAGGGCATAAAACTGTCATGTTGCTTTTTGAAACGCAGCGCCAAACCATTCAATTAATTTTTTTATTAAAGTCCAGGAATATTCATTCAAACTTTTTTTTAATATACTCGTATATAAAACGAAACTGACATTGACGCTCTGACTTTACGCTTACCTTATACACTAAAAACTAATTTAATTAATTTGATTTAATATTTTCATATTAATGAATATAAGAAGACGCAAAACTGAATCGTTTAATACTAAAAATTTAAGTAATATCGTTCATATAAATTATGTTTTCATGGTGTTTTACAGTAAGCAAGTGAAGGCACGTTGCGATTTACCGCAGGAACTCAGTTACTATATTCTCTCTATCTCTAGAAGTATTTCTTCTACCTTATTGATTTTACTATCATATATGACCATTTTAATGTTTCATAAAATGATATGTAAGTCATCGATATAAACTGATATTACATCGAGCTATAGAGATCTAAACTGGACGCGTAAACAATAACGTATGATATGTTTTTCTCTGTTGATAAGTTTTGTTCCATAACATCAAATAAATGGCTTAGATTTTCATAAAGTTTCGTTCAAAACTTTACAATATGAACCGTAATAAAATGAATTTATTATAATTAGTATAAATTTAATATAACATGGACATCTGTATTGCTAAAGCGAGCTAATTGAAGTTTTTTCAATTTTTGATTTTATTACCTTAATATCTCTAAAACTATAAGCTAAATTATCTTGATTCTTATTTTTTATTGATGAAAATTTAATATTTAATCTAAAAACATCTAATTCATTGATAAGAATCCATAAATCATAGAGTTAAATATAAACGACGTGGTCGCGCGGAATTCAGCGATTTCTCGCCCGATTGTGAAACTATTCTTTCAATATCCTGAAAACTATTGATCGTAAAAATTTAAAAAACTTCGATGAGTTACCCTATCGTTTGACAGCTCACTCATCCAAATTGGTCTACGGGTGGCGACGTACGAGCCGAACATCGGAAAAAAATACATGTCGAATTGATAACCTCCTTTTTGGTTTTTTGAAGGTCGGTTAAAAATGGGCAAAATGTCATTTCTTAAATTGTAATCCAAAATATTCTTTCACGTAACTAAAATGTAGCTGAAAATGTCTATTTAAAAAAACTACAAATTGAGACAGAAAATCATAAAAATAAACATTAACCCAAAATGCTTTTTCTTCTATTTTTATTTAAAAAGAATATTGATCATAATGCTGATTATATCGTCTGCTATATTAATTCTATTACAATTCTCTGATATGTTCTGTCATAAGAAACAACATCTGTCGAACTTCATCATTCATAAAATCAACGATTGATATATTATAAATGATAAAAGGATTAAATTGTATTTCAAAATTTCTCCCGACGGACAAAGAAATTTGACGAATCACAAAGAATTCTTTTGCGCGGTGGAATTTAGTTTTTTTAAATCAATTGCCATACATATTCGGTATTCGCATGTGTATGGGACAATGCTCAGGTACCAACGAGTTTTTGCATTTCCTTTCGTAGCTTTTTACAGTAAAAACTTTCTTTTAAATAAATAATCCGACATCTTGACATGGATTCATCTTAAAATAATAATTGCGATGAAGCCCGCTTTTTTTTCAGAGATTTTTAACATTTGTTACACATGCAGAGCTTTTCAATTTAAAACTAGTTCCAAAGGATTCAATAAAATTAAATAGGAAATCGATACAATATACATATAAATAAAGGAAATAGAAACCCAAAAATATTTGAATGGTTCCAGCAAAACACTTATTCATTAGTGTTTACGAATACTAAGAATATGTACTCGTAATGTTTTTTTTTTCAGTAGTCAAAAAATATTCTAAATTATACTCGTTAACTAAGACGTGAAAAACATACGTAATATTGTGATTAGCTTTACTGCGTTGTGACTTAAAGATTTATGTTATTTATAAAAGATTTTGTATTTTTTTACTGATTCAGTGCTTAGCGCTTAGCCGTCAGAACATGATGTATAGTTAAATTATTTGACGGATATATATAATTTATTAAACCCGACATTACGAAGGTTTTTCAGTAGTCAATGAGCGACATGTTTTAAAAAGGTTTTATTGAAATAAATAATGCCTGCCATACTTTTTTTTACCACTATGTATTTAGGATAAACAAAAAACATACAAAGACATCATTTATTTATGAGACATATTTTAAGACACTGTGTAGATCCCCAGGTACAGTAGGCATGGAGTCCGCAATAAGTTTCTAAGTTGAATGTTACGTAAATAGGTAACTTAAAAGAAAAAAAATTGCTTAAACATACCTCAAAACGTTGCAATTATTTGCAATAAATGATCAAATTATAAGTTTTGTTTTTTCTTAATCTTACATATCTGACTAAGAAAAAACTTAGGTACCTACATATTATGCAACTTAAGCTTAAATTCCAGGTCCTAGAAAACGAATTAAAATGGTTTAGTATTTATTAATTTATTATTTATTATTATTTATTGGTCTTCCTTTATAACTTGAAAGGAGCACTGATAATTTTGTAATAACCACAAAGTTATTTTGTAATATTCGTGGTCAAACGCGATTTCCTCGTATGATACATTCATCACAAGTAGAGGGAGAGTAATGGAAGGGAGGTATCTCATAAATTTGGCGCCTCATTTGAATTTCCAATCTGGCCATGCATTAACATTCGGACGAGGGCCCTGTATTGAGGTCGCGCTATCTACAAAAAATATACAATATTTAATTGGTATCCTATGTACCTATAGCAAATGGAATTATACCATTTCTACTGAATAATGTTTACTAGGCAAGGCAACATTATTCGTGCATCGCATAGTTTTTATATTTATGTTACACGAATATCTGTTGTGAGCTAATTTAATAAATTAAATTAATTTATAAAAAATAGTTTTCTTTTGAAGGCTGATCTGATATCAATAAGTTAATCAAGTAGGTATATTTGATTAACTTCTCATTATATTCAGACGAACTTCATTAACCATTGCTTTATTAAATGTTATCAAATTTAAAATTTTATTTATTTAAATTTTTTACAATGTGTAGGTAGTTTGACAAAGGTGTCGATGATAGCTGCAAGTTAAAAACTGTTGCGCAGCTACCCTTGCCCAAATGATATACAGTGGTTCATTGGACATTGTTTCAGACTATAGGAATTTTATTTTATATGTTGAAAAAAATAAATGTATGCTTATATGGCTATTAATCAAGTCATAGCCAAGACTGCTACTTAGACATAAAATAATGTATAAATAAAAATATTAGCCAAATCCAATTGAATCAAAATTAAATAAGAACGAGTTGAAACAATTGAAATCATCAAAGCAATGTAAGTGTGTATTATGTGCATAAGTGGTTAGGTGTTATAGTTGTGTAGGTATATGTGAGTTGTGGGTAATTTGGTATTTTTTTCAATCTAACAGCAATCGTTCCGTGTCATCATAGAACAAGGACTGCAGCCATAACCATACGATCATTTTCATTTTAAAAATCTTGCTTGTGAAGGAGAAAATGTAGAGCTTAAACTTAACCGAATCGACTTAGTCTTGATAATGAATATACTAAGTAACTGATGTATGTATTGTTTATAAGTAACAAATAGTTGTACAAAAAAGCTACATTACGCTACTTTTTGTGACGCTTAAAATTCTGCACCTGCCCATAGCGCTGATCCTTCACACAGCCTCGTAAAAAAATCAATAGAAATTAAAAAAAACCAAACGCGAAACACGTGTCACCAAATAATGCATGTGGCTGATCATAGATTAAGCAAGTGTCGACTTTTAAGCTTCCTAGAAGAGCAAATTTTGTCTGTGGCCTCCATTTATTTACGGGATTAAACTTTTGTACATTTTAGACATTTTGTTGATCTGAAGATTTATCTATCTTTTAGCCGATGCAAATTATTTAAATAAAAAATAGGTCCTTGAGTTAAAAACTTGCTGACCATATTTGTATAATATTATGGCTTCTTTAATAACTTTTCGTCATTGTGCTTTTGTATGGTACCTATGTACCTTTTTGGAATGGTACGTTTTAAGAAAATAAACAGACATTGTCACACGTTTTACGTTTTAAATATTCACTTATTTATATAGATACCGACTGGTGAGTGGACGAAGGCGGGTTCATTTTTCTGCCAACTCGTTAGTATGCAACGTGTTAATACAGCCAGTAGTTTGGGTACGCACGCTAACGGTTACATAGGTTTTTATAAATAGATTGATTAACAATTAATATTACTAATATAATTTAAAATTTCCATGTAAAAACATTTGTAATGTATTATTAGTGTATTTCTTATATCCAAGGTCTTACCTTAATATTGATAGAGAAATTCCATTCCTAAAAGAAGTTTATATTCTGAAATATGTAGTATTTATTTTGGTTAGGTTGTCACTGGTGTATACTTTCGAGTATTGCTATTTGACTTTTAATCGTGGCTTAGTTATCCAGCTGCCAGTATCTTAGGCCTCTTCAATCATCGTATCACGTAACCGCTTCACAAAAAGTCCGTACACTATGAGTGGTCATCGAGCAGCTGTCATCGGAGAAAAAGTCGTTCTTTTGATGAAAAAATTCGTGCATTTGAGGTCGAAGCGTGCCGCCTCCGATCCGCCTCTGAGCGTTTTGCAATTTAGTTTTTTATTTTGAAAACGGGAGCGTGGTCAACGAAGCATATGCTTTTGTTGTAGAAATTAGAATTGCACAGGTCTACCGCTTTTAACGTGCGTTTAACGAAAGCCTTTGTTAATTATTGTTACAAGAGTATGGAAAGAAAAACCTTTACCTACTGTATTGTTATAGAGATGGATTAGGAAAAGGAGGAACTTTCAGACACATTTCTTTTCTTTTCAGGCAAGTGGGTAAAAACAATTATTTGTTTCCTCAATATTCGACCCTAGAACCTCCGGCGCAACACGCAGACGATGAACCATTTGGCGGCGCGGACAAGGCGGCTTATTATAGCAATGAAATATTTCCATTATTATAAGAATATAAGGCAGCGAATGAGTTAAATTGATTTTTATTTAATTATTGACGATTTTTAGTAGGTACGTTGTTTCATTAGTAAGCTGTAAAGGTTAATTCAAGTTAATTCAAAGAATGGCCAAAAGATTCCTTAAATTCTTTGGATCACAAAAAGTTTTTTAAAGAATTGATTGATTGTCTCTTTTTAAAACCAGTTATATTGTGGGCGTGTGTGAAAAATCGTAAATTAGTGATCATTTGTGTTGCAATATTAGGTTTTGGCGCCGCCTTTTCATAAATAATTTATGAATCTTTATACGAAGGTGTTATTAAATTTTTATAATGATTCTTGAGATTAGTCGCTTGTGATCCGTACTAGTAGATACAGACATCAGCTTTCAAACAAAAAAAAACTCATCATATTGAGTACATTCACTGAGGACACCGTATCATAGACCCTCCGTTATGAATCGGGAGTTATAAACAGTATATTATGTTTAATAGATGAATCTAGCTACTTTATTAAGACGAAAATTTTTTTGCTCATCATGCCGAAATAAGTATAATATCATCAAAAACGTTTATTGATTTACGTAGGCTGAATAGAAACGTTTATAATATAGCACCAACTCAACAACAATAAGTGAAAAAAGGCGCTAGAAATTAACGAACCGTTCATAATAGGAAGTAATAAATATTTAAAAGTTTTGAAAATTATAAAAAAGTAAACATTATATTTTAAAAATGAAAATTTTGGCTATAAAATATTTTTTTTAATTACCTAAACGTCTCAATTAGAATGTTAATGAAACAATAAAAGTTAACACAGTATTTTAAGTAAATAAATTTACACATTTTATTAATCGCTTAATTGTTGAATTATTTAAATAAGGGCCGTCTCAGTGTCATAAATATTCAACGTTTGGGAGTTATTTTAAAAATACCTCATTTTTAAACAATTACAGTTTTTTTGGGTAATAAAGAAAAAGTGGAGTAGTTGGACTTTTACTGCATTACGCTGCATTGATTCTTTCGTGCCTCCCCAACCGAAGCTTTTGGTTTCTCGGGGTTCTCCAGGACCATTACCCAACCATTCCAGGGAAGTACTTTTTTTAAAGCGGCGGCAATTTACTATTGAAACTATATTAATGATATTTACAAAAGTTTTTATATGTATAAAAAATTTGTACATAAATATATTCACAAATATGTATACAAAAGGCTCATCAAAGCCGTTGGGGTTGGGTCATGAAACCCAAAATACTGACAGCATTGTCGCTTTATATTACTATATACTAAATCAGTCTACACTCTAAAAATGCCGCGCAAAATAGATTATATATATAAATCTAAAAATAAATACTATCATTAGTTAGTATTATCGAAGAGAAAAGCTGTTCTCGCACAGCAGAAATTGTCTCTTTGAATTCATAATCTGATTTCAGCATGTGTCCATATCAAATGTATGGGAATATGAGTGTTCTTAAATCATTCTTACACATCGATCTGGGAAATTCATAATCTGAAAAATCTGAATCTGTGTGGAGCATAGTGACGTTGGTTGCAATTCTGGGCTTTCTGAATTAAGAATCTGGATTCAGAGAGACAATCAAGCTGTGTGAGACCAGCCTTACATTTCGACTTACGTCATATCAAGGTAACAAGGTTAAGGTGTCAATATGTTTTTGAATAAAAAAATTAAAACGACAATCTGAATACAATGGTTTTCTTCATTATTCATTTCATTACGCCATAACATAATAAATAAGTCACTGATTGTATAATGACTAGCAAAGGTCTACTAAAAATATTTAGTCATAAGATGTTATAAGTTTGTCGTGTCTGCGTGTCTGTCTGTGGCTTTGTAGCTCTTAAATGAATGTACAGATCGAATTTTTTGGTTGAAATTTTTGAATTAAATTACAAATAAATATTTTTATTTGTTAAAATTTCGGGGCCTTTTAAATTGTTTTTAATTTCACTTCTCGTCTATTGAAATATATTACATATTTTATTTATCAACTTTGCTAGACTTTTCAATTCCTCACGACTCACACATGCATATTACATATTTGATCTACGCGAGTAAAAAATAGAAATAAGTAGGTAGTTTTTAATAAATCACGCCGGTAAACTGGTGAAAAGTGTAAGCTGATTGCCGTCTAATTAATTCATTAAAAATAATGCAGATAGAGCCCTTTTTCAAATGAAATAAATATTTTAATAGCCTTCTATAATATTAATGACAATTCGTCATTTTCACATTACTTAGTGGTGACTATTAGCTTAAATTATGAGACATTATGCCGGAAGATTAGAGAATTTAAATATTTACATTAATTAGTATAAAGTTTATTTATTAAAACTTTACATTTTATATTAGAACTCCATATCCTTAATAAAATGCGAAAGAAGGTTTGCAAAGACTATAAATGTACCGTAACGCAAAATGAGAGGTATTATAAGTTAAACGTATCTTCTAAACGAATGTAGGTACCTACCGATTCGATACGACTTCGGTTGAAAGCTGACTAGATGGATCTTAACAATTTAAAAGATCTGTTTCATAATTTATGAGATACTTACTTGTTATCATGTCGCGAGGTTTTTGAATTATTGAATTCAATTTCATTTGTAAGGAGGAAGTTATGGGTACTACATACTCGAGAAGAAATAATTAAATACATTATCACTAGATACCTTGGACAAGCGAGTGGCTAAGTCGATGATTTGACAAACCGTGATACGTCAGCGTCAGGAAGTTTTTAGAGGAGGCCTTTGTCGAAGGACAAGCTGTATCGGATAAACTGGTTGTCGATTAATTAATTTATTATATAATTAAATATTTAGTTTAAAATATTACTGTTTATACTTTACAGAAATTAAGGCTTACTTTTTATTTTATTTATATTTAATACGTCAGCATAAACTTACAGAACTATAGGTACGTAATTCAAAAATAAGTATTTTCTATCGAATGCAAAGATCCAAAAATGAAGTTAAAAACCTTAAATATAGAAACAGCAGCTTCTGATATCATGTTTTATGTTGTTAACGTTTAATGGGTTTCATATACATTCTCATAATAAATAATAATAGCACTGAACAACAAAACATTTTAACAGCCGATGATTCGAAATACGAGTCGAATGATAAATTAAACCATTCGACTATCCAATACTGAGAGAATTTTTAAATATTGGAAAGTATACAGGACTCCATACAAGTAATCGATAATTTTATTAATAGTGTCAACATAATATTAAAACTAATATTGTGAACACGTCATCGCTAGTAAGCGTCACACGGGAATGAAAGAACACTTAAAATTGTTTGAATAATCTTGTGAATGTAGGTACAAAATAGTATTCAGACTGATTCACCACACCGCGCCGGCTAGAATCGAACTTATCAATTATAAATAATATAATATATGCCAAAGTACACGACCATCTTTCGTCCTGTGGCTCTATAAATCTTGAAATTTCGTTTTAAAAGTAATAATTCAACTCACTGTGTCTAGTTCTGACCATGACAGTTAACTCTTGCTCTAACAATGCTGTTATTTTTTTAAATATTCTCAGTACGTTCGAGACTTCGGAAAACGATAAGTGAGTCCTCATGAATATTCATCAACAGTTTTTACCCGTAACGGTGACATACAATTTTTATTGTTCTCAAAAAAATAGAGTCCATAACAATATATATTGAGACAAAGGATTTTATTTTTAGAAAAGCTGTTTCGCTACCGTCTTCTTCTCAAAAGTAGGTCTTAATCCGTTTGGTTTGTATATTTGTAGTAAGCGAAAATGTTTTTCTACTATGTATATGCATTTAATTTATGGTTCTAGCCGTGTTTAACTGGGTTAAATGACATGTTCATAATTTTTACTATTTAATTTAAATGACTATATTTTAAATCATTGTTTTGAGAAAACTTCAGAATGAAATAAAACTATAAAATGAAATCGGCATTTTTATTGTTACCAGCACACAACATATTTCTACAAAATACAAAAGGTTACATTGGCTTCCGTGAAAGAAAATTTGAAAATGCTTTCGTCAAAAAAGTTATAGATTAAACAATTTACAGCAAACGTACACTAAGCAATAAATAAATAAAATAAATTTCTTCTGTAAATAGTTACACTCTGATAACTTACTCGTAACGTTAAAATACAATTTCAAACCCACTTTTGGCCATTACTCTAACCTTATTATAATAGGTAAATCACCGTACATGTTAAGGAAGTCACGCGAAGTGACTACAATTTGTACTTATCAAGAGACACAGTCTTCGTAAACGTTGGTCACTTTCACCTAATTAATATTATTATCTAGTGTCCGACCAATGCGTCAGCTTAAGCCTTCGATTTCATTCACATTTAGGCTTTAGCCCACAATCATCCTTTGACGATACCTTTGGCTTTGCCGAAGCTTCCCAGCGATCAGCAGCCGCCATTATTAAAGGAACTGGGAAGCAAGAACTTCATTACAAAAATCTGTTAATTTTTTTGTATGGGAAAGACATTCACGCTCAAGCGCTTATTACAGTCGTTTTTTGGTGTAAAACTATAAAGTGACATCAAAGTTCAATAAACATATTCCTGGGCTCGTACTGACTTCTGGGAGATGCACCGTAAAATAATGTCTTCCCTTTTAAGCAGCATTATCATGGCACAGTATATTCTTGGGGCTAGACGGGACTGTTCTGATTGTATGGTAGCTTGCGCGCACGCTCGTCGATATCACCAGACAGGTGTACGCAGAAGCTGGCTCATCTTTTTTGTTTATTTTATGATTTTTTTTTCGTTTCAAACTAAAAAGTAGTAAATAATTTATAAGGCAAATATTTACAAAAAAGCATGCCTTTGGGTTTCATATTTGTTGGGTTACGAACCTTACGCACCTTAAAAACTCTACTCGAGCTTGACCTATTCTGTTACAGACGGGATGATTCAATCAGGGCATCTCCTCATAATATGTACAAAGTTTTTATTTTCAATTTCCCTTTAAATGATTTATGATTGAAAAAAATCTTACAGCTTTTTAAACCTCGGCGATGGAGGTTATGGTGGTTGGGCTTCAGTCGGACACTATTAATATCCAATTATGCATTAACACGTGGTTAAATGAAAAGTATATACATACATATTCCAAAGTTTACATTTTTGTGGCAAATTCTTTATTATATCTACCTACTTACAATCTAGTCCAATCCAAACTAACTATTATCCGGTCAAATTAGACCAATTTTTTTTACTCGGGGTCAAAGGTCACAAAAGCGGGGTTTTTTCACGATTTTCAAGAAAACATAAGTTTTATCATAAAATAGATTTGACAAAAATTATAGATCAGATATAAAAAATGTACACTTACTTTTTTTCCTAAGTTTCACCGTTTTTTTTGAGATATAAGGATCAAAGAGTTGAAAGAATTGTAATCGTCATTATATCCTTTCCACGCCACCTTTGAGGTAGTGTACCTTAGCGTGTTTTTTTTAATGTGGTTTCCCTGGTAGGCCTATTCTACGGATATGTTGTGATTCTGTTTAATTTGAAACAATTGAATTATTAAAACTATTGACAAGGGTTGAAAAAAAAAATAAGAAAATTTATCCATATGAAGGGAAAAGAGAACTATGAAAATTCTCTAATACTTCTGTTGCCTCTTTTCTTTGTTCTTCTTCATCCTGGGTGCAAGTACCTAAACTGCCCCAATTGTTATTTACACATCGTAAATAACAATTTTTAATTGTTGATTAATCATATTCTGAACTGAAATTTTTTAGACAATCTATTTGCAATACTACATGTATTTATTGACATATTTAATGGGATATAGAAAAAATTAAAAAAAAAAAAAAAAATTCGTTTCATGAATTATGATATTTTCTATCATAATTCATGAAACGTAACGTTACAGCTTCAGTGATGTTATATACATGGTGTACATATATACATAAAGTCAAAGTCAAAATATCTTTATTCATTGAAATAATATTTGATCATTTGTAAAATTTTTTTTATAATATTTGTTTTTATTAAGAGTTAGAACAGGTTCATTCCCAAGCTTTTAAATCATCTAAGTAATCCGTTACTTTATAGTATGCTTTTTTATAAAGTTTTCTTTTAATTATGTTTTTAAATTTATTCATTCAGAAATTAAGCATATCACTTGAGACTTACTAACTTTATGGAGCCTACTAGTGGCAACAGTGAGTTTATCTTTATTCCTAGTATTAAATTCCTGACTATCACTGTTTTTCTTAAACAAGTTAATATTTTTGTGTACATATATCAGATTTTCATAAATATATTGACATATGACTGTCATTATATCTATTATATTATACATATGACGATTATGGTTATATGGTGATACATATGACAATTACAACTCTTTCAACTCTTTGAATGGCTATATCTCAAAAACGGTGGCTCTTAGGAAAAAAGTAAGTAAACATTTTTTATAGATAACGTGATAATTATTTTATGATAACACTTACTGTTTTCTTGAAAAAACCGTTTTTGTGCCCCGGGGTAAATTTTTTTCCAGGTGAGAACTTTTTAGAAATAATTTACTATGGTGTTTTGAACTATTCTACCAATTTTCAGCTGGGTGCGAATTATTGTACCCTCGAATGTCTAAATTGACCGGAGTATAGGAAATCTACAATTTGTCTTTGGTTACATATTATAGATTAGCATAATTTTAATGTCGTATTCTATGTATAGGACTATTTGAAAACGTAAAAGCTGACGTACGCAGTGACTAGGAAGGGGAGCACATTGAGCCGAGCTAGGCATGTTGAGCTCGGCCGAGATGAATGAAAAACGCCACGCGATCGGGGCTTCTCTCACCACACTTGTTACACATAAAGGGATCATTGTAACCGTGGAATCCCATGTGTATTGTGTGCATAGTGAGATCACCAAAGCTTATGTCACAATACTGGCAGGTATACGCATTGGGGGCCGATGAGGACGGAACCTCGTTCGACGTTTCAGATTCTGCATCCGACGCTTCGACTTCCAAGTTGTTATCTTCATGCTGCAGTCTTAAAGCTGCCGGTTGTAACTTAAACGCGCGGCCCTTCCGCCGATTCTTCATGGCCGTGGTCGGCGTTAGAGGAGTGGGCCGCTCTGCCGGCGCAGGCGACCCCATTTCACACGTTTTTGCGTTGGTGAGATCGAGAGCATCGTTGCCTTCAGCTTGACTGTTCGTATGAGACGTCTGAGGAGAACTGACTGGAGATTTTACAGGTGGAGGAGTCAGATTTGTTTCGGACGGGTGTTCAGAATACGACAAACGTTGTTGTAGGATCGACTGTGGCGAAATACATTGTCTTTTCTCTATAGGTTCGGGCAAATTTGGTGAGTTTCCTTGTTCGTAATTGTTATTCGGTGGGAACAAAAACGAAGGAGGTAGAAGTTGGGGAAGGTAAGGTAGATTGACGGGAAAATGGTTGCCGAACAGGGAATGCGTCGGTGGCGGAGGCTGATTGTTACTGCAGGGCTGTTGCTCGAACATTTTACTCAATGGCTTCTGTTTCGGACCGCGGCGTGTACCGTACACATCGATTATCGGGAGTGGGTTGGGTGTCCCGTCTATATTTAGCACCATAGCTGGGTTGTGTTTATATTTCCGTAAATGAAGTTTAAGAGAGTGACAATATTTGGTGGCGTAATTGCAATCGGCACAACGGTATTGGTATACATTCGAGTGAGATTTCAAATGTGAATTGAGCATAGATTTGTTCACACATGAATACGAACATTGGGAACATTGGAAAGGCTTCGAACCTATGTGATTTCTCATATGATATTCCAAATGATGCTTGTATTCAGTGACGAAAGGACATTTCCTGCAAGTGAGCATTTTCTCAGGCTTTATGTGTTCTTTACTATGCTCCCAGAAGCTGAGCTTTGTCACTGCGACGAATTCACATTGCTTACACTTAAATGTTTTTACTTTACCGTGAGAGTTAACTGCGGGAACTCGAAGGCCAGGTTCATCGTCGAAGTCGTCTTCGAATCCTGATCCCTCCCGACCTTCCTCTTCATTTTTGTTATGGTTCATGCCGTCAAAGCCGGAATCTTGGAATCGGTCGTATGCTTTTCTTTCGTGGTCCCTCTCGGGCGAGGAAGGGGTTCTCGGGGGTGATTTTGGCGGAGTAGCGTCTGCACACGATATTGGGGTGGACACGTGGACGGGGGGTGCTATAACTCTGGGTGAATATGGCGCTTGGTAGCCCGGGGAAGGCGCGCGTTCGTCTGGAGCTCGCGTCTCGAAATCGGGAGGCGTGAGTAAGCTATAAGGTAGGCCATTACGATAAGCTTCTAAATGCATACCGAGGTTAGCTTTTGCTTTCAGTGTCATGCTGTCATAGAATGATGCGGGTTCGCCTACACTGCCGACACTTCTCGGAGAGTGGCCATTGGAATCTTTACTTGATGATGAAGGCGATGCGCTATGAAAGCCCTCCGAGTAGAAGCCGCTTGTTTGGTCTTTAGCGAAGCTTTTATCGTCCATCGGTTCAGTTTTCTAAAACAAAAATACAATTTTCAATTACCCACACATAAATATTAAAATGCCATAAGTAAAATAATTATTTATTGCCTACAATTTTTTAAATTAAAACTTGAAAATACAAATTTGTTGCGCGTTATTTTAGTTTGAATTATAAATAAGCCCTATTATTATAAATGCAAAAGTAACTGTATTTCTGATACGCTTACATGCCTAAACCACTGAACCGATTGTGATGAAATAAAGCCTAAGGTAACCACCGAGTTATTTGTGATGTACTGTCACTTATCTAATACGTAATTTAATAATGCGGGTCACTTGAAAACTAATTAATTAAGTATTTAAAAACTGTTCATTTGATTTCAACGACATCGGCTCCCTTTCAAGATATTAATTACTTGTTGTTAATTGATAAATAATCATAAAACAATATAGTACATATTTTGTTGATTGATTTTTAACAACCTATAATGATGTATATTTTCAAAAAACTCTGGTTTAAAATATATTAATTAATGTAACTCGTGGCCCGCCTTTGCTTTTGTAAGATCATTTTACACTATTTGCGTCTCTTGTTTGGATACTTATAGTGTGTCTAAACAAGACATTATTAAGTGACAAGATATGGGGCCGAAGCACCTTCTTTACGCGTCAAACGTGCTTTTATTTAACAATTAATACGCAATTCATTCATAGTTCACTGTTTATGTTTTGCGTGTGTACTTATTGATTGTTGTTTTCCTGTGGAGTTTAACCTGGATCTGTTCACTTCTGTTACACTGCTAGTATTTGATAAAAAAAAGATCTAAAAAGTAAAATGGTGCTTACAATCTTCGGAGGCTGATGTAGCATATTGCCCCATGCCCCAGAGGTGTGCGCATGCGATGCTGGCGGCATGCCAGCGGGGGAAGCGCAACTTAGCATTCCTGACATATTACAAACAGTTAAGTCTTCTTCTTGGTCTTCTTGAATCAAATGAATTGTTCAGTCACACATTTAAAGAAAACAGTTTCACGGGGGAAACGTCGAAACGGAAAAATTCGTTTTACTGTATTAAATGTATCCGGTGAAAATGCTTTCTTTGAATGTACAATAACTCATTAATTACTTATACTTAGACTAGATATTAAACCAATTTTCTTTTATCCCATTTATATGGCTAGTTGGTAATAACATACAAGTAGTACTTATATGAGATGCTAAGATTATAAATCTTATTGTTTGTTTAGTTGAACGCGGTTATCTCAGAAACTAATCCAATTGAAAAATTATTTTGTGTCGGAGTCAATTTATCGAGAAAGGCTATATAATATATATCTAGAACCGCAGGGCACAGCTAGTGCATCATATTAGGTATACCTACGTACCTACCTAATGCAATCGTGAAGCTTAGATGATTTTGACCTTAATTGCAGTACTGCAATTGCTCGATTGACATGCTCACTACAAATCTGAATACCTACCTAATATTGTACCAACACTGATATGGATAATATAAGTAAATATATTGGAAAAGGCACAACAAATCAAATTAGTATAGAAATCATTCAATCACACAAAAGCTATCCATATTTTGTTTAAAAATGCAATAACAAACGTAAGAAAACGGGTCGCTGCGCTAAGTAAAAAAATATTTGGAAGGTTATATTATGCTTAGTCGTATGTATTTAAAGTAGGTGAAATTGTGTAACAGTATCTAATAATATTAGGTAATAAACTATTTGGCAGACATTGCAAAATGTAGTACATTTTTTTAAAAAATCACGTTTTTTACTCATATAATCTACAAAATTAATCTATTATCATAACATTAAGACGAATAGAGGATAAAATTAAAAAATGTAACAATCCCTTACCTCTCCTTTAATGTTCAGGAACATAAAAAACACACAGGTTGTTATCATATATAAACTAACTTCACTTAAAACACTACGGTGTAAAATGTGTATCTTTTTAAACGATCCGCGTATTTGGTATACGTGCGATCCGAACAACTTCTGACAATGAACTGAAAAAATCTGTCAATTTTTATGCCCCAAGCATCGATAAGAATTTTACATAGCCGGCGACGAGTTTTGTAGTGCGAGAGTAACGAAGCGATACGCTCGTCCTGTTCTCACCCCCACAGCCTATTTTTACCGAACCAATACGAACAAAGCTTCTGTGGGTGGGGATCGAGTTATTAAGTTATTGTTTATGTGATATTAATAATAAAAAAAGAAAGACGGGGTGAGCCGTTATTGTTATAATTCTAGATGTTTTGTGTTATTGCCTATAAAAGGGAACGCAGGCAAATGAGATTGTTTTCCAGTTTCCTATTGTTAATACGATAATGTGATTTTTATGTATGTTTATAAGTATTAGTTTGATGTCGCTTTTACTTTTACGATTGTTGGAAATTATCGTAAACAATTATTGTTTATATTAACAGATGCAAGAAGGGCCATTGTCTTGGTAAAATTAAGGATTAGCACTTAAAGACAATGTTTTATCAACACATAAAACTTTTATGTGTTGATCAGTGTGATTGATTACTTCAATAGAAACTTTTTTATAATAAATAACTTATCTATTTTTTTTAATGTAAAAATGGGTAGATATATTGGCTTCATATAAATATAATGTAAGTAGGTACTTTTTTCCCCTAATATTGCGTCGAGCTTTTTACGTAAATAAAAAACGATATTTATAAAAAGCTTTGAAAAGGGCAGGAGCTGCGGAGGGGCGTCGAGCTTTTTATTAAGACACCGATCGGCCAATGGCGTCATTGCATTTTAAAAAGGAATTCAGTCTACATAGCTACTTTAAACACTTATTTAGGCTGGCCTCACACATCCGGAATCATCAAATTAATTCAGATTCTTAATTAAAATTCCATAGAATGACAAGAAATTCATAATCTTAAAAATTCAGAATGTTTGTGGAGCATAGTGACATTGTATGGAATTCTGGGCTTTCTGAAAATAATCTGAATTCAGAGAGATATTCCGGCTGTGTGCGGCGACCCTTGTTCTATGCTTTACCTGAAAATATATAAAACAACGTCAGGAAAAATAAAGCAATCTTTAGCAAAGAATTGCCTTTGTTGGTCCGTTCCGTTGGTCATGACTAATTAATTATGTGTTTAGCGCGGAAGAGTCAGATCGTTTAAAAGTTAAGCAATCGATTAGATCGAGTGATGTAAAGATGTGTCTGTTCCATTCTCTCCTTTCTATAAGAGGAATAAACTATTTCAGATGATACTAATAGGTACAACTACACAAGCTCTTGTAAATATTTATGGCTATTATGACATAATACCAAAATAAGTAATTATACTTAATATAATATTATTTCCCTCAAGAATGATTGCCTACTCTAAAATAATTATATTGACTAGAAGCGACAATTGTCATAATACCTACACATAATAACAGCTCATTTAACTTGTTAGAAATATTAATATTTATAAAGCAGTCGCTTGACAAACAACAAAATATTATAACCTTATTAAAAAAAGTATGATTTGCGTAATTGTTATTTTCTGTTTAAAATTCAACTAGGAATAATAGTCGAATGGCCTTCACAAATCAATATATTATATGTTGTGTACGTTTATTGTTTTAAACATGAACATTTTCACACGGAATTTTGAAATACATGTACTATTTTTTACTTCAGTTTAAAGTGTTCAAAATTAATATATGTATATATATATATATATATATATATATGTATTTATATATATCACGATCAATCAATCAGATCAATTATATCAGTAATAAAAATCGTTGCAGTTTTTATCACAAACAAATAACTACGTTTGCATTAAAAAGCTGAGATTAAGATTATTTATAACAAAGGCCACTCTCTTATGTTTCATAGTCTTTGGTTATAGGTATGTATTGGATTCAAATTCCGAAAGTGTACGTTAAGAATAACCGGCGATTAGTATTTATTATTGAAGTTTTCGTTCGGTTTTTTAATATCGGAAAGCTGTCAATCCTATTGTGGCCAAGTCAGTTTATTACGCATAAACTAACTTCGGGCGCTCTAAGATTTTCCATAAAAAACATAAGGCAGACGCTATTTAATGTACTTCACTACAATAGAGAATGTTCACATATTTTGATTTTTAGACCACCCTATTCTCTATTGAAAATGGAAAAATCGTGTGAAAAAGACTATTTGATCCGTCTTTTTGTTCCCGAGATACAGGATTCTAAAAGTAGGATGACGTGACGTCATTTACAACAACTCGCGCAGTCTGTCACGTCGCTGCTCGAGAAGAGAGACAGAGAGAGAGAGAGTGTTGTACTGTGTACAAGTTTCATTGCTCAAAACTAAGTTTTCTAAAAAAATAATAATTAGAATAAATTATAAAAAACATTTATTTATATGTTAATTTTAGCATTTTTTTCTGTTTCGTATAGCATAGCATAGTATTACGTAAAGCATACATACAATATCCGACTTTTTTTATTTGAATTTTTTTTTCAGTGATTGTTTAGTTTTGATATATATATTAATACCATTATGTCGAATATAATATTAAAAACATCATGAAACTTCTCCATTAAAATGAAGATGAATGAAATGTTATTCTAAATTAATTTAACCTTTTTCTGTTATAACCTATCTTTATACCTAATTTATTTCATAATTATCATATATATAAGGTTTGGTTTAATGTTAAGCCTCGATGAGCGTCAGAAAGAACGTACCCATATCGTACACTAGGCAAGCGAAGTCTGCAAGCAATCGGTTTATCTATAAAAAATTAAATAACTATTAATGAGGAATGCTAATGGGTTTTCTCATATATCATATACCTACTGTCTATTAATTATGTAATCGAACATATCATAATTTAAAAAGTAGGTCATCTTTTAAAAACATATAAATGATTTATATTATATAACCAGTGAATTGAAAATGTTTCGGAGTCAAATTTTCACTAAGAAGTTCATAACTACATCGGTTTTAAAAAATAAAAATTTAAAGGTTTAATTAACTATTTTTAATATTATTTTATAAGTAGCAAATATGTTTTATAGAAATGCAATTAAAAGGTTCCAACGTCCGGCCCAATCGATGTAAGTCGAAAATTCTCATTTTCCGGTCAGCGCTCCTGTGGGCGGGCGGCCGAGCTTGGACAGAAATATGCGCGGGCGAGTGCCCTTATCGCCACGAGTAAAAAGTAATGCGTTCAGCCTTTATGGCAGTTGCGAGACACGCTCTTTATTACCAAGGGCTGAGCGAAAACCAAGGGACATACCGGGATTTCATATATCTATATACATATTATATATATATAAAACAAAGTCGGGTTATTTACACCATTTATAACTCAAGAATTACGTTTTAAGTGACACGTTATTATTCGGACTTCTGAAGCGATACAAAGTTCGCATGGCTCACTAGTGAGATATATTCCTTAAAAACTTTGTTATAAACCACGTTTAAGTACTAAAAGTATACTCAATTTAAAAACTAGCTGACCTCAATAAAAATTAGGGAGCGAAAAGGAAGTTTACCAAAACAAAAAGTAGTTATTTTGTAAATCAGTCGACTACTATATAAAAATAATAATAAAATGTAGGGTTTATACTTGTTACGTCATATTAATAATTGGTTTATTACGAGGTTATAATGTTAATTATTCATTTGCTAAGATTTTCTTTGAGTTGTTACATTCAGATACTATCTAATAATTATTGTTAATCGAAATTAAAATTTTGCCAACTTTCTAATAATGATTTGAAGTTTTTTTTTATAAAACTGGCAAAATAGTAGCTCATTTAAAATTAGCGAACTCGCGCGACCTACAAAGCCGGTTGGGCGCGGACGTGGGTGCGATGTCGGCTTTTTAAAGAGAGGTACGTAGTCATCCAAAGAGTGGTTTGTTTATATAATGATTATTACTGCGATTGACATATGCTTTTGCAAAATTAAAAATCTAATAGGTACTATTATCTGAGCTTGGTACGGTAGGTAATATCCTTTTGTCTCCTGAATAAGCCACTGAATAAGCAAATAAGATGAAGCTGCGTGTATCGCGGCCTTTACTCTTATTCCCCTCGCATAAAAAATGATTGTACCTTCAAATCTATCCCGGGCGAGGGCCTTCCCCCTCCCAACGTCCACCCTCATATGAATGAGCCGACATGAGGATGAAATTACTTCCACTATCACAAAAATGGAGGCTGTTTATACATTTTATTAGGAAGAATCTTCAAGTCACCTTACGGAGTGCTTGATTTAAGAAAGTACAATCTATTCTGTGGATAATAGGTATACCTACAGTTTTGTGTTAACATCTACTATATGTAGGCCTGTTTAGAAGGTGTAATTCAAGTTATGCGGCATAACAGAAATTGTACCGCTAGGCATCCGCTAGGGATATAATTGATGCCCTGTTTATTTATGTGATATGTACTTGGGACCCTAGACAAGACCGTCACGCTTATTTCTCGACACCCACTAAAGCTGGAGAATGGAAATAATACAGCTCGAAAACGACACCAAATTTCCTGTACCGTGAGATGGAAAATGTGTAGTATAAGACAAAGGTTTGTTTGGAAAGTGCCGTCAGCTCGCTCAATGCCTTCTGGAGGGTTTAAAGTGCTTTCGAAGGAAAACTAACTCTAACAAAGTAAAAGGAAACAACGATGATGAAGTTGTAAAATAATATTGTTTTATTTTTTGCACAGCTAAGTAATCGGGGCGAGAACAATGGCAAAAATATCCAAGCAGTCACATAGCATTCTCTTATGTAGCCGCTGTATTCAAAACTAATAATATTAATATTATCTGTAATTTTAAAAATTCACGCACCAACGTAAAAATTATGTAACAGTTGGCCTTAAAAGAATAACTAGTTAGTTGTCGGTAGAACTTCTTTGTAGAACCTACTGTCCAAACCGGTGGTAACTGTAAATAAATAAAAAAATGACGTTTCAAAAGTGCTTCGTAAAAGCTCGACTTTGAATATTATTAGAATGACTGCCCGCTGGCGATGTATCTCTGTTTGCTTTCATACAGTATCTACTTATTGGCAAAACTGAAGCTGGTTCGTCTGACAATCACCTGTTTAAATACCAAATAGTAACTCTTTAACATTCTGCTTAGAATACACGTAAAAAATAAATAATATTTAACGACATGTAAAGAAACGTTATGAAAAAAAATAAATTACGAACAATGAATTCTCATCACTTGACTAAATATGTTTGTAGAAGTATTTAATCTTTTCATTATTTTAAAGCAAATAATGGAAATTTTTCGATTATATAAAAAATTATATTACCAAGGCCTTCATATTTAACTGCGTAATATGTAACGAAGTGACACTCATGTTCACGATACATAATATACTACTTACATAGTATATACAAAATTAAAGCATTTAATTAAGGGCTTTTCTTTTTTTTAATTTTAACAAAAACTATATATATTTTTTTTAAATAGGTATTTACAATAATGTACTTAAATATACATATTTACAAAAATACAAAAGGCTCATCAAAGCCGTTAGGATGCGTACCCAAAATACTGGCTATATTACCGCGTTGTATTGCCATATATAGGGCTTTTCTTGATATTTGTAAATTCGTATTATTCAAGGAATATAAAAATTCGCTACAAATTCAGAGCATAAGCCATGTCGTGCCCACGTGTCATTCTAGCTACCGGAAACAAAAAATTCCTAGCAAAAAGCGTGAGTCGTTTGAAAAGTGAAATTTGTTTCTATAAAATAATTTATGAGCTCCACTGAGGGTGATTGTTTCGCGATGCTCAGATTTGCAACGAGGCAAGTTTTTTATATCGCGCCTTCCGTAGGCGTTTACTTTTTGACTGACTCACTGAGTAATTCAATTGAAACATTAATAAAATGTTATTTATTTAATTTATTTTACTTTTCAGATCACGGAGATCTATATACTTAATTTGTTGGATGGGTCAGTAATAAACGTACGCAATTATAATGTACGTTAGGAAATTATAATACAGTAAAATATTATAATATAGTTACTAACTAAGTATGTAGGACGATAATAATTTTCTTACTGACATTGAGAATGAAATCAATAATTTAGTTCGAGAATTCTATGCTTATGTGAAATTGTTATAGCGTTACGGACTTTAAGTTAAGGGAAAAGACGTTATATTAAGTCAGAATAGAGCATCTTTAAGCTAGATTATAGTGTGGCCGACATGAAAAAACCAATTTCACCGATTCGCCAAAAATTCGTTAACGCAAACATAACGAGCACGATTTCTATTTTTGGTTCGATTAAAAAATAATTGAAAAAATGTGGCAGCAAGTTGAGCATGCAAAAAGTATTGCCAAGTAGGCACGAGACGCAGCTGCCGATCGTTTCCTCTTCCGAGAAAAAAGTAAAAACCGACCAAAAAGTATCTAATATCAAGCTGTCACCAAAGCTCTGCTTCAAGTATCAACGTTAGTTTAATAATTTTGAAGATTGAAATTTACTCACGTACCTACCTCTTATATTACTGTTTTTTGAATTAGCATGACCTACTTTCTATAGTAAAAAGTAATAAAACATGTATTATAAAAATCGCAAAATAATTTTTTACGACAAGCAATTGTTTTAGTCTGACGAAAAAGTAAAAGTACCATTTCGTACCTTTGCATAAAATCTTTTTGTTCTATTAACGTTTCTTTATCGGTCTCAACAAATACGGTAGTCGTTTGAATATTCTTGGAAGGGCGTTTTTGCCCTTTTTTATTACCTTTTATTTCAACGAAACAAAAACGAAAGTTTTTGAAATGTTTTAAGAAGCTGCCTTTGGATAATAATAGCTGATTTTACAAAAGGTTTCGATACTTTTTGTACCATAAGACTACTGTACTCTATAAGCACCGACTCAACAATACTACTACTTAATGAATGAATTGATTTTGATGGGTTTTTTTAGAGCTGTGATCGACATGAATCTTGGCTATTTATGAAAATCTATCACCATAATATATTCGATTACATAAGGATGGGGTTTTTGAAAATCGTCTTCAATTTCCGTTGTCGATTTTCGAAATACAAATTTTATTTTTTACAATAGACAATGAGTCATCTATCACTGCAATTTTTTACATGAAATTTTTTTTCATTCAAGTGAATCAGGTTTATAAAAAGCGTACCGTGCACCCAGCAGGTCTTTTTTACCCCACGTTATTTTGGGGTGGCTTTTTGTTGCGATACTGATCTCTCTCACGTTTTTTAATCGGTTTTTACTCATATGCCGCGTTAATTCCTCTTGATTGAGGTATGTTTACACTTGTTACTTTTTTGGGGTTCAGTTTTTGTTATTCTATCGTGGATTCTGAGTTTAGAAATCATGTCGTAATCAATAAAGTTTACGTAGGTATTTATTTGCTCTCAACATTACTCGCAATACTTTTAAATTTAGTAATTTAAAAAGTAATTTAATGCAGAGTACGTTCTCACTGAAGAAGAGACCCAGTCTAGAACTACTACTAGGAAACTTATCTGAGTCATTTTATGAGCGGTATTTTTTGTTTAAAAGGCCAAGTTGGTCTGGATGAATCTTAGGTACAATTTATAAAAATAGTTTCATCCGTGTTTTAAATATTTTTCACTTATAGTGTACTATTTAAAATTGAAAATACATTGAAACAGGCCTCACGTTCTCATGAATGGCAAAAGGTAAGCTGCAACTGGCAATTTATTTTTTCGATTGAGTTTATAATTTATGTTATCTCAATAAGCATTGTAATTGTTGCCATTATTACGGGTCAGCCGCCCTAAGACGCTGCGGGCCATTGTTCAACGCATTTTGGGGTCAAAATGGTTGAGGGTCAACGATTTATTACATTTTTGAAAAATTACAGCCGTGATATTGTACCTTATTGTACTATTTTCTGACACATGACAATATTTAATTAAAGCACTATGATAGGTCATTTGAAAAAAAAATATATGTAACTGGGCAAACGGGCAGGAGACTCACATCGAATAAGTAATAATAATAATATTTACACATTTTTAATAGCCTCAGGAACAGTAACAAGGTGTGTTTTTTATATGAGTTATTTCTAAGATGCTTCTTTTACCTAAACGAATATATAAAGTGTGATATGAGTGTGACCCTAAATAAATGTTACTATTGCAATTGCTTTCATTGAAAAAATGTTCTAATAATGGCGGAGTGGTACATAGGTATAAATTTTAAATCCTCAGTGCTCAGAGACGATCACGGCTGTGAATTGAAGCGATCGCAAATTGGTGTTAAGCCTGGGGTCACGCACAATGACCACACTCACACACATCGGCGCTATGACAATGGCCAGGGGTCACTTTTATTTGTTGCTGAAACTTAATTTATAATCTTTTCACACACGCCATTAAGGAGATTACTAAAATCTACCCTTTTTCGAACAATTGTGCATTGTTACGTTTTGGCGTAAAATCGAATGAAATGTAACCGTATATTTAATCATTGTGCAGTGGCCAATGGCCGTTAGTTGCGATTTTGACACATTTTCAAATGTCCAGCTTCTGTGTTCGATATTTGATTTATGTCGATCGTTCAAGAACGCGGGAAGATCTTTAGGTTATGGGTCAACGGTTCAAAATGTGGGCCAACGGTTAAACCGCACACTTCGGCCAAAGGTTAATAGCAGCAGTATTTGAAAAAGAAGCTTTGAGTAATTATGTTTAAAATTTTTTTTATTGAATGTCCTCTAATGACTGGTCAATAATGGAAATTGGAAAGAATTAATGATTTTTAAATTTTATAGGAAATTAGCGACCCGCCCCGGCTTTGCACGGGTATAAAACATTTATAAAAACCTTCCTCTTCAATTACTCTATCTATTAAAAAAGCCGTATCAAAATCCGTTGCGTAGTTTTAAAGACGTAAGCATACAAAGGGATATAGGGAAAGAAAAAGCGACTTTGTTTTATACTATGTAGTGATTTGATTAACCGCCCTTCTCTGTCTGAAAAGCAGCAGTAATATTAAATAGAAAACAAGTGAAATTAAAGACAATTAAAAAATCTCTGACATTTTAGTTGCAATTTATTGTACCTTATACGTTGAA
Organism: Aporia crataegi; assembly: GCA_912999735.1. NCBI lineage: Eukaryota > Metazoa > Arthropoda > Insecta > Lepidoptera > Pieridae > Aporia > Aporia crataegi. Next base: position 9,836,529 of record OU538736.1, read on the forward strand.
GGAATAAATCTTCATAATATATTGAAGCTGAGATCTATCTCGATCAAGTCAGCTTTCTAACAAAACGCATCACAATCGGTCTACTTATCTAGGAGTCACGATGCCACTGACACACACACACACGCACAGACAGATTAAACTTACAACACCCCTCTTTTTCGTCGCGGCTGAAAAAGTGACATGAAATATCGATCGGAAATGAAGATAGTTTAAAATTAGGATCGGCAATAAAACGCACTCTCCGAACAAAGTGACCATTGCTTGACCCCTCGCTCAAAATAATGGCTGGGGGCAGATAAATTAAAAATGGCTCAAAAATACCCCTTGACGTAGATTTATGCCCGGGGACACGGTTACATTATTGATAGCTTTAATGTTTCCACTGAGGAACAGCTTTCGTTTAGGTACAATTTAAATGATACATAACGTACGAGGTACATGTTACACTAGGTAGGTATTAATTATACATATTAGGAAGTTTTCTATTTTTTCAACTCGGTCTTATTACGTTTAAACAATTTGATTTAAGTTTGAGATTGTACGTAATTAGATTTTAGATTTTAGACGGAAAGATTATTTCTTAATTAATTATAATTTTAATTATATTTTTGTATCATTTATGATACAAATAAATTATACTCTTGTAAATGTATTTGGTTATTTAAGAATCTTAAAAGAACGTTACCTAAAGTAGCGTTGTAAAGAACTTAATCCCGCCAACGATATTGATAGATGGTCTTTTTTATTCGTCGGCTGCTTTTTAAGAGGCGAATAAAAAACCGGCCACGAAATATTTAGCACGCAGAGCGTTCAAATGCAGGGAAGCGATTTTTTATATCTTTTGTGCTTTTTAAAGGCGATTAGGAATGTTCTTTCTTTGGTGCAGTCGGTAGTAAATGCCATAAGTGATCGATGGACAGCACCTGCGTGCAATGACAAAAGTAACGAAGGTGTATGAAGTTTAATTCTGCCAAAACGTTTTTTATATCCAACTATTTAAAAGTTTACCTGGTCAGTTTGAGTTTGCTTTACATTTTTGTTGAATCTTGTTGGCCATTATAAACCTTTAGGTACCTACCTAACAATGTTTGTTACGTTACTTAGTCATTTTTTGACGCGCGCGCTTGTATTTAAGCCTGAGTAGGTACTTACGTAGTACCTAATTACGATACTAAGATTGAATATAGGTTCAAGTATAGATTCGAGACGCGCAACACACACCTTTTTACGAAGTAGTTATTAGGTGCAAGAAATATATGTTGGGTCTCTTCGTCGTCGGCGGACTCGGTCATATGTTATCATTAATTATGTACGATTTCATCAAAACCAAATCAGAATGTCAATGGCAAACAGAATCCGATAAATTTGAATTAATAATAAATTAAGTTTTAAAATAATATATTTACGATAGCTATACAACTTCATTTTAAAATAAATTGAGATTTTTATCTTTAGAGAAAAGTCTGTGCAGACAAATTTGAGGATAAATACTAGTTTTAACAAGAGAGAATAAAAACAAAAAATAGTATTTCGATTTGGCGATGGTGAGCCGTGATTCGCCAGCGCCATGAATAAAAGATGGCGGGTGACGGGGATCAACCCTTTCCCTTCGGTTCGCAATTTAATAAATGCTCTCCCACACTTTTTTGTAACACGATCGCGAGGGTGACCGATATTTATTGATTTTTCATATATTATATAAAATACGTGACTCGCACATTACATTTTCACTTGTCTTAAAATATTTAAGCAATTTTTTTTATAATTAGGTATATTTTTGATTAAAAGTTAAAGATTAGCCATAGTTACTTCCACGAGAAAATAATTAAATGTTTTGTTGTTAAATTGTTATTTCTTATAAAGAACATTTATTTATTTACTCATAGTGAAAATTTACAAAAATCGGCCATTACTGCAAACAATCATAACTACAAATTAACAGATTATAAAATTAACGTTGTTTGAAATTCAGTTGAAATTACAAACAGGAAAAAAAGAAAGCATTAAGGGCATTCAATTTAGGCGTTTCTTGACGGTCGACGGTCTGCTGCGGCACCGAAGCGTGCGTTAGTCGTACAGCGCACGGACAACAACAGTCGCACTTTCACTTCATATGAATCACTGTGTATTTTATAAACCGGGATGGAATAATCCTACCCCTTTAGGGTTCTAGTAGTTATAATGAGTTAAGTATATGAGATGGCAGACTGCGAAGGGGAAACGACAAAAGGATTCGACTTTTATCGACACTTTTGATAATTTCTACAATCAAGCAAATGACAGGCGATGATTTATGAATTTAGTTTTATATAAGTACCTACATTACGTCAATGTGCTACATTAAAAACTTTGAATAATAATAGTTATCCCATGTATATCTCACAGAAAATCAAATTTACGAATAAATCACACGGAATAAATGACAAATTACAACTAGGTATTAAGGAATACAAACGTACGAACATAACACACATTTCTTCGTCAACTCACTCACACAAAGCTCACTCGTAATTTTGTGTCATTTCTGTGTCTTTCAATCCAAAAATAAATTTCGTTTTCTTCCAACTACTTAAAAGCAAAAATACAACAGAAGTTTAGAAGCAATGAAACTAATGATTAAGAATTATATGTATTCTTTGCTTGACTAGGTAGCTAAACTGCGTTTTAATAGTAGAAAAGTACATGAACTTATAAAAAATCTAAATATGTGTAACTAGTAGGTAGGTAGGTATTGTAAGTTACATTGAAAACAATTTTATTTCTAGTGCAAACGTAATCATTAATCTTAACGATTCGTAATGTTTTATTCCTCGTCAATATATAATTTATGCAATATAGTATCATTAATAACGTAGGTATCACAAGATATTAGGAAAAGTTCAAATTGCGATTACATAATAGAAAATAAACCCTCCGAGTCATAATTTTATACTCCTTTGCGAGGATATTTTTTCTCGCGAAGAAATGAGAGGGAGGCGTAAGAGGGAGAGGTCGATAAAATCCATACTTATAATATTTGCAGCCTCCACTCACTCACACATCGGACATGCGATTTACCACTCATCTGAGGCTTTCGGACACTACACGGGAGGTTTCTTTTTATCTCTCGACGCAAAGAGAGTAACTCCTAAACGAAAGGATCCATTTCGATGCGGTTTTCATAGTTTGAACGCTGTGATCGACATCGATCTTTGCTACAATTTGTGAAGTTGAGTGATTCTTATTTGTCAGGGCTTTTTTAAATTGTCCTTAATTTCACTTGCATCAACTTATTTTATAAAATACAATCAAAACTATTAATTATACTAGTGTATGATTTGTTACATGACCTTAGGAATATCTTATCGAAATAGGTATTGTCATGACAATACATGTATCGAAAACGTGAGATATATAAAATCATGCAATTGTAGGTACTTATGTTATTTTTTTACTGAACCGTTTTAAAATTAATTCAGCTGGGTTGCCTTAATTGTGCAAAACTCAGTCGGTTTCATTATTTTGCCGAACATCTTCACAAAAGATTTTAAAAGTATAAAAAGGTTTTAGCAACTAGCTCACGCTTAATGTAAGTTTTAAATTTATTTATAGACTCTTGTCGGTAGCTTGGAATTTAGTTGATTTTGGTAATTTAAGATTATAACACCCTGTAAATACTCACACATGCAGCCTCCCCAGCGTGAAGCGTCGTGGCGCTGTGGAAAAAATGTATGATGCCATAAAAAATCACCGTCCATTCGCTACCCGAATTTTTACCAGTTTTTTCCCCTGGAGGGTCGCGCGTTGCTAGGCAACCGCACCCCCTCTGCCGACTACTCTAAAAGCTTGACGATATTTTACGACCAATGAAAATGGGGTTTTACTATTTTAAAAGACTTTTCTTTTATGACTTGCTAAGGATTATATTTTCTACTATATTTTTTCATGAAGTTCCATTTGCGCTGTAAATGAACTTAGCAACATAAATAGGTATAGGTACTTTGTGTACGTATAAAATAGGTTTTATACTTAAATAGGTTTCTAAAATACGTTTATTATTCATAAAAATTACATATTAATTAACTATAATGTTGTCTTTAATAAAAAATATAATATGTCATAAATGTAAGAGAAATTAGTTTAAAAATTGAAAGAAAATAACATATATTTATTGTAATAATATAAAAAAACATTATATACCTAGTTTAAAACTTGTTTTATGTTATACTTAGGTACAATTCCACGCATGTATTTTACGCCCCGCCTATCACAAAAAGCTCCGACGAAATAACAAGTAAAAAAGTCCCCTACTTTTTAACGGAAATAAAATACCGCTGATTGGCTCGCTCCTCGCGATAAAAAAGATAAAGAGCGAGGCGTCGTGCGCGTGCGCCACTCACAAGGCACGCGCGCTTACGTATAAACTTATTAAAAACCGACCACTCAAAGAGAAACTCCCCTCGCATTATTTTCTACGTAAAACGCGAGCTTTTCGAGGGCTCTTCGCGAGGTGGTCGTGCATAAAAATATCGCCACCAAAAAATCGTAAGGGGTGGTTAAAAATAGTTCCCCTCTCGTCCTGCTTGATATATCACCGGTGTTACTGAGGATTTCGATAATACACACCGTGTGTTGGCTCAGCGTAGCAGCAAGATTTGTCAATATTGCATTCTGTGGGGGCTATTTCGGTGGCGCGTGCTGCTCGATCCGGTTTCTTACGTACCTGACATATCGACTTACTGTTTCCTGTACATACAAAACAATACATATCGTAATAAACGAAAAAGTTCGATTAAGCTGTGCTTCTAGAACATTTCAATTAAATACTTCTTATACTCGGGAAGGGTTCTGAAAAGTTGACAGACTTAGGTAATTAGGTATAACCTCAATCTATTATCAGAGTCTTTTGAGTTCGCTTCAGGTGTTGTCATCTTGCTTCGCCTTAGATGCGACTGTACGCCATCCAAGCTTTATTTTACCCTAGGTGCCTAGGAATTCGAACCGCCATCTAAGTTTGCCATGTGGTCAGATATATTAAATTGTTATGTATTGAAATATACACAATAAATAAGAGAAAAGCGGGTTCAATTTAATTACCATTAGTCACATGGTGTAAGCTCGGTTAAAACCGTCAATTTATTATTACACCCGTATCCAATTTAAAACAACGCCAGGCGTTTGGGGAGATATTGTTTTCGAACGGGAGAGCGAGGGGAATCTTTGTGGAGCAGAAAAAACAATTTAAAAATAAAACGAAATAATTACTAAAGGGGAGGCGCGGCGCGTGGCCTCTTATTTATTTCGGAGTTCAGCTGTTCAGCCGCGAACGCCTTACGCCGCGCCGCGCTGCGCCCTCTACATATGGCGTTATGAAAAACGGTTTTGCTAAAAAATATTTTACACCTGTATTTACTTCTAGCGAACCTTTTCTCGACGAAAAAGAGGAGTCTTTTAAGCATTGAAGCTTCTAAGTTCGATGCGGTTTTTTGTGTTTGAAAGCTGACATGAACGAAATGGTTCTTACTTATTTACAATATCGGTTTCACTTACTCAGTATCTAAGTTATGTGTTAGGAATTGTCGGAAAATGAACGCAGCCTATAATTGAGTGTAATTATTCTTTTAAATATTAATTGTCACATTTGATATAATCTGTTTATTCAACCATTAATAGTATCTATAGTAGATATAATAGAAAGAAACTTGTACCTACGGGTATGGAGGTACTTTACCTCATTATATAGTAAAAATTCCTCCCACTATTCGGTACCTACTTAATTAAGTATCTATTATGGTTAAATGTGATTTTCAAAAGGGGAAAAATTGAGAAACTTTCATCAACGACGGACGACCAGCAAGTTATCTAAATAATGGATTTAAATGGCAGATGCGGGTGTTTTTATAATTTAATTATGAGTGTGGTTAAACTTGGCCGTTTTCACTGAAATCTGATTTTACGATAACAATTTGCCAAAAGGGGCTTTCCGAGATTATTGATAAGAGCAATGGCGATTTCCTTCACGTAAATAATTTTATTGTTTTAGTATAATTATATATCTATTATAAAGTATCGAAAAATTAGTTTTGTGTTGGATTTTCGAAGATCACGCTGCAACGAATTAACGTTTGTGATAATGAGTTTTCTTAAACAGTATTGTAATATTACAATAAAGAGTCTAAATGAACTTAATTTTTAAGCTTACTAACTTAGCATTTTGTTAAATGTTTTGTTTTGTGCAAAGTAGTGTAGTAAGTAGAATTCAAAAAAGGTTTAAAATAACGCATTAAATTACAGGTGGTCGTAATTAAGTGACAAACCCGGAGCCTTCTTCAGAGGCGCACAGATAACATCTATTTGCCGCCTCACCTCAGACTTCGCAGATTACTGTTTTCTTTGGCTGATAAAGATTAATCACCTTGATTTTAAATATACAAAAAAGGTTACTTTGGGAAGCGATATTCTTATTTATTTTGAATTTTACAAAATCACATTTTTTTCGAAACAATTTTAATCGAAACAAATATGTTAATATTATTATTTCTTAAACAAGATTCTTAGGTTATTTCGTTGCATTCGGTCTAAGATAAATTTTTATGATTTTATAAATAATAATCAAATTTAAGCATCTATATAGAGAAGTAATTTATAACCGATTAGTTCTTAGCGACTAAGTGTTTTATGGTCTTAAATAAAAATAATTGTGTGGTTATTCATTCAAATTAGAACTAATTTATTCGAGTCCAAACAAAATTCATCCATCAATATTGACCAAAGAACACGAAAAAAGCTTCAGCTGTAGGCCATTAAGTAAAAATGTCCCCCATTCCGCACATCTTTTTACAATAGCCCTTAAAATGACCAGAAAAAGTTCACTCTTTACGTACAATGGACTCATGATGCGAGGGTGGACGATCAATAATCGCTCTTAAAAAAACAACTGCGTAAAATAATTATAAATTTTCTGGATGGAGATTTATGTACGGGAGTCATTGTGGTGTTATCTCGGTGTCCGGTTGCAGATGCTGGCGATAAAAAGTCTCTTTGTTTGCGCATTGGTGTCAATTGTGAGCTATAACTCCTCTTTATGCGTCTTAAGTGGAAGTGAGGTATTTCATATTTTTACCGACTTGATTCACAAATAAAACACGTCGAATTGAAAAAAACCAAACTGGAGGTTCAGTTTGGTTTTTTTGATGGTCGGTTAAAAAATAGGAAGTTAATATGGAAAAAGTCATTAAATTAAATCTTTTTGTTTATCGTACCTATTTACGTAATGCGATAAGAATATTAATGAATAAGTACCTCTAACGCTAAAGGTTTTAAAGGAAAACCTGAATATTTTTGACGACCGATTGGCGCAATTGGTAGTGCTGCTGCCTTCTGCATCGAAAGGTCCCGGGTTCGAATCCCGGTAGGTGAATTAATTTGTGTGATGAGCACGAATGTTTGTATCCGAGTCTTGGTTGTTTATAAACTTATATATGTATTTATTGTGGTACTCTCGTTGTTTCTGATTACCATAACACAAGTGCTTCAGCTACTTACTTTGGGATCAGAGCAATGTATGTGAGTTGTCCCAATTATGAAAAATAAATAAATAAATAATATTTAAAAAAAACTTTACGTTGTACGATTTTAAAAATTTTAAACTTTAGAGTGCTAATTTGATTTTGATTTAACTAGTCGACAATATTTGACAAGGGTCTCCATTTGACAAGTGTCGTTTTTAAACTTCTCCAGCAAAAGCGTTACGGAACGATGTCATCACGACACCTTTTGTGGTAATAAAACCAATCATTATAAAAAGTATTCAATTTGAACTGAAGTTATAATATTAGAGTTAAATTTTTGAACGCAAATTAAGACGAGAAACTTAAATTGTAAACAGCCAAATTAAATTAATAAAAATTAGATAAATAAATAAATATAAATAAGAAAATTATAAGTTCGATGACTGGGATTTCTTTTAAATATTTACTTAATAAAAGTGTAACTAAATCAAGCTTCAAAAGGTTAATGATTTCTAAGTTCGTTAGTAACATCGAGTTGGAAACCAAATTATTTTAGTCACATGCAATGAAGATGAACGACCCGGCTAATGAATGATGTCGAAGTCAGACAAAGAATAATTCACATTTAGCAGATACATCTAGAACTTTTGCAAATAAACTTGCTGATACCATAGCGACATCTAGAAATAAATTTTTGCAACTTTGTTGTTTCCTTTTTGACTCAAATAACAGTTTAAAAATAATATTACTTTTGACAATTAAGAGACAGGTGGACTGCGGTCATAACGATTTACCCATTAAAATGTTAATATTCATTTAGATTTATTGAAATAAAAAGATTGCAATTTTTACCAATCGCCTTAAAATTGTCTATTGGTTCATCACCGACAAATAAAGGTTATTTTAAGTTGCACTTGTCTATTTATCTGAGGGTCTGTTTCTGTCTTTGACATCGCAGCTCCTTAAGTTTTAGATCTTCGTTATCCACACAATAAATGATTATTATTACTCAACTGATTTTGATGCGGTTTTTTGTTTGAAAGCTGACATGATCGAAATGGATCCTAGCTTCAATTTGAAAAGATCTGTTCATCATCATCATCCATTTACGAGTTAGGTATCCTTCTTTGACGTATCAGGAGGTTTTTTCAATTGTCGAACGATCTGATGTTAGGAGACGTTGTCGATATTAGACACACATTCACATCGAAAGCCGAGAGATTTTGTTCTCGTGTCGAAATATAATTAATGAATGCAATATTTATTACATTAACATTTAAAAACACAATTATAACATCACGTAATAAAATTCTTTTAATCTATGATTTAGAAGCACTTGCTCGGCGCGCGAATTTTTATAACAACATTTTTCCAAAGATAAAAAACGCGGTAACACGAGCTGAACGGTATGCGGATGTCGGCAACGATCCTTCACTGTTCAGACATTTAGTGCATAAATTGCTTTTGACATTTATGGAGGTACAGATAGTTTTAAAATTAATTTAAGGGGTCTTTAATGCAGCTATACATGATGTCAATTATTATTAATTTTCATTATCCGATGATATTATATAAATAATTATATTGAGACGTACAGTACGCAGATATACCTGAAGTTACAAATCATAACTACATATTATAAATGCGAAAGTATCTTTCTGTCGCGGTTTCACGCCAAAACTACTGAACCGAATTAAATGAAATTTGGTACACAGATAGTCTAGAGCCTGATAAAGGACATGGCTACTTTTTAGTGTACAGAAAGAGTTGTAAGGGGTTAAAATGGAGGGATGAAAAGTTCTATCGGAGTATCGCTATTTTTAGAGCTAAACGCTCCTTAACTAAACGTTACAACGAAGTTAATGCGGGTGAAACCGCGGGCACAGCTAGTATTTTATAAAGTCTTGCAATTTATTTCAAAGACTTTTTAAAACTCATAATCATCCTTTACTCATAATATGTTAAATAATTATGTACCTATATCTAAATCAGTTAGGTGTTAAGTTTTCTCTTACCTCATTAATCTAACATTCAATCGTCCGTTTTATAAAATAGTAATTAAAATATATTATTTTGATATAAAATAATTCCGCAAAAGTATGGGCTTCATGATTTAACGAAGCGATGGCAACACATGATTAGCCACTGAACTGTCTGCGGAATTTGTGAAGGCTGTACATTTTTGCTTCGGTTTTTTCGTGGCCGTTGCAACTCTGCTCTAGCAGGAAATGATGTTCAAGAATGAGGATATATTCTCGTTAATTTGTGTCATAAATCATTGGAAATGTTGTTTTTGGCGTGTCGAGAGTGAAGGAGGCGTCGATTGGACCTTTTTGCCGCTACATTTACAACATTACGGCATATCTCCAATCTCAGATCTCACAGTTTTTACAAAAATTGTAGTAGATACAATTGCCTTTTTTCCATCTCAATACCGTCCTTTTTATGTATTAGCTGTCCGTGATAACACTCGATAAGCACTTGATATGTTTTAAATATTTTACAATTACAATTAACGTGTGAAGAAATAAGTTAAATTGGTGTAACCTAATAAGTGATAAATTTGAACGCGGTTTTTTGGACGTGTCAAATTTGCATTCTGTCAAAAGTTCAGATGACTTATACCTATTAAAGGTAAAGATTCTATAGTCTATGGTAAAAACTATGTATATATAGGTAATTTACAAAAATAAAAGCAAGGCTTATTTTTTTTAGATATTATGTCGATCTAGTAGTACAAGATCAATCTGTTCTGTAAACGAATCAGTCGTTTAGACGTATTTACGTCCGTTTAGACTATTTGTCTAGCAAATAACGTAACATTATATGGCATGCAAGAAAGTAGTGTATTTTGTTCGAATGATACGTTGGTATTATTGTGGTTTTGGGAATTGGCCAAGTGCTTCGATTGACTCATTTGACCCAAGGGACTAGTCCGGAACTTCCACTGGATACTTCCCATATTAAAGTTATGAAATTTATGATCTTTGGCTGATTGTGAGCGGAAGATTTTTTTTAAAATTTTTTGTCACATAAAAACCCTGAGAACTTTTTTATTTATTAACATTTTAGTAATTATTTTTTGTATCCATAGTATTTACAGCCATAGTAAAATTTCCAAAAGTAAAATAAATACCTATATACATTCTGAATGTTGATGTGTAACTTCTGTAAATCTCCGACGTACAAAGAGGAGTGTTAATAATTTTACCTCTCTGTCATCGCAGCTTTTAAACGTATGAACCAATTTTAATTCGTTTTTTATTTGAGAGCTGCTCGAACAATTTGTGAAGATTTATTCATCCATGTGCTTTGTAATTAACATGTTAGGGATTTTTCAAATTATCTTCAATTTCTCTTGTGCTAACTAATTTGCTTCAAATTGAATTCGAGAAAAGTAAGACTATAATAAAAAAACGTATCGAGGAGTAGGTACATTCTAGATGCTATTCATCAAGGTGTCAAAGGGCACAGAAGCAATGTTTAAGGAATTTTGACGAACGCGACTCGGATATTCCTAATTGGCTGTGTTGGTCTTCAGGAAATAGCACGAAGTTCAGGGTTCGTGTCCCGTGGGAGCACGCTCGTTAGTTAACCACCTGGGCCAGCACGTGGATGTTGCAGTTTAAATCTTCAGAAAGGTATTTAATTATTTGTCAGTCTTTATTTTACCAGGTAGAACATAAGAGAATAAAGCAACGTTTTCATACAATAAATCTAACCCGCTTTAAACGTGAAAAAGTTAAATTTTAACATTTTTACTTTAAGAAAAGATAGATTTTATTTTTACTCATTGGCATCTAAATGAATTATTATCATGCCATTAAATATTCAGTTCGTTTATTATAATAATAGATTTATTAAGTTTCTTTTGTTCTAACAAAAAGTAAATAGACTACAAAGTACGTGGACTTTTCGCAAAAATATCGTATTCTCAAGATAAACGGCGACACAGCACTTGAAAGTTTTTACGACAGGATTTCACAGTTTTAAGAGGTACATCGAAAATCTAGTTCACGCTTTCAGGAAACAAGGCAGCTTCACAATTTTGTCGCACAAAAACTTACGCTCATAAACTTCCACTTCCCTATTTTATAATTATTATTAAAAGCATTTATATGCGATAAGCTATCTATCTGTTACGTCTAAATGTTTAAACTGATATTGATGAAAATTTGTAAAGAGATAGACTAGAAGTTGGAGAAGAACAAACGCTACCTTTTGTCGTGCAAAAAAGCCGCGAGAAAAGGCTGTAGAAATATTTCTGCTAGGAGTTACCGGATGTCACAACTTAAAATTGTCGTGTGAAAATATAAGATGAGGTACCTACGTGAAGAAATTTCAATATGTAACAAATAATAGTCGCACACTTCAAATATTATCAATATAAGCTAAATGACAACTGTTAAAAATTTCATATTCTTCTCGTATCCTTTATATTCAAAGTCAAATAAAAAATCAGAAACCTTTCTTAGGGTAAGGGCACCTAGATGCAGCAACATTTAATATTAGTTCTTTTACTCATGAACGAAAAATTTAAAAAAAATTAAAATCCTCCAACATGACGATTACAGATTTAAATATCTCATTAATGGATGAACTGATTGTCATAAATGTAGCTAAGATCCATCGATCACGGTCATCTTTAAAAAACTGCATCGAAATTGGTCATTTCGTAAAACAGGTACGATGGCACAGACATTTGAGTCTTAATTGCCTCCTTCTCTTTGGGGTCAGCCACACAGACCCGTAGACCTTTATATAGACTCATCAAACTTATACATAATTAGAACAAATTTCTTTTGCGAAGGTGCCGCATACAGAGGATGCTGCCCTACAAAATGAAAGGTGTATCAGATGGGTTGAGAAACTTTTTCCGGCAAAATAATAACGTCAATAAGTGTTTATTTGCAAACGCATCTGCCCCACATGTGCCTCGTGTACTATGGAGAAAGATGACGCTATTCAACATTCAAATTTCACATAAAAAGGGTTTTTGAGTTGCACAGTTTTTGTAAACGAAAGCTGAACATAATCTTAGCTTTTTGTACAATCATTAATACATAATAGCACAGCCATATTTAAAATACACTTTTTCTATAAAAGTTCGGTAGTTTGATATACTTAAAATAAGCCGAATTCCATAACACACGTACATAAATGGGGCAGTTACACTTATCATTTTCTTAACTACTTAACCGAAAAGAATAGTTGTTTCCCCGGGACTCTCTCAGGCGCAACGCAGCTCAAGACTTCGCCACGAAAGCGGTTTGAACTAAAAAAAATCAACTCTATATAATAAATTGTGTCGTATTTTCCTCTTTAGCTAAACGTTTGCCACAGTTTTTTTATCTTTATTGCTCTTCTTATGAAAATAGGTTAAAAGATTTTAGAGAAATATTATGGAAATGGTGTGCAACTTAAATTTTTAATTTTAAAGAAATGTAACGGAGCCTTAGAAACCGTAAACAGTACACCTTTCTTTGTAAAATTTGTCGTGGTAAATAAAAGGATTACTTATATTATGTATTGTCTTTGTTCAGTTACCATAAACGGGTATTTGTTGCAACTCCGGCAGTTTGAATTGCTCCAATATTTGAAGCTTAATGGCAGGTATAAATCATTTTTTTCGCAAATTTTTTGCTCTATAGAGGTTGGTGAAAGTTTTGCGCTCAACAAATACAATATGTTACTTTTTATTCGTCGCAAAAACTGGACCTTTCTTCGAATGGACTATTTCGACCACAAAAGGGTTTTTAAATAGACATTTTTTCTTCAAAAAGTACAAAATGTGTTGCGCCCCGTTGAGGATCTCGCATTTTGTATTTGCATTTTGTTAGCTTGCCAATTTTTGTTTTAAATACGAACCATTCGAATATTTTAACTTAAATAGAAAACAGATTTTTTTCTGTGCTCATTAATAATATGGTCCTTATATATAGTTGTTTTTTGATATAACCACAGTCTGAAATAAGAATTACATATTAATGTAATTAAGTTCTTTGTAAAAAGCTGTAAAAATAGCAGCGTCTTGTTTGTCTGAAAGAAAAATAACAAAAGGACATGTTCAATGCATATATAGACATCTAATAGGTCGTTTTATAAATATTTGAATTGAAAATTGCGGGAATAAAATAGTTAATACGCGGCGAGCCGATAATCGCTTCGCTTGACGTTTCAAATTATTTTGATAGACATTCACCTTTGCCCAACCCTCGTCGAGCACGCGATGTTCTCAAAAAATTATATTTTTAATACTTCTGTACCTATAATGTTAACGTATGTGCTATTAGCGACATATCAAATATCAAAAGCTATTAACATAATATATAATCATTTGTTATTTACTTACTTATATAGTTACATAACTGTAAAGTTTCTTATACAGAAGCTTCCGTCTTTATAAAATAAAAAATGAATAATTCTTGTTGATTTTCCTTAAATGAGTTGTGTGTGTTCTTTCTTCTAATGGCTTAGCAAAAATGTACCGTAAGGATAAATCCACAAAATAATTGAATATAGGTACCTGAACTCTTTTTTTCTTTTCTCAGGTCTGTCTTTCTTCACAATCAATGCGTCTTTTTATTATTATTAACCGACCTTCAAAAAAAACCAAAAAGGAGGTTATCAATTCGACGTGTATTTTTTTTTTACTGAAAAATTTCTAGTTCTAAATTTAAAATTCTAGTATTCTTTTAATGGTAGAAATTTGTACGCTTATGCGGACAGTCGCGAATAAAAGATAAGTAGTTGTACATAAATCTGTTGTTATTTAAAACAGGTTATTCTAAAAAAAAGAACAAATGTAAGTACGTTGAACGTTTATGTTGAACTTATAACTAACGAGTATTTCTCACTTAAATTCTAATAAATGCATAAATCTAAAACGACATTATTGCCAAACAAGCTTCGTAGAGCCAAGTTGACAAGAGCTGAAACGGTTTGCTGCGTTATATTAATGAAAATATTATTCAACTTTTTTCTTCAAAATTAGTTCGAACTATCCAAAAACCAATAACGTTGAAGAAAAGTAATAATTGAAATTATTTTTAAGTCCTATAAGCTCGTAATTATTGACGATAAAATATCTTGAATCAATCAAATCAAATAATAAATCTGTAATAGTAGTAAGTAGTATCAAACAGTTGTGGAGTTTCTTGGAATTCAAAAGTTACTTCTTGCTGGTTAACTGTGTATTTATCAAGAAGGCTATAGTCTATGTAGCATGACGCGACGACCAGCAGGAGCGCAGCAGGAATGATAAATGTTGCAAAACAGGAGAAATTAATCCTTTTAGGAACGGGTGAAAATGCTGGCACAGCTAATTATTAAGTTCGAAGTTCGGCCTTTAGTCATAGCTTTAGGAAAATTTTATTTATAATATAACAGCAGCAAACACACATCCCTTTATACCGAAACCTTAAATAAGAAGTCTCTTAATATAAGTAGATATTATTATAAGTACATATAACATGGGGTTTATTTCGTAGTACATACGTATCATAATAATTAAGACGAATGCCTATGGCATATTTTATTATTTACTTATTTGAATTCTACAGTCTATTTTTGAGCATTGAAGCAGCCATTTTAAATATATTTATTTATAAAATATACTATAATTAAATATGTCTAAAAATAAAAATACATAACTTTGTAAATATTGTCAATAAGATATCTAATATAAGTAGTTAAGTACGTAGACTTAGATAAACGATTGGTTTGACCAATCATTTATCTATGTACGTAGACACAATATAAAATAATAAAATGGACGTAAATTGACGACAGTAGCGGATATATTTGTGTGTCTACCCAATTCATTATTATGTTATAACTATTATTATTAAAACATTTAAAATCTTACTTTTGCAGCTTGATATTTGTATAATATAATATCATACATTTCAATGAATGAGTCTACAAAACATTAAATACAGTTTAAGAAAATGGGATAGATTAATCTAACCAAAATTATTTATTTATTTTTAAATGATGAGTTAAATAAATATGTAAATCATTAACATTATTAGTGTGTTTGAATGTTTGTCTTTCATGTATTCGTGAATTACATATTAGTATAACTTAAATTTAATGCTATAATAAGTTTTCCTTAATGTTAAATTATATTAATTAAACAGTCAATTACTAATAGTTATTTAAAACTACATTATTCCTAATTAAATTTACTTAAGAAACTTCTTTTTCTACTAGTCATACAACATATGTGAGTATTTTCGATAGACTCGTGGTCACCTCCGCCTAAACATTTGGCGTGATTGGGGTTAATTAATGAGGATGCGTTATCTTACAAATAGAGGTCGTAGTCAAGAGCGTTCCCTCCACTTAAGTAGTCGTACAAGTAGACCGCCATTTCGTCCAAAGCATCGAACCTGGGATCGTTCGGGGACTCGTCTTTGAGCGAACGAGATGATCTCCCGAGAGACCTAGGAACACAGAAGCAACAAAAATGATTTAATGTCTCATAGTTTGTATCGAAACGTGAGCTGCATCTCCAGAAAAATTAAAAATCTTTGATAAAAATCTAAATTTTTACATACTTTTAAACGAAATAAGTAGGTAAGTATGTCTAAGTAGGTATTTTTATTTTATTCTAAGTATTTTTAAGACAAAAATATTTATTTTGTGAGTTTAATTTTAAGAATTCTCTTTGCAAAGTTTCTTTTCCGATCCGAATTTGTTTTCGACTCATTGGAAATGCGTCTCCTAAGGGCGCCTGCAGACGTCCGTCCGACGGTTGACGGTCCGGTGTCCGTCTACAAGCACCCTAATACGAATACACCTACTTTATTAATGAGTTTGTCGAAATAAATGTATAAATAATTGTTGAAAAGTGAATAATTCAAATTACCTAAAGTCCCCGTCCGTGTCCAAGTCGTCTTCGCTCGTGAATCGTTCCCGAATGTCCTTCATTATGCACGCCTCCAACTTCTTGTGCTGAGCAATTATTCAATATTGCAAAATTATCTAATTTTGCTATCATTTGGTACGCTTTTGTACCTCAAGTGATAAACTGATGTAGATAATTATTATGTATCTTAAAGAGATAATTTGTGGATTCAAGAAAAAAAATCATTAAAACACGTAAAAAACTCGTTTTTTGCTAATATTAAAAATGTAAGCTTTTTTAAAGATATTCGAATGTTCACATTAAAACCAACAGATCAGTTGGTCCCGCATCTGTCAATGCGGTTGTGGTGATGACTTCTTGGGAAAACAGAATTGTATGATTGAAGAGGTTTACCTTGTAGCACCTGAAGAAGAACATGGGCTTGATGAGCTCTTGAGAGAGTGGCGCCACATCACGTTTCATGTCCGGCACGCATTGCTGACGATTTCAAAATTCGATCAAGTATAATGTATTTACTATAACAACATAATATTATAAAAAAATGCCATGCAGTACATTATTATGATTTAATTTACATATAATATGAAGACTCTATGGGAAAAACAATGAATGTTACTTTTTTTGTGAAACTGACCTTTTAGTGCCATCTATCGGCTTATTTGTGTATTATTTTTATACGTTAATCAGAATAGTAATAGTTCAATTTCTATCTGTTCATCCATGGCAAGAAGCAGGAATGTCTGCGAAAATTTTGATTATGACGTGATAAGTAATACCTATTCCTCGATATAGATTAGTTTCGTATTAGTGAAAGAATTTTAAAAATTGGTCCAGTTGTTTGAGTTTATTCATTACAAACAAACAAATCTTTATAATATGTGTTACCGAGAACTTCTGGCAGAACTGAAGTCCGTCCTGAATATCTCCCTTGAGGTCTGCGGCGACTGGCAGGTTGGCGATCCTCTGAGTGATCTGCTCGTAGTTGGGCTCTAAGTTTCGGTCGATGTAGCCCAACTCCTGCATCACGCACGTGATGTTCCTTACTTTGCCAGCGTTCGGGCCTCGCGTTATCAGGTCCAGGCGATCGTGGAGATCCAGCTCTCGCTGGAATATTATAGTTTTTATGCAAGTGAAATTGAAGACATTAAGAACGCCCTGAAGTGTTGATTACAAATAATAATAACTCGTAAATGGATGAAATGATTTTTATAAATTATAATTTCATCTGTCTCGATGTCAGCTTTCAAACAAAAATACCTCATCAAAGTCGGTTCTTTTAGGAGCTATGATGCAGGGGCGTAGCTTCCGCCGTATCTTCCGTATCAATTATACGGGGCTCCTTCGCCACGGAGGTCCCCGACGTGCGTAAGCAAAACTTAATAAAAACTTCCCATTTTTTTTATTTCAGAAATGTCAAAAGTCAAAAAAAGCAATTTCTTTTCTTCCCGCGTAAAACGTGTGTTCAAAAGTTGGCAACACCCTACATCGGTTATCGCGGGCTGCGGGATTTCCCCGTTTATAGTCTTTTTCACATACAGTACACCTGTACAGTCCGTACAGTGACACTTAGTCACGTGACTTAAATAGAGAGGTCTCTTTGCGTAATGAATTCGATTATTAGCAAAAATAAAGAAGTTTTGCAATTGAACATTAATCAATTTTTTAAAATAGAGACAAAAAGTGACAGATAGATAATTATGGTGAATAAATATGTTTTTTTTTAATTTTATGCAAAACATTCTTTTTTTCTTTTGTGAGAAATCTATATCCTTCATAAGGGCCCCCAAACAAACTTTTATACGGGGCCAAGTCAAGGCACGCTACGCCAATGCTACGATGCCACAGACAGACATACACAGCTACGCAGACACATGAAACTATAACTCTCCTCTTTTTTATCTATTAATAATTAATTAAAAATGGTTATTGAGTAATTATAATTACATAATATCAAATACGTACCTACTTACAATAAAATATATTGTTTTGTACCTATGTTATAATATATATTATATAGCATACAACGAGTTAAAAAATAAATTTCTTTGGATTTTTTTAAAAACTTACTCAATAAATGTAAGATAATATTTAATTCGACTAACCGACATTCTGTTAGAAGGGAACATCGGCTGCTGATAAAACTGCTGCATCGGCTGGAAATAGGGGTTGTATTGACCGGGAGGGAACTGGTAGGGCATGGGGTAAGGGAATTGGTAGAAGGGGGAGGCGGAAGTGAAAGGCCTGAATTGGGGGTTACTCGCCATCATGTACGGCGGGATCGGTTGCGGCTGAAACGGCTGAAACCATCATAATTTCTTTATTAAAATAATAAAATCATTTAGTTCGTATAACTTCCTGCAACAGTTAT
This sequence comes from Aporia crataegi, assembly GCA_912999735.1. NCBI lineage: Eukaryota > Metazoa > Arthropoda > Insecta > Lepidoptera > Pieridae > Aporia > Aporia crataegi. The sequence goes on from OU538736.1 coordinate 9,855,259, forward strand.
AAATTATTAAAAATATAACAAAAAGTTACGTAATAAAATTTCAACTTTCTAATCGGCGCCTCTTTAGCTCAGTGGTAGAGCACTGGTCTCGTAAACCAGGGGTCGTGAGTTCAATCCTCACAGGAGGCACTAACACATTTGTTTTAATTTTTTATTTTATCTTTGCTTACCGGCTGTGATCTTAAAGGTAGAATGTGACTGAGTGGGATTTTTTGCATATGCAATTTTTCATGGTTGGACAAATCATTTTCTTGGTTGTGGGCAGTGCCCTCTGCTGGCTTCGTGATGGTTTGCGTGTTCGGGTCCATTGCGAAGCCTGGCGGCAGTTTGCCAAACAAGATGGACGGAATTTGGTTCGACGTCTCTTCAAAAGATGGCGGTGATGAGCATTTCTCATAAGCATCTTTCATTTCCCTTCTTATCTGTTTCACAACTTCCGTTCCGAAGCAACTTTCATAAATCTAAAAACAAAATACAGCTGTTTATATAATTTTTAATTCTCAATATCTAATAAGTTTGTAACGCTCAAACCTCTGATTCAATTTTGCAGTTTTTTATATGTATATTCATTTTTTAAATGAAAGTAAAATAATTTTTAAATAACAAATTAAGTAACTCAGCAACTACCAGAACCAATATTTTCTTCACTAATCGAGTCTCTAATATCCAGAAGTAACATTATTATAGACTATGTTTTACTTAATAGTTAATACTTAAGTGAAGTCCCGTGTCCCCTAGTGGGGTATGGGGCAGATGCATTTCACATCTGTTTCACTGATCGATTTTTTTCTTTAGGGGCAAGTAGGTGATCAGCCTTCTATGTCCTGCCAGACCGAGTTTTTTTTTTATCTCCGCCGGGAATCGAACCCAGGACCTCTCGGTTTAACGCTTACGCGCTTACCACTAGACCAAGGAGGCGGTCAGTTAATAATTAATAGACAATAATTAAAATAAGTTGATGTCTCAGAAACGTGATTGATTAACTAAGAATATGTAATAACATAAAAATTTGAAATTCAAAATACTCTAAAATATAATAAAATTAACATTTTACATAATTATACTTAATAATTATATAATTTAAATATTAAAAATAATTTAAAGAACTAATTAGTCATTTTGATTCATTATTAAAGAGCAGTCGTGGCCGAGCGGTTAAGGCGTCTGACTAGAAATCAGATTCCCTCTGGGAGCGTAGGTTCGAATCCTACCGACTGCGGTTCCTTTTTAATAATTTTTATTTACCTTCATCATTGCGTATTTCTTGATAAACTTATCATCGTTGCTTGCTAAGGCCGGAGCTATGATACAAAACAATATTGCTAACGTTATTCTCCCCATGTTGGTATCCTGTAACAGTAAATTGTATTAAATATCCATAAATACTTAAATCAATTTATTTCTTTAATTTGGATGAATATAACCTAGAAAATTATATTACAAAGCTTAAAAGTTTCTTTTTTCGGCAAAACGCGCTAATCTCAGTGGTTTGAATTGAAAAAAATATTTTTCTGTTTTATATAGCCCATTTATCGAAGGAGTCTATATAGCATGCTTAAAATTATTCAAATCAAAGAGAGTGAAACTGCGGGGCAGTGATAATTTACTATTATAATAAGTGAAAATGTAAAAACATGCATGTTTAAAGAAAAGAAGAAGACCATCAAGAAGAAGATAGAGTAAGAAGAGCATCTCAAAATTTGTCCAAGTGATGGGTTCATTAACACATGAGTAGATAATAATAATGAGTTCAAATTTAACCGTTATGCCGCTTTAGACAGGCAAACGATCAATTAAAACAGGTGTTAACCGCGAGCATGTTTGCAATTTGCGAACCAATTTCTATTAAAAGATAGCTAATCGGGCTCTATCAAACTAAATGCGTGATAATTAGCAAGAGGAATTACGCTATTACTTCGCATTCCTTAACCTTACTCGTATGTCCCTCAGGAAGCCATTACCGTATACCTACTTCTATTTCAATAAAACATTAAGTACCTATTTGCCGAAATATCTTGGTTCGTTTTTTTCCTCGGCAAAAAAGCCATTTTTATTCTATATTAGGTAAGTAATATCAGGGTAATATGTATTAATTTACTCGTACTAGATTTTGCTGTACATCGGTGAAATAATTTTTAAAATCTACTTCATTTTTTCAGTTTATTAATTACTTACACAATAGATATATAAAAAGAAAAATCTTTTTTCTCAATAATATTTTTATGTAACATTATCACAATCGTGTAGTATTTAGCCCCAAATTAATACGCATATTAATTACTTCAGCACAATAACAAAATTCCTCAATACCATTTGGGTATATTGAGGCATTTCAAAAAAAGTAAAAGGCCCTGCAAAGTTCACTGACCGCTGTGGCCATGCTCTTGCGCACACACGCGAGTTCAACTTGCATAATTACGCCGACGGCCGATAGTTTTACTTTTTGTATTATCTTGATTAAAACAGAAAATAATTGCTTCACGATAGTCATTCAGACATAGAGATAACATTTATGAGGCGTTTTATATAAATTTTTACTTAATTTTTTTAATCCTAATTCCTACCTACTGTTATTCAGAAACAAAACAAAAACATTTATGAGTCACATAATTTTTTATGTTTTTCTTAATGCATTCTATAAAAGTATTCACAATATTTCTTTAATTATATTTTGATGGGAGCTTTAGGTATAATTCAATCATTTTAAAAGTATATTTTGTCAACAAGTCATCTTAGATAAGTGATTAGTCTCGCTACGTTCATATTTATCTAAGCCATTTCTGTAATAAATTATGTCGATACCTATTTTTAAATCCATTCGATGTTTATTATCATTGAATTAAAATTTAGTTTCACAAGATCCCATTGTGAGATTTCTATTGGCAATTAAGCCACATTGTTTTATTTATCAAAGCTTTTATTGGCGTGTACCGTTTGATGAGCTGAAGCCCTAAGGGCGTAATAAAGTAAGAAAAAGTGGCCCCGTCTCTTTCCGCGGTCCTAACCGGAATGTCCGACTGTCACTACGTATGTAACAGCTCGATAAGTAACTCGTAACTGCAGCTGTCTGAGATTGTACATTGACGCGAAAAAATTGTACTTAAGCGCGGAAGTTAATTAGCTACATCCTTCGTGGACATAAGTCTGTGTTAAATTACTAATGCTAGTAGTTTTGCAATGCAATGAGATAAATGCGAAATGCAATAGCGGCTTTTATTATCGACTCCTCCTCCTTATTAATGTTTTTAGATCTTGTCAGTATTTTCACAGAATATAAAAATATTGCCGACAGTATAAATATATTTGAATGAAACGTACGATGATACGGAGAAAAATAGACCAACATTCGTTAAAGAAGTGTTATCGAGAGGCACATACCTGAACATAAGCACACAGGTATGGATAGAGACGCCTCCTAAGTTGAGAGCTGCTGAATGAGGAAAGAATTTGGCGAATAAACAGAATATATTTATTTTTGTCAATATTTTATAATAAGCGAATTTGTATAAAAAAATGTTATTAATTCTTAATTTTTTTGTAACTATGGTACTGTATGATCAACAATCTATCATTCGCTTCGCAAATGCCCACTGAGCTTGGCTCGCACGTTTAAATGTACACTAACAAATAGTATACAAAGTTTTCAAAGCAAAGAATGAAAATTACTGAGTATTATTTATAATTAAATTGATAATATCGAAAGCTGACAACGTATTCATTCCAAATAGTGAATATTTTACAACCTACGCAACCACAAAGTAGACCAAACGAGTGACTTGCAAATACACGATATATTATTGATGTATTCAATAATTGGCAGTTTTTATAAAGGTATTAACTAAACGCAAACAAACGTATAACGGTTCAGCCATTTCAAGGTATGGGCAATCATCGTAGAAACGGTAAAACAAATTATTTTAATGCTTTGTGACAATCGAGTAGGTACCTACATCGCGTTTTGTCTGATTGCGAACATTATTTACGATTTCCTTGTGTATTGAGCCTAATTAAGGAGATAACTGCAATATAATAATAATTCATCAAAAAAAAAAAATATTTTCACCATTTTAATTATAATTTTTTTTTGTGTAAAACGCTGTGCTTTATTAACCCGCCCATAGAACATAATATAATAAAGGCAAAGAATATAATATACCACAGATTTGCAGGAATTTATATACCTACGTTGCCTGCGTCGTCTCATCATGAACTTGAAATGTTTTGGCTAAATGTCAAAAAAGTCGATGTACCTACTTAAAATCGCGCTACCAAACATTTTCATACAAATACGAAACTAGTTCATATTCAGTGGTTGTACTTTGTAATATTGTATACTATTAATGATTTACAGGTTTCAAATGAGTTAAGATTGTGTCTTAGACACGGCAATTCGAAATATACCTCCATGAAGAAGATACATTGATTCTGTAAGCTTATTTAAAGTAACGGGACATCGGATTAATATCAAGTTAATTGAGTGAAAGAGGTTATTCCTATTTTATAACTTCCGTATCTGCTAGACAATCTTAATTTTAATATGTTCATGACACAGTTTTTATTATTTGCTCCAGTAGCAGATTAAAACGATTGCTTAAAAAATAATTACCTTTTAAACGTTGCTTAACTTAAACAATATCTCAGATGTTCTCGTTTATATAGACGCTTTCATCTTAGTTAAAAAAGTTTACATTATTTTTAATCTGTTTAATAACCGAGCAATTGATCACTAAGAGTTATGAAAACATCGCAACAACGAGCGCGCCATGTTTTATATAATTTTCTAAAAGTTGTGTATTTTCGAGATTTTATGCCTAAAATTGGTGGAGTTTTAAGCATAAATTGTTCGGCAATGTGCACGGTTTAAGCGGAATCGTTTTTTTGTGATGTGGTCGAAATTCCCTATAAGCCACAAGTAAAATTTCCGCCAGTTTACTTGCGGCACGAAATAGTCATTAATTAGAATAAAGGCATGGCTTAAAGGTCCTAATAAACACAGGAAAATGGAAGATACTTTTTTGTTTAAGACTGCTTGGTTATTGATCACGTTGTCTAGCGCCACAAGCTCTTGGCTGACTATAAACAAACAAAATTGAACAAATTATCTATCACTCGTGACAAAATATTATCAACCAACTGACGAAGAAAAGTTATGTAACGGGTGAATTGGTGATATAACGGTGTACGATGGGAGACTTTGCTGACAATGTGGCCGATAACAATATTAACTGTAAATGAAAATTACGTAGAATATTCGCGAGATATTTTTTAATTGCTGTCAATTATGAGTGAGTCGCTTCAACTTCATTTTTGTTGTTATTATACACAACACAGTTTTGTATCTGGCGTTATCTGTTGAAATCAAAAGCGTGTTGGTCAGAATACTGATTAATGATATTAAGGCCTTAAATGATTTAGTTATTATAAGTAAAAATGCGCCAATTTTCAGGGATAGGATGTGGGCTTGTAGGTAATAATCCACGTCTATTGCTAAATCTCCTTTGGACTGGTCCTTTATCAAGTACGGCCTGGACCTAAAACTTCACAACTACTTAAAGCAGACAAACATAACATTCATATTCATATTCATATAGGTGCTTTCAACTTGATCCGTCCAAGAGAAAGAATGTCTCCTGGCCAATACCTTATCATCTTTTATTCCACAAATTTATGATACTTATTATATTGTAATTGTATATACGAAATGTACTTATATTTCAAATTGAATCTGTGAATCCTAAATACCAATGAACTTATGCATGCTGCTCTAATAAGACTTGCCTTCTAAATAATAAATGTCTAAACAAACACGTTCAGGTTCCGATATATAAAAAGTAAAAATTCTATTCTAACTTACAAAGAAAGTACAACGCAATTTTTTCTTGTTATTGAGTTGTAATTTGTTCAAGCCTTATTTATCCAAAGCGAGACTGGACTTCTCTTTTTGCTTAAAGAAGTGAGATCACAATTAAGATGTTTGACAAAGTTTATGAAAAACTGGGTCAACTTTTTACTAGTTTAAGAATCGAATTTATATTGATTTTGCTCCGATGAATATAATAAACACTCCCGCTGGTTTTGGGAAGCATTCCTCTACGCTCTACTGATCAAGATCGGAAAAAATACTCGGTGGGTACTTATTTTTCGACAAATAAAGAAATATATCAAGTTGTAGGTTCATACTATTATCAAGATAAAAATATCAAAATATCAATAATAAGAAATTTTAAATCTGTTTCGCTTAAAAGATGCTTAAATCGCTAAAGCAACTTAATTTTGTATAAAAGTAGTTAAAATTGTTAAAGTAGGTTTTATTCTGGTAATTATCCTGCAAGGAGTTTAAACAGGGATGGAAATTCAAGGAAGTAGCAACTTACAATTTTGTGTAGACTACGGTTTAGACCGTGTCTTTGTCTAAATACTAAATTAGTATTAATGACTTGTAAACATGTCTAACTGAATGCTGAAGTGCTGACAGCTACAATAGGACCTAAGTAACCTTTTAAACGTCTACATTAAATCAAAAGTTCAATAAAGAATATTTTAATCAACAACAAGAAATTTCACGTTCATAAACTTTGCTAATACCTAGACTTGCTTTTATTCAAACATTGCAAACCGCGTGGTGCAAAAATCTAATTTAATATTATATTACTATAAAACATTCCTTGATTATATCTGTGCTTATTTGAAAAGATTTTTAAAATCGCTTGGATAGCACATTTATCGTGTAAGGCTGTTGGTGGCTATAAAACACAATATGTAAGTTAGGCGGAGCACCCAATAACAAAAAAAGATGGCTTTGAGCCACTTAAAAGTTAAGCACTAGGTCGGATCCGAAGCAAATGTAATGATAGAGCGAGCTTAGATCTAGTAGGTACATATAATGATTCACACGTAGTTGGAAACTAGCAGTGTTCGAAGCGTAGTATTGGCCTCCAAGAGGCTGTCATTATTAACTAGTTTGCTCCGTGTTTTTATTAGCTGAGAAAAACATTGCTCGTTGATTCAACCCGTTTCTGCCTCCTGCCTGCCTTTCAATCTATCTTATTGACTTCTGCCACCTATAGATATGGGAACATGTTATGAATGTAATCTAAGAATTAGAGCTCGATTAACAAAATATTTCAGCCAGAAAAGCGTGGAAATTTTACACATATATTGTATAAAAAATACTACTTTTGATTCAATGGAGATAAAGAGACACAGTTATTTATTAATTAAAAACGCTTCAGTTTTATCTACTGTCATAGTTGGACACATTAAATTAATTGTTGTAAAATATACTTTTTTGATTTTCAATTGGTACCAGGCTTGAAATGATCAATGAACACAAAATAAAAAAAATATGTACATATAGATATGCTCTAAAAATTTAGAACATAGTTTTAGAAATTTGTATCTATGAGTTAAAAATTTTCGTTTCCCTTATACTATGTTAAATGCGTAAAGAAACACAGGTTACTCACTGAAAAGCTCGAGAGGAGAGTTGAGTTGCGCGGGCGCAGCAATGCGTGTTCGCGCGGCGCGGCCTGGTGCAATGACTCGGCCGGTCTTGACCTTGCGCGAAGAGTAACGCCAAGCGGGCTGCTTACTTATTTATACTCGCTCTACGGGGAGATACAGACCTCGAGGATGGCGAATGTTTCACAAAACATTAAAAAAAGAGGGATGTTATAAATGACGTATCTGTCTGCTGTGGCATGGCAGTTACTAAAAGAACGGAAGGATTTCGATGGTTTTTAATCATTGAAAAGCTGTTAATCCTGTGGTAGCCACGGAAATCTTCGCGTTACAAATATTTAACGCCATCGAATAATTGGTATTTTACCAAACTTACAGTAAGTAATTATCAGTAACTAGAAAGTTTCTTTACACGAAAAAAATACATGCTATTATATATGTAATATAATAATTCGTTTAAATAAATGAATAATTACTTACACTACATATTATAATACATTTTAAGTAATTCTTCTTCATGCGCCTCTACATTACTGGACGTTGGTTGAAGCTCGTCGACTGCCTATTTAAATTAATAAAAGATACTAAATATTATTGTACCTTGAGTAGATCCTAATTTCGTTTTAAAAATAATTTGTACTTGAAAAACTTGAAGCCTGTATGTTACTTATGTTTTACACTTTAAGGCAGCCTTTATGGTATTTACTTAAAGTCGATGGCGATGGATGTGCGTCACACTAAACTTTAAAACTTCATTAAAAGTTTAAAAAAATAATTTAGTACTTAAAACTCAGGTTGGTGCATAAGTAGTAGGTACTTTGACATAATATGCAAGCCACCCGAAGCCTTCAATGACGGAGACTGGAATCTTTGCTCTTTACATTCAAAGTCATAAATAGAGTCGTAATATTCGACAACAGTTATTACATAAGGCTTGTGACGGGTTTAATGACGGTCAAGAGAACATTGCAAGGAGCCTTCCAACTACGAGAGCATTCCTTATTCCACAAGCTTAACTATGTTTCTCAGGTGATCTAACCATATTACTTGCTCACATCCGGCTGCTTCTCTCACAATTATGGTAGCTTAGTAAAAATTCATTTTCCAAATACCAACTTGATAAACATTTTTATATAGCATTTTCTGTCCGTGAGCGAGGGCTGGCGATCTGTTGCCACAAGTGTTTTAGATCTATTCTCACAGTTAAATTTGCATTTTAAATGTATTAATAAATGAAGGGTATTTACGGTTAATTTTAATAATGTTTCCTTAAATATATTTATTTTTAAGGACTTTAATTTTTATACGTCCTAGTGAAGTTCATTAGAGCCTTCGGAGTAGTGGTAAGCGAGCCACTACACATAAATTTGTAAATGTATATTTAAAAAAATAACTAAAACAGTTTAGTAAAAACTAAAAAACTCGCCAATAGAGTAGCAGAAGAAAATGAACTAAGTAGATTTTCTTAGAAAAAGTTGCACTGGCCGATTGTGGGACAAAAAGTCCTATCCGGCTTGAAAAGTACCCACTCTTAGCTCTATAAATATTAATTACTGCGTGGAGGAATGCAGTTGTAAGCTAATAACTTTGGGTGAAGGCAATAACTTATAACCTGAATCTATTTAAGTTTATAAAATACAAATAAACAAACGTTAAAAAGTATTTAACAGTAAAGTTGAACGCCGACATGTTAATTACAAATTAGAATAACTCATGAATAAAAGCTTTGGGAATTGGGACTAATAAAGCGAATCAATCGATCCATTCGAGGAGATACGATTCCACAGACACACAGACATACCCCTCTTTTTGTGTTTGTGGTTAATAAAGTGTCTTATATATTTTATAAACAGTAGGTAGGTATATAACTGAACTGGTAAGTACTTGCTTGGCAGTTGTCGTCTTGTGCCCGTTAGCGCGGTGGAACTGTCCGGCAGAATAGCTAAAAACATTAAAATCACACATATGTAATTACGGCTCATCTACGTTTCCGTTGGAGCTCAACTCATAATTAATTAAGTTGTAAGCTAATATCCTGAACAAATAAAAATAACGGTATCGTGTGTCACTTTCGCCGAGTGTGACTAAAGAATTGCTCACGGTCCTTACTAATATATTACTTTATACCTAATAGTTAATAGTCACTAACGGCTAACCGTTTGAAAACGTTACATTTTATTACAAATCGTAAAGTAAAAACTAATTTGTATCGGGCTTGTTGTCCACAGTTGATTTCAAAGGAGAACTCGTCCATTTATCTTTCTTTCATTGTACTTAATAAAAATTCAAAGATCAAATTATTGAGTCTTCTTTTAAACATAATATTCGATACTAGCTTAAATAGTAAAATTCTATAAATATATCACAATATAGTCGTCAACAGAAAAAGAAAAGATTGAAGCACGTATTATTACATTTCACAATTTACTGGGCTCTGCCAGCATGCACAGGGTGGTGCAATAACAAACAGGGAGTCAGGGCGATCGAGTGGTTCCGATCTCCCTGCCGCCCTGCCGCCCTGCCGTCCAGACAATAGGGTAATGTAACAAGAAACAAGGAGCCAGGAAGCTCCGTCATTGCGGCGTGCGCGGTTGTATTCTTTCTGTATGCTTTTAGGTAAGAATAAGATAAAAGCTATAATAATATCCTGACTTAATAGTATTACAAATTGGAAGTCATTTTGTTGTTTGTCCGTTCTTAACTAAACTCATTTTGATGAAAATTGGTAACAGGTACACGAGTATTAAGTAGTACCTAGTAATACAAGTAAATTGCATCGGCCGATGTCATGAACGCTCGAGTGGGTTGTCGTTCTTAAAACTTATCTGTCATTATGTGGTGCCTGCATGGAGGTTAGAGAGAAGGAGAACAGTCGCTACGTACTAAAGTATTGGCCCACCTGTCTCTGAAAATTTGTAGAATTTATAATTCATTTCTCAGCCACTATCCGCACTAACGTCGATATACTTATCGACCTATTATTACTATCTACCGCAGATACTACTTCTTTTACTTCGCAGATATTACTGTAGCTGCGAAGTTAGCTGTTTATGAGTATGTACTATGTACAAGTAGATGAAATTAATTGAATTGAGACAATTTAGCGATCGCAGAGGCCAGAGCCTCACATATTTTGTCCTTAATTCTGGGACACTATTTTCTATACCGATCATTATCTTTTTCTTTAACCTCCTTAAGACATAAAACAATGACATTAAAAATTTGGGGGTGTCAATAATATGACAATGACAACTGAAATATGATAAATGTCCAATTCAGTCAGTTCATCTGTTGATTGATAATTGGTATATTTTCAATTTTGTTCTATCATAAATCATTCACATCGAAGCGAAAAAGTGAACAATTGTTGTAGTTAATGTATTTTATTAGTTTTATATAGTTTCCCATTATCATTTCCCTAAAATGAGTAGCAAGCCGAATTCTAAGCGTACAATTTATGTAGGCGGCTTAGCAGAAGAAGTGGATGAAAAAGTTTTACATGCGGCTTTCGTTCCTTTCGGCGATCTTGTTGATGTTCAAATACCATTGGACTATGAGACTGAGAAACACAGAGGATTCGCTTTTATCGAGTTTGAAAATGCTGAAGATGCTGCAGCGGCTATTGATAACATGGTAGGTTATTTTTTCATTTGGTGGTTTTGGCTGTCAAAACAATTAGACTTCAAATTCTTAACATAAAAGTAAAAACTTTTTTGTATCTTATATTATTTTAAAATTATTTAAAAATAGTGTTTTATCAGTTGATTTTGAATAAATAAAATATTTTCATTAAAATATTTTCAGAATGATTCAGAGTTATTTGGCAGAACGATAAGAGTAAATGTAGCAGCACCACAAAGAATTAAAGAAGGGTCTACTAGACCTGTGTGGTCTGAAGACAGCTGGCTTCAGAAACATGCTGGAGAAACCCTTAATGTTGATAAGGATGCCAAAGACAAGGAAAATTGTGAAAAAATGGATACAGAAAGTACTGTAAGTATCAGCCATTATTCTGTTAGTGTAATATGTTTAATGGGAATTATAAACACATTTACAGGTTAGTTTTAACAAGTTTGTTCGCTTTTCTTTACTTTAAAACAATTTTCAGTCAAACAAATGCAAGAATTTATGTTTTTTTTATTATTTCAGTATTGGATATGTTAAAAAAAAACTCAATAAATTCTTTCAAATTTATATATGAAAAATATGAAAATAAACCTTTTTCTCACATTTAACATTATGTATAGCTATTGTTTATAATTTCAGCTTATTGCAGCAAAGCCATTAGAGAAAAAGAATCCACAAGTGTATTTTGACATAGGTGTAGGCAAACAAGAAATAGGCAGAATAATAATGATGCTTAGAGCAGATATTGTTCCGAAGACAGCGGAGAACTTCAGGTCATTGTGCACACATGAGAAGGGATTCGGATATCAGGGCAGTGTCTTCCACAGAATTATTCCAGACTTTGTATCCTTTAACCAAAAACTACAGTTATCATTCATAATAATTTATGAGGAATCTAAATCAATTGAATAATCAATAAAAATAAGCAAACCTATAAACAGATTGAGAATATACTGCAAACAGTAACCTAAAAAAGTTTGAAATTGTAAAATCTGGTAAATAAATAAATACAGTACACACACAATCACATTGAGTATGTACACATACACACTATATAGTACATAATTGGTCTTGTAAACTTCTCTTTATATTAACTTATGTATAAATTTTATGTTTGGAATCATTGTCTTGATATCATTGTATAGTGTTATGAAAGGGCAGGGTCTCCTGTTATCACCAGTTTTTTATGAATATTATCAAAAACAATAAATTTATTTATTAATATTAAACTTTATAATATGATGAATAAATGTCCCATATTGACTTTCATTCTTAACTCAACTCATTTTTATGAACTTTTTAAAGTAGCTTTTAAATACTTTATAAATGACAATATTTGTGTTTATTTACATTATTATCTAAGAAATCTTTTACCTTATCTTGTACTTTAAGTCCTTATCATAGTATCAGATGTGCCAAGGAGGTGATTTCACAAACCACAATGGAACAGGAGGCAAATCAATATATGGCCGAAAATTTGACGACGAAAACTTCACTTTAAAACACACAGGGCCAGGAATATTGAGTATGGCCAATTCTGGACCTAATAGTAACGGATCTCAGTTCTTCCTTTGTACAGCTAAGTATGTAATCGTTACACTTGAACTCCTATTGTGCAGTTAATTGGGTCACATTTATTATATTTTGAATTCATTTTCATAGAAACATGTCAAAATTCTCAACTGAAAATCAAATGTAATCTTTGGCATTCAAAAATCAAAGCATTGTTTGAAAAAAAGGTTGTAAAGTCATGACTATGGTGCTATAATAATTAGGCTTCTACCATATAATAAACAATTCCCAGCAGTTTCATCTACTTTCAAAAATTTTTTTTTTCCCGTTCTGCATAATTTTTTACTGATATTATTGGTCGTAATATAGCCTATATCTTTCCTCAACAAATGGACTATCCAATACAAAAATAATTTTTAAAATCGAAGCAGTTATTTCTGAAATTAACAACCAAACAATTTATGTATGTTAATTTGTAAGAATCGTTTAAACAAGAGTGATGGATGCGATAAAGTTTTTTGCCCTCCCCAGTTTGCGCCATTGCCGGGTAACAAATTATTAAATTGTAACATTTACATTTAAATAAATGTATATTAGTACTTTAAAATAATAATAATAATAAATAATTTTATCGTCTTCAAAAACATACATGAAAAACTGATGATAGATACTTCCTTTTAAGCAAGAAGTGCCTGTGTCAGGTCAAATCGTACCGTAAATATATCGAGCATCGCATTAAGGAGAGGTTCAAATCATATTTGTCATTTAATTAATCTCAGTACAAATTCCGATATTTAACAAATATTAAATGTAATGCTTATATTATAAAACTGAAGTGAAGTGGTAACCTTAGAAATTACTGGTTCGAATTGAAAAATGATTTAAGTGTTGGAATGTCGTTTTATCGAGGAGGCTACGTTACGCTACAAAGTGAAAAATTCAAACTAACACAGATGAAACCGCAGGGCACATCTAGTACAATCATACATTCATTTATCTTAGATATAATTTAATAATCCTGGAAATGCGTAGGGCATATTAAGAGAAAAGTTGTAAGCTCAAATATATAATTGTATATTAAACGTATGATTATTTGTTTTAGGACGGAATGGCTGGATGGCAAACACGTGGTGTTCGGACATGTGATTTCAGGACTCGATGTGATGAAGAAGATGGAGAAGTACGGCAGCAAAAGTGGGACTGTCTCCGCCAAAGTCACCATCACGAATTGTGGCGAATTACAATGATACGAGTATAGATTGTTTTATTAAAACCCGGCCCTGGAATTGCTTTAGGTCCGCCCCGGCTTCGCTGGGATTATTGAAATGTTGCGACTGAATGTCAAGAGATCGCCATGTCTTAGCAGCAGCCCTGGTACGTACAAAATCAATTCATACATTTCGTTGATTAACTTTGCTTTTTAAAAACCTTCAAAAAAACCAAAAAGGAGTATTAAATTTGTAACAATAATAAATAAGAATCAAGTTAATTAGATTTATAGTTTTAGAGATATTGAGGTTAGAAAATCAAAAATTTAAAAAACTTCAATTAGGTAGTTTGCTTTAGCAATACAGAAGTCCATGTTTTATTAAATAGATATATACCTACTAATTGTAATACTTTCATTTCATGATTAGTATATGAATGTATGGTAACCCACTATACGGTTTAGAAGAGCCACTCAAAAGTATAAAATTAATTAATTTTCAATAAATAATTTAAATTAAATCTATATCATCTGTATATCCTACTAATATTATAAAGCTGAAAAGATTGTTTCGTTGAACATGTCAATCTCAGGAATTACTCGAATTAACTTCTTCCATTTAACGACGGATCAAGGCAGCGGAGCATAGGTACCTACTCGTACCTAAGTTAAAAAAATCATTTGAGAGAAACAAAGAAAAAAGAGAGAAACCGCGGGACACAGGTAGTTGTAGAATAAATTAAAATTTTCAGATAATAGTAAGGCACTTATTTAAATTGAAAGACACGTAAAGTGCTGTTACTATATCAAATCGCTTTCGTCTGCAAGTTTTAACTCTTGCTTAGAATAATTTCATTAGTGAAAAGCCGAATCGAAAAATATGGGTTTAATCACATTAAGGGCAACGACAGCATTTCCACTATTAAACATGAAGAAGTAACATTTTTGTGTCTTATACAGCAGCGAGACTTCATTTGAGGTACATACCCACTCGTAAATGCCCATTTTAATTTTAGCCTCAGCCAGCCGACGTGCATTTTGCACAGAATTTTACTAAATATTATACTAACACTTGTTACATACATTTTCAATAAAATTGATGAAGGTAGGGTAGGTTAGGTTAAAAGAACTAGAAGAAAAATATAAAATTATTTTGAAAAGGAATATAATGAAATTTTGAGAGAATTTTTTTTTATTTATTAATCTATAATGCTTATTAAACAGTCACCTCTCACTTTTCATCTAAATAATTTTGAGTAATTTTATTTTCATTAATTAAAAAATAAAATAAGTATATTCATTATGAAACAAAAAAAAACTATCGCCTACTTCAAATTTGTAATTTTCTCATTCTATTCCGATTAATATAAAGATACTTGTCTTCAACAGAACATTTTTGTTCATTATTGAACCTTGAATATCTCTTACACTCTTTAAAGCGGACGTTAGATTATCTATACTATAACTCCAACATAATACCTACAGTGTACAATCTATCGTCTTCCCGCCATCGGCCATCATGTTTCCCGCCAGTTTTTCACAAGATAGCGGATGCTGTGGACGTCATCCCGTGTCTAGCGGTGGCTGGAATTCGTGCGTGACTTGAATAAAAGGGAAACGAAATCGCTAACAAAAATTCGTCTAATTTATTGAAAATTGGTTTTAAAAAAAAACTAAATAACATATAATCTAAGTATAGCTTAATTTTACAAAGTTGAAAGGGAAACCGAAAACACTTCGTAGAGCTTTCGGTTATCTCGTGAAAGTTTAAGTTTAAGGTGATGTTATTGTTTAAACGGCAATAAACAATAATTATGCCTGAATCGGTAAGTTTTGTTGTTATTATATTCTGCAGTATAAATTTATAACTGTGACGGCTGCATCTATCATCGGCATTCACACTGAAATATTTCGTGTCAGGTTGGTATAATAAGGTTTCTAGGTAATTCACGAATATATTCGTATTTCGCGATTTGAAGGTTTAGACCTGACCACGTGTTTTATAATATTTTTGGTCTTTTTGAAATTCAGTCTGGGCAATCTCATCTTAATTATATTTACAAAATTTTTATCCGTCATAAAATCTACATTATAAATACATTTTGTATTTAATATAATGTCACATTGATTGAACAAAGTAAGTAATACTCTACTAATTATAATGCGATCGATACAAATCGCCCTTATATTACCTATAATTATTTAGATTGCGCAAAGGATTTACATTGTTATATTAAAAAAGAAATGGTGTTGAACCAGTCCCAAATGTGTCGGTCTGATTAAGATTTATACAAAGCAAAAAGTAGATTGTTTATTTACTTACTAAAAATACTTATATATACTACTATAATACAAAACAATTTTATATAACATTACCAAATGCAGTAAAGTTCAAGGTGAAACCCGTCTATACATACTTAGTTCTTGTCTAAGTAAGAAAACGGAATGAAAACAGTATAGTCATGATTTATTACATCATTAATGTGATGTTCAGAACTTCACAATCGTAAACATTATAATAATAAATCTTTCGTCGACCGTTTACGAATCAGATTTTTAACAAAATCAAGGTTTTCTCGCGATTAATTATCTATTTAAAATCAGAATAAAAAATACTTTAAGTAATATCATTTTTATGATCGTTTGTGAACAACACATAAAATAACACATTATAGATCGTGCGCTAAGTTTTCTGACCCTATTAGCAAAATAACAAAGCAGTTGATCCATCAATTAATATTATGCTTCTTACACGACATCTGTACTAAATTATAAAGCTAAACAGTTTTCGTTAGTTGAATTCGTTAATCTCACGAAGTACTGGCTTAGTTTGGTTTTATTGGATAGTCCATTTATCAAAAAGGCTATGTATCTATGTATCCCATTGGTCCTACCAGAGCGGTGAATCAATGAGAATTAAGGTAAAAACCCTTTTATAACTAGTTCTTAGATAAATATGCGCCGTGCTAAATTATCTTTCAGGCTATGCCCAAGATTTTCTTTTAAGTTTCATTTGCAAAGTTTTTATAATTAAGTTCATTTAAATCCTCTCAAGTGAATCATTGAAAGTTGCCATCTTGCACATTCGTTGCATACATTAATTAATCTATCTTTGCAATGCATGTTAAAGTCTAAAGAAAAACTTCAAATTAGGTCTCGATTATTATTCACTACATTACTGAAAATCCCTTAAAGTGATATGCCTATCGAAAATAAATAAATTTTTCTTTATAAACATGCACCTGTATTGCCTAATTGCCTTGTTTTTCAATGTTCTGGTTTAAAAAATCGTTATATCCTTGGGCTGCTTTTATGAAAAGCATTAACTACCTTTAATATAATGGTAGAATTTAGAAATAATAAACTATAATTAATGATGTCATAAATTGAAGTTCATATTATATAATAAATGTATATAAATTCCTACATTAATTAACATAATTAATTATAGTCGAAGATCGACCAAGCAAATTCTTTTACCAAATATTTTCTTGTAGAAATCATAGTATTAAAAAATATGCAATTAAAAATTAATAACTCTTGGTTAAGATTAACAAAAAAAGTGTGTCTGAACAAAATATTATAATTGTAACAATATGTATATTAAAATGTATATGTCGTCTGCAATTACTTTTGCACATCAAATTTAATAGCTATTTGAAATGGAGGAGATCTGATATTGATGTGGTGACTAAATTGGAAACTGTAGAATCATTTTTCATTTTTCAGCATTATTTGTTTCTAAAAAGAGTACTGTTAGATATATGTTTGACTCTGTGGGTTTGTGCATCCTTGCTCCTAATTGAATGGACTGATTTTGTGGCGGGTTTTTTGTTTGAATGCCGAAATCATCGAGACGGCTCTTAGCAATTTATGAAAATTGAATCATCCATTTATGAGGCGTTTATATTGGTCATCATGTCGGGACGTTTTAAATTGTTTTTAGCTTCACTTATTTTGGCTTAGTATTCCTTTTCAGCATAAATCATAACATGCACAGATGCAATGGACAAACATGAGGTCTGCCGAAATTTTCCTGTAAGATTTATGATTAAGATATAAATTACATCTTTCATGAAATCGTATTAGAACACAGTTTTGAATAAATGCCAATAGAAATTATTTACCTATAGGCTGTTTTATTTATATTAGCCATAAATAGAAAATGAAATAAAATAGAAGTATGACAAGTAAAAATACTATTTATTTCCATAAATATTTTAATGAATAAATAAGCTTAATAGTTCGTTTGGTTGGGTTAGGTTAATTGTAAAACTCTTTTTGTATTGGACTGTTCATTTTAGGCTTTTTAACATTACGCTACGACAAATTAACAGCAAGCTGAATAAAGTCCGTACCTGCAGTTGTATAGGTGTCCTGCGATTACCAAGTTTGATTTTTTTAAAAAAGCTGATAAGCTCGCGTAAATATATAATTAAGTAGCATTATGATTTCCTTTCTAAGCTTTTATTTGTATACTTAACTGACGAATCCACTACGATTGGCAAACTATAATAAGAAATTTAATTATTATTATTATTGAAGATGTTTTCATTTATCTATGAGGTATTAAGATAATAAGTTAAGATACATGTTGTGTATGCCAGGTTTTAAGATTGGATGACTCGTATCTCTTTGGTACAAATAAATTAGGTGACATTTATTTTAAAAGTATGCAAAACTCTTTTCCGAACACAGGCCGCATAATTCGTCCTTAGAGACCAGTTGATCTGAAATTTCAAGTAACAAAACGAAGGCCCAACTCATGCAAAATAAATACCTACGCAAGAAGATGGAGCCGAATTGGGATTTTATGAATGAATCCCTATGAATTCATCAGTTTTTCAACAATTTGTGCAAAGTTCTTAGTTAAGCAACGTTTATAGGTAAGGGAGTTAAAACAGTCCAATTAGAGCTTTAATAGGATTCAGTGCTTACAAAGCTCTTGAACTTTCTGATTGATAGACTTGAAAATTAATTGTAACTGATTAATTTACCGTTTACACTCGACATCACAAGCCTTGACAGCAAATCAAAGATAAACATGCAGACATCAAAGTGGATTAATTACTTGTTGTAGGCAATTTAATTAATTTGATGATTTTATTGACTTATTCATTTTTCAGTTTTGTGGCGTAACAGTTTATGACAATTGTGAATTCGATGCCACTTATGTGATTTTAATTAAAACTGTAATAAACAATAATATATCACACGCTTTATTCACAGTTTTACATTACGGTAAATGTAATAAAGCAATTGATAAAACTAACATTAAAAAGGGTATTTTTTATGAATTTAAGTTCTTCATCCAACCGCAATTCTGGTTACTAAACTAAGCAATATAAGTACAGGATATCAAGTTGGATGGTCGTTTAGTTCCGGTATGTATTTTGAATATATACCCGAAAGTATCTTTTTTGTCAGCAAATACAACGTATATTTTGTCATTCTGTAAAAATATGTTCTACTAATTTTTTTAGTTAAACCGTAAAAAATACGATGAAATTAAAATGTGTCAGTTGTCCTTAAGAAGATACAGACGTGTATATTCGTATCACGGAGAAATTTCATATTTGTGGGTGCTAAATAAATACGCCGAGTAGAAATTGCGAGGTGAGAACCGAGTAAGTGGCTGTAGGAAGTTCGGCTCACCAGTTATTTTTCACTTCAATTACGGAGGATTCCCAATCTTTTTCTTGTCTAATTTGTATGTATTCTTAGCTCTTACTTTTCACAACATTAATAAATTACATAAAACAGTAAGCTTAAGTAATGAAAAAGATCATAATTTCTCTTTAAGTAGCTAGGCGCGATG
The DNA here is from genome assembly GCA_912999735.1 of Aporia crataegi. Lineage (NCBI taxonomy): Eukaryota > Metazoa > Arthropoda > Insecta > Lepidoptera > Pieridae > Aporia > Aporia crataegi. The sequence goes on from OU538736.1 coordinate 9,874,884, forward strand.
TCACCCGCGTGGAGTTCATCGAAGCGTCGTGTTTTATACTATAGCCTTCCTCGATGTATGGACTATCAAATACAAAAAGAATTTCACAATTCGAAGCAGTAGTTCTTAAGCGATAGTATATAAGTTGAAGAGATAAGCGCTTTAAACAGAATCTTAGCTTAATTATATTAGTGTATGTCTCTTGAGTGAAAATAAAAATAGATTTTCTAAAAAAGTCAAGAGGATTTCTCGTCCAACGAATAATTAAGAGACGTCTTGCGACGAATTAATAGAGAATAATATAATTAACAAAGTGAAAACACTTCATTAGCTGCGGAGAGAAATTTTCAAAATTGTCTTTTCTAAAAATAAGAATAAATAAGTATTAAAAAAAAAAATAGAGGAAAGCTTCAACTGTTGCCTTAAAAGTTTTTATTGTATTTGATGTAAGTATGCCTTGTATACCAATCCATATTTTTCAAACACCTATTTTAAATTATTGCTTGGTTTTAAATTTGAATATTAGTGAGAAATGGAAAAATGTGTCGCAAAAATCGAGAATGACTAACCTTTATTTAATGGTTTTTATGTTCAAGAATTATAAGAAAATAAAATTTAATTATTTCTTTATTACATGACAGTTTCTAGTTATGAAGCTTCGAAGAATGACTTTCTATAGCCGAAAATTACAGATGCATTTTAAATTAGAAATTTCCAAAGTTTAAAATTTCTATTATATTTTTATTAATTTTCTGTCTGTTACATAAATTCATTCCGCGAATATAAATATAATACAACGTTTATGTTTACATTCGAATAACAATTTGCGTCCGAGGGAATTTACAGAATGTGGTTCAATGAAATTATTTAAAAAGAATTTGAAGGCATTTTACTTAGACAAAATATAAAGGAACACAATCCGGAGAAGAAGAAGCAAGAAGAAGAAAAAATGAAATTGAGCTACTTAAGTTTTGTGGTATTGTAATTTATGGATATTTGTTCGTATACAAATAAATATTTCTGAACATATTCCATATCTAAATAACTTCCATGCATAAATCACTTTGCAACCAACGCAATCTAGAAGTTTTCATTTATTCAGCTTAAAGTTCACAACTTTAATAAAAGCTTTATTTATGAAAGATGTACTTTCTATATATTATAACAAACGGATAATCTCCTAACACCCGATTTTTGAAAACGAAACTCGATGCAATTGATCATATCTACTCGAGACTACAGCTTAAAAGATACATTTCGAAATATCTTTGGCACGTAGGTACCTGTTTAATGTAAAATATGTAGGTGTCTGTTGTGAGATATGTATGGCTGACTATTAACAGTAATGATAATAGTCCAGCTATCTTAATAATTGTTAATATTTTGGGACCGAGCATCGTGTACTAAAACTTCGCTTTATTCAGATTAATACAGTTTTCATATGCACCTCGAGTCCTTTAATTTAAAAAACCTTCTACACCAAACTACCAACTTAATTCGTAGCCAAGCTAACAATTTCATTAAAAACATGTGGAGCCCGCGAACTTCAAATCGCCTCAGAACTCAGAGTTCCGAATACCTAATGTGTCACCTAAAACGTCATTCCATAAAAATGTATGAGGAAACGAATTTTCTTTATAAACACTTTTTTCGTAAAATTTTCTATATTTTTATAGTTATTCTGCTATTTGGAACGGAGACAAATACAACAAATCAAAAACCACGAAAATCAGTCCAGCCGTTCACGAGTTACAAGAGTTAGAACAAACTCGACATTGTTTTACATATATACGAGTAGATTAGTTTGAATATGTGTTCCGTTATGCTTTGAGTGTTGTTCACATTTAGCTTTTCATATCTCCTCCGCACAACAATTAACGACTGAAGCTATCAGTTACAAATGCATCCATCAGGCAAACTGTTAACAGATAATGATGCCAGACATTTTGAAGCACCATAATGAAGTACATATTCATAAATCATAAGCCTGCTATAAAAATTCACAATCGCAATTGTCATTCGCGTTGTTTTTTCCAGATATTTCAGTTTCAAGGTGAAAGTAATCAGTCGCTTTTTTCATTTAACATTTTCGGTTTCATGAAAATTGCTGTTCTTACAAAAATGTGAGGGTCGAAATAAAACAATCAATGAGAGAGCACATAAAAAGATTTGCTTTGTCAGCGATTATGATGAGCCATCCTTTTAAAGGGTGTTATAAGTGACTAAGAAATTAACGTGTTTTTGTATTTTTGTGTGTGTGAGCTTGTGCAGCTGCTAGGGCATCGTAGGCTCCTAAACGAATCGACCGATTTAATCTTTCATTCATGGAATATTATTTTTTGTTATCATGATATCGTTTTGTAAATTGCCTTTTATTTAACTTATTTGTATAAATGAATGTTTATTTAACTTAATAAAGCTTTTCCAACAGTATACCTGTAATAGGTATACTGTTGAAAAAGTAGTACTAATAATACTATATAATATTGCACACTACAAATTAATATCTGCCTTCAAATCAAATTCTCTAACGTTAATTACGATTTCACGTCGTCTACTAATAAATAGTTGGATATACATATGTAGCTATTTTGGAAATCCAACAGAAAAAATGACTTCTCATGAAAAAAATTTAATGAACATACGAAGAAGTATATTTCCTTTCAAAATCGCTCAAAAGAATTTTGAATGGCTGAAATATCACGCAGGAAACTATTAATACTAACTAGGTCTTCTAGACTTCCCTTTAATCAGAACGCAGTTCTTTTTGTTCAGTCTTTGTAGGTACTCTTAACTAAATCGACTTGAGAGCCCTATTGCAAGTTGCGTTGACACATGCAACTCTATACTGAATTTCACCTTTAAATATTTTTCTTCCCGTAGAGTCGGCGAAACTGAGATTTCAGTTAGTAGGTAAATGTGCATATAAAATCGCGTTGACTGAATATACCTAAGATACCTGTCAAAGTTAAAAATATCTTTATTTATATAGGATCATATTCTATACTTAATTGATCACTCAAGTCTTAGTTAATAGAAGATAAAACTTTCGTAATAATATATCATAATTGTTGCTATGGTTACAGCGTTTCGCAAAAACGTCAATGTTGTGTAGATGATGCAACAAACAGTAAAATCACAAACTTGGAAACAGCAGTCAAACTTCGTAGTGTTTACTATTATAGTTCTGACGAAATACAAATTGAGCTTGCTAATTCTGTATGTTTGGTATTTTAGATCATCTTAACTACACAATAGATTATGATACGATAAAAGGATTCCTTCAGGAAGTTTACAAATTTCTAGTTTACGATTATATCTAAGAGTTGAATAATGCTTGGATCTCTGGGCATTTTCACTGTGCAATTTATTATTAAAATGAAACGGTGTACATATTTTGGTGTTAATAGGAAATTTACATTTCGTTTATTATTAATTCCTTCTGAAATTTACATTGGAGTGGCCTTACTATAACAATTAGATCATCTAATATTTATACGTACACTTTATAAAAGAGGAAATACCGACCAGACTCTGAGATCAAACAGCTTTGCTTATGCTACCCGTTAGACGACTCGATTAAGAAAGTTACTTGAGAGGTGCACAAGAAGGGGACAAATATTTCATTCAGGCAATACTTACAAGCAAAGATAAAGAAAGTTTATTGAAATAGAAACATACGAAATCTATATCAAATGTCTCGACTTTTGTATCTGTACCGTGTGCCTGCTTAATTATGTTTTGATAGCATCTGCTTTCATTATGTGTTTGTAAATTGTATGTAAAGTTTTAGCGCCACTTCTGGTTACGCCAACTTAAACGTCAATTAATTTCTGCTTGATTGTATCCTCATATTGTCTAATTTCAATAATTTATTTCAACATAAAAGAGGCTAAGGGAGAGTAAGCCTAATATAAACATACGTAAATAGACCTACAAGTCAACAAAAAAATCTTTTTTTTGTGTCTGTTTTTTAATGACCATTGTCTGAATGTTTAAATTGAAAAATAACCAGAAACTCCATTTATAAAAAAAAGTTTGCTTTTGTACATTATACGATGAAAAAAATATATATGATTTTTGACAAATGCTTAGATGATGATGATGATGATTAAGTCCTAAGTCCCCTGGATGGGGCAGAGGGCGTCCACAGTACGTCTCCATTCCGCTCGGTCAAATCAAATGCTTAGATGTTACCCTTAAATTATGATTATGTTACTCTTAAAAGCAAACTCTATGAGATAAAAATATTATTTCTTTTATTAATTAGGTATAAGATATCAAAATCGGGTACACAAAACTCGGGCACTAAATTTGTGTTGACTTATGTAATTTTAAATTTAGCTTAAGGGGCCAGGCTGTAAAATTCACCGAAAAGACTGTTACGATTATTCATATTTAACCTATTCATATATGATTGATAACAGTGATAATTTGTATATACTAAAATGAAAGACTACAAATTGATTTTATACTCATTTTAACTCTTAAAACCTTATAGTTTTTATATAATAAACGTCAACAAACGCACAAAATTGAGAAAAAATGCAAGAACATGCCTTCGTTTTGTTCAGATTTAACCCAGTAAATCAATATAAATTGATAAAACAAAACACTTTTTGAACACAGAAGAAACCAATAAATAAAACTATGTACTTTTTTTTGTACCTTTACAAACAAAGTCTTCCTCTTTTAAAGCCCTAAAATCTATACATTTTTCTCGTAAATTCTCCATACAAAAATGTATGGGAAATCATGCGCATTGCCGATCGACGTGAAGCTTACGGTTTAGGACTCCAGTCGCCAGTGCTTTTTTGGATTTCAAGGCGACACCACGCGTGTTGTATGGACCGCAGCATTTGCGTGCGTTACGTGTTTTGTTTTTGTGAAAAACTGTAAGTATAACATTTTTATAACTAATTTACTTTCAGTAACCCTTCGTGTGTCCGCCATCTTTATCAATTATTTTTTTTAATACGTATCTGTCGCGGCACCTTTGATTTTTCGCGCGCGAAATCGCCGCGGCTGATTAAAATGGCTTTAACTTGAAAAAAATGTATAGGATCTATATAAGAAACTTATGTCATTTGAATCACTATGAAACAGACAAACATTATAAAATAGAACAGTTCTGGTTTTAGTGGTTATATATTAAAAATTCTTATTTGAAATCGAGTCATTGTTGTTTTCCAGTTTATTGAACAAAAGTTCGTATAATAAAAAAACAAACTATTATTTCAGCTTATTTTTATTTCAATAATATAATTACATGTTATTTCATAAATAAATGAAACACACCCCATCATACATTTATTTCACATCACAAGCTTTACAAAAACGGCTGTCGACCTTTTTTTGCGCGCCGAACAGTTAGAGGTCTATTATTACCGAGAAGTTGTGTCGTATTGATGACGCAATGGGCATTATTCCATCTTTGTTCTTTTAGCTATATTTTTATTGACTCATTCAACTACCTCTATGCCAAAAATCAAGTCGAATGGTTGCTTAGTTAGGGCGTGAAGGAAGGACAAATAAACAAACACACTTTTGCATTTATAATATGTTTTTTTCGCAGGATAATTTGCTGAGTGCGATTCCAGCAAAAAGAAAATTTAGTACGCACTACAAAAATATGAAAGTCAAAAGATTTCGGAATAAAATGTAAGTTCTTCCTCTACTTATTTATCCCAAATGATAAATATAAAAATACTAAAAATAAATAATATTAGTTCTAAATACCTAGAAAAAAAATTACGAGATTTATGTGAATGAGTCAGAAATAGCGCGAGTAGGTATATTGACATACCCGCCTGGGTAAGGGTTGTACAAAAATTAAAAAATAAATAAAAAGTAGATAATGATGAATAATATATTAGGCCGAGACTCCGAGCAACACGCGCTGTATAGAGGTAAGTTGTAATTTCTTGTAGACTTGTTACCTTACATAGGTAAACTAGGTATTGATGGGCGCCCGTTTATATTACAATGGTGTTCTTATTTATTAGAAGAATAATATAATGACGTTACCGACTTACAGACAACCAGTTTTTTATTACGTTTATCTTTTTTCATAATTGACGAAGACTGAGAAAAACGTTCAAGATTTCGATCTATATTTCAAGTATGTGTTCTTAGGGAGTTAGCTTTTAATTAAAAAAAATTCAAGTCATTATCTTTATTTACAGGAAATAGTTATTAAAAACTATGAAGAAAAAAGGTGGAAGAAGTGGAAGTTGGGCGCAGACTAATTGATGTTTCATTTTTTTTTAAAGCTCTGCAGGCCATAGGAACCACGGTCCTATGGATTGTAAATTAAGTTACCTCAGTATAATGGATGAAATAAAAGTTGGCCTGGACTCAAAACTCATCATAAAATGTAGAATGTGTAGTATGAAATTTACTGTGTATTTGGTTGAAAAGAAAGAAGATAGCATGGAAGTGAATCATCAAATTGTATCTGGTATTATGTCATCTGGTGGGAGCTACTCTCAGTTAAATACACCGCCGCTGTAGCCCTACCGATCATGTCACCTTCATTATACAATAAAATTAATAATACGGTTTGCGATTGGTGGGAAAAGACAGCAGCATATTCCATGGCAGAAGCTGTCAAGGAAGAAGCAGAGTACGCAGTGTCTATAGGTGGTGTTGATAAAAATGGTACACCATTAATATCTGTTGCTGTTGACGGTTGTTGGAGCAAGAGATCTTATGGTAAGAATTTTTCCGCCTTATCGGGCGCAGCTGCGATAATTGGCATTAAAACTAATAAAGTATTGTTTTTTGGAGTTAAAAACAAATACTGCGTTGTTTCAAGAATTATTCAGGATCATCTACCGGGATGGAATCGAACATAATAGTCGAGGGGTTTAAACGTTCTGTTGTTGATCACGGTGTAATTTATAATAAATTTGTAGCAGACGGCGATTCCAGTACTTATAAAAAAATATTAGATTCGCGTCCGTACGATAATTTAACAGTAGAAAAAATTGAATGCAAAAATCATCTTTTACGAAACTACTGCAATAGCTTGGAGAAATTGTCGAAAGACTAAGTATCCTTGCGAATTGCGTAAATTCCTAAAAGAAAGGTATTTGCGTTTAAGAACGGGTGTCAAATGCGCAATTAAATTTTGGGGGGATCAAAATCAGTCACTCGAAGAAAAAATTAAAAATCTTAGTGAAGATATCATGAATGGTCCACAACACTTATTTGGTAAAAACCAAAATTGCAAAGAGTATTTCTGTAGACCTGACACTCGTCGAACAGAACCTGTTGGGCTACTCCCAGCAATTGTTGGATGCGGATTAATGGACGCGGTAGAAATTTTAAGTAAAAAACTGTCCTATGGACCAACCATCACAATGGACCAAACTGCGAAAAACCTGATCTGAGTCCAGAATTGTATGAGAAAGCCAAGTCATCTTTTTTAGCCGATTTAAAGTTGTCTTGTGCTGAAAGAGAGGAGCTTGAAAGGTCGATCCATTTGCAAAGAAGTAGTGCTGAGTGGATGAGTACAAGGAGAAAATTACTAACCTCATCATCGTTCGGGGAAGTTTGTAAAAAACGGGAGAGTACAAGTTGTATTGCTCTTGTTTGTAAAATCGTTTATGGTAGTAATATCTCCTGTTTGCCTGCTGTACGGTACGGTATCGAAAACGAAGAAACCGCAATTAGACAGTTAGAAATTCAAGAGCATATTAGTATACAAAGTTGCGGTTTGTTCGTTGACGATCAATATGAATTTCTTGGTACTACACCAGATGGCATTTATGCAAATGGTTTAATTGAAGCTAAGTGCCCACAATCTTTAGCTGGCATGACTCTTGATGAAGCAATGGCCAAACATACCTTTTGGATTAAGGACAAGGCTTCCAAGGGTTATGTCATAAATAAAAATCATAACTGGTATTTCCAAATTCAGGGACAGATACATATTACTAAAAGAATCGTTTGCCTGCTTGGCATCTGATTTGGTACTGCTGTACCTATGAAAGTTTACATTATAGAAAAGGACGAAAAATTTTGGAAGGAGAAAATGGAATTAAAATTATTAATTAGTTGATCCTCGGCAGTCTCGAAACATGCCCATTCGTGACCTGCCCAATATATTAGAGGCTATGAAAAGAAAGAGCTTTACGTGGTTTGAAAGAGAAGAATGCCTAATGATTTTGAAAGAGACTGAGGTAACTACCCAGCTGGTCGATTTTCATCTGTCATTTTTATTCTGATAGGTTTTGGATACTATCGTAGGTACGCGCGTTATCATCTGAGTCTTAGGGCCATAAATAATTTCTCTATTTTTTAAAAAAATTAACAATATTTGATATTAAACTATATTTAAAAATTATACATATACAATATTTTCATACAAAAAGAAAGAAAGTTTATTACAAGAAACAAAAAAGATCATATTGTGGAAATTAAATATTTAAATTATATATAAATAATTATAATTATAGATTCAAATGCAACTAGCCGTTTATTGATAACTAGGGTCCGGTGCGCTGCACATTCCTATCTCTTGAATTTTATGACCTGACGACTCAGTTCATAACGCGCGTACTTTAGCTACATAATATCAAATTGAGCACAAATTGTATTTTGTATGTTACGTTTATTCGTCCATTTCAATACTTACGAAAAAAGTTCCATCCGTCCTTTTCTTTTCTTATCTTGAATCTTATGGAAATTTAGCGAATACTAATATAATAAGTAAGTGGTTGTTCGAATTAGTAGAAATCATAATTTGATCAATAATCTTTTAAATAAAAAAAAATTGAATTTTGAACCCGTATTTGTTATTGTTTGCTTACTATTTATAAACTTGTGTGTTTTGTACAACCCTAGCACGCTTTTTAGATGGCGACATATATTTGTTATTGTTTACTTACTTTTAATTAATGATGTTGCAGTTAAAAAACATTTACAATATAATTTATTTATTTTAATTTACTTTTAATTATATGAATCATATATAAACTTGTGTTTCATTTACTAATTTTTGTGCAACCCTAGAAGGTTTTTTAGACGGCGAGGTGATCGTAAACAAAAAGTGTGTGAGTTTACGCAGTAGGCACATTTTCTTGAAAATTGCATAGAGATAAACACAACAAAACATAGATAAAATAATAGACTTGATGTTATTTCGACCCTACTTTATTACTGAATTTGCAGTTATTTTATTGAATGAATATTTTACGTAATAAGAATAAACTTTGGCACAAATAAATACATTGTTGGAATTTTAGGTAAGTAGAATACAAAAAGGTCATCCCGGACCTGCTCATGATTGTATAAAAAAACATAAAAATTGTGTCTCAACTACTCTTATTACTAATTAGGATCATTTTATAATGAAAAACTCCTCTTAGATTATTTTACAAATAGGCAGTCGTTGATTTCCTATTCTAACTAATTCAACATTTTTGTTATGCTGTAAATATTCAACTTCAAATAATAACTCAACGTGGAACGTTTGTCGCAAAACATTTTGAAAATCGCGCTCTCCTTGGGTCACTCACCCGCCCCGACGACTGTTTCCCGAAACACTGGCGCTACGGTCGCGCAAATTCGATGTTGCTCGTCGGCAATCTACTCCCTTAACAGTTTCAATGACAAATGAAATTGAGGATTTTTAAAAAACACCCCGACTTCATTGTTAGAAATAATATAAAGATAAAAATAATATAAAACGGACGAGCTGGTCTTAATATTTAAGAAATTAAACAACCTTAATTTATACATGATACTTTGCCTAAATTAGATATCTTTGCAAACCTGTTAGTATTGTATTAAAAATTAAAATAAATTTCGGCTCTTTTAATTCTTTAATTAATATAACATTCGTGTATATATATAATTTTCATTTTAATTAGTAATTATAGATATAAATAGTATGTAGTTATTTACTTTCGCCATAAAACACTTTGTGTACGATCAACTCTTTATTTTTTAATTCGTTACGTAAAGAGGCTTGTTGGTCACCGTTTATTTACGGTAATTACATTGGATGGAGTAGAAATCTAGTAGCGACAAACAAAATGTCCTAGCTCTGATTAGACTGTTCAGTGGATAGAGTATTTATTTAAAAGTCGCACCAATGAAGCAACAAAAACTTGTCGCAATACGCTTGCTTCACACATCTCGTTTACATTTCAGCGCTGTGTCATATAATAAACAAGCACCATCCTAGTTTTATGGAAAAATTGGAATGAAATAGTATTTTCTGGAATTATAGCCATTAAGCGCTTAATCCCAACTACTCTGGAATCCAATCCAACGACACGCTCTGTAAAAATCGCTGAGTGCACTCAGCGATTCTGAGGAACTGTTGGTTCCAATTGAAAAAATATTTTGTGTTCGATAGTTCATATATCGAAATTGCTGATGAATTGTGCCAAAATGGCGCTACATCTGTTTTGAAAAAGTACAGTTCCCTATACGAGTTTTTATTTTTGGCTTAACTATTTCTTGTTTTTATTTATTTTTCTTTTATACCTTATTAATTACATTATTTTATATGTAAGTATTCCGTTTATTATACTTTGTTTTTCCCTCATCAAAATAACTGCAGCAGTTGAAGCGAAATAGTACCTAAAGCACAGAACCGACATACATTTAAAAACGTAATTAATCATTTCTCCAAACACTGTCATTGAACTTTGCGTAGCATTTGTGCCACCACTAAATTACATTCTAGTCTTCATTAACTGATAACTATCTTTCAAATAATTACTGCATATCAGAAGATTATGTTTCTGTATATTATTTTATTGATAACATTGCTTAAACCCTGTTAATTATTGCAGTTAATGACAAGCTGTCCACAAGATTAGGGATATTGAATCATTATTGATAATTAACCAATTATGAGATAATATATAATACCTAATAAATGTATGAATAGCTGTAGCTAAGAAATTGATCATGTGAGCTTATAATCAAAAAAACTTCATCATAGTTTTTCATTGGTTTATGTGCTACGATGCCTCAGTCAAACACACAAACACGACAAACTTAGCCTTCATAGATTAATAACTAATTATTCCGCTAGAGTTTAATTAAAGTTTTAGTATTAATGTGCGAATATAAAATGTGAGAGAAAAATAAGCTAGCTATTGTTGAAAGCAAACTTCCAAGGGGCAAAGGAAGATATAGAGAAACGTAGTCTCTGAAGTTTTGAGATTGTTTAGTGAAGTAATCTGTTTGTTTTCTAACAATGCCAATATTGAAGTTGGCTCAAATCTTCGTTTCTTCATTAAATACATATTTGTGGTCAACTGAGGAATTTGTGTAAAGGTTAGGTTAAGCTCTTTTTGGAAATAGGTTATTATTCTTAACGCTCTGCCGAGACTCAACGAAGACATACCGCATTCTCAAAAAGGACATTTTCTGTTCAATTTGTGACAAGTGCAACTTAGGCAATTTAAAAATCCTCTCATATGATGATTAAAAATAAGAACATCTCATAAATAACCGAACAGACCTTCACAAATTGTGGATGGGATATATTTCGATCACGACAGCTTTCAAACGAAAGGCCACGATGCAACCCACAGCACTCTCTTTTTATGTCATGGGTCAAAATTATTAAATTTACTAAATTTGTCAATACGTTAAGTTCACGCTCATAAACTCCCAGTAATTTTATTTCTCTGACATTGTAACTTCCTTAATTTGCTTGAAGGAATCTTTACGACTTCCTCTGCGGTTAATACCTTGCCGACCTGTACAATGGAATTTCCTCTTCTTTACATTCCGCCTTGTCCCTTTCATTTTTCATGTAAACTTAATGGACACTACTTCTTAAAATTACGTGAAATTGACTGTTTCATCACCTCTTGCTTATTGTTGTAAGCATAAAATGTAATGTACATTGTTAATATTTTATTCATTTATATTTACCTCCTTCGTAAAAGGTTTTTCAAACCTTGGTAAAGTGAAAGCTGTCAAATTTGGCATGAATACATATTTAGTCGTGACATGTCACCATGGCACCGTTACATGCTTCAACAACGTGCAGGAATATATAAATATATAAATATACTAATAATATTTGTAAGAATTTGTTAAATTTTTTACTCGTATTTTTAGCCGTTACAATTATAATAATTGTTATGCTTCGGAGATGTTGGGGTTTGTCTCAAAGCCTTTTCGGTCGATAATCGAGTTCGGTTCAGTTTTTTCTCTGTTTACATAAAGGCATGTAACGAAAATAATATATTCTATTATTATTAAAGTATTTGATATTCGTAACAAGAAAAAAATATTTCGGCCATCTTTATTTAATAGAATCTACAAATTAGAGCTCCCAAAACAGGTCTCCAAGAGTTTTTGCATAAACATGCATCGGGAGAATGACTATAACTACATAAAATAATAAGTTTTCAAAAATTTGTTTTATCATTATTGTAGTGGAGAAAATGGACTATTATTTACAATTGATTATTATTTCAAGCAACAAACGAAAATCATAAAATTTGGACGGTGAAACCGTGCAATTTCTTTCGTTTTTTTGTAATAGCCCTCTTAACACATTTTTATATATTTTTTTAAATATTACGAGACTAGTATCTAACGCAAACAAATCGCAAAAAGAATAATAAATATTTTAAAACATGACACCGAAGCAGTCTCATCACTTTCATCCGATTATCACTGTCAAATTTATACTTAAGACTAGCTGACCCGGCAAACGTTGTTTTGCCATATTAATTTTTGGGGTGGGCTACCCTTATCACTTAGGGATATGAAAAATAGATAGTAGCCGATTCTTAGACTCATAAAAATGGGGAAAATTCGAGGTAAACCTGCGAGGCACTATTAATAGTAGAATGAGTAGTTTCACCCAAAGCCTACAATCGAACAGATTCAAGAAGTCTTGAAATATTTTAAAAAGCGTACACAAACTTAGAAACGAAAATGCAAACACTTATAAAGAATTCGCAACTCTCATTAGGTTGCCGTAATCTTAAGATTTCGGCAGTTATAACTCTAATCGTTAAAACTTTTAACCGCGGCTTTATAAATTGAATAAAACTTCAACATTTTAGCAAATCTGCACATTTTGAAACAAGTTTTTACCTTGTGTTTTATAATTACGTCTATAATATTTTCCCCCGGCTTCTGTTTTAAACTTTTTAAACATTTAGTACTTCATATATAATACAGAAACACTTAGCAAAATAGCAGATCTACAATTTCCTACATTTAAAAAAAGTACATTATTAATTTTTTAAATAAAAACATATTATTTATTTTACGGTTTAAAGAGCAACGTTTCACTAAACCGAAAACAAAAAAGAAAAACTTAAAATTATGACAACAATTTAACGAATTTTCTATGCTACAAATTATCCAGAAAGACACTCTAAAGCTAATCTTTTAAAATGTCTATTCAAAAACTTTTCATTCTTTATTTACAAAATTATTTTCTTAAGAAAAACATTTTCCGTTTATAGTTTATAATAATATACATGTGATAACCTCAGGATGGAGAATTGAAAAAGTCATCAGGTCCTTTACTGTAGGAGGTTATTATACTGAAAGTTCAAGTTTGCTACAAGTTTATTTGAAATGTGTAATACATAAATTAATTTTAAACAAAAAAATAAAACCGATCTAAAAAACGCACTGAAAAAAATAATTTTTATATTATAGATCAACTTTCTATAAATAAAAGACGTAAATAGTGTTGATAAAAAAAATTCGTGTAAAATTCAACAAGGGCATAAAACTGTCATGTTGCTCTTTGAAACGCGGCGTCAAGCCATTCAATTATTTTTTTATTAAAGTCCAGGAATATTCATTCAGTCTTTTTATTTATATATTTGGCACCGCCTTTCAAAAAGCAACATAAAAGTTGTAGAATTTTACATGAATTTTTTTTATCAACACTATTTACGTCTTTTATTTATAGGAAGTTGATCTATAATATAAAAAATATTTTTTAATTTTCAGTGCGTTTTTTAGGTCGGTTTTATTTTTTTGTTTAAAATTAATTTATTTTATACTTTTGAGTGGCTCTTCTAAACCGTATAGTTGGTTATCATACCATCAAAACGAAACTAACATGGACGCTCTGACTTTCTGCTTACCTTATACAATAAAAAACTAATTTAATTAATTTAATTTAATAATTTAAAATTAATGAAAATAAGAAGACACAAAACTGAATCGTTTAATACTAAAACTTTAAGTAATATCGTTCATATAAATTAAGTTTTCATGGTGTTTTATAGTAAGCAAGTGAACGCACATTGTGATTTCCCGTAGGAACTCAGTTACTATATTCTCTCTATCTCTAGAAGTATTTCTTCTACCTTATTCATTTTATTGTCATATATGATCCTTTTAATGGTTTTTTTAATAGATAGAGTGATTGAAGAGGAAGGTTTTTATATATGTTTTATACCTATGCAAAGCGGGGGCGGGTCGCTAGTTACATATATATAAATGTTAAAGAAGTCTGTGATCAATTTATTGTAATCAAACGTTACCTGTTAATCCAAAGAAATCATCAAACAAGCAAGATATTATGTTATAAAACACTTGAAGAATCTTAGCAGCAGTAAAATATAATTGCAAAGGAGGCATTTCGCGGAAAAGTGCAAATTTTTGGAATTTAATCGCGATGCATTTTCGAGTACTCGCTCTTTGTATTTTAAAGTTTTATGAAATTCTGTTTCACGAACACAAAGGCTTGTTAAATGTACTTGCAATTTACTCGATGATAATATTCCATAGTCTCCATTATGATATAAATCTATAAGTTTAATTTAATAGAAAAAAAATCAAGTTATTAATATAATGACTTACTCCGGTCATTATAATAATTGCATTGAAATATGTGTATTTCGTAATAAAACTACGGTTTAATCCATCATGTCCAAAAATTCGGCGATTATAAATACTACAGTATTTTTCATTTGATAGGTAGGATGAATATAACCATTTTGGATTATCCAGGACAAAATGAGAAAGCTCCAACAATTTGTGTATACATATGTACTACATAGGAATACATACATGTGGCCTGAACAAGATTATTGCAAACATTAATAGGCAATATAAGGGGTCGTAACTTTTGTAGCAGTCATGGACCAAACGCTTAAGACATGTCCAGCATACGGAGGATAATTATTTATTTTTATTTCTCTATTCTCGGCTTATTGGGACCTCGAATAGTTTGCACGTACACCCATTTGTTACTGAAGGTTACTTCTGTAAGCTGGTTTTGTCGTTAACCATTCGTGTTTTAAGCATCTTCTGCTCTAACCACTAGATTATTAAGATTTATTTGTATACTCATAATAAACGCATTCCTTCGCACGCAGTCACATTTTTAGATACCCAACATTTATTTGTCTTAAAAGTACACAAGTTATTTATAATAATTATTAAATATATATTATTATAAGTAACGATCTAAATAATTATACCAAAAAATATAACTTGTCCGTCTGTCAGAATAACTCCGAACAAAAGGCTTTCTTCGAGAAAAAGGAGGTCGTAACTAATCTTAGAACACGTTTTATTCTAAAGCGTATAATTTGAACTTAAGTTAAGGCATTCTTGTGAGTTTTTCCAGTGACTGATAGTACACGTATTTTACGACCTTGGCTTGATTGCCTTTATAAGTAGACTTCTATTATTTATATATTACCTTTTGAATAATACTTCACTTCATTATCATTAACATAAAATCTTTATTTTTACTAATTAATAGTAATAATAACCTTTTTATTTATATAAAATTTATAAACTTTTTTAATCAATCTATAATTTAAAAAAATACTAAACTAATTGAATACAAAACTCAACTATATGACCGAGGCAAAAGTTATTTATCCATTCGTCTCTTTGCCAAAGGTCTCTTGCAGATGCTTCCACTCCATTCTGTCTGCAGCTATTCTGCTGAAACTGTTCCCTGCTCCTGCCCTCATTTCGTCTCTCCACTTTCTATTCAGAATCACCATTCGGCGTAATACAATTATTATGTGAACCACAAAGATTCCTTTACCCTAGCCTAGTGAATGTTTGAATAGACTTTCAGAGACTTCCGTTTTCGAGCGTTCAAAACTGCTCTCTTGTGGCGAGGCTGTATTGAGATAAATGCATTATTGATGTTTGCCATCATTGTTCCAACTGTTTTATTTTAGAAATGATAGTTGCAGACTTTTCATATTTTTCGTTTATTATTTTATCATACGGTAGTTCGATGGAACCTCATAGATGAATTTTACAAAAAGAATGAACAAAAAGTTCACTTTAATTGTGTTTGTGTACTTAAAAATATTAATTATTTGATTTGATGAAACTTATAATTTTTATTTAAAATATTGGCACTAAGTTAAGAATAAATTACAAATTTATATGGTTATTTTGCTCTCTAAGGCTTACAATTTTATTATATACTATCTTTAACTTGCGACTTCGTCCGCGTGGCCAAAAAATATTCAAGCCTGAGTCTATCTTTCTATCAATGTTAGAACTTTTAAAATTGGTCCAGTAGTTTTTGAGTTTATTGGTTACAAACATACTGAAATATAAATATGTAATTCTTTTTTTTAACATTAGTGTAGATAACTGTACTTATAATGCGAATTTTATTCTATAGTAGTCAAAAACATAAAAGATTTCAATCGGTACGTTTTCAAATATCTCAGAGATATGAGAAAGAGATGTGAGGAATGTGATAAATGAACTGGAAGCATTTAACATAAATAAACTCATTAGCAACGGCTCTCTGAATATCATTTTATGCTTTTCATTTATCCTTTTTCCATTTCAATTAACTGCTATAGTTATCGTTTATTTTATCATTTTTATTTTAAAAGATTGTGGTACATTTTATTATATGTCTGATCTTTCTGAGTATAAACAAATTTGCGTTTTGAAAATTTAATAAGTGAGACTAAAGACAGTTTATAAACATGGTGATTACTAATAAGAATATCAGATAAAGACATTAACAAACTTTCCCAAATTGTATCCAAGATAGCTCACGTCAGTTTTCAATAAAAAAGTGCATTCATCGTTAATTTAGAGGCCACAGGCAAACACACAGCAGCACACTTAGTACACAGACATTTCTAACTTTTAACGATTTGTCGGCTTTTTTACTTGAATGCGGTCAGTTCAGAGTAAGAATGAATAGTGTCATATTGTATGCGTGGCGTCTTTGTGAGATATGAAGACGTCGATTCCATTCCGATATGCATCCTGCAGGCGCGGATATGAGTTGCATTTTACATTCTAACTATACTGCATCCGCTGATAAAAGATTTAATGTTATATTCGCCTACATGCTAACCATTTCACTGTGGAGCGGTAATATTATGATGAATGTTTTGTTATATTTAAGTCAAAACACACACACTTGAATATATTAGGTAAATTGATACGTTTATTTTCTAGTTAAGTTGCGAGAAAGAGATCGCCTGTTAGAGTCAAGGCAGCCCATGACACAATAACTATAGATAACTTCATAAGTTGCTAGGGGACCCTCAAAAAGCTCGTTTTAATTAATCGACTAATCTTCGAAGAAACTAGCATTTTTTTTACTCTTACGCGCTCTGTTCCAAATTACTGCAAAGAGTTTTTAAAAGGAAAACCTTCAAAGAGGAACGGTCTTAAATTTAGTTAAAGCTAAAAATTTAAGTGGATCTTGATCCACTTAAATTTTATATCACTTTGTATGTATTACTTTATATCACTCGTGTTACAAAGAAATACAAGTTTATTCTTCGTCGCCTTCGCCTAAAACAGTTAAGCGCAAAAATAAGATAAAATTATCGGTGAAATAGAAATATGGCAAAAATGTTTTAAGCTAACACGCTTATAATCTTTTTTGTATTCTTTACATACCAATAAATAAAAGTGGCTTTTGTCAGCGTTAAATTCTATCAGGTAAAGTATTAAACTTTTGAATAAATATGACCAATAGCAAATTTATGAAAACAATCCTTTCGAATCACTTTTTCAAAAACAAAGAAGGAATCCTACAAAATATTGACTATACCTACGTATTCGGAAGTTATTCCTGCACGGGTGTAACCAAATAAGTACAGACCTAAATGTATTTGTGTTGTTACAGATATGCCGATAACATCTGCGAGATGCAACAAGACGTAGCCTAGGACGAACAAGAAATACGATGACAAAATTTATCCACCCGACGCTATGTCATAAATCTTCTTGCTATGACTAATATCACGTCGGATCTTGAAGATTTCAAATGCAAACTCCTCACCGGGCCCAGCTGCTCCGATGACTTAATACCGGGCCTGGAATGTTCGAGGAACGTAACATTCCTCTACAACTGCGAGCTAAACTTGGATATTCACAATGAAACCTCTTATACTTGCACCGAATGTGCCATGGGTAATACCAGCGACGGTGCTTCATGCGCTTTTAGGCTCAACCTGATGACGGTCGTCTTGGAGAACGCCCTCAAGAGCGTGTGGCTCAAAATGCCGGATTACCTTTGCGATTGGAACGAATTAATATGTTTCCATGACTCGCTGCGGACGTACAGTGTCGTCAATGACAGTATGAGTGTTTTAGAAAGTTTTCGGTGTAATTGGAATTATGGTAATGTGACGCAAGTGGCCGGTGTTGAGGTGAGCTACGAGTGGACATTTTTGTTCGTAATTTTGTTTATCGTGGCGGGTGGGTTGGGCAATATTCTGGTGTGCTTGGCCGTGTGCCTCGACAGGAGATTGCAGAATGTGACCAACTACTTCCTGTTGTCTTTGGCGATAGCGGACTTGCTGGTCAGTTTGTTCGTGATGCCGATGGGGGCGATACCTGGCTTCTTAGGTGAGCTTGCTCAACGTGAATAAAAATTATTCATAACATTGTTAAAATTTACTTGGAAACTACTAGATATAAATAAAAAATGAAATTTTAAAATTGTCCCCACGATTAATTCAGCAGAAGAGAATAAGTTTAATAATTAAGTGTATTGTATATTTTGAAACTGATATTTAGTGGTCATGAGGCATCCTAGCTGGACTTGCCTGAAAAAAATAGAACAACAAAATTATATAATGTAGCGCCACCTCTATTCCTGAGGACACAAATTTTCTCATCAATTTGTCATTAACGAGGTAAGAGTGGTTGAAGAATTATTTGTGAAAGTGATGTGATTCTTAGGTATTTGTTTATTCATCCCCGACGTAAGAGAAGGACGTTGTAGGTTTTACTTGTCCGTGTGTATGACAGATTTCGAATGTTCTTCAATTTCACTAGAAATAGTATGAAATGCCGCAGGTTATTGGCCGCTGGGTGTCGTCTGGTGCAACGTCTACGTGACCTGTGACGTGCTGGCCTGTTCCGCCAGCATCATGCACATGTGCTTCATAAGTATTGGCAGGTAATCATTTTTTGTTCTAATGCTCCTAAATATTATTTAATATAACGAGAACTCCGCCCATATTATATTTGCCAGTTTTGCAACATTTTTCATTGATGCTCCGCTCCTATAGCGTCCTAGCGTGATGTTACATAACTTATAGACTTCCTCGATAAATCGATTATCCAATAATACTTTATCAATTCGTACTTGTTGTTCCTGAGATTAGCGACTTGAACCAAACAAACAAACTCTTTAGTTTTAAATTATTATTAGAAATATATACTAGGAGCTAATCGAATCTTAAATAAAGCCAAGCAGTTGGTATGCGACGAAAGTCCATGCCTACCGCAGTCGGTTCGATTTTTCACATGGATTGTCTCAGATTGCGTAGATTTCCAATTTGCCCCAAGATATAGGTAATATTCTATACTTCATAGCATCCTAATAGAATAGATTGGTTCTTTATCTTTACGACTGAGCCCGTTCACCCTAATCATGCAATGGAGATATTGTTACAATGACGACGGAATATTCGCAATGAATTTTATATTTGTGCCTTTTTGCTCAAATATTATAATATATCCCCTCACATAATTCCTTTTTGATTTCCCACAAGACTATTTTTTTATTATCCTGATAGCACTTGCTTTTATCAGATCGAGTCTATAAATTGAGATTATTCACAAATCACAGTAAGTTTGATATTTTTGTGTAAATAACTGTATCTAAAGCACATCAGATAACAACTTAGCTTATCCGACCTTTTCATGAAAATGGTCGATAACGAATTGACAGGAAAACCGGCTTTATTATAGTATTCATATGAGAAATAAGACGGTATCACACGTGCCATTACAACTTCCCTACGTTCTGTTTATGTTCAGTATTCCTGCTGAGCTCAAAATCACTGCGTACACTTTTCGCTTATATTTTAAAACTTATTTTTAGCGTAATAAGGTTCAAATCTGCATTTCTAGCTCTTAAATGTTATTACACTCGAATAGTTTGTCGCAATTCTGTCCCAAATTTGGATATTATACGGTTTCGGCTTATATCTGTTTTGATGTGCGAAACGGGATTAGCGGAGGTATGGCATAATCCCACGCGTTTTAATGATTAAATGAGGCTTATGTGGAGCTGCAAAGGGTTTGGAAATATAATTTCTAAAAGAATTGTAATCAATTACTTTTTATGTTACAATCCGATCTGACTGTGGATCTAGCTTTTGAAATATATAACGCAGTTACCTTTTATACTATTACTGGTTAATAATTGTTTCATGGACAGGGTTCAGTAGAGCTTAAGCATAAAAACCAAAACCAACTTACTTCAAAATCTAAGAATGAAGGAATATTTCATTTGCATTCAACGCTTTGACTGTCGTAAAGGTAATAAAATATAAACGAATGTTACAAGTTAACCGCATCGGCTGATGCCGTAAACGTTCAGGTGGGGTTTCGTTTAAAACTTGTAGTTAACAGGTGTGCGTGATAATCCGTTTAGCTCGAAGCCTTGCCAGTTGCCATTCTGCATCAGGAGCGAGGATTGACTCACAGCTGATATAAATGGCGGATTTTGCTGCCGGCCGGAATTATTATTCTACAGTTGTTCTTAGAACAAGCATTCAATAATCTGTCTTAAAAGGGGAAACTATCCAATTGGGTAGTCATTATGTATTTTAAGTAAATATGTAAGTCATTGGACGGCGTGTATTTATGTTTAGTATGGTTTCTATAATGTAATGGTAGCTAAATTAATAAATTTCTAAGACTTATTTATTAAAATAAGTTCAAGGCTCCGTTCAAAATTTACCCAATTTCGTTGAAAGAAAAGTATTTAATAGAATATTTTTATAACATTAATAGTGGACTATATCATTCTAACAAGAGTTCGCATTGCTCATGTAATTCCATGATATGAATTATAACACACAAGGGAGTGAGTTGCATATTTAAATTTAAATATCGTTGTGAAAGCAACACTTTTATATTGAAATCGTAAAGATAATGAACCAGACAAGTTTTATTTTAAAACAGAACGAAAACATTTACGAGCTCGTAAAAATGATATCTCAATCATGTCTTTTATTATTTTTATTTTTTATGGTTGGTACTTGAGGAATTTGTAAGTATTTGTAACACAATGAAAAAATAAAACTCCAAAAAAAAGACAAAAACATTGAATACATTTCGATTTCTATAATAAATAATAGGATATATTTAATCCTTCGATCAACAATAGCAACCAGATATCGTCGGCGCAAGAAATAAGCACGGCTCGGCAAATAAGAGCGCATTTGCGACTTGAGCTCTTATTTAGTTCGTTTAGAACACAGATAATGTAAGTATAAGATAATATTTTGAAGATTTGTGACTTTATTAGTAGGTGCTATGGGTGTAATTAGGTTTAACTTAAATCACAAAAGATTTCAAACAATTTTAAGTTTGTTAGTGAAAAGATGCAGGTATATAGTATAATTTCACGCGGACGGCATTGCGCTTTATTTTTGTACGTGACCCGTTATCTAGTTGGTATTGTTGATCAAAGCTTTAATCAGAAATAAAAATTAAACTATCAGGTTGCAATTTAAAAGACGAACCAAATGACTTCTAAATGGTTTTATGATGATGTTACCGAAACCATTTAGTATAGATATTTATCTATAAAAGAAAAGATTTTCTACGCAGGTGTCATCAGCTAATTATTAAATAGAAATGTAACAGATGTAAAAACACACCCTATTTTCCACCATTAGGTAATTTTTGCACCCGTTGTTTCAAACTTTTTCAATAAAAAACTTAACTGGCGTAAAAAAGGAAGCGACCATTTTTTTTTTTTTTATAATGAATACTGGAAAAGTTATAGAATTTGTCAGCCTAATCGAAACATTTCCTTGCCTATATTTAAATCATTCATGAAGTGATTACTCTAGGAAAGATGTAACGGAGAACTCACATGTAAGTATCATTTTTCAATAGGTGTGGTCCCAAAATATTTCGAAGTATTGTAAATTTATAAGAATAAATTTACAATACTTCGAAATATTTTGGAAGGAAGACCTCATTAGATAAAAACTGCGGAATTTATTATCATTTTCTGACAGTTCACGTGCAGCAATAAACAATCTTTTCTTGTAATCATTTGCTCTGTATGGATAAGAGGAAGAAGGTAAGGTTATCAATAAATTCCCCAAACACATCTGGTGCGCTCGATGCTATGATTTCAACTGAGATATTACAAAACGATACGTCTACGCGACGATTCGTTTGTAGAACACTCCGCGTAGCTTAATTACGACACGCTCACGAGACAACTAGGCCTACGACCCATGTGCGAAAGCCCTAAATTACCTCTCGAACCTCCACGGCGGGTGTCAAATTAGAATTTGAATATTTTCAAATGATTTAAATTATGTAAACGTATTGCTCGACGAAATTTTATTTTATTTTATTTTTATTTTATTTTTATTTTATTAGGATCTCCAACAAAGAATACACTTTACAAGCTATGCTATTGTACTGTTACAGTTTAAACCTTGTGTTTCTTCAATTAGAGGAGATCACAACATGCAATAGTACAGCAACAGCAAAGGACTATGACATATCTTATCCATAAACTATCAATACAAAATTAAACGACAAAATCCAACGACAAATTAGGAGCATAAATATTTAAACTTAAAAAAAATAGCATAAAAATTAAAGAGAAAACAAATATCAATGAACGACTATTAAATTACGAAGTACTAAACACTCAAACATATACCTAAAAATAGTTGCATAACTCAAGCGAATGATATTCAAAATATCATTTTATGTTGATTTATATAACCTCTTTCCGCGGTCCTTGTGATTTATGCATATATATTTTAATATATGTGAGGAATAAATAAATATCTTTGTTAGTACATTGTTAATGAGTTTATAATGATTAAATAATCAAAAAAATACTGACTTTATTGACAACCATAGACCAATAATTATATTGCTTAACACTAGAAATATCTGATTGTGCTGTGTGCACTCCAATCGTATTTGTTCGTGCTACGAATTCAAATGCTAAGCTATCAAGAGCCTTTAATTTTTAGCGTTAAAGCTATTTGAGGCTGTATTTTCAAGAAGCTTTCGCTGCATGACCTTTTAAATATTTCCACTCCATTGCATTTATAAAGCTTGTTGTTGTTTTTCTTGGAATAAATGTTAACTTGTGGCCATTCTCAAATATCACTAGTCCATCTTTGTAAATTTAATCACAATCGGTTCACTGGTTAAGACGTGAAAGCGCAACAGATAAAC
This sequence comes from Aporia crataegi, assembly GCA_912999735.1. Classification (NCBI taxonomy): domain Eukaryota; kingdom Metazoa; phylum Arthropoda; class Insecta; order Lepidoptera; family Pieridae; genus Aporia; species Aporia crataegi. The sequence goes on from OU538736.1 coordinate 9,898,521, forward strand.
AAATTGTCATAGTAAGGATTATTCTATTCATTATTGAAACGCACCAATGTTACAGTGTTTTGAATAAACTTCCGTACATACTAAACAATACAGTGTTTAAATTAATTGACATGATTAATTTATTACCAACTACTGGACCCCGCGAACTTCGTATCGCGTCAAAGTTCCGAATAATAAAGTGTCACCTATAACGTCATTCCATAGAAAATGTATGAGGAAAATGTTTTTCTTTTATTTTATTTTTTCGAAAATTTTCCAAATTTTTCTCTCCATAATGCTTATAATTATAAAAAAAGAATTGGCCAAATTGGTCCAGGCGTTGTTGAGTTATGCGCTTACCCAACACATTTTGCGATTCGTTTTTATATTATAGATAAGTTTTGGGATCGAAATTAAAAAATAAACAGTACGCTTTCGGTTTTAAAATAAAAGAGAAAAAAGAAATGGTCACCAACGATAAGAAGTATTACATTCTATTATTCGTTGGTAAATTGCTTTTTAAAAGTTCGAGGGAAAAGTTAGCAACGATCATTAGTAAGATAATGGAATTCATTATGTCGCTTTCATGAGTTTAATGTGGATTCAACATCTTCAAACTTTGATAATGATTTGAAGAATAAGAGCGCGTCCGCACAGCGATATTTCACCGCGCGGATAATATTCCGCGATCGGAGATACACCTAGTACGCGCTGCGAATAAAATTTCGCGCGATTTTTGTCACTTTATTGCAGTTCCCGACTGAGACGCACGTTTAAAATGGACCACCGAACTAAAATTTATATACGTATATAAAATGAAACTATGACATGCAAACTCTGAATTTTTAATGGTAACAAGATATTATCTACTTTATTTATTTTAGGTACTATCATATAAAATCCTTTTAAGGTTTTATAAAATGATATATAAATCATCGATATAAACTTATATTACATCGAGATATAAGATCTAAATTGGACGCGTAAACAATAACGTGTTTTTGTTTTTCTCTGTTGATAAGTTTTGCTCCATAACATCAAATATATGGTCTAGATTTTCATGAAATTTTGTGAAAAGCTTGATTTTATCAATAATAATAAAATTAAAATATAAGAATTAGTATATATTTAATATAAGATGGACTTCTGTTAATTTAAAAGTGATTAAAGTTCTTTCAATTTTTGATTTTCTGACTTCAATATCTCTAAAACTATAAATCAAATTATCTTGATTCTTATTTATTTTTTATTATTTTATGATTTATATTTCATAGAGTTATAAGCAAATAAGTACGACGCGGTCGCGCGAATTTTAGCGATTTGAACTCTCATGTGCACCAGCCAGATTAATTGTTCTACATCCATGTCGTCATTGTCTAGCTCCAGCTTTATACTTTACAAAAAATAAATCGCACCGCAGCGCGGATACTTCCATAAGATTCAATATGTTACAAAATTGCGGAAAAAAATTCGCGCAGTGAAATATCGCTGTGCGAACGCGCCCTAATGTTAAAGATTTTGGGAAACCAAGTTTTAACCCTCAACAAAAAGAAGAGTTTGACGTATCTGTGTCTTTCTGTGGAATCGTAGCTTCTCTAAGAATAGAAGATAATGACCAATTTGGATGCAGTTTTAATTACTTGAAAGGTGATATATCGCAGCTACAACTTTTGAGGATGTGTTCATCCATTTTTCAGATGGCATTTGTAATAAACATGTCGGGTTTTCCTTTAATTGTCTTCAATTCCATTTGCAAGATACTCTAACACATGAAAATTCTCTCTACATTTATCCTATGCAACTGATATTTCCTACTTAAATCGTAGCCACAATGCTGCTACGAACACGTTCCTGATAAAGACATGATACGGTTGTGGCTACGATCGTAGCCTGCTACGTAGCGAGCTACGTCCAATACACATGGCTACGGCGTCCTTCGGTTTAAATTAGTACAGTTTAATATGTTATAAAAAGTTTCTTTGTTATTTTAATTCAATTGTAACCATGCTAGAATGTAAGCTCTGAGGACAACATAAATATTGATTAGTTTAGAAGTTTAGAAGTCTACCTAAATACATTCTTTAAGGTAATTTTTACAGAGCTGTTCGTCAAAAAATAATTGAAAATGCTTACGTTTAACACAATTCACATATTTTAATGAATTATACAAAAAAATATAGTGAAGTGCATACCAATGAAAGTATTTATATTTATTGGTAGCTAAATATATACATATTTACCATAAAATAATGTATTTTTTAGGTATTTGGGGATCAGGAATCCATTGAAGAGTCGTCATCATTCTACGAAGCGAGTGGTCGTTATTAAGATAGCGCTCGTTTGGCTTCTGAGTATGATTGTCTCCAGTTCTATCACTGTATTGGGTAAGCCGCTGCTGCTTTTACATTTTAAGCAAGAAAACTTCTTATCAAAAGATATTCACCGAAGAACTAAGCTCATTTTTGGTGTCTTTAATAGTACTTTTTAAGGCAAACGGGGTTACTATTATTTACCATAACATAATATGTTAAATAATATTAATGCGGTGATCTTAAGGAAGAAGTAGCGACAATAAAAAAAAGAAAACGCATGGAACAAAATAATACGTGATAAAAACACTCGATTATGCAAAAAGGTTCTTCGCTGAATGGCGCAGTCCTTAATTATTTACAATAATAGTACCTTTTCTAATGCCTCAATATTGCTCCGTTTTATACGTTAATTTTAAAAATTACCAGTGAAGTTTTGTTTAAAAGTTTGTAAAAGTTTTTACAAATATACAATAAAAACATGTACTTAAATATATTTACAAATACAACAAAAGGGTCATCAAAGAATTTTTTAATAACATAAAATCATAGTTGCAATCTAAAATGAACCAAGTAGCAAATTAAAGCAAATAGCTTTGCCGTTTCGAGAGCTGATTAATTTCTTCAATGAGTTTGGATTCGAAAATAGAAACGATCCGAGGAGGCAACCTTAGCGGTGTTACCTTGTACAACCGTACTACAATAGTACCTACTTGTAATTGAAGACAATTCACAAAACTTTCCGATATCATTACAAATAATGTATCTCATTACTCGTATTTACGCTTGAAGCAGTTTTTTAAAGATCGCTAACAGTGCTCAGCCACGTCAGCTTTTAAATGAAATAAAAGCGCAAAATAGATCCGCTGCACTAGCATAGCATACGGTGCTTTAGAACCCTTCATACTTTACGCTTTAATGCGTCTCTTGAAAGTATGTGATTCTCATCAGAAAACACTTTGTAAAGCACTTCAAAGTTGCTTGCATGGACGATTTAATTACATCTTTGAACGTCTTAAGTATTAAATTCACACAGATCAAAGACTCATTAAATTTTAAACACCCCTTCTTTTGCGTTGGGTATTAGCAAAATAGAAAATCGATATTAATAATTAACGTAAATTAATTCGGTTATAAAGTAATTAAGTTTTAAACCTTTTAACATTAATTTTTCACAGAACCGCTAAGTCCCCAAGCATACAATGAAGATATTATAATCTTTTTCGGATTATGTTAAATTGAAAAGGGCCTTTTCCGAAACCTTTGGGATTCTTTATAACTGAAACTCGTGCGTTTTGTGCGAACAAGGTTACGAAAGGATGCCATACAAAATTGAATTTGGTTCCATTTTATGACTGAATTCACTCAATTCATTATTTCTCTTGATTTGCTGAGCAGCTTAACCGAAGCCTGCTTTCGATTGCTTGATTGCTAAGCATAAGCGTAAGGCAGTGTACCTCTATACAATAATGATTGATTTCGAGGTTTGACAGACTGATCTAAAGATTTTTAAGACTTTTTTAACTTATAAGGTTTAGAGTTTATATTTGTGTTTTGAAGTCTCCTCGACATTGACCTCGAACTGAAATGAGTATATCGATATTAAACTTTTGTTTATAAGCTTTAGCCATTCATAAGATTTTAAATTTTGACAAACACCTTTAGTGTCACTTCGTTTTGAAGTTTCTAAGTAGCTATTCCTAATAAAAATGTGGTTTTTGTTACCCAACTGTTGAGTTGCAAGGAGAATAGCTCGTGCTTAGGATACGTCTTAGTATATGAGACCGGCAACTTAATGTTCATAGACAATTTATGTCCAACCATCACTCACTTCCAAAGTAAATAACCGTGCTCAACCCAGTTCGCTGGATGTGCTATTTCCTCCGGTTTTTGCCGTCAAATGAAATGTTAAGCGCATAGCATAATACATGTTAAGGGCCCAAAGTGAAATTGTTCAAAACGTGTTAATGGCCCACTTTTGCCAGGGTTGCCATTGCTTCTTACTCGACTAAATATTTTTATACTGAACTATATGTACCAAGCCATACGAGATGAATCGATTTTGAATTTGCGAATGAATAAACGATGTTTATTACATTTGTATCTCAAATTGAAGCTTTAGCTTTCATAGAACGTACAACCGAACATAATAAATTTGGTTTGCAGCCCTGTTGGGGGCAAAAAATGCGTCAAAGAGAGAATTCTGTTAATCTCGCTTTGTGGGATTAATACAACGGCCATGGCTTGTAATTCCAACTTTTTAATTTTCTCATTGGAATCGAATGCTTTCGACCAAACGAATTACTGATTAGTGATTACGAAAACGTTAATATATATATTGCTACACAAAAAAGTTTTAAAATGATTAAATATCCATTTACCATTTCACTCATTAAAATAGACGTCGGAATAATTTAATACGATTTAACAAAATTAGAAATGTCTAGGTATTTATTTTCTTCGAATTGAAACCTTCAGCGAATACGCAAATAAAAGATGGTCTGAATGAACGATTATTAACTCCTCTTAATTAACGTTAAATCGTTAGCTCAATTAAGACCATAATGCCTAAGCAGAAAAGTTGAAACACAATTGTAATGACGTCGATATCATGCAAGCATTACGTTCTTGGAAAATTCGTGATCGTACGGAAATTGGATGAATTTTTCAAAGCTCTACTTGATCTCTATTCGAAGGTTTCAAGCACATCTCAAGAGGATACAGTTCTAGTTGAAGGAGCCACTCTGTGGATCGTAAGGAAATATCAGATAAAAATGACATCTTTTGTGTTAATTTTTTTACATATTCATATTTTTGTTTGCTTTGCATTAATTTTTATATATTTATAGTCTTGAATTACAAGAATTGAGATTTTCGATTTAAGATTTAAGACCATAATATATTAACGTATTATATAATACCGCATATACTTAATAAATGAACTATTACAATTAAGCATTACATATTACCTAACGTATAAACATATTCAATTTTAAGTATTAAACGAATGTGGTGCTCTTAGTAAAAGTGAATTTTCACTTTGAAACGAAATACCGCTATCGTATTTTGATTCTGTGATGTTAAACACACGCTTAGTTGTTAAATTTAACGACATATTTTTAGAATACAATAATTACAGTGAAACAAGCAAAATATGCCTGTGAAGTGAATGATTTCCGTTACACTAAACGATATTGTTATTAAATGTTCTCAGGGCTTATCAACAGACAGAACATAATGCCAACTCCAGAGCTTTGCGTCATCAACAACAGATTTTTCTGGGTGTTCGGGTCGCTGGTGGCCTTCTACATACCAATGCTGATGATGGTGGTTTCCTTCGCTCTCACCGTGCAGCTTCTCAAGAGACAAGCGAGGTTGGCTGCTACTCCAGCCCCTGGTGGTACACAGAGGAGGTGGTTAAAGATTTTAGTCAATACTTAGGGCATACAATCATTATAAAAGCGAAGACGCCGTCATTCTCTTTACCAAAATCCATTAAAAGTGAACAGACAAATTGACATTTATAATATTTAAAATGTCTATATCGCGTGTGATAACCAAAAGTCTCGTTAGCGAGAAAATTTAGCAAACACTTTTTGAACTTTTCATTGAAATTATTATTCTATAACAATTATTTTTTTTTATGACTAGAATTTTAGAGCTTAGCATTTTATTCTATGGTTATTATGACCATGAAATGTGGCTTTCAATATGAGATCGTGAAACGAATGCAAAGTGTTCAATCCCAAAGCATTAGCATATTTTAGCCATAACTCTATAAATATATGCGTAATAGAATATTTATCATTGGAGTTTTATCGTGAAGATAAATAAATGACGCCGCTTGCCAATACATTATGAATTATTGTTTCCTAAGTTTAACAGAACATTGTGTCAGATAAATCTGATTCCTTCAAATTTCCCAAGCCCTTTGATTGTTTGAAGCAGACATATTTGAAAGCCGACGTAAATAACACAAAAGATATTATTTTTATTAACTAATGCTAATATTAAATCTATAAATTAAAACAATTGAAACGTAACTACTACGCTCATATCATAATACTTTTAAAAAAATATCACAATTAGTCTTACAGAAAATCACTTGAATATCTGCAATTAAGAGAGCTAAGACAAACGTCACCTACTCAACCATAACATAATAAGTGTTAAACTTCAAGGGTTCGTTATAAAAACCTCGACGCAAGTCACATCATTACGTGACATATTCGCAAAATTCTTGAGAGTAATTAATGACTACAGCGAAGCTCACAACTTATCATCGGCCCATTTTCTGAATACTTTCACTTTATTTGAATATTTCACTTTCACTAAGCTTACATTACCCTAAAAATATAATCGTTTTTATCCTTAAAGAATGTAAGTTTAAATATTAATGCTTCCAGGGAATCAATCAAATCAACGAAGTAACAAATACACTTAACTGTGTGGTTATAGGCCATTGTATGAGTTAATTAAAAACCCTTTTTTAATCTTCATCACTATCACTGATCGGGATACGGGAATATGTGAACCTCGGGTTCTTCTTCTTGTAGAAATCCAGACCGTTGTTTTCATTGCGGAAGGGCGTGTCTGCCCTGAAATGTATGTCTGGCATCGCCGACAAGTTGCCTCCGTACGACTCTGTCTCGGCCTTTTTCATGATACTTGGTTACATTCCGCCTTTCCGTGTTAAGATATAGTCGGCCTCAATTTCACATTCTAGTGGGGCATCTGAAAACCCACTCTTATCTTCCAATTGCGTAATTGCAAACGTTACTCTGATATTTTTTGTAATTTTTCATTCTTTTATCGATAGAGAATGTATTGTTTCGTTTTCGAAGTAAACAAAATGTGTTTTGTAGTAAAAAAAATATTACGTAATCGGAGTTATTTCATGTAGATTAACGTGTGTTTGGCATTCCTCCAACGGATCTCAGACGGGGCCAGTCAAAGAAATGACCGATCAATCAGTGGGCTCTGCATTAGATTTCTAGACTTTTTATTCAATTGTAGGTACTGCAAGTCATTGGAAGATAAAGATCTCTAATTAATGACCATCACAGTACTAGCATTGGGATAATTTTGGTCGTTTCCTTGAAATTTTGCTTGATTTGGGCGATGGTATATAAATAAAGTTTCACTCACTGACAATTATTATACAATTTTAAACGATTGTGTATTTAAAGTCTACGTTCATAATAGATTAGGCTTCATTTTGGCGACTTTATTTTAAAAGCCGTAAATTTATTCGTCTATATAACAAACGGTTATCTTAATGTAAATCATACGTTTTTTTAATTAAAATACCTACTTCCTTATTATATAACATTATAAATGCGAAAGTAACTCTGTTTGTCTTTCTGTCTTTTATGATTTTAATTTTAAATCGCTTAAAAGATTTTGATTAAATTTGATACAGAGATATACAATTGAGAAATGACAGGTTACCATTTTTCGCGAAGAAAATGGTTGAATAGGTTGAAATGGGGCAAAAACACAGCAGTAACTACTTTCCAATATAATTCCCAATTGGTTCGAGCCAAAAGCACGCACGACTTTACGAGCGATTGTGCCTTTTGTAACACCCACAGGGGTTTATTATACAATTACAGTCAAAAAGTTTTGATGTCAGAACCATAAAGCTTCTCTAATGCACGTTACTTCTTATATAGATTTTTATTTATATATATAAAGCTACAACGAGTTCATTCATTCATTGATCGGCTTTTATTTCGAAACGGTGAATAAAAAGGGGGGGAAATTTTTACAGATTCGTATAGAGAATCCAAATCGAACTTTAGGAAAAATATAACGAATATCCAGGTTACGAAGGAGTAAAAAAAAATTAGTTAACATATAACATCATACTTCATACTATTGTAATTTAAATTTAATTTAAGTAAAGCAGTACTTTCTTTAGTGACTGCTTATATAAATCACTAGCTTTAATTTAAACAGTACTTGCTAAGAATAGGAACAAAATAAGATAGTTTTTTTCGGGTTCACACTCTCTTTTACTTCAAAATTATTTGAAAATAAATTAAGATTTGTTAAGTATTTGGAAGCTGGCCAAATAATGCATAAATAAAATATATCTGATATAAAGCTTTGCACTTTTGCTTATTTATAATAGATATTTACAATAATAATGTGATATTCAAATGGTTATTCAATCCTTTGAAAACAATGACTAACAAAATGTTTTTCAAACTCTAAACTTACTTTAGTTTTATAATTTTTTCTATTAATATAAGTCGGCCTTATCAAATTATTTTAAAAAAAAGGAAGTAAAAGATATCTTCATAGAAAAGAAAGCTAATAAATAAATAACTTACTTAAATTATTTTCGTTTATAATTCTACATTTTGAAATCAATGAAAAAATTCAATGATTTAAAATTTGTGTTGTATTTGCAATGGAAATCATATGGAAGTGACATATTTCTCGACGCAACGAGCCTTGATAACGAGCGCTGAATGTCCAATTTCGTTCACTTATCATTCCCTTTCACTCATCAACTCACAATACATGCAAAACAAAAGCCCAACTTGTGCGTTTACAACGACACTAACGACTTCTTTGTTCAACATACAATACACGATTGCGCATTCGCCGTGTACTTTGATAAAACAAAAGCGGTTGAGCCACGAAGGAGAGACTGGATTGCCGCGGTTCTAACGATATCCACTAGTCTTCGTAGAATAAGTAATTGATAAGATTGCAGTCTATTTATTTCAATGATACGCTTTGTTGTAGTTATAAATTTATTTATTTTGTAAGTTTCGCACTTCTTGTCTTCAAGACCACGACCTCTTTATTTTCTTTATTGTACGTTGTGTCTTGCGAGTGTTAATAAATATTATGTTTTTTGTTGACAGACAATGCGGTGCTTTTGACAGCGGTCCGGTGCAGGGAGGGCGGCGCGTAAACGCAAGGAGCTCTCCAGATCTTTCTCCGGCGGCCGTCTCCAGGCACACGACGTGGCGGGTCACTACTGTGTCCAGGTCTATTTTGAACCCAGCGAAAAAGAGAGCCGTAATAAGTTTAAAAACACCCCGACATTATATTACAAAAACATCTCGGAACAGATCTTCCTAAATCCGTTAAGGAGCTAGGATGCTTCAGGTAGACAGACGGACATGTCAAACTTATAATACCCTTCTTTTTTGAGAGTCCTCCGCCCTCGAGTCAGCCAAATGTCACGTTTAGGTAATCCATAGTTAGCTTTGACTAATAACTCGTTATTTTCCCTTATATTAAATAAATGCTGCTTAACTTTTAATGAAAACGATTTGAATTTATTCAGTTTGTATGTAATGTTGTAAAACCCTGTTTTATTTATTTTAAAGGCAACAGAAGACGTACAAACACACAAAATACAAGAAATACTGAATTTCAAAATAGTGTTCACAAAAAGTCTAAGACACGGCACGTGACCGTTTTTCAAAAATTGTAATAATAACAAATAATGTTGTTGCAACCGAGTATTCTTCTTAAAGAGATAGGCAATCTCTTTCAGTCTTTTGAATCGTAGAATGTAACCGGACAGTGTGTAGATACTTCAGCGAAATTGAAATTTCAATAATGTGTGTGTTCTGGCGAAAACAATTCAATTTATTTAATTAAAGCATTTTCGCGCTCTCATACTCTTTAACGGTCATATTGAATCATCGATTCAGCATGTTTATTGAAGTAGACTTAATAATATACTGTGGTTCTAAATAAAATTGTTTTCAATTTGACTTGTTGCAGTCGGTCCCAAAGGAACAAGATAGGCATGAGCGTGTCCCATCCCCAGCTGAGCTACATGAACGGGGCTGGCCCAGCGCCAGGAAGGAAAGGGCGAGACGTGGCGACGCAGACGCCGCCCAGCATCTCCGCCGAGACGCGGCGCGCCAAGCTCAAGCCTCTCAAGATATCTTTGGCTGCACCCAATGCCTTGACGCTAAGGTAACCTGTCTCAAACCAAAGAGTAAGTTTGTATACGATGGCAAAGTGAAACTTTAGAATTTATGAAATTCAACATGTATGATTAAGTGTCATATCGTTCATCGGATGAATTTATTATTTAGAATTTAGATCGTCATAAACCGATTTCAATGCGGTTCTTTTCATTGCTTTAGGAGCTGTGGGCCACAGACAGACACGTAGATACAACAAACCTATTTTTATGTCTAGGAAGCAAAATAGAAGTTAATAATTGTCAATGTTGTCCAGGAAGCAAAATAGAAGTTAATAATTGTCAATGTTGTCCAGGAAGCAAAATAGAAGTTAATAATTGTCAATGTTGTCCAGGAAGCAAAATAGAAGTTAATAATTGTCAATGTTGTCCAGGAGGCATAAACGGGCCAATTTAGCTTGTTATCGTCATAAATTTTGCCAAGTAAGGTTGTTTGATGTCGGTATACATGCATATGCTAACGATCAACAAAACAATGAACAAGATATTGAAATAAGCGTCGCTACTTTATTTAATTTGAAAAATATACAATGACGAGAGTCGTCTCACAGACACTTTTAATTTATAGTTTCACTCTAGTTTTCTCAAGACTTTATGCGCATTATAAGAAATAAGAATTTAGTAATTTATTGTGAAAAAAAGTATACTAAATAATACAAAACACACAAAATGTGTGACACAAACAACGTCGTGGATCTCCCAGACTACTTCGGCAACTACTTCAGGAAACTGTGCTTTGGAAGAAAGGAGTAATCAGGAAAGAAACAGTGACATAAACAAGTCCTACCAAATAAAACATACAGCATACAATGTCTCAATCAAAGGATTGAACTGCCCGTGAGAGAAAGAATTGTTAAAAATTTTCAAGTGTTTTTGAGTTTGTTCATTAGAAATAATAAATTAACCTCAAACAAAAAATATAGGCTTTATTAGTTTAACTTAACTGTGTAATTATCACGTTGGGGAGTTTTTTAAATTGCTTAATCTTCACTTCAGCCCTAAAATTTCGTTGCTAGCCTCCGATAAATATAAAAGTGTCCTCAAACTTTTCCTTCCTAATTTTCCTCACATAACCTGTAAATTCGCTCATAAAATGAGGTTCAAGTTGTGTTATGGTGGCAAAGTTTATTCAGAACAATTGAACTGGAGTCGGTGTTGGAAGGAAAATTATTGCTTTGGGCCTGTTAACATTGCGGCCTTTAGGATCGTTCTGGGAATTAATCTTAAGGTAGCCGTCGGCTTTTATTTAGCCTATTTTGACGTGATAATAGCCTATAAATAATAGTCCCCACACGATCATATCTTCTGTCACCGTGAAGTGTTTTTGACCTTTGATATGTTTTTCAATGAAAGCAAATGTACCTTTTCGTTTTATCTATTGTTCTACATCAAAGTCTAACAAAAGCCCTGTCGTTTGGTTCTTAATACTGACTAAAATTGTTCAAAGCCAAAATTAACTTTATTAAAGCCTTTGAAAGGACTTTTGAATCGTCACTTTTACATGTTATTCTCTTAACTTATCGTTAATAATTGATTATCTGTTACAACAAGCCATAGTGAATGTCTTTCTGGATTATAATATGAAGAACTGTGACTGAAATGGACCGAAACAAACAGATTTAAATCTCTTTGTGTGACGGATGAATTTTTTGCAGGTTCCTTACAAATCGGAAGAAAGGCAGATCGCTATCAGCGAACGCCGTGGCCAACGAACAAAAAGCCACGAAGGTGCTCGGCTTAGTTTTCTTCACTTTCGTCCTCTGTTGGGCCCCTTTCTTCTTACTCAACATTCTGTTCGCCTCCTGCCCCGCCTGCACCGTGCCAGGTATTTTATCTAAGCAATATTCAGGCTAAGAAGATGAGAGCCGTTAAGAGAGACGCTAGGTGACGGACACGGTGCGTGGCTTGGCCTATGTTATTCTATTATTAGATACACACATCGATAGTAATGAGAGATCGTACAATACCGGCTGCAGACAAAATATTCTTAACAATCACCTTTGAATCGACGAATTTTTAATTTATTTATGTATATTTGCAGTTGTAATAAAAGCTCAAAGTATTCGTTAGTATTACATAAGAGTCATAGGGAAGTGATCCTTCGTGTTGTTGCAGAGCACGTGGTGGACATCTGCTTGTGGTTGGGCTACGTGTCCTCGACGATCAACCCGATTATCTACACGGTGTTCAACAGAACCTTCAGGGCGGCGTTCCTGAGGCTGCTCAGGTGCCATTGTAGTAGGTCGGTCACATTATTTTCTTCTATTTAAAAAAGCAGATGCAGAAAGACATGTTTAACGTAGCTTCTAAACGAATATACCGATCTCTTAACGGTGTTTTTTTAGAGCCGACGTGAAAATTGGTTTATTCATTTTTGCGACATTCTTAACTAATTGAAACATTAGAGATATTTTAAATTGAATGATTTAATTTAAACTTAATGTTTTGTATTGATATTAAAAATGTTTTTAATTAGAAAGTGAAGAATATTGCTAAGTTGGCGCAACTCCAAGTGAAAACAGATTGAAAATTATTTAAGACTCCGATACTATTATTGTTTTGTCGAGATTTATGAAGGCAAAGCTTCCATAGAACTGTCTATTGTTTTCGTTAAAAAATGTCGCAATAACATCACGTCAGTCGACACGTTGATGCAAAAGTCCGCAAAAGTCTTTTGATGAAATAAGGAAGGCGAAAGGCAATATTTATATTGTTTTATAAGTTTTTACGTAATCTCGACGAAGCAAGTTTTAAAATGAGCTGTAATTTTGATTTTACTTTATTGTTGTATAAAAGACAATCAATTATTATTCTTCTAAAATTATAACGATAACTCAAATACCTAAAAGAGAGAACCTCGTTTAGAGAAGAATTTCCCAAAGGTTTTATTTAAGATCCGATCCTTTATACATCAATTTTGATTTTCATTACACCAAATTACAAAACGAAAATATTTAGGAGTCATGACAATATTCGCTCAATTAATTAATATTATATATAATTATAATACTCGCAACACTCGTTCAAATGATTTACTACAAATTTCAGGACCAGATGTACAAAATCAGAAGTTTTGCAATTAATAGAATCTGCGGATTGAATTTGATTACTAAATTCAAAAATTGTACAAGCTACTATTGTAAAATTAGAACTGAAATACTGTTTTCATTGATGTAATAATTAAATACTTGACTATAATACAGTTTGAGTGTTCAGATATAAGTAATAATTAAGTAATTAGTAGTTAATCCACGAATATTTAAAATAGAAGCAAATTCTAAATTAATAAAACGAGTAGCATTAAAGAATTGTTAAATTAAGGTAATTGCATTAGCATTGAACACTAATAAGAGCAATCTGGAAGAGAAAGGAATGCAGTCGAAGCACGCCTTCACAATCGTCTTCCCCGATGGGGCGCCGCGCCGCTGCAAGACGCGACTCGAGTCCACTTTCGTAGCATAATTACCTCCGAGTTCCAGCTATGTCATTAAGCTTGTTAATGTTTGCATTTGTGTTCAATTATTTAAATATCTTGTTAATTAAGAACGTCATATTCTTAATACTTAAATGGGTACCAATACAATTATATTAAATGTCTGTAATTTATTTGACTTTACCACATGACACATGTTAGAAATTTACAAAAATTTGACACTAAACTTTTTAGTGACACAACAATGACTACAAAGTAACAGATTATAAAATTAACGTTGTTTAAAATTCAGTTGAAACTGCAGATTGTTTGATTGCGTTCGCATGCTTTACAGTCTGCATAATTGTAAAATATGTGTTAGATATACGCGCTTGATTCGTTCAAAACGTATGCTTTAAATATATAGTAGTTTTTTCATATGTCTGGACACTCGCAGAGTCCCATGTGACGTGAAACTGTTGTTGAAGACAAAGTAGTGGCAGGTACTGTGATTGCAGACGCGGGCGGTGCACCCTGTACCGCGCGGTGGGCTCGAGCCGCGGTGCCTCCCAGCTCTGTGCCAGGTCCGCCTTGCCGCTCGCCATCTCGCTAAGACCTTCGTCCATCCCCACGCAGCACCAGGACACCACCGAAACCGTTCTTATCGAGCCGCGGTTAGATTTTAATCTTAGATATTAGCTATTACATCTTTAGTAGGAATGCTAAAAGCCAGGCCAATATTGTTCGGTTCAAGCGTTCAGCTCACCCATCACTAGACACCTAGCATACCTTTTTATGCATACATGTGATCAGCCCAACAAATTTTATTTACGACCGATTTGCAAGTAGTATTTCAATACCTCACAGAAAATCAATAAAGTATACATACCTACAACTGATACAGTTAAGTCAATTTTTAAATTTAAATTTGGTAAACAATGTTCGGTAAAAATTTGAAAAACTTTTTTGAAAAATAATGAAATGTAATAATGTAAATAATCATTTGAATGTGTCTAAATAATTTAAGTGTCTGTTGTAAGTGTACCTACATTGATATTAGCCTGCGTTGTGATTTTAGTTTTTTAGATCTTAAAATAATGTATTGATTCTTTATTGTTACTTAGTCTCTCTGTGTCGTAACATTGAGTGAATAAAATAATAAATATTCATATTTTTACCACTTGTTTCATTTCACTTTAAATGGAATATTACTAAAATTACCTATTTTATTTTAAATCGCTGCAAAGATTATAAGTGATTTAATATTAGGTAAGTATGTAATTGAATAATAACAGTACAGTGACAAAAGAATAAAGTCAAGTGTCATGCAATTGGTTTTGATATGTTTTCAGCCTCTTACGTGATTTTTCCATTCACTTAATATACACGAAACGTTACTACGTGAGTGTATTAAGTACAAAAAAACATGTCAAACTAAATAGTGATGATCGTTTGGAATGCCAAATATTAGTTTGATATCATACTATGTCAAATGCGTTGTTTACGAAAGCGAAACGTGGAGTATAATTATTATGGACGTAAATAGAGGAGAAATGATAAACAAAGTGGAATGCATAGCGGGAGACGATCAATCACAGCCGTCGCCTGACTCCCCTGCGATATTGAGAACTGTTTGCGACAGGAAATACATCAAGTGTTTGGTATGTTGTGGGGAGGAGAACTTATGGATTGCAGTGTCTGGCGTACAGAGCCTTATTAGCTATGCTAAACTAACTACATCGATTTAAAATCAAATTTGTATTAAATGGTTAAATCAAGAAATAGTACCAAACACACCAACACTAAACTTTATTATTTTGTGATGGTGGCGAATTGTCACACTTAGGTTCACAATCGATCTTGTTAATGATAGCCCTTAGGTAAGTAAAGTAAAGAAATTTGATAATGTATCACCCCCGAGGCGAAGAGAGGGGTCTTATTGCGTCGCAGCTTTCAAACGTATGGACCGATTGCAAAGCAGCTTTCTTTTGATTTATAGCCGACCTGATCGAGGGGGGTTTAAGCTACAATTCATGGCAATCTATTTATTTATTTAATATTTCTGAGTAATCACGATGTCGGCGGGTTTTTTCAATTTGTCTTCAACTTCACTGGTTTTACGTAGTTATTCAAATTTATTTATAATATGTACTTAAATATATTTAAGAAAATACAAAATACAAAAGGCTCAACAAAGCCGTTGGGGTGCGTACCCAACTAAACTAAGACAATATTATTAATTTGTCGTTTGTGCTTCATTCGGTATTGTTAATAATGAACTCTCGTCAAAATTCAAATCTATACTTTTAGCAAAAACTCATAAATTCAAAAGTTAAATTTAATTTTTCCCAAAGCTGAATTGATAATTTGCTCAAATCCAGCCTGCAATGAAACTTTAAACGTCTGCTTTATTAAGCAGTTAAACTTAAAACTCCTTTTATCTTTTCCTCTCGAAAAGGATCGGGAAACGCCAAACTAAAACTTAACTCGTTACCATAATAATTTTCATCAACGTGTTTAATTCATCTGACTCAGCTTTAATAGATTCGACTCGTAAAACAGTTTTAAGGATCCGTTTTCATGAGTACACGGAGAATATTTTTTAAGTAAAAATTTCTGCACTTCGATGAAGCTTTTTCTGAATGGTCCACTCATAGAGAAAGGCTATTTATTGGCTCAATAACATTCCCTTGCGACGAATAGAAGCAGAGCATAATCAAAAGGTACCGATTGTTTAATTTGAAAATCTTTATCACTTAACTATATTTACATGTTGCAGGTAAATCTTTGTGGAGTCTCTGTACTCCGTGGTTTACGAGTATAAGATCATAATCAAAAGGTACCGATTGTTTAATTTGAAAATCTTTATCACTTAACTATATTTACATGTTGCAGGTAAATCTTTGTGGAGTCTCTGTACTCCGTGGTTTACGAGTATAAGATCATAATCAAAAGGTACCGATTGTTTAATTTGAAAATCTTTATCACTTAACTATATTTACATGTTGCAGGTAAATCTTTGTGGAGTCTCTGTACTCCGTGGTTTACGAGTATAAGATCATAATCAAAAGGTACCGATTGTTTAATTTGAAAATCTTTATCACTTAACTATATTTACATGTTGCAGGTAAATCTTTGTGGAGTCTCTGTACTCCGTGGTTTACGAGTATAAGATCATAATCAAAAGGTACCGATTGTTTAATTTGAAAATCTTTATCACTTAACTATATTTACATGTTGCAGGTAAATCTTTGTGGAGTCTCTGTACTCCGTGGTTTACGAGTATAAGATCATAATCAAAAGGTACCGATTGTTTAATTTGAAAATCTTTATCACTTAACTATATTTACATGTTGCAGGTAAATCTTTGTGGAGTCTCTGTACTCCGTGGTTTACGAGTATAAGATCATAATCAAAAGGTACCGATTGTTTAATTTGAAAATCTTTATCACTTAACTATATTTACATGTTGCAGGTAAATCTTTGTGGAGTCTCTGTACTCCGTGGTTTACGAGTATAAGATCATAATCAAAAGGTACCGATTGTTTAATTTGAAAATCTTTATCACTTAACTATATTTACATGTTGCAGGTAAATCTTTGTGGAGTCTCTGTACTCCGTGGTTTACGAGTATAAGATCATAATCAAAAGGTACCGATTGTTTAATTTGAAAATCTTTATCACTTAACTATATTTACATGTTGCAGGTAAATCTTTGTGGAGTCTCTGTACTCCGTGGTTTACGAGTATAAGATCATAATCAAAAGGTACCGATTGTTTAATTTGAAAATCTTTATCACTTAACTATATTTACATGTTGCAGGTAAATCTTTGTGGAGTCTCTGTACTCCGTGGTTTACGAGTATAAGATCATAATCAAAAGGTACCGATTGTTTAATTTGAAAATCTTTATCACTTAACTATATTTACATGTTGCAGGTAAATCTTTGTGGAGTCTCTGTACTCCGTGGTTTACGAGTATAAGATCATAATCAAAAGGTACCGATTGTTTAATTTGAAAATCTTTATCACTTAACTATATTTACATGTTGCAGGTAAATCTTTGTGGAGTCTCTGTACTCCGTGGTTTACGAGTATAAGATCATAATCAAAAGGTACCGATTGTTTAATTTGAAAATCTTTATCACTTAACTATATTTACATGTTGCAGGTAAATCTTTGTGGAGTCTCTGTACTCCGTGGTTTACGAGTATAAGATCATAATCAAAAGGTACCGATTGTTTAATTTGAAAATCTTTATCACTTAACTATATTTACATGTTGCAGGTAAATCTTTGTGGAGTCTCTGTACTCCGTGGTTTACGAGTATAAGATCATAATCAAAAGGTACCGATTGTTTAATTTGAAAATCTTTATCACTTAACTATATTTACATGTTGCAGGTAAATCTTTGTGGAGTCTCTGTACTCCGTGGTTTACGAGTATAAGATCATAATCAAAAGGTACCGATTGTTTAATTTGAAAATCTTTATCACTTAACTATATTTACATGTTGCAGGTAAATCTTTGTGGAGTCTCTGTACTCCGTGGTTTACGAGTATAAGATCATAATCAAAAGGTACCGATTGTTTAATTTGAAAATCTTTATCACTTAACTATATTTACATGTTGCAGGTAAATCTTTGTGGAGTCTCTGTACTCCGTGGTTTACGAGTATAAGATCATAATCAAAAGGTACCGATTGTTTAATTTGAAAATCTTTATCACTTAACTATATTTACATGTTGCAGGTAAATCTTTGTGGAGTCTCTGTACTCCGTGGTTTACGAGTATAAGATCATAATCAAAAGGTACCGATTGTTTAATTTGAAAATCTTTATCACTTAACTATATTTACATGTTGCAGGTAAATCTTTGTGGAGTCTCTGTACTCCGTGGTTTACGAGTATAAGATCATAATCAAAAGGTACCGATTGTTTAATTTGAAAATCTTTATCACTTAACTATATTTACATGTTGCAGGTAAATCTTTGTGGAGTCTCTGTACTCCGTGGTTTACGAGTATAAGATCATAATCAAAAGGTACCGATTGTTTAATTTGAAAATCTTTATCACTTAACTATATTTACATGTTGCAGGTAAATCTTTGTGGAGTCTCTGTACTCCGTGGTTTACGAGTATAAGATCATAATCAAAAGGTACCGATTGTTTAATTTGAAAATCTTTATCACTTAACTATATTTACATGTTGCAGGTAAATCTTTGTGGAGTCTCTGTACTCCGTGGTTTACGAGTATAAGATCATAATCAAAAGGTACCGATTGTTTAATTTGAAAATCTTTATCACTTAACTATATTTACATGTTGCAGGTAAATCTTTGTGGAGTCTCTGTACTCCGTGGTTTACGAGTATAAGATCATAATCAAAAGGTACCGATTGTTTAATTTGAAAATCTTTATCACTTAACTATATTTACATGTTGCAGGTAAATCTTTGTGGAGTCTCTGTACTCCGTGGTTTACGAGTATAAGATCATAATCAAAAGGTACCGATTGTTTAATTTGAAAATCTTTATCACTTAACTATATTTACATGTTGCAGGTAAATCTTTGTGGAGTCTCTGTACTCCGTGGTTTACGAGTATAAGATCATAATCAAAAGGTACCGATTGTTTAATTTGAAAATCTTTATCACTTAACTATATTTACATGTTGCAGGTAAATCTTTGTGGAGTCTCTGTACTCCGTGGTTTACGAGTATAAGATCATAATCAAAAGGTACCGATTGTTTAATTTGAAAATCTTTATCACTTAACTATATTTACATGTTGCAGGTAAATCTTTGTGGAGTCTCTGTACTCCGTGGTTTACGAGTATAAGATCATAATCAAAAGGTACCGATTGTTTAATTTGAAAATCTTTATCACTTAACTATATTTACATGTTGCAGGTAAATCTTTGTGGAGTCTCTGTACTCCGTGGTTTACGAGTATAAGATCATAATCAAAAGGTACCGATTGTTTAATTTGAAAATCTTTATCACTTAACTATATTTACATGTTGCAGGTAAATCTTTGTGGAGTCTCTGTACTCCGTGGTTTACGAGTATAAGATCATAATCAAAAGGTACCGATTGTTTAATTTGAAAATCTTTATCACTTAACTATATTTACATGTTGCAGGTAAATCTTTGTGGAGTCTCTGTACTCCGTGGTTTACGAGTATAAGATCATAATCAAAAGGTACCGATTGTTTAATTTGAAAATCTTTATCACTTAACTATATTTACATGTTGCAGGTAAATCTTTGTGGAGTCTCTGTACTCCGTGGTTTACGAGTATAAGATCATAATCAAAAGGTACCGATTGTTTAATTTGAAAATCTTTATCACTTAACTATATTTACATGTTGCAGGTAAATCTTTGTGGAGTCTCTGTACTCCGTGGTTTACGAGTATAAGATCATAATCAAAAGGTACCGATTGTTTAATTTGAAAATCTTTATCACTTAACTATATTTACATGTTGCAGGTAAATCTTTGTGGAGTCTCTGTACTCCGTGGTTTACGAGTATAAGATATTTTTCTTCGAGGTTCGTTCGCATGTTTGCCATGTCCTCTTTTAAGCGCTTATCTATCTCCGTACTAAATTTAGTTAAAATCGATTGAGTGGATTAGGAGTAAAGCGTGAGAACGTTTATAATACTGATATTTATCATCATCAAACCTCTATATTAATAGTTTCATATAAATTCGTTGCAAATTGATTCCCACGAGTTTCAGCGAATTACAGCTTAAAATATTATTTATTCGAATGAAACTCGATAAACGGCAGATCGCGTGATGCCGTGGTTCATTTTATCGACGTTGTGTATTTATCCAGTGACAACAGCTTTGCACAGTGCTCAAAATTATCAAACTAATTCACTTGAAAGTCATGCATTTTGTATATATTTTGAAACGGTTGAAAGAACAATGAAAGAAAATTGAAGAGAATTGAACTATTTTTGTTTGCTTATGACAACTCAAGAAACATTGTGTTGAAACAAACAACAATGTTTTCTTTGGTGAAAACGAAAAAGACGAAGGCGGAAAACGTCAAGAGTTTCCACTTTGGTAACGAATTGCTTTTGCCCAATCAACCGCATCATGATGTGAGTATTTCTTGCTTTTCATTTTTATATTCTTTTCTTATGAAAATATACAATTCTATTATTTTTGTACAATATTATTATCTAGTTTGGTGCCTCGGTTGGGCTCTCAAACTGATTTTTTTTTCTCGTTTTTGCAACATTTTTCATTGATGTTCCGTTGGTATTGGTCGTAGCGGATAAATATATCCAACTCAGTAGTTCGTGGAGATAAGGGCGTTCAACCTGTTGTTTATAGTTTTAAGAAGAGATTTGATTTTCCAGACGTTTCTGCGGTTCATGGCGAAAGTGTTGAAACGGGCGCGATTCTTTGGCGTGGCGGGCTCCGGCGGGATGCTGTGGCACCTGTTGGGAGCCATCGTCTTCATTTTGTTGTTGGTGATAGAGTGCGGAGCTACTGTGAAGGTTATTCGAGCTCTCGCTGGTTGGGCTCGCGATACAGCTAACCAAAGTGAGACCACAGTTTGGTTGACCTGGTTTTATAATTACTATATATGTAATTTAAAGACTCTTTTTCGTCAAATTACGTATTATAAGTATGATGTTTTTGTGTATTCGTGTCTCTTCTAGTCTGTGGGTCTGTGACATCATAGCTCTTAAACGAATGGACCGATTTTGAAGCGGTTTTTTTTTTCGAAATCTAAAATTTATGAAAATTACGAAAAGCCGTTTATGAGATATTTTTATTTGTTTGTTTTGTTTTCACAATTTTGGATTTTTTAAATTTTTTTCAATTTCACTTGTCAAGCTTTATATTTCGGGTTACAGGGAGTGTTGCAGCCCGTTTTGCGGGGGCTATGTTTTATGCGGCCGCTTTAATCTCGCAGATTCTCTGTTGGAGGCTTTCATATCAGTGGCAAGCGTTGTCTAAATATTGGGCGTCTGTGGAGTGGCTTCTGAACGTTAAATATGTTCCTTCAGACGCTACTTTAAAGAGAAGACTAATTGCTGTCACCGCTTTTATGACTACATGTGCAGCAGGTATTAAATTTTAAGCAATTTAACAATATAAATACACTTCATCTAATGATTTTTCCATTTACTCAAAATTCACAACCTTTGTCAATTTTGTCAAATGAAGGTTCCCAGTATTCATTTCAGAAAACTTAACTTTTACACACACAATTGGAAACTGAAAAATCTTAATTAATTAATTAGTTATTTCGTATTTTTCTTTCAGTGGAACACGTCATGAGTATATTAGCAACGACTGGCTTGGATTGCCCGGTTTCTGATATTGTAAAAACTTACATTTTAAAATCGCATGGTTTTTTACTTTTGGATAGTAAGTTATCATATTATATTTATATATATATTATATATCCATTGAAATTATTAAATTAAATTTAATTAATCAAAGAATAATATAAATATTAAAAAAAAAATAGTAGAAAAGATCGTATTTCTAAAAGGCAGGCAACCCACCCGTGGCGCAATAGGCGTTGTGTGTGTCCTGCCCGTTTGCCTCCTATCAGATATAAAAAATAATATAGTGTAACCAATTTAACAATTTACCAAATGAAAACCCTCCATCTTTAAAATATCATTATTTTAAGCTTGTAATTTTGGCGAAGTTGTAAACGACAATGAAGATTTAAGTCCCCATTAACTCGATGTGCTCTTTCCTAGAAGACATGAAAACGTGCCATAAAGTAACCGCTGCTTTCAGAGGAGTATTACGATATTATATCTCTGCCGGTTTTGTTCGTGAGCAATGTTGCAACTATGTTGTGGAATTTGCAAGATATCCTCCTTGTCTTGATTAGTATGGGACTGACATCGCGCTACGTTAGGCTCAACGGAGGTGTCGCTACGATGTGCTCGAAGCTAAACAAGGAACAGAAATGGTCCAAGGTCAGCTGCACTTTATATTCTAACGTTTTTTAAATTCACGGCTCAAAAATTCTATCTGTGCATCGTAGCTCCGAAACGAATGGACATATTCTGATGCGGTCTCTCTGTTTGAAGGCTGGCATGACTGAGATAGATCCTAGATAACATTCATTTGTGAGAGTTTTTTATTTGCGATCATCATGTCGGGAGTTTTGAATTGCCTTCAACTCCACTTGTTGACAGAGAGTAATATTGAATGATGGAATACTATATTGCAGGACAAGGATATCTTGCAAGTATATCTATGGCGTAAAATACGAGAGGCTTATGTAAAGCAGGCATTACTTGTGCGAAAAATAAATGATGCTCTCGGACTGATTCTACTTTTCTCCAATTTCTTCAGTTTCTATTTCATCTGCTTGCAGCTCTTTCTGTGGATCACGTGAGTATTTTTTATTTGTGACAATAGATCTTATGCAGAGACTGTAGGGCGCTCGGCGGTGTATATATATATGTAGACAGGGTATAAGGAATCATCGGAGAGAATGGATGAAAATAGACTCCCGAATCTGCTATATAGAGCGAAAGTTCGTGGTGTGATTGGATCTGGTTGAAAGACTTTCGTTCTTCGAATTATGTGCACATGGAATTCTTGAAAAGGTATGAAATATGTAAGTGACAGTCGTAGAAGATTGACGTCACTGCCTGTTCCTTGGAATGAAGCATTATTTATACATAAATTAAAAACTTTTAAGCAGCATAAATAACCCTCGAAAGAAGAAGTGCTTTTTAAATCCCAAAGTAAAATCTTTATTTTAAAAATACAGTACACTGATTTTGTAAAGTGCTATGTTAATGATATCTTCATTCAGTCATCAGTTACATTTTAAAAAACAGCAGGTTAAATGCTTTAATCGATCAATTTTCCATAGGCAAGGCTTCGAGGGGGATTTCTTTCAAAAGGTGTACTCTCTAGTAGCTCTGTGTTGGATCTGCGTACGCACATGCTGCGTAGTTCTAGCGGCAGCCGACATCTATGAAAAGTCAAAGAGCGCCTTGCCATATTTGTATGCGTGCCATGCCGAATTCTATAACATCGAAGTGAGTAATTGCAGTTAGCGTTTGAGATTTAAGCATTTACTCCCGTACTTGTAAGCCTTGTTCAATACATCCATCTCTCTCACAATAATTTGGTACTCCAATCCAATTTGATGACAGAACAGAACGCAATGTGCTACGAGAATGTGCATTGCAAACGAAACACGTTCAATTGAAGACAGTTCAAAAAACCCGTCGACGTGGCGATTACAAATAATAATATCAGCTCAAAAGCGAATGAACAAATTTTCATGGATTCCGTCAGCTTCCAGAAAGACATTCTTTTAGGAGCTACTAGACACTCTTTTTTCGTCGTGTATTAATTTACTTTGTACATATACTGTTAAAAGCCCTATACAAATTGCATTGACACATACAACTCTCATACGACTGCCCTATCACAGACCTGACACGCACCATTTATTTAATAATATACCATTTGTATGGACATTAAAAGATATATTTTATTTTGTTTACTTACTCCACTAATTCAATCTTCGATCTCATAAAACAGTTATCTAAATTTTATGAACATCATACTGCTTAGTTTTGGATATATTTAAATAAATTGTTATATATTATTGCAAAAAGTGAGAACGCTATGGACTATAAAAATAACTATTTTATATTTCTTTGAGTCAAAGTTGCCAAAGGCTTTAAGTTTCAGGGAAGAAGAGCGTCAAAATTGAGTATTTTATGCAAAAAATATAATAGGCCTTTTGTTGTGAAATCAAACGTAGGAATTAAACCTCCTTTTTTGATATTATAGTTCTATACATACTTTAATAGTAATTGTCACTTACGAAAAAATATCATAAGAGAAAATAAAAGAGTAAGCACGAAAAAAAAAATCTTATAATTACCTATAATAGTAAATTACAACAACACACAAATACCCTAGAGTTTCATAAGTTATAGCCCTCACAGAATCTGCTCAGGGAGTATACGCCCACGATCATATTACACTTAAAGTGTTGTTTATTTCCATAAGACCTTTTAAGGACATTTTGTACTTACTCATTAATTCATTGACGTACTATTATTGTGACATTGAAGTCGCACTGTTTCCTTTATTTCAGATAGAGAGATTACAAAATCAGTTAGAAAAAGATTACATAGCGTTGAGTGGAATGGGCTTCTTCAACCTAACGAGAACTGTATTATTGCAAGTAATTATAATTTATTATTTGATTACTACGACTACAGCCCTTCTCCCGTTACGACACGCACAGGCGACTCAAGTCTCGGAGACTAGTCGTCACCGAGTATCTCATACATTTCACATGCATACGGCTCGCACACTACGCTACTGGTGTCCTACATGTCAGTCGCGGAGTCGCGTCTCTTCAGCGTCTCGACAAGATGGCGACAGAGCAACAAATTAATTTTCACAAAATATACATAAATTTTTCATTTATTAAGCTTTTTCTTAAAATTATTTCAATTCGTTAATTAGTTTACTCTATTAGATAATACACTCTATAAACACCGCATGATTAATGGCCGTATAAGTTTCTCAATATCTAAAATAAAATATAAATCTATAATATTTACATATTATGTTAAAAAATGTATCATTATATATTTTTTATGCCATTAAACACGCAATGTATTTTCTCTACATTCTGTAAATATTGTATTTTGTTGATGTATAGCAGGCTTTAATAATGCAACAAGATGCAAATAGGTCTCATTAGACATTCGGTATAAACAGGTTTAAAGATTTATTAATTTATTATCATCATGTTGTAAGTTCTTGTGCTGCTACAAAAACTCTACAATTTTTGTTTCTTTCAATATATGGATTAATCCAGTATTTTCTACTTTTGCGTCTTCTGTTTCTATAAAACAGAAAAACCGCAAGTACTTCTTCGTCACTGGAATCGCATGACATAACGTCTGTGTAAAATTCACAAAAAACGACTTAGCACAAAATGATGAGTTTAGTCATTTTTCAGTAGCCTATTATGCGAGCGTCGAGTGGCGAACTAGTATCCCACCAGTATCCTATCGTATCCCTACTCAAGTATCGTATCCTATAGGTATCGTAAAGGGAGAAGGGCCACTAGGAAAATACTTTGAAAAATTGACAATTATTCATTGTAGCAATTCAGTCAAAACACACTAAAGCTTATATAAGACTTAAAAATTATATTGTCTTGTATTATTATATTATTAGATTTTTAATATTAAAAGTTTTTATTATACTTCCTTATACATTTTGGAAGTTGCCATATATCAATGAATCGAGTGTTACATTACTAGTTCTTTACTTTACCCAAAAATTCTAGAGAAGCTGTGTGTTTATTAGGTTCAGTCTTAGAAACAGACCGACCCATTTTCACTACTGTTTATGGCCAGTTGGCGAACGAAGTCACGGCCACAGCTAGAAGTCCTATTGCCCTGACAGCCTACGCGTTCGCTTGCGGCGGCGAATCCGCGCGGAACTGTTGCGGTAGCGAAACATCTGCGGAACGTACACCACCAAGTACACCAAGTTTTTTCGCAACGAAATATCATTACACCTTTCGTGGCTTGTGGGTGAGGACATCATTTCAGGATGTCATCCCAGTCATCGCTTTCAGAATCCGAAGAGGAAGAATTATTATTGTTGGCGTCGGTATTGAAGAGAATTTGGGTGCATGAAGGAAATGAATTTTTCTCCATGCCACCTCTTTTCAAACAAGGACGCGACTATCTGATCTCGCTGTAGAGTGAGTGAGACATAGCATATGCGAATCGCTGCATACAACTGACAGATTTTCCGCAGTTTCGCCGCCGCATACGAACGCGTAGCTGTGCTTACAGCCCACAGGCGTTAATGTATATATTTTCAGGTAGCGAGTTCAGTTATAACGTACGTATTAGTATTGGTACAATATGACAATCGGGGTAACGAACAACAAACAAGTAATTTTACGAGAGATACAACTTCTTCAAATTTCTCTTCGAAGACATAAATTATCTAAAGATTATAAATAGTTTTTTTTTTAATGCATGAATATCAGTTTTATACTAAATAAGGTGTATATCTTATGTTAAATAAAACATAAAGAATAACAAAAATCTATTCTTTATATATCCTTTAATCGAATTAAAAAGCGAGGATAGCTTTTCAAGAAAAGAAGTTATTAACCTTTTTGTGCTAAGCAGTTGTCAGATGAAACGGGCGAAAATGTCAACATTGACGCGCACGAACTGGTGCCAACGTCAACACAAGCGCAACCGCACTCACCGAAGCATTGTGTCTACTAACTACTTCCGTTTAACATTTTCAATGTACCAATTTCTGGAGAAAAGGGAGAGAACCGATCGAGGGCAAGCAGAGAGTCACCAAAGGCGAGTGCTGGTTTTGGTCAAATTGAATTGCAGATTCCTTTTATTCATAGTGACAGTGAGAGCGTGAACCAACAATGCAATCAATGAAGGGAAGGGTGGTGGGGAAGGTGAAGTGCTTTCATTAGTATAATTCTAGTTTGAGTCTCCAAATCGTCTTTACCAAATAATCACAAATCAGTATCAGTATCAGTATTGACGGGCTAGTTTTCCGCAACTTGACGTCTATCATGCGCCTATTTTGCGTGTTGAGCCGGGCGGCTAGTCCTGCCATCCCAGCTCCTCCAAAAAGTTAATCAAACCTCTGGTGTCACCAATTACCTCGGGGAGGGTCCGTGGTGACCCCAAGTGTTTGGCCCGGTAGTTGGCCACGCCCGAGCACTCCAGAACAATGTGGGCTGCCGTCTCTTCTCCATCCAAGCACGCTCTGCAGATGGGGCTGTCTGTAACACCTATATTAAACAGATGTTTGTTAAAAGGGCCATGGCCCGTAATTATATGAGTTAGCTTACGTATTTCTGGTCGTGTGAGTTTCATCAACTTTCGAGTCAGTCTCCGGTCTATACCTGGCAGAGCCTGCTTCGCCTGTCGACATCCGCTCACCTCAGTCCAGTATTTGTTATGCAGCTCCTTGGCGTGTTGCCTTATAACTGATGCAGGCCATCCAGAGGGAAGGGGGACGATTGGTTCTGGTCCAACCGCAGCCATCTCCGAGCCTCTTCTGGCCAATACATCAGCGGCATCATTCCCACGAGAGCTACTATGACCTTTGATCCACTGCAGAGTTACATTGATGTTATTCTTACATACCTCAGTCAGGGATTGGTGACAGTTGTAAATAAGCTTTGAGGTGATAGTGTTGCTTTGTAGTGCTTGTAGTACAGATCTGCTATCCGATAATATACGGATGGAATAGTCTTTTACCTTACGGTTTAGAATCGCTGTGGCCGCCGCGATGATGCCCATACACTCCGCCTGGAAGACGGTATTATGGGCTCCTAAGGGGTCGGCTACCTGTATGTTTAGATCTTCGGAGAATACTCCGTATCCTGTACCAGATCCAGTTTTTGAGCCATCGGTGAAGATTCTCAGGTCCTTCAAATTTAGGCCTTCATTTGGGTCTTCATGAAGCTGTATTTTATACTTTTTGTCAAAGATGTATTGCTTTGGAAATCTGTCACTTACCGCCAACAGCAAAGGTTCTTTTTTCATCACCTCATGCAGAACCTTGGGGTCTGGTTCGTTACTAGTTTTCCAAAGGCCTAGAGTCTTTAACCTTACCGCAGCTGAGGCTGCCTCTTGTCTTATAAAGAGATGTAGAGGCAGAAGATTCAACATGGCTTCCATCGCTGCTGTAGGTGTAGTATTCATGCCACCGGTAATTGCTAAGCATGCTAGTCTTTGAAAACGTTGTAGTCTGTTACATGCCGTTATAAGTTTGGTGCGTGGCCACCATACAACTGCTCCGTAACATATCATTGGCCGCAACACTGCTGTGTATAGCCATAGGACGATTTTCGGGGATAGTCCCCAGGTCTTACCAATCATTCTACGGCACTGCCAGAAGCAAATAGTTGCTGTACGAATTTTCGCCTCTATGTGCGCACCCCAGTTCAGCTTGTGATCAAGTATTACACCGAGATACTTCACCTCGTTAGCTAAACGGAGTTCAGTATTGAATAGTTTAGGCAACTTATAGTTGCCAAAAAAAAAAAAAAAAAAAAAAAAAAAAAAAAAAAAAAAAAAAAAATAATCACAAAGTTTATATGTGAATGTAAGCCGACTTACGGACTCTTAAGTTAGGTTCTTGCTGTCATCTCACAAAGCTCCTAATCCTAAATCTCCTAATGATTCTAAGTACTACTCGCATGTACTTCTTACATACAAAGGTTAGATTCTGTATTTTTCTAAATAAGCTAAATATGTAATATTGTAGTATTAACAAGTAACTAAGAAATGTGAAATCCCTAACTCACAGTTACCTTAGGACATATACATTTTTTTTCCTTCGTTTCATCGATAAGTGTTCAGTTGGGTTGCAGGCTTGTACAACCCAACTGAAACATTTAATTATTTCCTCGAGATTCAAACGCACAGACGCTATAACACAGAGTGGTCAACAATTAACTAAGGCTTTTGTTATGTATCAATATGTTTTGAAAGCTTTGGTTAAGTAAAAAGTAATTTGACCGCTTTCAAAGTTATTTAAATTGTTTCTATAGCAACGTGTGTTCAGTAAATGTTTATGACACTAACGAATCAATCGTACCTTGTAAATAGGTTATCGCAGTATAATTTGGTTAGTTTATGAGTTTCCCTCCTTATAATTTTATCATAAAAGCGATATTCTTTTCGTCACGAACGCCACTTGCTTATCAATTATCGTCAATAGAGGCCTCAACTTTGACAAACAAATCATTGTTTTCAGAGTTGTATTGTGTGTAACAATGGACGGCGAATAGAATAATGAAAGGGAAAATTTACATGAAAAACTCGCAAAAACAAGACGTAACAATCTGTTTATAATATTTTCTTACAATCCGTAAACATCAGAGAAGTAATATTTTTCAGAAAAAAAAATTAACCAAACATTTCCACTTTTTAAGCTTTAATACAAGAAATATTTTGCTATTGATATAGCAATGTAATATAGAAAATAGAGTAGCTGAAACAAATATTTCCAGAGCCTATATTTTTAAAATGGGTTAATGATTACTGTCAAAAGAAATAGATTTTTTAGAATTAAGCAAAATATTATCGATACCTTAAATTTCAACAACATAATATGAAATATAAGACAATTACAAAAAAACACCTCAATTTTCGTGTTATCTTTGCAGGAGTTTTTGCCAACAATGTCGAGCATCTTTGTCCTTGCAAAGACTTTTGGTATACCAACGTTCGGCGGTAGAACCGCGCTGCTCTCGGCTCTGGCTATGCTTGGCATGTTAATCGCTCTTGAGATCTGCTCCATTTGGAAACTGTTTCGCACCTTAAATGGCTCGAGCCTCAACCCAAATGGTTCGTATTCATATTTATTAGTCGTCGTCGTCATCTGTAGCTCAATTTGATACAATTAAACTGCTACTTACTAATAATTACATTATTTTTTATACGGATGCAATAGTTGTTTAGTTAATGCGTTATTGTTTTTAATTGATTAGTTTTCATAAACATGTAAATTACACATCGTCATCCAAAGACCCACAAATTATTTATTTTGTATTTATAATTTTTAATTTAATAAATTAGGCTAAATATCTGTGCCTAATGCGTTTTTATGTTGTTTTATTCACACAATACGTATTGTGCACAAAAAATATTTTAAACAGACAAAACAAAGTAAAAATTAATAATTATATTTTTTTACATAATGATTAAGACTCCGAAGAGTCGACCTGGGCGACGGGCGTCTGTTTGGCCAGTTTTGGCAAAGGCCACTTTCAATTCTTTCCGTTTCTTCCTGTCTAGTGCTGTCCTGGTCCATGTTGTCCCATCTGTTGCTTTGAATTCGTCTTCTCAGCTACCAAATGGTCTCCCCGTTTTCTTTTTGAGCATCTGGAATACCCAAATATGATATCTTCTAATCTTTACCTCTTAAAATGAGTTGACGTTTTATATATTGTTACATCGTCTGCTTTTGCGAGCTAATACTTGTTATAACTCCAAGGCATTAATTAATGAATAAGTCCTGATTAAAATGAAAGTTATCTTCAATTTACTCAACTCGGTTCAGTTATAAATTTCAGTTTGAATTTGAATGAATCGTTTGCAAAACAATAATATTCCAACTAAAATTCCTTCGATTAAACAAAAGACCAATTTCACGAACATTTTTCCGCTGACGTTGTCTTAATGAACGAAACTTGTATTTAAAATGTTCGCTTTATATTACTCTTTCTTGAATGTTTGAAAAAATACGTCCTATGGAAATGAAGTTCATTTGAAATTCTAAATGTAATTTAAAATATTTTTCCAACGAAAATTATTAAAACGTTTTTGGGAGCAAACATTTATTATTGAAATTTGTCTGGTTGGCAATAGTTATGTTCTATAATGTAGTAAGAAAAGTTATTTTAAAATTTATGAGTTCTTAGATAAAATAATTTGGATTGATTTTTAAACGAAGTAACTAATAAATTCTCAGACAACTATTTTAATATAGAGATTTCGCCTTTTTGTCATAGAAGGCCCAGTTTAGATTTTGCAAGAGATTAATTAATATATTGTAATCGATTAAACAATTAATTATGTAAAAAAAGGCAATCGCATCAGAAATCTACAATTTTTATCACATAAATACAACTATGTAATTATAGTATTTTATTGCTTCCTTCAAATTCTAAACATTATTATGTCAATTAGAGGGAGTTTTCCTTTCGAGGAATGATTATTTAATGTTCGTTGGCATTATATTGCGTGGGATGGGCAGCAAGACTTGCCCCACTCGAACATTCACGACGAGCACCGATCAATCTATCATTCGCTTGTAAGAATATTTTTATATATTTTATTATTAGGCAGTGTAACAGCTCGCCTGTCGGGCTCTATATTTTATGGCAACTGTCTGCTATCTATGGCGATAACGTGGAAGCTCGCGAGACGGTGGCGCGCTCTTTCCAAGTTTTGGTTGAAAATGGAAACTAAGTGCGGCCTGGAGTTTCCTCCGGACACAAGAATTAGGAGACGGGTGATATTTGTCGCTAGTTTTGTTGCTGTTTGTGCCATTGGTATGTTTTTATGTTTTTCATACTTATATAATGAAGTAAAATGGAGTTCTTAAATATTCTTAATTATTTAGCTACCATTAAATATCATAACAATCCTGCCAAAGTATTCCTTTCGACAACTTTTGTATGGTTTTGGAGGATTCGTACACTTAATCTTTTGCGAGTTTTGTTTTAGATTTTAATTTGTATTTGTAGTATATTATTTTCAATTAGGTATTAATTAAGTGAAATTAAAATAACTCCAGAAATTTTAATTACAAATAAGATTGTCTCATGAAGAGATGTACTGCATACCTTCATAAATTGTATCTCAGATTCATCTAGACCAGCTTTAAACAAAAAGAACCACAGCGAAGCGAGTCTATAAGCCATGCTGCCATCGACAGACGTCAGACACAAGGGGTTCAAAAATACCTTCTTAAAATCTTACAAATGTGGCTTCTGTAATCTAAAGGTTAAATTGTCGCGAATAAAAAGTGAATTAATTCTTATTTCGTATAATATTTTATTCGTGAGTTTGTTTGCAGTGGAGCACATGTTAAGTATGATGTCAGCAACAGGCTTCGACTGTCCACCACGAGAGTACTTACAACGGTACATCCTCAGCTCGCACGGCTTTCTCGTGACTCAACGTAAGGTTTTATATTTTTTTTTTACTTAGAATCGAATCTTACACGTTCTAGTTAAAATAATGAAGGTTTATTTTTAGGAGTATTATAATTCTGACGAGTGTAAATCTGTGGCATCTTGTAAACGAATGGACCGATTCAACGCTTTTTTTATCTTAGCTACAGTTTATATGAATCTGTCCATTTATTTATAGCTAATCTATATTATATATATATAAACAAAAAAAAAATTGCGGGTTGCCTTGAAGAGATCGCTGATTAGCGATAAGGCCGCCCGTTGCATTCCAGTGCAACAAAGTGTGAAAAAAAAATACATCAACAACTGTTGAAGTGCTGATATGGACGTATGCAAAATGTATTTACTTTTTTGTTTATGTATACTAAAAGAAATTTCACTCAACAGTTTACAAAATATCGAATATTGGCTCACTGACTAAAACTAATTGGAAACATTTACATGAACCAAAATTGAAATTGGAGAAAGTGATTGAAAACTGTAGATCACGGCATAAACACTCAAGAAAGTTTAATTGACTTTGATTTAGTTAACTTGATAATTATTATAGCATTTCGTTATCTTGTCAACACGTAGTATATACCTAGTTTGTTCGGTCATTGTGGGGGCTGGTGGGTGGAATGATTTACTTCCACGAGCCTACCGTAACCTTTCTGCATTCGCAACGGCGACCGAGGCTTGCGCGTGCGCAGTTGCAGTGTGGTGCAGAGGTGGGGGCCAGGTGAGTGGATGTATTTCTATTTACCAGTGCTCTTCGGTGACCGACATTCGTAGGTATATTTAATAATAATAATGATGATAATTGGGACAACTCACATGCATTGCTTTGAGCCTAAAGTAAGAAGCTGAAGCACTTATGTTGTGGTAATCAGAAACAACAAGGGGAACCACAATAAATAAATACATATATAAACAACCAAGGCTGGAAACAAACGTGCATCACACAGATAAATGCACCTACCGGGATCTGACGCAGGATCCTTCGGCGCAGAAGGCAGCAGCAGTACCCGTTGCGCCATCCGGTCATTTATTTATCATTTTTTTTATTAAATAACATACAGATCACTAACAATCGAATATAAAGTATATACTTATATACATAAAGTCTACTTTTTGCATATTTTTAAGCTTGAAGCTGGTAACATAAAAATTTATTTTTTGCAGATGAATACTCT
Source organism: Aporia crataegi (assembly GCA_912999735.1). NCBI lineage: Eukaryota > Metazoa > Arthropoda > Insecta > Lepidoptera > Pieridae > Aporia > Aporia crataegi. Next base: position 9,932,111 of record OU538736.1, read on the forward strand.
CTTTGGCTGGCTATACCGATATTCATCTTAAGCAAGTTGGCAACAGTGCTTTGGAACTTCCAGGACCTGATTATAATTTTAATGAGCATGGGTCTCACGTCCAGGTACAACAGATTAAATGTCTTTGTACAGCGGGTTGTTACATTTGAGAACGAAATGAAGTCACACTGCATAGTGAGTAATGATAGATAACATTTACTTCTATACAAGCATTTGATGGTCCTGTAGGGGTGAGTCCGAAACGGATTCGGGCCAGAAATGAAAGTTTCGTAGGTTTGTTGACAGATGTATTCTGAAATCAATGCATTTGATAGTGTTCGATAGTTAGGAATCCAGAAAATCCTTCTCGTCCGCCGAATTCGGGACCGGCAATGTGACAGATATCAATTACGATGACAATCACTACGCGAGTTGTAAAATTCAATATTTATATAGATTGTAGCTTAGATAAATCAGTCTTCGAAAGAACAAGTGAATAAATTATCTCATGAATCCGTTAGTACATTTTTTAGTTAGAAAGACATTTGGTGGCGAGAGTACATGTTTGGCGGCGCCTGCGCACAGCCTTCGTGCACCAAGCGCAGCTCGTGAAAAAGGTGGATCAGTGTCTCGGAGGACTGATCCTACTCAGCAATCTCAATAATTTGTACTTCATTTGTCTGCAATTGTTTCTGGGCATAAGGTTAGTTCTCCATATTATCTATAAATTTATCGATGGCTAAAATTATAATTGCCTTTTTTTTTACTTGGTTTATTTATTACATATTAAGACATATTAAATGTTTCATAAATTTTTATCTCTGATAGTTATCTCAATAAGAAATAGTGACATTTATATCTGTCCCGGTACAGATATGAGGGAATTTTTATTCTGTGACGGAAGCTTACTAATTTAGTAGATCATACGTGTGCGGTTACTGGGTCAGGGGACGCTTTTTATAATAATGACTATAAATACTTTATAATAAGCACCAACACGCCTATTAGGTACAAAATATATAAGAAACGCTATTTTTATTAAAATCCTTAAATAGAGAGTGTAGGCAACTGTTCTCCACTCTCTGGTGTATATGGTGTTAAACTACAACGAATTCGCGATTCCCAGCGATTATAAGAGTAAAAAATTATGAGCCTTGGCACATAGCATATTTCATAGCATATGCGTAACACTTTGGTTAAGCGTCGAAATCATATAATATTTCCTTTAGTTTCAGTTCGGAGAGAGGCACTGCGATAAACCGTATTTATTACCTTTACTCCTTATGTTGGCTGCTATTTCGTGCGAGCGGGGTCCTATTGGCGGCCGGTGATGTGCAATTGCACTCTAAAAGAGCTCTCCACTCACTCTATTCTTGTGCGGGCGCAGCATATAACATAGAAGTTAGTCAGACTGACGTTGATTTTTAAACTATTCCGACATTCTTGCTTGTGTATGTAACATGTTTTAATAATGATTATGTACTGACAAGATAGCAAAGCAAAGCACCCAATATTTCATATTTTCAGATAAAGAGATTAACATATGAATTAGAGCATGAGACAATATCGCTAAGTGGAATGGCTTTCTTTCATCTGTCGCGAGAGGAACTGTTGGAGGTGGGTCAGATTTATTGAAAGTGAAGTTTATTATTCTATGAAGTAGTTTACAAATTTATTTAAAAAGGGATCCTTTTTATTATTTCAAAATATACTAAAATATACACTAAAATATATATTAAAAGATTATTAAAAGAATATTATTCTCAGGTAGTGGGGGCTATTGTGAAATATGAATTAATTTTACTGCAATACGACAAAGACAAAAATTGACGAATTTCATGAACAAACAATCATTAACTTAATGGTAAGTTGTAAACGTAAGTTTACTATAATATATAACATTAACAGATTGACATAAAAATGACATAAAGTTCAATGTAAATGTTGTGAAATTAAATATCTTCAAAATATTTTTAGGACTTACAGAAACGTTCGTACCACCATATCAAGTATAAGACAATTCATCAAAAAATATGTATTAACTATACATCTACTATAACTTCAATGTATTAAAGATTGAGACAAAATAAGATTTATTTGAAACAAAGGCATTTCAATTAGAAAGTAAAAAAGGGCAGAGCGTAATGAAACATTGTCTAGGATTTTCAACTTGAGTGAGCAGCTCTGTTCATCAGTGATGAATTTTTCATTTGAAAATTAATCAGTTTGCGTAAATGCAAATTATACACAATCGAGAAGGCCAAATGAAAGACATTCGCACAATAATTAACATCAAAGGAATACATTTGCAAAGTAAAGTTAATAAAAAAACCGATATAGAAATATTAATATTTTATAGTAGATTGGAGACAGTTACTTCACGTTATTTTCGATGTGATGAATATAATCCGGTAACAAAAACATCTGGCGCTCGGGTACATAATTTTAATTTACGAAGTCAATTTTTATTAGAGGTTTATAAATGATCGAGTACGATAATGAAGCTGTAACTAAAACTAATAACATTAAACCTAGACTCAATCTCAGTTAAGCGAATAAGATTCAAGGTTCATTTGAAAACTTTCGCCTAAATTACGTCTTTCATTAAATGATTCATTATTCTTTGTGATAACTATTTCAAAGAGATACGTCACATCAGAAGCATTTGTGTTACCATTATTTAATGATTTCTTTAATTAGGTCTACTGTTTTTATTTTCTGCATAACGATAAGTATATAGTAATCAAATCAAAAATAATAAAAATACGAAATTAATGTAAAATAATTGAACATTTACTTATTTCTTATTAAGACAAAAATATTAAATTTTTGAGTTTTGGAAACTTACTTATGCACCATACTGAGATCATTAGACCGACCACGGTGTTGCGGTGTGATCTGTTACATGTTTATAAAAAGATTCAGAGCTCTTAAAACGACATTATTTTTATTGTTGATGATAATACATTATATTTATTACATATTCAATTCGTCAAAAATGTAATTAATCAGCTGTACCCACGGTTTCACTGGCGTTAATTTTGTCATAGTGAGATGTTATATTACCTTACTCGATAAATTGTCTATCTAACACTAAAAAAATTTTTCAATTACTGTAATTCCTAAGATTAGCGCATTGAAGTAGTTAAACAAACAAACAACCTCCAAGACAGCATAATTACATTCTGATAATTTATAATGCTAAAGTAATATATTTCAATTTATCAAATATCTGTCTTCTTTAACACAGACCTTATCAATAAATAATGAGGAGAATATTTCATGTTTATTTCAAGTTATTTATTATAATATGTATATCTGCGCGACAAGCACGAGCTATTCCTCATTGGTTAACGTTCGTTCTAAGTTATAACGGTTATCGTTTAAAAAATATTTAAGAAAGTGAAAAAGGAAATTATTTATTCATTAAGATAATTGTCATTAAATTTTAATAAAATATTATATTATTTTGGTTAGTTTGATATTAAGTTGTACTGCACAATATCTAATTTATTGAATGAGTCCATTTATAACATTAAATATTATAATAACTACTATGTGTGCAAATGTATTGTGCAAGTCAATTGATATTTCATGAAGGTGTAAACTGACTAGATGGCACCAAAGTGCCGATTCACTGCTGCGAAATACCGAATTTATAAAAACCCGTAAGATGGGCTAAAACAGTCAATTTACTTTGTACTTTGTACAATTACAATATACTTTGATTTGGACTGGAATAAACAAAAGTGTAGGTACTCACTTTTTCTGCCAAAGCCTTTTTTTATGTAATCCTTTTGTCTACATAATTTTATCAAAATAAATGTTTGTACGAGAATGTAGCTAATAGTTGAGTCCATGCTAGGCCATTTCATCCACATGTACGAGTGATTAATTATTGGATGACAGCTGAATTTTTATGTAGCATTGGTAAAAGTGTGTTAAGATTTCAAGCAGAGACGTAGAAGAAGTGTTAATACTTCTTTTATCATAACGATACACATTTACGAGCAGACTTTAAATAAAAAAGAAGGAACGATGAGCGTCAGTGAGAATTGTTCACAATCGAAAAGCGAGTTTCACTGCTGTGTGAGGCAAGTAATGCGTTTGGCACGTTGGGTTGGGCTTTTTGCAGTCTCCGGTCTAGACGAGCTGACGATAGGCGAATTAAGGTAACCCGCAATTTATAAATTATTTGAATGTTTTTTTCGGCATTGTAAGGCCAATTATAAATGGATTTAATAATATTTTTGTAATAGGTTGTGTTCATCGAAATATAACAAAAATACGAAATCACTTACGAAGAGAACGTTTGGGTTTTAAAATCTGCTTTGTTGAATTGTTCTTTTTGATTTATTGACTACTTTTTAGTGCACTTTGAAGCCTGATTTTATGTTTTTGAAAATAAATTGTGTTATATACTATATAAGTGGAGTAAGTTCTTAATCCGCAAAATTGCAAAATGTATTTTAACAATATTGAATTAATGTTTTTGCTCATTATTGTATATTTAAAATAATAATAATGAAATATTTTTTCAGATACAATACCAGATCGATGTATTTTATTTTAAACCTACTTACTATTGTATTTCATTTTCTTATTATGTGTTTGACTTTTTACTATTTCGTTAGGCACCTAGAATTGGATAATTTCAGTAAGTACATTTATTATGTTATAATAATTATTACAAATGTGCGAATATAATAAATTTAGTAAAGTCACCTTTGGTATGTGCTTCTGATTTTATTGTTTCTTCCTAGCAACATTTATATTCTACTGCACGAGTTTGATTGGCATAATATCTCTGTTAAGACTGGCAAGGAAATGGCCGAAGATGACGAGGAGTGTGGCAAAACTGGAGAATTCATTGAGGCCGATGCGGACGGAGGAGCCTAGATCCTTGAAATTTGTTTCTTTTGCCTACATCTTGATGTCTTTAGCCGTCAGTAAGTGACATTGTGTATTACATTTTTATATTTATATTGATTTAACCTTTTTATATACTTACTACTTGTTCTCCTATTTCAACATCTTCGGGTCTTTTTTTTTGCGATTTTGTGACCTTTCCCAAGTTCTAGTCTTCGTTCGAACCAAATTTTATAAAAAGCGTAACAGAACAGCGTTACTTTTGCATTATTAAAGAAGATCATTACATTATTGGAAACCTTTCTTATCCTTTTCTTTCAGTTGAACATATTTTATCAATAAATTACAAAATGAAGTTTGTAATGAATTGTATGAAAGAGCGACACTTGACTTACAAAGTGATACAGAAATTGGCAGAGGTTCACATAAACCATGTATTTCAATTCACAACCTTCACTTTGTGGAAGGTGGCTTTGTATAAGGTAATCTCTTCGAAAGGTATATCATTCACTTTGTATATATTTGGAACGCAATGAATTTTGCTCTCTATGGCCGCCTCCGTGACTAAGTGCGTGATGCGCCGGAGGTCTTGGGTTCGAATCCCGGGGGGACAAAATATGAATATTTCGGTTGGTTGGCTCAGAAAGCTGATCACCTTTTTGCCTGTAAAGAAAATTATCAGTGAAACAGATATAGAAATGTGTCTGCCCCATGCCCCACTGAGGAATTACGGGAATTTACTTCATTGAATTTCAACAAAAAAGGCAGGTCTCATCTACCGCCCCCCCTCCCCCTCGAAGGAGAACTTCGCATTTTTCATAAGTGACGGTCGTGCTTGCCTTGAAATTGATTGCTTGTTCGACCTCCGACGTATATGAAGGTTATGAAAATCGGTTCGAGCGTATGTGAGCTACTTGTCTGTTTTAGCTTATGATGACAGTGACGTATGAAGTGTGGACCATTCCACTTTAACCATATGTAAAGGCCGTTGTACACTGTAATGCCATCAGCTACGGTTCGATCCGATCTCGCTTTTTACCAGTATAATAATTAATTTAACGAACTGTCTTAGAGATTGATTGTGAGTGACTTGAATGGAACTCAAAACTTGATTATTACGGATAGTTTGAGTGCATTCCACACATACATTTCGTACATGATAACGAGAACAAACTGCGAACGACATTGTATTGTATTAATTGACCCCAAAACATTATTAATGCTTGTCGAGGAAGCTAATACTACATGATAGTCTCACGATAAATAAACGAGTGTTGCTAGACTTTAATGGACATTAGGTGACACGTGAAAGTGCAACAAAAAATTAATGAGTTTATTTTTTAGTCAAATGTTTTTTTTATTTAGATTGTCAATCTTCAAGCAACATTTGTATGGTCGTTCGTAGATATTTGTATCACCTGCGTTGGAATGTACTTATCTCACCTCTTCAGAGAGCTGAACATATTAATTTCCGTACAAGTGGCGCAAGTAAGCGTAGTTCCTCTATTCGTTTGCATTTTTGTTACCTTAATCTTTGCATTATAATGGTCTCAGTCATCAGAGCGACTCCATTTATAAAAATATACCCATTTTGGCCTTCGTGAAATTCGCATTATTTTATCCCAGCTTCTCCTTTCACAGATTTAAGTTCGTTGAATGTCTTTTATTTATTTAAAAAAAATATTAGAATAAAGGGCTTATAATATAAAGATGCCATAAATTTGTTTTTTTTTCAGAGATCAGTGAATTGGAGATTGATTCGTCAGTATTATTCTGAAATTATGAAAATACTGAAACAAGTGAATGACAACATGTCGTCACTAATTCTTTTGTCTTTCTTCACGAACATGTATTATATTTGTTTGCAGATGTTTTACTCGACCAAGTTAGTTTTTCAATTTATAATCGTATATAAAAATTAACTATATGTATAATTTAATTTATTTATTTTATTATTTTTACACCCATAGGAGGAGACAGCTACCAAAAAATTTCAGACCTGCCACATCCCCTGCATTCCCATTTTATACATTTTAAACAGTCTTCTATAATTGAATATAGTTATATAGATAAAATAATGTTTTTAAAAGGTATAATAATTTTAAAAATAATTTTATAATATTTCAGCCGCTCTTATGATCATTACGGAGACTGCAATCAAGAAGACGTTGTGTTGTAAGAATTTAATTAATAAATTGAATAAATTAAATAATATATAAATCACATATTTGGTTATTATTCTGGTCTTTTAAATATCTTTTATCTTACCAATATGAAAAGTTGAAACTTTTTTCAGAACAATTGACAGCATGGATTACACCGCTTACTACGTGTTCTCGTTCTTGTTCCTGGTGCTTCGTTCGTGTCTCACGTCTGTGATGACGGCGAAGGTGAACATCGAAGCCGTCAAGCCCTTGACAGCCTTGCGGAGTGTTCCCACCGAAGAATATACACTCGATGTGTGTTTATTTCATTCTCAGACAACGCCACGACTTCGTTTGTGTTCAGTTACGACAAACTGTAACCTATCTCTGTACCTGAATCCATTAAAATCATTTCAGTCGCTTAGTCCCAAAAAAACAAATTTTACCGAATTACTTCTGGAGAAAATTTAAGATTTTTCTGGAATAAACAGAAACCATACTAAACTTTTTGAGCTCAATATTGAAATAATCATTGATAGGCTAAAGAAGTAGCTCATATCGAAAAATTAACAGTATACAAAACATGCGGTTTGTATATTACTTCAAAGGTTTTTTAAATCATGAACAAGCAGATGATCTCGTGGAAATATAAGTTAAGGTTTTTGAAGCATACTCTTAAGTACAGTAGATGCGTCATGAGAGCAATGACTGTTTGTGTTTGGCAGGTGCAACGGTTCATTCGTCAAATTCGTTACTGCGAGCCTGCTTTGAGTGGCGTCTGCTTCTCCGTCACCAAAGGAATGCTCTTCACGGTGAGCGCTCTCTTTATAAAATAAGTGGCAAACGAGCAGGAGGCTCACCAAGTGTTGAAAGATGGCCCCGACGCCAATTAGGTTGCGGGTTCTTTTCTTGAAGGTGCCCAAGTCATATCGTTTCGGAAATACCGCATAAAGCAGCGTACTGTAGAAAACAGGAAAAGGATGACCAGACCCTCATAAATTATAGCTAAGATACATGTCACATGTTAAGTTTTAAATTTATTTTTCAGGCAATGGGTGCAGTGATAACATACGAGGTGATGTTACTCCAAAACAGCCGCACCCTAAAACTTTTGACCGCCGATCTCAACAATAATACTTATTTCACACATATTTTGCTGATTAATTGAATATTAACAATAAATAAAATGCCCAAACTGATGTTTTAATTTGATTTTCAATATATTTAGTATACTAACTAGTATAATAACGCGCCTAACACAATATAACGTTCATAAGCGATCATCTAAACCAATTTCCAAAAAAAACAGGCACACAGCACACTAAACTTTTCTGTACAACTATGGAAATCTTTACAATATTATCTTATGGCGCCAAGCCATTCAATTAATTTTTTTATTAAAGTCCAGGAATTTTCATTCAGTCTTTATTTATATATTTGGCACCGCCTTTCAAAAAACAACATGAAAGTTTTATGCCCTTGTAGAATTTTAGATGAATTTTATTTATCAACACTATTTACGTCTTTTATTTATAGTAAGTTCATTTATAATACAAAATTTATTTCTTACTTTTCAGTGCGTTTTGAGGTCGGTTTTATTTTTTTGTTTAAAATTAATTTATAGTATTAACAGATGTAAAAGGTATTTGATGCAACAAAATAAAAAAAATATTATTTACTGATGTAAAAAAACTTTTGTTTGGTAATTAAGTCGATCTTAATTTGTTTTATTTAGATTTTTAGGAAATTACTCATTTTGACAAAAAAATAAGGTAACTTCAATCGGCTTTCTCCTTTTTTTACCAAAAGTTACAAACAATAAAATAAAAAATTAATATCGAGTGTGGTCTTCTCTGGCTGGAATAACTGCTGCAATTTCACACTCAAAATCACACTCATCCAAATCGGTCTACAAACGGCGACGTACGAGCGGAACATCTGAAAAAAAAAACAAAAAAAAATACACGTCGAATTGATAACCTCCTTTTTGGTTTTTTTGAAGGTCGGTTAAAAAGTACTCGAATAAATCAAAAGTGCCCGTTTTTTTGCAAAGGAGTGTATGTCATATGAGATTTTATATGAATAAGAAAATTTGAATTTTGACTTTGATATAATAGAAAACATGAAGAGTGAGATGAGACTACAGCTGGTGAAGGTAACGTTTTGTTAACGTGTCCAGTTTAAATCTCCGTATCTTGCTGAAATATCAGTCTTAATTGAAGACTGACATGTCCTTTTATAAAAACATGGTAGAGTCAAATACGGTAATAAATTCAATAAGGTAGGAGAGATAGTTCTGGACATAGAGAGACAGAAATCACAACGTGCGTTCTCTTGCTTATTATAAAGTATCATGAAAACATAATTTGTATGAACAATATTACTTTATTTTTTAGTATTAAACGATTCAGTTTTACATCTTGTTACCATTAAAAAATATTTATGATACGTTGAATAGTTTTTATTATATTGGGCCATTTTCTTAAGCAATCGCCGAAATTTTAAGTACCAAGTTGTACTTATTTGCATAAAATCTAATTAAATGTGAACCTTTATCAATAAAAGAGATGTTTTTAAATTCATTATTAAATTTATTATAATAACTAAGAATCATTATAACTAGACTAATCTTTAATTTGGAAATCCAAAGATATATGGAATATTTTTGTTAAGGTATTCATTCAATTAATTATTTGGTACATTTAGAATAGCTCCTCTAAATTTAGTGAAAATCAAAGCATGTTTTGAGGTGGAAACCTGAACGGGGAAAAGCCGATCGTACACGCGAAGGTACGCTATACCCCCGCGTCTGATTCAAGTCCCCATTTCTCGATAAAATAAGAATTGACATAATGATTGACACATCAGCGAGCATTCATAGTTTCATTTTACATACGAGTACATTAATGTATGGCTAATGTATGGTAACCAACTATAGGATTAGAACAGCCACTCAAAAGTATAAAATTCATTCATTTTAAATAAAAAAAGAGCAACAGTTTTATGCCCTTGTTGAATTTTACATGAATTTTATTTATCAACACTATTCACGTCTTCTAATTTCTAGTCGGTTCATTTATAATAAAAAAATTATTTTTCACTTTTCAGAGCGTTTTGATGTCGGTTTTATTTGTTTACTTAAAATTAAATTATTAAAAAATTTAATTATAAATTACAAATGGTAAATTATTAAATAAATGGTGCTTCTCAGTTCTGTGATAGGGCAGTTGTATGAGAGTTGTATGTTTCAACGCAATTTTGTAATAGGGCTCCTAAGGCTGGGCGCAAACGTTCAGTTTCCGGATCAAGTTTCCTGATCAGGAATTCAGATTCGGCAACAAATGCTCTACTTACAAACAAAATGCTCAACAAGGCGTACATTATTCTTATTTTTTTTCTGAATTGAAAAAAACCGGACGTTTGCGCTCGACTCACGGTTTTCCGAATCTTATTTCTTGATCGGGTAACCTAATAAGGAAACCGAACGTTTGCGCCAGGCCTTAGTCGTAAAAGAAATAAATAAAAGTACACTTTTACGACGCATAGAGTTACTTTGTATAAAGTTAACTATAAAATTTAAAATACTCTACAATGTACTGTATACTGTAGACTTGAATCGCTCGCTCAAGTGCTAATTTTTGCTTTATAATCTTTTGAGAGCGGGCGAAACCGTGGGGTACAACTAGTTAATAAAATAATATAATGAAAAATTATTCTGTACATTGACAGTTAAATTGTTGTTTCAATTATCGCCTTTTTGAGAATTCCTTTAGTCATTACGGCTGTTAATAATTCACTTCACTTTAGCCCTAGTACCATAATTTGTGGGTACGATATATAATTTTGATATTTGTTGACGTTATCAGTAAAGGATCACGATACTTATCACTTTTACAAGCAAAATTTACTTAATAAATCTGTCGTTGGCACTTACAAAATTGATTGAGTTATATTTTCTTAGTTAGTGTACGACTAATCCAAGTTTTCGTTTGTTAGTTGTTATTTAGTTTATCTTGTAAAAACCTGATAACCTCGGCTCGTTTTTATCAGTTCACAAGTTTCATTAATAAATGTTGCTTTATGTTATCAACAGAAAATAAATTTTTAATTTAACAATTTAATAGCCAGCCTTATCCCATGTTCAAATTTTACTTTGAAAATTTTTGGGCATTATTTAAGTTCATAATCGACTTTTGAGAGTGCAAATTCTGTCATTATTTTTAAGAATGGCTGAGCCTTTGAATATTCGTGTGAAAGAACGAAGTAATTTTTACCTAGATATTACATTTCAGTTATTAACGTTAAAAAGGTGTTAAATTAGTTACAAAATGTTTCAGGGAAATCTCAATTTGACATAAATAAAGAAATTGAAAATATAAATTTCAAGGTCTTCACAACGCATAACTTAAATGGAAAATGGTATTTATTTTGAATTTATCACTATTTCAGGTTTTTATATTAATTAACTGTATCTCAGGTATACTAATTATTAAATTAATATAAAAATATTTATTAAAATTTGTTCATCAATTTATGAGATATTTTTATTTGTAACAATCATGTTGGGGAGTTTTTTAATTGTCTTGAATTTCACGTCTCATTCCAGGCGTAATTTCAAATACAAAGGCAATTCGATATTAAAACGTATGAATGTGACTTGGGTTACAAATTGTAAGTACCACAACCAAATCGTAATATTTTAATATAATAAAGCCTTTCTGTATAATATTCACTTTATGTCAGCCTTATACAACACGAAACCGTTCTCCAAAAGGGAGTTCAAAAGCCAGCAAGCCGCTTTTCGCGGTGCTTCCTTTTTGCTTCTTGTGGTCGGCTATTTCATTGGACTAAACCCAGTCACGGGCGCACTTGGACAGGATGCATCGAAAATAAGGTACTTACTCTTTAAATTATTGCAGTTACAGTCACATATTATCAGTCATATGAATCAGAAGTTTCAAAATAAATTTTATCAATTTTAAACTATTTACGAGTAAGTTGTGTACTTTATATTTTTGCAGATTTGAAGTTGTTTCATTCAAAACCATTTACAGCCTAATCTTGTGCCTACTTCAAACGCTAACTGCCATTTCGGGGCTTGTAAACATTTTCAAAAATTCAATAACTATCGTAACCTTAGGTAAGTGGGAACATTCATAACTACAAGTGCCTGAACGAAATTAACGGTTTTTCGGATAAAAAATATTAAAAATGCATAATTCATTGTACATTCAAGGTACATGTGAAATTAAAGACAATTTTAAAAATCTCTCCCACGTGATCCTTACAAATAAAGACTATTCATAGCGTGATGTTATGTAGCTCATAGATGAACTATCTAATACAATTTTTTTTTAAATTGAACCAGTACTGAACAGTGCGTTCAACTTCAACCAAACAAACTCTTCAGTTTTAGGTACAATGTAAGGCTGGTTCCAGAGCGTTACGGACCGTTCACAGCGCTCGCGGCGCCCGGATGGAGGCTAGATTATTTAATTCTGCTTTTCAGGTAACGTCACATACTACGGCACAACAAGCATCACGACCATTCTGTTCCTCCGGCTGGCGATGAGGTGGAGGCTTTTGATTAAGGAAGTGAGTTCGCCTCGCCTCAACGAGTACATAGATCCGTATATTCAGCTCAAATGTTCGCTTGCAGCCGTTATTATTCTGAGTTTGGCGCTTCGTAAGTCTCTTTGCTTTTTAACCGACGGGTGGTATAAGTTTATCGTGTATGAGTGGCTGTCTGATGAATTATTGTAACGGGTGATCCGCTCATGGGACGTTCTTATTTGCAGTCATCATGTTAGGAGCTTTTTGAATTGTCTTCAATTTCACTCGATTATAAATAAATTTTAGTCGAACACATCCTATCGATTATAAGAAGATTGGCCCATTTGAGCGACTGCGTCACGGAAAAGGAGGACATTTACAAGGCTTACCTGAAAACCAATTTTCCTTGGTTTTCTGACCTCAGCAATGTGCCGCTCTTTATACTTGCAATAGTAAGTAATAAGTAATAGTAAGTAAAAATCCCACTAATATAGGGAAGTTTTTCATGCAAGAACTACTGAACGGATTTTAATGTAACTTTACAATAATATATTTCATACATCAGGCAACAAAATAAGTGAGAAGTAAATGTGTGCGGTCGTAGGCCCATGCCTCATGCGGACGCAGTCGGAGTAAGAACAACTGGTATTTACATAATATAAATAAACAGAATGTATGATCTCATTTACGCTTCAATCACTAAACCAGTTTTATAAAATAATATAAACTACTTTCTCTTTTGATGTGTTATAAACAAAATCGTGTTTTCCAAAATTAAATTATTCACTTTTAATTACCTTCAGATAGGATTCCTCTTCAAAAGAATTCATATAAATTATTTTTCAAAACTTGATTTTATTCATCCTCTTAATAAGAAGAAAATAATAGTTATTACTTATAATAAATCATTTCGTTAATGAGTACGTTTGTTTTTCTAGTTGTTGAATGTAGTGTGCACTTTAAATTGGAATTATTCCCATGTTTTTATAATCTGCATGAGTTTGTACCTGAGCTCTGTTGTGGAACAGATCAATAAGAAGCTGCTGGCCGCTGAGGGTCAGGTAAGTATTTGTCTGTATGTTGAACGTACATTTTATGAAGCCCCGACGAAAAAAGACGGTCTGATTTCGATACACCTGTCTTTGTTTGAAACTCATGAGATATTCTAATTTGCATCCAATGCTTCAGTGTATTATATTATATCTGGTTGCAGTTTGTTCCGTCGTCGTTTTGGAGAAGTCTCCGCGAGGAGTACAACGCCGCCGCCCGTTTGGTGCGAACCTTCGACGGCAACATCAACTCGATCATATTCATTTCGTTCGCGAGCAATCTCTTCTTCGTTTGTCTGCAGTTGTTTTATGTCTTCTCGTAAGTGAATTAAAAACCTATTGGAACCTGTTTCTTTATTGGAAACAGTTATCACTATGTTCATTTAATAGTTATTCTATAATAATTGTTCGGAGGGGAAACTCTGATTGAAATATAATCAGTGATTGCTTGTTTTTAAATAATTAATTGTTAAATTGTTTATTATGTTATAAATAATATCTTTCGAAAAAGTACGTTCGGTATTGCATTGGTATTAATTAAATTGTCTAAATTATTTTTAGGAATGGATTGAACTTTAATGATCTTCCGGACAAAAACTGCCCCAATTTTGGATCCGGGTACGAGAATATTTTTTTTTTTTTACAAATTAATGTCTGTATTGATTAGTAGGTAGGTAGGCAAATATAAATATCCTGAGTAGGAACTTTAACTTAGCATTTCATATAGATTTTAAAAAACAAATAATTCTATACAGTTTCAGGTTTTAATATAGTTTAAATAATATCTCATAATTAGTATTGATCTAAAAAACTACTCGCCCACGAGTGTATATTTCTGCATCTTAATATATGTCACATGTTCCTCAGACTGTTCCATGGCTTCGAATACGTAGTGTACATGTCTTTCTCCGTCACCTTCGTGTTGGGGCGTTCGCTGAGCGTGGCGCTGATCGCTTCGCGCGTCCATTCCGCTTCGCTGGTGGCGGCACCGGTTCTTTACGCTGTTCCTTCTCCGGTCTACTGTCTTGAGGTGACTTATGATTAGTGACAAATTTCGAGTTTTTAGAAGGATTTCAAAATCCTCCTTTTGGTTTTCGGTTCACACAGTGGACTCAATAACAAATAAACTTAAAAGATCTCTCTAAAAAAAAAATTCATTTACAGACAACTCTAGTGCATTCAGTCGTTCTCAGTCGTTGCATATACCTATAAAATAGGATGCGTCTGTATAAATAAAAAGGGCATAATATTCAATCGTTGGCAATAAATAAATGCAACAATTCAGGTGCAGCGATTCATCGAGCAAGTCCACGGGGATTCAGTGGCGCTCACCGGCATGAACTTCTTCAAAGTCACCAGGGGACTCGTGCTTTCCGTGAGTCTCTTTCATTGCTCACTCTCAAATATTCACTATATCCAACCGATTTGCAAATACAAGTAATAGAATAATAAATATCCTATTTAATAACATCGAGGGAGGGCCTAATGGGATGGGAGCATCATTGAAAATGTTGCAAAAACGCTACTAGTAGAAAAGAGAAAACAATATAATTTTAAAAAATGCTAACTTCTTGAATGGTTGTTTTCAGGTGGCAGGCACCATCGTGACCTATGAATTAGTACTTCTACAATTTACCTAAGGAACACAGAAGTGCACACATTTTTCAAATTACATTTTGTGGAATCATGTTCTGAAGAACATTTTTCCTTGTCCAAAAGTCCAAGCTTTCAATCGACAATATTTTGAATAACATTGTTGTCAATCTTTTTCTTTAATAAACATTCAACAACAAATTAAAAAAAATGAAGTTATTAATTCAATATACAACGAATACGAATTCAATATAATAAATAAAATTGAAAACAAATTACAATTGTAGCAAAGATATATTTGATTCCGCTCATTTTCAAAAAAAAATAGCATTCGTTCAAGAGCCACCCCTCTTTCACGTAATACTTATTAAGACGGAATGATAGAAGCTCTGCACAAATTACCTTCGAGGTTGAATGAGTTTAGAGAATTTTGAACAATATTAGGATTTTAAATTAAAATTTTCAGCTATATTTTTCACTCGCCGCTCATGCTTTGTTGATATTTCAGATTTGCTAAGAATAATGCCACGAGCATGTTTAGATATTAATATTTCGAAATTTATTTTCTTTTAAAATTCCTTGATTTATTAATATATTGCTGTTTATCAAAATTCTTAAGCGCCGAATTATTGTAAAATAATAATAAATATTTGTAAAAACAAAATAGAAAGAATAAATGGATATTCTTCTGAGACTTGGGTGCGATCTAGAACATTCTTAGAATTCAAGATTAACGTTCACAGGTGATCATCTAAAATATAAATGATGCATTATTTTATTCAACACTTGCTCCTTATATATTCATATTGACTTTTGACTTAGACGGACATTTGTGATCAAATTTCTTCCATACAATAACATTTAATAAGTAGCAGCAAGTGATATTGTTAATAAAATAACTTGGGTCTACACCTATTATAAGTTGTGCGCAGAAACTAAACGAATTACCTGTCACATTTATTTATTAAACGATTTAGCAAGCCATAAACGCACCGCCATTGCAAGCGGAGTGAGGTGGTTACAGCGTATATGTGAATTTGCATAAATCAGTTAGGCCGGATCCTCACTATAATGTCGTTCACAGTTCGTTCTCGGTCCTATCTCGTAGAATATTATCAAGTGAAAACTATATATTGTGTGCATTCATATTATCCGTAATGGTCTGGTCATGGTCTGGTAATCCTAGGTAATCTGCATACAAACGACCATGCATGCGGTAAATTCCATAAATCAGGTTCTTGTTCGAATAAAACATTTTAATTAGTTGTAGGTAATTATTTAATAAAATTTATAAGATATAAACAAAGGAATAAAAAACAATAACTAAAACGGTAATCTACTGATAAAATATAACAGATCAAAACGCAAAAATTAATAAAAATAGTCTGAAGTTAACAGGCTTAATTATACGTTATAAAATTGCAAAATTTCACGTTATTTATTAGAGCAATCTGAAGATTGGTGACATTTTTAATTGCACAAAAAATATTTTTACGACAATTATTTAATAAAATTTCTAAGACTTATAAACAAAGGAATAAAAAAACAATAACATTACTCCACTGATAAAATATAGTAGATCAAATCAACTCCAAAAAAACCAATAAAACTTTGAAAAACTTTTAAAATTCACTGTCTTCCGCAATTTAACGATGTACCATTCGTTATTGTGCAGACTAACTAGGTAAAGTGCAAATAAGAGCTTTATTAATTCAAATTTCACACATTAACGAATCATATCAGAGCATATGCAGATTACCTAGTTAATATGCACATTAACGCATTATGCATTCTAAAGGTAACATATATTTCAGTTTTCACTCAGTAAGAAATGCTTATTACGCAGAAGACTCACTAATCGAGAAGACTTTTCACCTTTTCCAGAGAAAAAGGTGAAAGCCTATTGAATGCCGAATCTGTTCGCAAAAGAGACCGTTCGTGTTATAATAGCTTCTTTGAAAGAGTTTGCCTCGCAAATTGTTCGAAGGCGCCTAACTGCCGTGTGCTGTTGTTTATCGAAGTCTATCTTTAAAAATTCATTCAATTACACTTTGAACAAATAAAGGTCTCACTTAATCAAAAATTTCGTTGTTTAATATTCTGCATCCTTTGCAACAAACACGAGAGTAAAGTTTCCAGAAACTTGAACCACTCATTGTTTGATAATGCATTGGTCTAGTTGTGTCCCACTCCATAGCCATCATTTTTACAGTTTTTTTAAACCAATAGTTATTGCAATTAGGGCGGATTAATATCAATCAAAGAAAACTTAACCTTTCAGCTTAATATTATTCGTATTTTCTAGATTATTTTTTAAATATATACTCAGAATAATAACCTAAAAATGAAAATTGGAACGAAATTTCGTCGTTTCAATACGGTTTTGAAAGAGAAAATGCATTTCGTATCTGATGTGGCAGTTATCATTGTCAGAGATATCGATGACACAGGAAAATTTAAACTGAATTTCTGCAAAACATGGTCCTGATAACATTATTACAACAAGCGAAATCAAAGCAATTCAAAAATCTCCCGACACGATGGCAACTAGCTGGAGATGTTTTTTTAATAAAAATAAAATTTTAGTATAGACAGTTGTATTTTAACAACAAGATTTATTCATTTACGACATTTGTTATTAAAATCAAATGAAAAAATGTATGTTGTGTTTAACTATATGAAGTTAAGTAAAAGCTCAAAATAAATATTAATTAATTGGCATAAAAAATTGTCTACTTTTCAGACATCTGCTTGAGTGTACGATGTGCATTACTGAAAAACATTTTTAATTTTTTAATTAATAAACCTTACACTTGAAAATAAATAGTGTGAAAATGTTAACAAAAAACAGACTTCAAATTTTAACTCTAAAACTACTGAACAAATTTTGATAAAGTTTAACGAGGACGGAACACGGGAAGCACTAGCTTTCAAACAAAAAAAGAATCATCGAAATCGGTCCACACAATCGAAAGTTTTGAGGTAATAAGCATAAAAAAATAGCGTCGAATTGAGTACCTCCTCTTTTTTTGAAGGTGGTAAGAAATGCATTGAAATGAGTCCATTCGACAGGAACCACGAGGCCCAAGTACATACTCGGGATGTAAATATGCATACGATGGAAATACTTTCTTAACCTTTTTCCCTTTCATTTTCGTGATGTGTCACGTAATGAAATGCTAATAATTTGCCTCACGCGTATTCTCTTTGCAGAGAGTCCGCCTCGCGTGGCAGAGATTCACGAACAGCTGATAGCCCTTCTTGTAGCGGCTGAAGATCATGCACACGGGCTCCTTATCATCATCAGCCAAGTCCTGGCAGACATCGTTGCAGGGCATGTCTGTTCGAAGTGTGCTCGCCTGAGGCACACCGTGCCTGGTGCCTAATCATTCAAGTGATCCACGTGAGGTGGATTTCAATGTATGATTTTAAAAGTATATGTAGACAAAGATGAAGAGACATTATTTATCAATATTTCAAATGAACAACATTACCTTTGGACACGACTATAAAGTAAATATAAAATATTGGCAAACCGAATTTCGTACACATTTTATAGCACTGATATCGTAAATTCTATTCTGACTCTTTTATTCATTTCTAGTTTTTATTATGTTTATATATTATGATATGGCAACTCGCGACAAGTATAACAGTGGGTAGGTACATGCGACGGTAGAATGCTTTCATAAAAATAAGAATGAGGTTGCTTTATATCGACAAAAAAAAAACAAAATTTTATTTGAAGAAAGACTTATTTATTAGATATGTACAAGTTAAAATGGTTTACTTGCACTTTGACGAAATGCATGAAATAAACAAATTAGACACTAATTTATATCTACTAGATATTGAACGCGATAATCCAATATGATGTTATTTCGTATCAAAACTTAGAGAGAACGAAGAGATTTAAGATAAAAAAAAACGAATTGATAAGCTTATTGGTTTTATGAAGGTTGGTTAAAAAGGTAAAAGTCAGGTGCGATAAGAATCACTTTCTGAACTTGTGTTGAAAGACATTTAATAATGACATGACTAAAAAATAATTTCTGAGAATTGAACTCTGATGCGTTTGTCAGATGGTACAATGTAAATAATCCATCAAACGCTGTGTTTATTTTGGTAGGAATATTTAAATACAGTTTATTGTGGTAAGGAGTAAGACACACCGGCACATTTCTCTATAACATTCAATTGTTTCTTGAACTTTGCCTTGGAGTCAACATTTTTAATTAGCCTAACGAAAAAAGAGGCGTTATATAACTTGACGAACACACAGCTAACACGAGCTTTCTAATTTTTTGCTATATGTTTATTCTATATTTAAGGAGAAAAAAAAAAACAAAATTAAAATGAAGTTTTATAAAACACTAGCTGTACCCGCGACTTCGTCCGCATTTTTTAAGTTAATTTAAGTTTTGTGGACAGGAGTTTTATTTTTTACGTCAAGTACCTATATAGGTAGATTAGGTACTTATAGTAAAAGTGACGATATTAGAATAGTTCTTATCTCTTTTGTTTGAAGACGACCTGCTCGCTTCTGACGGCATTAAGAGCCATTTTTATTGGTCGTATCAATTGATAATTTGGTATCCAGTACTTGACATGACTGATCAATAAATATAGATAAGCCAGCACTTACTTCAGAGGTGCCGTGTTTGAGCACATTGAAATGGTCACAATAAATGTATTATGTACCCACTTAGTGAAATTAGATAGTACCCGACCGTAAGAAAAGAAGTAATATTAGATTAGACGTCCTTTAGTACTCTATGTCCTTTCTCAACCTATTATCTGTGATTGTGTCAAATTTCATTAAAATCGGTTCAGTGGTTTAGGCGTGAAAGCGTAGCAGGCAGACAGCCAGACAGACAGAGTTACTTTGGAATTTATAATATTAGTATGGATAACTTACTCTAATTGTAGAATTAAAGCTATGTGTTTTTGAGAATCAGAAAGTGTCGGTGTACGGCAGCCTAAATCTCATCAATTCGAACGTAAATCAAACAAGGCTCGACTTACAGTTTACTAAAATTCATGAAAAATTGTTTGTCATTTGAGTTTTGTATTTAAAGTAAACGTGATTAATATCAACTCAGCAATGTTATTTCTACGTGATCTTCTTTTTTGAAAATACATCATTCACCTTATCGTCTTTGAAATGATTTTCGGGGAGGGTTTGGATTACAGTCACTAGTTTAAATTTGTCTCTGAAATAAATATGTACGAGTTTTCGAAATAATTTTTAATAAATTACTAATATTTTTATGTTAATCCCAAAGCACCCTTTCTCTTGCAGCATCTGCGATCGGAGGTTTTGCGGCTGTATCGATGCTGCGTTTCATTGCAGTATCGGAATTGCGCATTTTGCGGAGCGTAGCGCAAAGCCTCGTCGGCAGAATTCCGCGTTCGCTGTTGTCAAAGAAGGATACCGCGTTGAATTTTTGGTAGCCGCATCTAGCTTCTAAAGTGCGACTAATCGCCGATCGCCGATCGCCGGTGCTAAAAGCGTCACGACTGCTGAGGCCCGATCAGGTACAAGTAACAATGTTTAACGAGAGCCTAGTTCAGTTGTTGAAATACGAGGGAGCTTTTAAATGACACGTTTGAGGTCATTAATGAACTGACATTTTTATTAATTAAGGCCTTTGCTATCTTATCTTGCTTAATTTAATTATATGTAGTTGCCTTTCATAACCACCGACTTTGTTTTTACAGAACTGAATATATTCCTCTTGATGGAAAGTGCGAAGAAACTTTGTTCTGGAGAGCACAAGATGAGTTATCTCGAGTGCATGCGCCAAGTGTATCTCACTTTCAAATTGTGCGGCCTATTTCCAGTGACAGGCCTTTCGAAGCTCCAAGGCGTCCAGGCACAGTCAGTCCATTTGCTACAAACAGTATAAGTAACAAGTGAAAATAAAGATTTTGTCTATTTTAAAACACCACACCGAAATCTGCACCTTCCTTTAAGAGCTGCGCCCACAAATAAACACACAGACACGTCAACTTATAACACCACTCTTTCAACGGAGGCTCAAGAAGACTACTATTGCCTTGGATTTGTTTTTCTAGGTTCGCTTGGAAATCGATACTCACCATGTTATGCAGTTTAATCAGTACCGGCCTCCAGATATCAAACTTGATTGTTCACGCGTATGACTATACTGTACGCGAGGGCGTCGAATTAACGGATACGGGTAACTATATTTTATTATCATTTATTAATAAAGAATCTGTTTAATCGGTTGATCGCCTTGATATCACTTAATTTAAAATCCCTGCCTTCGGCATGGCAGAGCAAGGGGTTTTCTGGAGGCAGTGGCGTAGCTAGGCGTGGGCCAAGTGGGCCTACGCCCACGGCCTCGCACTTAAAGGGGCCTCGCAAGGCCTCTTCAAGTACGAAATCAAACTTAAATTCCCCATTTATTTTTTAATTAAATAAAAACCTTAAAAATATAGGCCTCACTCGTCACAGTCTGGCAACAAAGCTTAGTTTTGCCAAATGTTTCTTTACATGCATAGGTACTTCAAACAAAACAATGAAGGTGGTAAATATTTTGGTAAAAAGTAAGGATTTCAAAAATTCTAAACGTAGATAATTCAGAATAAGATAGTTTATAACTTGTAGGATCTGGATTAAAGTACCATAACATTTTACGCTTCACAAAGACACGGTAAAGCATGTTTGGTAAGATACCTAGATTTATTGGGTAGATGTTGAGACGAAAGAAAAGGGGTCTCGCTGATGCGACTTCGCCCACGCCTATAATAGTCCACGCTACGCCACTGTCTGGAGGCAACATTTGATTCAAGCCGAACTGTTGGTATGTGTACTGATTTACTCCTTCAATGTCGTCTTCGTCTCCATTGCCATCTGTTTCGTTCGGGTGTTCAAATCCATACAAATATCATTTGTTTCAGTTGGCCTGGTTACCCACACAATAACGACATGGACAATTATGATTTTGTTCAAAATAAGTTGTAATTGGGGTAAAACGTTGAAGCAAATCGACAACTGTGAAAGATTGTTGCCTTCAGTTAAAAATTCAAAAACGTTCGTAAGGCTCATCAGAAAAATTATAATACTATTTATTGTACTTAGCCTGAGTGAGTATAAAACACTTTTGTTATATTAATAAATTTAATTAATATTAACTCACAAATTGTATTCTTAAGGAGAAATTAAATAATATTACATAATTAGTAGTGAAAATGCATAATTCCAGGTTAGGTTAGTGAAGAATATATTAGTTGTAAAAGTTTGCAGTCATTTTTAGAAACCGCATCGTTACTAAGAATTAATTAAGCTATGCACAAATATGAATTGAATACAAATAAGTTAATATATTGGGCATTCGGTTAGGCTCTTTTTAAGTCGCAACAAAAAACGAGAAATGGACCTAAACAGCTCGAGGTGCCTGTGTGTCTCGAGTGGATTACTTTGATTAAACCACCTCTCAGGTCTAGTGCTAAAGAAGAAATCTATCAGTGAAACAGACGTGAAATGCATCTGCGCCATACCCCACTAGGGGACACGGGACTTCACTTTTACTTTGCTTTAAAGTATCCTGAGTCATTTCATCATTATGTCGGGGGGATTTCAATTGTATCCAATTTTACTTATAATAATAAATATTTGTTTTAGTTCAATACGTACTGTTCGTGATGACTTCAATAGACATTATTCATAAATGTTTTTCGAAAAGTGAACGCAAGAGATTCAGCTTATATTTCATAATATACTTCCGAAGGCATTTTGAATACGTGCCCTTTTCCATCGCTACGGTTTTAATGATTCTGGTTAGTTTAACTGACTAGATATTATAATTGGTAGGTAAATATTTATATCCAAAATTATACAACTCGTTAATTAGTTAGTTTGTTTGGTTGAACGCGGTGAAAAAGGTCGCAAATACGAGACAATTGTTCGTTTTGAATGCGGGTGAGCGCGGAGCGTAACTTAATAAATATATGTAAGTAATTGAAATATCTGTTCAAGTTTTTGAGGTTACAAATGAGCTTGGTGATGATCTGCGTCGATTTGTTCATCGTCGCGCACGCCTTGTACTTAGCGATGCTCTTTCGAAACTTCGGCGGGAACATGCGACGGAGTCAAGGAAGGGTGAGTTTTGTCATTGTATGAATAAGTTTAGCATATTACAAGTACAAGTAAACCGGAATATGTAGTAAAAAATTATTAAAGTTAAATTTGGCTTCTTATATAGATTCTTGGTATATTGCGCCAGAAATTTCATTGTAAAGACTATACAAATCTTGAATTTCTAGGGTTATTAATTTCTTCTCAAATCTAAAAGCTGCCTGACTTGCCTTACTAGCATCGTAGCTCCTAAACAAATGGACTGATTTTGATGTGGTTTTGTTTGAAAGCTATCGCGTCAGCTCGGATATTGATCTTGGTTAGCGTTTAAGAAGATCGGTTCATCCATTTATGAGGGATTCTTATAATGTTAGGATTTTTTAAATTGTCTTCAGTTTCCTTTGTTCTCTATTTTCAGCACTTTAAATAATCAGAAATATTATATAAATAAAGATAACAGTTTGTAGGAAACAAAATGTATTGGGCGAAGCAGAGGATGCAGTATACCCGACTTTGTCGACTCGTCACGAGCATTGACGCTTTCGTCAACCCAGTCGTGTTCACATCGCTGCTTGCAAATCTGCTGGAAAATTGTAAAATTATATTTGGTATTCTCATGTGAGTTTTCATATATTTTGTTTGTTTGGTTGAACGCCATAGCAAAGTCCATCCATCGAGGAAAACTAGTCTATATTACAATATCACGCTAAATTAACGGCCACAGGGTACAGCTACTCTGCGTTTTTGTAGAGAGAAAGGTTTTATTTAAAGCTATTTTAAAAGCTAAGCATATAGACTAATTAATCGAAAGATAATGTAACCTTTTTAAAGTAGTTTAAATTATTTCAGGTACTTCGATATAGATGATGGGAAATTATTCATTAATGACGTGGCTATTTTGAAGTGCGTTTTCAATCAAAAGTATGTAGATCTGCTCACTCGTAACACTTCAGTACTGTTAACAGTTCAGACTCGCAAAGAATAAATATCAGACTATGATTTCAGGGAAAGCCTTTTAGCCTACATACACAGATATTACGCACTGTTTTACTCTTTGGGGAAGTCATGGTGCACTCTGGCGGCGATGGGTTGGCTGCATCAGTCGACTCGAGAGCCTCTGAACAGCTTGTTCGAAATACCATCGAATGGCTACAACATTGAAGTAAATTTTTTGTGATAAGTACAATCAATTGCTAACAAGTTAATTATTTGAAAACCTAACAACATAACGATTACAAGAAAGAATAAACTAACAAATCATATTCATAAAAAACTAAGATTCATCTCGGTCAATTCAGCTTTCAAACAAAATAACCGCATCTAACCGTATAGAAACTACGATAGACAATCAATACAATACAATTTCTAAGACACGTGAAACTTATATGTAACACCTCACATTTTTCGTCAAAAGTTTAACAAAACGACGCTAATGAAACGATTAAGTCTACTTTCAAAAATATGTTTACTTTATAGAATTTTGCAGGTTCAGCGTTTCATGGACCAGCTGTACCATTCCAGAATTGGTCTCACCGGCTTCAGGTTTTTCCACATCACTCACGGCACTATGCTGACGGTACGCACTCTTTACCTACTTACAATACTTCTCATTTCTTTCATTTATTTCATTTGTGTTAATTTTTTAAGAATACTAAAGTCAAAGACCTTTTAAGAATACATATTCTTCTTAAAATCTGCTTTAAAGAATCGATTTTATGTTATTATATTTTTTAAAAAAACGAATAAAATACTCGTACGAATAACAAATTCATACAACAGTCGTATAACGTAGAATACTGCAATGTTATTTAATGCATTTTAAAATATTATTTACAAAAATATTGTTTGTGCTAAAAAAGCTGTCAGTCGAAAAGGACGACAATTGACAATTTTGACTTTGACACGCACGCATGTCAGCCGCAGTCGCAAGAAAATGTCCCTTACTCCACTATCGTAATTACTGCCGTGTTATATTTTATGTTTGTAATTGCGATACAAAATTTTCTGGAGAAAAAGGAGGGTTGTGGGTAAGCAGGGAACTACCGAAGGTGATTGCATGTTTTAGCCAGATTGAATACCCGATACCTTTTATTTCGTAAAAAGGCACAAAAGCTATACTTGACTGCATCAGTACCTACTCCTAAAAATGCTTAAAACTCATTCCGATTGTTTCAGTTCGTGTCTACAATTATTACATATGAACTGTTTGTGATTCAGTTGTCCTATCCATTTTGAAATAGTCAAATCAGACTTGGTGGAAGTATTGTAATGTTATTTCACTTTTTGCCTCTTCATTTTTGTTCTGTTTCGTTGAGTTATGTAGGCCTGCCTACATAAACAGTGATTTATATTATAGAATTAAGCATGTTTTTTTTGAGAGAGGCTTACTTCATGCTAAATCAGGTTATATATTTAACCTGGGCCTCTAGACAAGCGACAGTGACGTGTGAAGGGTGTCGCGTATCGACAAGTAAACTTGTATGGAAATGACTTAAGTAAGTAAACACTTAAAGATGTAGAATTCTGTAGTCAAAGACCACTATACTTGTGATTTTACGGAGAGTTCTTTACTCATTTACACACTAACAAGTGGTATATTTTTGTTAGTCCAATATATTTCTTTGTGAACATAATGACGGAGTACAGAGATATATTTTATGAAGAAAGTTCGCACGCAATTTGATTTATACGAAGTACACCATGCTCTTTTATGTGAGTTTTTATTTCATCTCGTTTTGCAAGCTTCGTATTATATTATATTAAAATGCACAAAAGAAAACTCACTAGAAACTGTAGTCGCTAAAGCTTATATGCTTCCTCGATAAATGGACTGTCCGACACAAAAAAATAAAACAGTAATTAGCCAGTAAAAAAACATATTTCAACTTAATATAATCAGTATATATTTGTATGATTGTTTTCACCGTGTACCGACTACCGTGTCAGCGCTTTTATTGACTGTCAAAACAAGAGTAACTTCAGTTTATTTTACTACTTAAAGTTTTGACGTACCACGGCGAAGCAACCTGCATAATATTTCTACAACCTTGGGAAAATGATCGAGGAGTTCACAATATTTATGTTGAATTCAAGCATAAAGTTCAATCGCTGTTTGCCTAAGATACGTAGGTTGTAGAAGAGTGTTTTAAATCGATATAAAAGTTAAGTTAGTGTGCAATGTGTGTAGCAATGAATAGATCGCACGTAGCATAGTGAAGTTGTTTTAATATTTTCAATAGAAACAAATAATGAATTTACATCTAGATGTCGTGGACTCGTGGCGGACTAAACTTCCCAAAGCCATCTCACTTTGAATGGTAGTAGGAACCTTTTAAAGGTGCGGTGCAGCCAAACAAAATCAATAGCCGAGTTGTTCATTGTGCTCAACTTGATTTAACAGCCCCCATACTGTGAGTCAGTGCACAGGTGCGCCTCACAAACTTAACTTCAACAGGATTCTCGACATAAATGAACTCCTGAAGTTTAAGCTGAAATTTGTAAGAAGTTAGAGTAGTATTTATTTTAATCACGTTTAAATTTTATGTTGTTTTTTCATTTGAAACCTTAAAATGTATTCAAATTATAATGTTTTACAATAAAAGTTACATTAGGTCGACACTAAAAACTTGAAAACATTGATATTATCCGAAATTTGATTTATGTATGAAGCGACTCATTTTTAATTTCCTGTTCATTTTCTCTCTTTACTACATAATACAATATTGGAGTTTTAATGCACAATACGCGGTAGTAACATTAAAATATTATGTCATATCAGTCCAATAAATATGTAGTACCGACTTCAATTCAATTCTATGAAATAAATTAAAAGAGTAAAATTTAGCAGTTTCATTTCTTTAATAAGTTTTTATTTAGACGTGTTGGCGCAATGTTTCTCACAAACGTTTGAAGTATTCGTAATGTTCGGAAAAAGTATTCACTCATATTTTTAACAGGTCCTTAAGGGAAATCAAATTTTCTTCATATCAAATTGCTTTCGGATTTTGTGATTTCATAACATTTTAATGTCACTCGTTTTTTGCTACGCTCCAAACTACCCACTAGGGCTGCTTGTCAATACAAACAGTTTCCAAATATAAAACATGGACATCTCACGACGGAGGCCGACTTTTCAAAATGCGATGAAGTTGACGATTCTAATTGGACAGTTCTTTGGATTGAACCCAGTTCTTGGAATCACTAATGTTGATGCGAAAAAAGTAAGGTAATTTCTTATTTTAATTTTTAATGTTTTTGACATTTGCTGCAATTGTCTTTTCTTCGATAAATTTTTAATTTAAATAATTTTTTTAACGTTTAAACGTGCTTATAAACTTTGCGAAACTTGAAACATTGTCTTAAATGCTCTGCCATTTTCTCCCTGATTCACAATTGGTTTTGCTAAAACGAGACAGAATAGAGTAAGCAAAGATCTCAGTTCAGTAAAGATTATACATGTACGGTTGTACAATATGGAAAAGTAACTTTCATGGATTTTTTATTGATTTAATAATAAAAAGCATGTTATTTTTCAGATTCTCGTTAATGTCATTTCGATGCGTTTACAGTATATTGACAATAATTGGGCAATTAGTCGTATTTCTTCTTTGTACAACATACATAATCATGTTTTGTGATACGTCTCTTCATTCTATAAGTAAGTTATGTCGTAGTTGTTGGTGGTTTTCTGTAAGTTAAAAAGTGTAAAGCTAATACTATTTTTGTAAATTAAAACTTTTGTTCCAGCACCTTTTGTGTTTGAAAGTTCCAACTGTATAACTACGATTTTATTCTTTCGCGCTGCGGTCAAATGGCCGAAATTAATTAACTACATCAGTAGAGTTGAAGCGATAAACCCGAATATTGATGGAGGCTTCGTAACAAAATGCAATCTGTCCTGTATCGTTGTTCTATCACTGGCTTTGGGTTAGTTTTTTCACATAATTAAAGCATGTATATACCATTAAAATCAAAATACTTTTGTAAATGGCTTACTATTAAGTGAGTGGAGTTTGAAAAAAAAGGTTTTTAAAAGCCTCTTGTCCGACTAGCGGACACTAAAGGAGGCTAACGGGACAGTTTGTTTTAGTCTATTTATCAAAATATTTACAATTTCCATTTAAATATATATTTTAATAATTTTAGTGGAACATGTTCTGGCTGACTTTTCCAAAATAATATACGTCATGGAATGCCCAAATGAAAAAGTCGATTTCTATGGTCAGTTTATGACACACAGCTTTCCTTGGATCTTCACAGTTATAGAGTACAATACTTTGTTGGGAATGTTTATACAGGTAAAGTAACTTTGTTGTATGCGACTATACACAATGGAGTAACCATTAATATAAATTAGAAAAAAATTAAAGAGCCCCCGACATAATGTTAAATAAGAATACTGATGAATGAACAGATTTTTAAAGATTAGTCTTCGCGTCAGCTTTCAAAGAAAACACCGTATCGGAAGCCATCGTTACTCGTCACACGCGTCAACGTCAACTTCGTCGGGCGTTAGCCGTTATCATTAAAGTCTATACTTATTTTGCTTTCAGCTTATAAATATTCAGTGCACATTTAATTGGAACTTTGCAAACTTATTCGTGATCTGCGTGAGCATATACCTGACATCAAGGTTGGAACAAGTCAACAGAAAGATATTGGCAGTTAAAGGAAAGGTAGATAGATAAACAATTCATTTTTAACCGACCTTCAAAAAAACCAAAAAGGAGGTTATCAATTCGACGTGTATTTTTTTTTTTCCGATGTTCCGCTCGTACGTCGCCATTTGTAGACCGATTTGGATGAGTGAGATGTCAAACGATAGGGTAACTCGTCGAAGTGGTCCCATTTTTTTTTAGAATTTTTACGATTAATAGTTTTCAGCATATTGAAAGAATAGTTTCACAATCGGACGAGAAATCGCTGAATTCCGCGCGACCATGTCGTGCTTATTTGCTTATAACTCTATGATTTATGAATCCTTATCGATGAATTAGATGTTATTCGATTAAGTATTAAATTTGCAACAAGAAAGAATAAGAATCAAAATAATTTGATTTATAGTTTTAGAGATATTGAGGTTATAAAATAAAAAATAGAAAAATCTTCAATTAGTTCGCTTTAGCAATAGAGATGTCCATGTTATATTAAATATATACTAATTATAATAAATTAATTTAATTAAAACTCATATTGTCAAGCTTTTGACGGAATTTAATGAAAATCTAAGCCATATATTTGATGTTATGGAGCAAAACTTGTCAACAGAGAAAAACATGTCATACGTTATTGTTTACGCGTCCAGTTTAGATCTCTATAGCTCGATGTAATATCAGTTTATATCGATGACTTATATACCATTTTATAAAACAAAAGGGTCATATATGATAGTAAAATAAATAAGGTAGAAGAAATACTTCTAGAGATAGAGAGAATATAGTAACTGAGTTCCTACGGGAAATCACAATGTGCGTTCACTTGCTTACTATAAAACACCATGAAAACTTAATTTATATGAACGATGTTACTTAAATTTTTAGTATTAAACGATTCAGTTTTGCGTTTTCTTATTTTCATTAATTTGAAAATATTAAATTAAATTAATTAAATTAGTTTTTAGTGTATAAAGTAAGCGTAAAGTCAGAGCGTCCATGTTGGTTTCGTTTTGATGGTATGATAACCAACTACCTATACGGTTTAGAAGAGCCACTCAAAAGTATAAAATAAATTAATTTTAAACAAAAAAAGAAAACCGACCTCAAAACGCACTGAAAAGTAAAAAATAAATTTTGTATTATAAATGAACTTACTATAAATAAAAGACGTAAATAGTGTTGATAAATAAAATTCATCTAAAATTCTACAAGGGCATAAAACTTTCATGTTGTTTTTTGAAAGGCGGTGCCAAATATATAAATAAAGACTTATCGAATATTCCTGGACTTTAATAAAAAAAATTAATTGAATGGCTTGGCGCCGCGTTTCAAAGAGCAACATGAAAGTTTTATGCCCTTGTAGAATTTTAGATGAATTTTATTTATCAACACTATTTACGTCTTTTATTTATAGTAAGTTCATTTATAATACAAAATTTATTTTTTACTTTTCAGTGCGTTTTGAGGTCGGTTTTATTTTTTTGTTTAAAATTAATTTATTAATGAAACTTTTTGATAATTTTGTTCTCCTAATAATTTAATATTAAATCAATATCACGTTGGTAAAAACATATACGTATCTACTACAGCCGCCTACATGGTTACGCGGTTTACGCGTTTGCGTGTTGCGCCGGAGGTCCTGGGTTCGAATCCCGGGTGGACTTATAAATTTTCTGGTTGGGTAGGCACAGAAGGCTGATCACATACTTGCCTATAAAGAAAATGATCAGTGAAACAGACACAGCAATGTACCTGCCTCCTGCCCCACTAGGGATTACGGGAATTCACACTCACACGTCTACTACAGCCGAAACAATGATTTGCTTCCTCGGGAATCCAAGCTATAACCACCGGCGCAACACGCTATTAACGCAGGTCATTTCCGTGCAGCTCATTCCGACAAATTTTTGGCGGAACACGAGGGAGGAGTACAGCCGGGCTACGAGCCTGGTGAGGCGCGCGGACGACGTCATTGGCGGAATCATTTTCATATCCTTTGCCAATAACCTATTCTTCATTTGTCTGCAGTTGTTAAATACTCTTGCGTAAGTTATTCATTATATAACCTCAATATAGTAAAACAGAATACTTATTTACCTTCAGATGTTTGTTTTTATTGAATATGAGTTTTGACCTTTGTGTAAAGATTCTTTTCAGGATGATGTTGCGATAGTGGAGAATTCATGGAATATATAACAATATAAGCATGGATTCAAAGCCACGGTCACCCGGTGCAGTGGTTTAATTTACATTGTTATTAGCGTATATTTTAATCTCTATCACAAAATTGAAGGACGTAGGCTATATATAGGTATAGATATATATATGCAGTATATTGTACCTAATTATCAAATCGGGTTTTTTTATTTGTTTTCAATTTCACTTGTTATTTAATACTAAGTAAGAGCACTGTTTCAGAGAAGGCATAAAAGCATTTCCATCGTGCAAAATTGGTGAAGATGAAAGGTAATATAATATTGAATACACAAATATAATATCATCGACGTGTACATTGACGGGTCCGATTGATCTTCAGGCCGCTAAAAGGTTACGAACCGGCAGCTTACTTCATGTATTCGTTCATGTTCCTCGTGATGCGGTCGCTGGCTGTGTCTTTGATAGCAGCGAGGGTTCATTCGGCGAGCAAAGAGCCGGCGTTTGCTTTGTATGAAATTCCATCTGCGATGTACTGTTCAGAGGTAAACGCTACGCAAATTCACATTGTATAATGTATTTATTTTATATTTATAGATTAATTATTATTCTTAACAATAAAAAGAATGTCGTTAAATCCTATAAAGTAGCAGCGATATATTAGTTTTTCTATTCAAGCCACCATAGCAACAAAAAAGGGTGATTTTGAACAAAAACTACAATATAATTATAAGAAATAGTTTTGAGGTTGTAATTGTATGTATTAGGAGTATATAAATATTAGTATTAAAAAACAAAGAAAAGGAAGTGAATGATTTGTGGGCCATCGCCGATCTCCAAAAAGAAAACCATTTCAATTTGAAATTATTTAATTAATTTCCACAGAGTACTAAGTAAGTAAAACTACGCGGTGATGGCCGTGCCAAGGTGAGTGACGTCAAATGTATATATTACAAGTGACATTAATTTATTTTCTTATTTGATTTTCAGGTGCAGAGGTTCCTTGAACAGATCCACGGACAATCGGTCGCGCTCAGTGGTCTTCGCTTCTTTCAAGTTAAACGTGGATTGGTCCTCACCGTACGATTTTATTCACTACCTATGTGTACTTATATTAAATACAATTTATCTGAAGATATTGAACGAGATTAACTAACTATTTATTTGAGACAAATCTCACTCACTTTTTATGTCGTTTCTACCAGTCCAAAAGAGTAACACCAAACCACTGCTTCAATTACTTCACGTGCAAAATGGTCGACGACCGAGAGGAGACCGACTGTTTTAGCCCATGTTACGTATTTTCAATAGTTTGGTTTCAGCATTCAGCAGCGAATCACGATCGTGGCGCTATCTGGTCAGTTTTCTCTTTGTTGTACATACAGTGGCAATAAGTTCACAAAATAATTAAAAAAAAATAATAATATATTTTGATGAATAAGTAATTTATAATAACATAAGTGTATTCGCAGATTGCCGGCACCATCGTCACTTATGAGCTGGTGTTGCTACAATTTGGAATTAAACCGACTTTTCCTAAACATTAGACTTCATACAAAATAGCGAGAAATATCTTACGTCAGTTGCAACTTTAGTCATTGTAGTGATATATTTTAGTGATTAATTATGTATAGAAATTAAAGTCACTGTTTTTAAATTATCTGATAACATTTGAAAAGGAAGTAGGAACGCATTATTGATTAGAGATTTTCTCTTTTAGGCAAATGTTTACTTTTAGTTTTATTATTACTAATAAAACAAATATTTATTTAATAGAAACAATTTTATGTTCATTAAGAGACAATACTAGGTGTTTTCTCAAAATAATTTAGACATCGTTTGGTTCGAGGCACAAGAGTTGGCGTCCGAACATTTGCTTTATTAGGAATAATGACATTTGTCATGCTTTCTGTCGTTTTTAAGAAAAACATTGATAAGAAAACACGTTATTATTTTTAGAAATGACAATTTAATAATTTAATTTGAAACTTCGTCAGTTTAGTTTAAAATTTTAAAAGAAAACATTTTTGATATTCTTTGTTTGAATGTTATTGCTTTAAAATAAATGTACGTTGGTATGTGTTTGTCCTCTAACGAAAAAAGAGGGCGGTACAAGGATCGTGAAGTGATCGATCGTAGCTGTAATGTATGAAAAATTCTCCATGCCTTTATGAAATGTTTCTATTTATAATTATCACTTCTATAAGAGTTTCTCTTGACTTAGAAGTAGAAAGCGAAATGGCTGCCCTCGGTTTGAATGCGTGAACTTTTCTACTACATACTTTAAAAAGTCCATTTGAACCCTTTCGACTGTCCACTTTGTGCTTTTGTTTCAGCTTCAATGATAATATATTGTGGCGTTGGGGTGTATATAAGCTTTTTAAATGTAAAATAATTATAGTTCCAGATAATGAATAAATGATATAACAAGTATAAAAAAATAGATTGTGCACTGTACCTGATTGGTGGTGTGTATAAGTGACATTTTGGACAATTTAAAAAATCCGACATATTAATTATAAATTAGAGTATCTGAATGGACATAATGAATGAACAGATCCTCATAAATTGTAGCATAGAACCATCTCCACCACGTCAGCTCTCAAACAAAAGAAGCACCACCACTCTTTTTTCGTGGGGAGGTTAAAAGTGAATAAATGAAGTGAAGTAATGTTGTTTATTGTAAATGGAGATCAGATTTGGGAAAGTGCCTTTTCCGTTCCTCCTTTGTACCTTAATATAAATCTGGCAGATAAGACTAGTTGTGTGGGCATGGGATGTAAATAATCCACTTCGAGCCAATGTCTCGGAAAGACCATTTTAAGCTTCGGCTACCGTGTTAAAATAACTTAAAACAATAATGTACTTAAATATATTTACAAAAATACAAAAAACTCATCAAAGGCGTTGGGACGCGTACCGAAAATACTGGTACTATTATTGGTATTGGCCGAAATATGGGGTTTCCTGTGGTCGCGCTTCTGGCCCCCATGGACCCAGTCTCTACTCCAAAAGGAAAGAAAATATAAGAATCTATGAGACTTCCATATTTTCGTCTTTTGTTGCTTTCTGCAATCGATGCCGCGCTTCACATTATTATTATTAATAATCGACTTCTTGCCTAAAATGTGTAATGTGCGTGTGTGTAAAATTTTGTAAGAAACAAGCACTAGCAGACACTTTGTCGCCGTAGAATTGACCTTAAAGGAGTCAAAATAAAGCATCTCGTATTTTCTTATTGTGTGTTTAATTGCATAATTTGGCTCTCGAAAGAAGAGAAAACTTTATTTTTAAGTTGAACAAAACGACTTCAAAAAAGGAGGACGTTCTCAATTCGACGCGTATGTTTTTTTATGTTTGATACTTCAGAACCTTTGGCTGGGTGAACTGATTGTGATAATTCTTTTTTTGTTTAAAAGCTGGTGCTTGCCGTGTGATCTGTTCAGTAGTTGTAGAGTTACAATTTGAAGTCAGTTTTTTTTGTTAAAATGATATCCCTTGTTATTAACAAAAGCTGTTCTTTGGACGCTCGAACTAAGATCAAGTGGAACGTGCGATGGCCAACATCTGTGGTATTGTGTCGACAAAATTGGAAGATTTAACGGCTGTGTGCACTGAACCGAGACTAAATTAATTTTAGATTATGAAACTGCATACTGCATGCACGTTTACCTGAGTTTTAGAGGATATTGGGTTGGCAGAGAGGGTTTAGTTGCACTAATGCTACTGAAAATTCATTTTAAAAGTATTAAACGTTTAATGAGGATGATCTTTCGCTATTCATCCAGTTTTGATTTTATTAACAAGCGCACGTTTGGTTCATATATTTTGCTTTTTTAATATTTAGATTTTTGTAAATTTTTTTCCATGTCATGAAGTTAAACCAAATAAAAATATGTCATTTTTCAATAATTACTTCATGAACACCGTAAATTTGCCAAAATTCTAGAAATGGACATGATCAAGCGATCAGGCCGCAAAGTAGTCAACAAACTAATAAAATATTAAGTTTATAGCATAATAAACTTTGAAGGTGCTTATCTACGTGAAGTGCATTCGTAAAACAATTCGAAATCACATGTTAATATTCTCATATACTAACGGCTTACCATTATTACCACTTAAATAAGTTTTTTACAATGTTAGCTCATAGCTGCCTAGTTAGGTATACTGAAAGTATATAGTTTTTCTCTTCAATACTTCACCCTTGCTTGAGTGGTGTAAGTCCGAAGGAGAAGTTCAGTAACTCTATGTTTTACTCATAACAATTTGAATGAAATTATATAAAATCCTAGTAAAAAATAAAAATTCATGTTGTTTCATACCAGATGAGCTGTTAAGATTTTTGCTCAAAGTGTTAAGTCTCCTTTTTGCACATCAGTGGGTGAGTGACGGAGCATTGATTGAGACATTGTTTCGAGTTAAGTTTTTAAGTAAGGATGTTGACGGGCAAAGGAGGTGCGAGGTGGCGACAGCAGTGTCGTTTATTTGTGTTGACTCGCAAGAGCTTTGCGCTTGTGTTATTGCTTCTTTAACTAACAGTTGGTAGTTCACTATCTGACCTAGCTAAGGAATATTTTTTTAAAGAAGGTATTTTAGCGCACGGCGTTTTTTTTTATTAATGAATTTTTTGATCACAATTAATTAGCATATTTAAATGAGACAACATTATTTAATTATTGTTTTATACAGTTTAACTTTTTTAACTTTTTCCGCAAAAATATAATGTTATAACTTTGACGTGTCTGTGGGTCTGCAGTTGTTAACATGTCCCCGACATGTTAATTAAAATGCGTTTATTTATTTTGCCATCAATTTCGCTTGTTAATATATACATACATATGTATATAATAAAGCATAACAATGTTGGAATAAACTTTCATTTTCATGAAACGGGGTGTTTGTTCCGTAGAGGCTCAGTAATTTCTCGAACAACGTTTAATTAAAATCATTAAAATAATAAATTGGATACTAGAATCTTCCATTATTGCTCACCCTTGATGAGTAATTTCGTCATTATCTCTTCCTAACGGATGCCCGCGAATTCATCCTTCCGGACAAGTGAAGTTGGAGACAATTTCGAAGACCTCCCGACAGGACGTTGCGAATGAGAACATCTCATAAATGGATGAATGCATCGAGATCTATGAATTCGTTAGGTGCCACAGACACCTTCAGACACCTTCAGACACAGGCACGTCAACTCAGGAGTCAGTTAAATATTAAGCTTGCTTTTTGCTGGCTGTTTCTCCTGCAGAACGTAGTGCTGCAGTCAAGCAGCATTTTTAGAAAACACCGAACTACCTAAACTAACCTAAACGACCTCACCAAATGGAAACTAATTTTAAAGTGTTGCTGTCTTTTATTTTTCTAAAGTTATGTTAAGTTGTATTACTTCATATATTTTATTTTTGTATAATCGAATAATTTGGTGAATATAAGTTAAAGAGGACCCGCCATTGTGGTCTCAGTGACTGTTTGTGCACCTACTTTAGGGTAGGGTTTAATTGTTAATTTCTCCAATTCAAGATATGCTCATTTTTGGGACGATTTTTACGCGTCTACCACAAAACTTAGGTACTATTTTATCGCTTAGGTTATTTAAAGTTACATTAAAAGGAGTTTCTTTGCAATAGTTTAATACATGAATAAAAGTATTTTTTGGTTTTGGCATTTACATTGTGTTATTTTTAATGATAAATTCATTATTTCTAACCTAGATTTAATATAGATGTAAATGTATTACAACATATTTATAATTGTTTTAATAAATAGCGAGTTCGTTACTGTTGATGGTCAGCCACCGCAGCTCCCGATGAAGTCGCTCCAAGCGTTCCTTCTCGTCTGCTGCTTTTATCTCCTTCCACTGAGCTTCCTGAAATTTGATGCAACTTTTTAAATCAGAACAAAATAAATGTGCACACGAACACTAAGTTTCTTAATAAGTTGCCTTTAGATACTATTATAATAAAGACATTAATTGGCGTACATCTTCGATCCTTAATAAATCTAAAATACCTCAATCCGTCTGTCGTATACGTCAGTCCGTATATCCTTACTTCGCCTGTAGCGCCCGTCCACGAGATGCCTCCGCTTGGCCAAGTCGTGCATCGGAACCACGCGTCGCCTGCCGACGGCAACAGCCCCGCCGGAGCCCTCGCTCTCGTAGCACGAGACCGCACAAACGAGCAAAGCAACATGTTTCATGAACATCATAATCTAATCTGCCGAATTTGAAAAACATTACAACTACCTAATCCTGTGCAGAACTATATTAAACTATTTCATCACATACAATCGTTTTACAATAAGACGTTGCATGATATAACTAGCTGTTTCTCGCGGTTTCCTGCGCGTTAGTCATCGTAGCGTAATGATGTATCGTACTATGATATTGACTTTGGTTTGGCGCGTTCAACACAAAGAATCAAACTCTTCGGCTTTGTAATAATAGTATAGATTTGTCAATTAGGTAGTGTAAAATTAGACAAAAACCTGAAACCTTAACTGAGCCGTAACGTTAAAACTTTACACAATCGGTTCCTTTACTCTGTCACTTCCACTATCGAATATTTTACGAGTTCAATAAACGCAGTTTATTCGTTCGCTGTAAAATATTTACGATTCCATTTTGTTCGTTCTATTCTAATTTCCAGAGAAAACTTGATCTTTTAAAACCGAATAACAATGGAAATAAGTTTATCAAATTATTTTGAAACATAAATAATAAACAACCAATCCGATAATGAAAGTTATTTAAAAAAACTATGGTCTGATACGTCTTTTGTTATTGTTGCCAGTTACAGAAAGTGCTCAATCAATTTTGATAAAATTTCACAATCGCGTACCTCACAAACATACGCCTGAATTATTGAGAACCTCAATTTTTGGAGTCGGTTGAAAAATGAAAATGAAATACGAGTTCGTTTGAAGTGAATTTATACTGGCCGAAAGCTATAAACAATAGAATCAATAGATAATGATCTGCCAATTTGGAGGGCCTCTGTTATTATGGCCACCCGCCACTTGCCCGCCACACGCAAACACAACATAACCTGCACGAAGTCGACCTGCCCACGCCCTCTATCCTCTGCCATCAATCACTATCACATTCAACTCATTTGTCTAAATCAACATCAGGGGAAATGCGTGAAAATCGATATGAAATAGTTTATTCATTTAAGTTGTTTGCCTCGTGAGAAATCCCATGCAAAAGCATAACACGCTATACTCCAATTAAAATTTGTATAACTTCCTAATGACGAAAACTTGCAATGCTAAAAATGTATATTATTATATCTATTCAATAATATTAGTACAAAGTTACACAACTCTTTCCCAGTTCTGTCGAAAGGATCTCCGACTAGTTGACACGGCGAGGCATCATAAAATATGTCGCCCGTGGAGCGGTGTTAGGGGAAGACGTTGTTAAATTGAAAAGCGCGCCATTTATTTGCCACTCATGAACAATACTCCGAACTGGATGCCTATCAAGAGTAAGTGTTCATTTATTTCTGATTTTAGCCATCGTCTGTCTTAATCCTTTCTAGTGCCAATTTCGAGATCTCAAAATGCATTTACTACTCTTTTACGAATTTACTACTCGGTTAATTTATTCTAGAAGTATCTAACTAGTCTACGAGTAAGATTGAATTATGCTAGGAATAAGCAATTTTCATTTATAAGAAGAGTGAGAAATTTAAAAGTAACAAAATATTGCAGCGATTAAAATGCAAACGTTGTCTTAATGAGATTAGCGAATAAGAACTTTGTGCGATTTCTAGTAAAAAGAGGAATTACTCTACTACTTTTCTCTTACTTTTATTATATTTCGTTGTATTTTTGTAATTTTCTGAAAAGTTTCAATAAGCGGAAAAGAGAATCTTATCTTTCTTTGTGGAAAATCGCGCACTAGATGACATATTATGATGTTAGCTTTAAGAAAGAAATGAATAATTTTTAGGTAATAAGGTGGACGTAGCGGAATCAAAAGCGGCGAAGGCGCCGGCGACCTTTCGAAACTCGTTGCGGGCGACGTTAATAATTGGGCAGGCCTTCTCTCTGATCCCGGTCAACGGGGTCTTCAGCAACGCCTCTGACTTCAGGTGACCGCCGAGTCATACATTGCTGACGATACATCGGACCGACTCTTTCAGGACGAATTGACAACGGGATAAAACATTATGTACTTTGAATCGCGCTTCTTATTTGCCAATCTATCATTATAATAAACTAC
Source organism: Aporia crataegi (assembly GCA_912999735.1). Taxonomy (NCBI): domain Eukaryota; kingdom Metazoa; phylum Arthropoda; class Insecta; order Lepidoptera; family Pieridae; genus Aporia; species Aporia crataegi. The sequence goes on from OU538736.1 coordinate 9,971,446, forward strand.
ATATAAAGTATGAAAGGTCATATTACGCCGACACTTGATGCGATTTAATCTGTTTTGGTGTCTTTTTCCAGATTCAGCTGGCTCTCGTGGAAGTTCTTCTATCTCTGTCTATCCCTTTGTGGTCAAATATTCATCACTATTATGTGTATCCACAAAGTTGTGAACTCGCAAACGTCTCTGAATGGAACTAGTAAGAATAACTCACTTTGATAATTGCATCTAAGTACCTATTCACATAACATTACGCAACCACGACGCAAAGACAGGGCTGGTATAAATTAAATGCGCGTTTTTAGGATCTGTACATCCTTTTATGGTATTTTTTTATTTAAAATGAACACGTTGGGTAGTTTTTAAATAATATTCAATTTCACTTGTTATATAACGTTTCGTCGTAATTGAATGTTGTTTTGGCAGCACCGATAATATTCTACAGTACAACTTGTCTGACGATGCTGATGTTCCTGCAAGTGGGCCGCCAGTGGCCTCAACTGACTCGCCACGCCGCCAAAGTGGAAGAGATGGACCCCAACTACGACACGACACTCGTCAACAAGTGCAACGGAACCTGTGCTGTGGTCCTGGCGCTGGCTCTATGTAATTATACCGACTTTGCTGCACTCAATCTACCTTTATCCATACCTAGGTACTAATAATGTTAAAACGATGAAGAGTTTGTGCTGGTAGGTAAGTCCATTTGTCGAGGAAGGCTTTGTTATAAAACATCACGCTACAGTGGAATGAACGAGTTTAGTGATAATAATAGGTCTTTACCTACGAAATTGCCGTTCTTCAGTACTAGTCATTTCAAATAGAAAAAAAGTTTGGAATGGCTTTGTATTCTAAATTAAAATTAATTTTGTTTTAAAGACATGACATTCTTTTTACAAACTCAGACTTTTGTCTATTGATTAGCGTTATATTTTCATTACATTTGAACATTTTTCGTCATAATGGATACTTTAAAAATTCGTGTAATTATGGAATATGAGTTCCGTCGTGGCACCAACGCGACACAAAGGGCACGTAACTTCAAAAACGTTTACGGAGAGAACTGTACAATCGAACGCACAACTCGTTATTGGTTTTCGCGGTCATCCGGAGACTTTGGTTAACAATGATGAATTAAAGGCGATTGTGGAAGCTGACGAAACTCAATGTACAACTGAGCTAACAGCAGCTTTTGATATTAGCATCAAAATGATTTTGATCCATTTGCGACAAATAGGCAAGGTAAAAAAATTTGATAGATGGGTGCCCCACGAACTTAACGATCGCCAGCGCAACGTACGCGTCGGGACCTGCCAACGCAGGTCCAGGTTCCAAAATGTAGACAACTTTTTTGTGGGTAAAAAATTCAATTCCCGAGAGGCAGTACAAAATCTCTTTGAAGAGTTTGTTGCCTCTCATCCAGCTGATTTTTTCAAGAAGGGCATCAATAAACTTCCAATGCGTTGGCAAAGATGCGTCGATTGCATAGGTGATTACTTTGAATAACAGAAATAAAATGTTTAAAAAAATAAGTACTTTCACTTATTCCATACAAAATGGCAATTTCATAGGTAAAGAGCTAATAGTAAAAACGAAATTTCGAAAGAGGTGAATGTTTCGTTTTTCAGTGGAGCACATACTATCGCTATTATCAGCGTTCGCCGGAGCGATGGTCTGCTACCCCGAGCTGGCTCTCTACGAGGGCTTCGTGAAGCACTTCTACCCTTGGGTCTTCGATTACCTTCCCTATTCGCCAATCTTGGGCGTCGTTACACAGGTCGGTGACAAAACTAAAATAGAAAAGAATATTCGTGATCATTAATATTATTAAATTTTTAATACTTATTATCTACATCATAAAAGTTATCAAACTTCTAAAATGATCATTCATCTGATTTGTTGGTAAGAAGAATATTTAAATGTGATGGAAACCATAAAACATGGTGGTTGTAAAAATGTTTAATATGTAGCATGTTTGTAATCCTTTCAGTGGAATTCAAATCAAGTTTTTAGCACCATCATTAACAAAAGCCATACTGGATGTCGCGAAAAGTCGCGGCAATTGTGGCACCCTTAAAGTAAATTACACTTCCTCCAAAAAAGGATTTATGAGCATTTCATGTCGCTTCATCTGATTCACGTGACCATATTTTAATTACCGTTTATTTATATTTCTTCTCCAAATATACACTAGGAGTTAAATAAAACACATGTCTACAACTTACATAAAACAAATAAAAACGCCCTTAACCTTAATTCTGAAAAAAAAAAATGTTTTAGATAAAAATCCAAGCCCACCTACCTAGAATGAAATTATAAATACAAGGTAACACTGTTAAAAATTAAGAAAGTGAATAAATTGTGTACAAAAACTAAATCATGATAGTCAGTCGCAGTCAGTAATAAGTACATAGATCGTAACCAAATGATTTTGTGCATCTTTACCGAATACATTTAAGAGAGCAGAAGTTAACGCTGTTTAATATTTGATTAGAAGGCCGTCAAGAAAAATTCATCTGAGAATTTCTTGGGTTTTCGTGACTTGAAGTAAGTTGCAGCTGAAAAGTGGCCGCATATTATATTGTTTAACATGTATAATGTTTCAAAATAAAGCTTTTATCAAAATAATGCACATTCTATACTTTGCTCAACTACTCGAGTATTGTATGATCGAATATTAATCTCAGAGATATCAATGTGTTGTGACTTGTGTCCCGTATCTTAACACATTCAATGTAGTTTTTTGAGAATTGTATCATTGGTGTATTATTTTGTGCAGTTCCTCCACTTTCAATCAACCTTCATTTGGAATTTCTCAGACCTGTTCGTAATATGTATGAGTTATTACCTGACATCGCGTTTGGAACATGTCAATATGAAATTGCTAGCAGCTCAAGGCAAGGTACGTGCTTAGCACATTCCCTTATGATAATATTGACCTAAGAAAAGAAGGCTTAAGCTTTGAGCTGACTTTTAGTGGTCAAGTTTGTTTCTTGACTTAGGTGCTAACAAAATAATGCAATCAATTCATAGTTATAATATCAAATATGTAATTAAAAACATACAAATATTTTTTTAGTATCTTCCCGAAGTATTCTGGCGCGCGGCCCGAGAGGAGTACGGCCGCGCCGCGCAGCTAGTGCGAAAGGTCGATGACGTCATAAGCGGAGTCGTATTTATCTCCTTTGCAAACAATCTCTTCTTCATTTGTCTCCAACTTTTTAATACTTTGGAGTGAGTTAGAAAAAACTTATTACTTTTCCTCTATTCAGACGTAAACAAGTCATCGTTACAACTCGGAAAAGACATTTACCACTTCACTTTTCTTACATATTCTATTGCTTTACTTAAACTAGAAATCGAGACTTGAATTCAGAAAAAATACGAGAAATAAGTGAATCGATTTTACCACTTAATAAAAGTCGTTTTTTTTAATTACAGACACGGTATAAAAGGCACATCTGACTGTGGCAGCCAGAAACAAGGGTAACTTAATCTACAAATGTTATTACAATTCAAAATAATAATACAATCAATCTTAATCGCTCAAGTATCAGGTGTTCAAGTGCAATTGCCATTTTCATATTATAGTGAACGAAACATAAGAGCCGCCGAGACCTTTATCATGTTCATCGATGTTCACCGTTTATCACACGTCGGCTTATCAGAATATTGTTGAAGGTCAACCGTGTTCGGGGGCTACGAAGCGGCGATATACTTCCTGTTTTCCCTCATTTACCTGATCACGAGGTCCGTGGCCGTCTCTCTGATTGCGTCGCAGGTCAACTCGGCCTCCAACACACCAGCCCCGGTGTTGTACGACGTTCCTTCGCCGGTTTACTGCGTGGAGGTAAATCATTCTTTAACTATTCAGTATATATTAGGCGTTAGGTATATCTTCATACATACCTAACTAGTGATCGACATAATGCCTTATTTACATTACCTATTAAGTGGAGAGAATAGAATTTCAACATTCTTCATTTTGGCGAAGATGAAAACGGCTGGATTTATATATTTGTAAAAGTAATTTATACCAACATAATACAAAAAGCAATGGATTTTATATTTTGCGATGATTCAGCTTTATATTTCTTTTTTAGGTTCAAAGATTCCTGGATCAGGTTAACGGAGATAAAGTAGCATTGAGTGGACTTCAGTTCTTCAGCGTAACTCGCAGTTTGCTCTTAACTGTATGTAAAGAAATATCAACCGCTAACTTTGAATAAATGTAATGGACGCGTAACTTCGAATGTAGAAAACCTAATCAAAATTGGTGTATGAGTTTATTTTTATGACAAACAAAATGCAAATAATTTTCTTTTATCCTATGTATTTTCAATATATAATATTCGATAAGATTTATTGGGTTAATAGGTATGGACCGTACATGTTTTAGTAAAGTACCAAGAAGGAGAGATCAGTATGAGTAGAAGATCACTCCTCAATATTCTTGTTAACTGTTTGATGTTACTTGATGATGCTGCCCTCTTGAGAGCTGCGCACTATACTCGCTGGATGATATAATTCGTACCCGATTGCTGCAGGTGGCGGGCACAATTGTGACGTATGAACTAGTGATGTTCCAATTCAGTTCTCCTCAAGATGCCGCCACTAACACAACGCTGGTACATTAACGGTGCTTTTAGTTAGAGGAAACTTTTTGTCACATTCACTCTATTATAAGCTCTGAATTATATAATGAACTCATTGAATGTTAGTTTTTTAAGCCTCATACTTTTGTTGTCTTCTTTTGAGGTTACTATGTTATAAACAAGTATTATATAATAGTAGATATATGTATGAGTGTGTGTGGTATGTTATATATTATGATACGAATGTGTAATGTTGGTGATTACCGCGGAGACGGTCTTAAGAGATCCGAGAACGGTAATCATCAATACTCACGTGAATCATACTTTTTCAATACACTTGTGAAGAAAAATAAATGTAAAATCTGTTATATATATTCTGTTCTTTATACTTTGTCAAATTTAGGATGATAATTTTGTCACATCACGCCAAATATCATATTTTTTAAAGTAAAATAAACCATAGATAATGGCGTACTTCATTGATGGGTACTTCACTTAGTGTAGTGTTTTATGAACCTTTAAAAATCGATTCTGAAATAAATTAAATCGAACTTTATTGTTTTGTATAGATGTTAAAATTATTTATAATCATTGATAAACATTACTACATGAAACATTAAAACATTACTTACATGATTGCGTAAAAAAAAGTTTTTCTCTTGCGTGCGCATCTAAAAATGGCGACCATAAACTAGCTAGACTGCTTTAACCAACTGAGGGCTACCTTGTGGCGGGTCAACAAACCGCAAATTATAAAAAAATCATTTCATCTACCGTTACTCGTAATACATAAAGGGTAATGCGTTGGAGATGTGGGATGACATGAAGGGGTAATTTTCCAGGCGTCATAATTTAGCTATGACCTATTTGCATTTCGTGGCAGCTTCGGTACCCAGTAAGCGGTTATCCTCTGAAGCTGGAACAACAATCACCCAAGAGAGAAACCGCTTACTGGGCACCAGGTTGTCAAAATTATTATTTCTAAATTCTGTCTAAAAAAAACATTCATACCTACCAGTTTAAAGGTTAGTGTTTTATAAACAAATTAAGGCTATACTTGAAGAAGTTGTATCTAAGAGTATCGTTCAGTAATTATATATATGTCGGAGGGCGCGCTAGGATGGTTCAATATATCGAAAATATTCAAAGATTACAATTATAAATCACGATTAAGAGCCAATGGGTTTGCAAGCGACCATTACTTGCGAGTCGTCCTCCAAGAATGACAACTCGCCAATCATGACACTTACAACTCCATTCGAGTGTTTATACCCGCTCTTTACATAAATCATCTTGACATCAACGTTAACATTATACTCAACTGTCAACGTCAATACTATTTTCAGCTGTCAATGCCAACATTACCTTCAACTATCCTAATTTTAATTTACTTATAAACAACTAGCTGTGAATACCCGCTTCGCTGGGTCATTTT